>CM072919.1:40825208-41443188 GCA_037013685.1 Acridotheres tristis | reverse complement strand
GAGGAATGGCCTTACACAGAGTAAGCTTAGGCTAGATGTTAGGAAGAAGCTTTTCAGCCAGAGAGTGGTGAGGCGCTGGCACAGGCTGCCCAGAGAACCTGGGGCTGGCTGTTCCGTGGCAGTGCTGCGGGCCACGCCGGACGGGCCACGCTGGCAGGGACAGCACAGCGCCCGCAGGACGGGGGCACGCAGCAGCTCGGCACCAGCTCCCAGGATGTCGCGCAGGCCCGGCCCCGCCGCCACGGCCACCTTTCCCTGCCGACCTGAAAGCCCCAGGGAGGGCAGGCCCGACGCCTCGCTGCCTCTGCCACCCCTTCCCGGCGGGCTCGCCGCCGCCAGCTCCCGCGGGGGCGGAAGGGGAGGGCTCGGAGCCCGGCGGATGATCCGCACTAGCGCACTCCCTTCCCTCCCCGACAGCCCCCAGCCCGCGACCACCGCGGCGCCGGCAGGGGTGAGAAGCCGCCGCTCCCTTCCAGCGCCTGGGCAGGTCCCGCCGCAGCTCGGCTCGGCTCGGCTCGGCTCCGCTCCGCTCCGCTCCCCTCCGCTTACCCGCGCCCGCCGCGCCGCTCCCTTGCAATTTTCGCGCGCTGCCCCCGCCGGCCGGGCCGCGCCTGCGCGGGGGGCGGGGCGGGGCGAGCGGCCGCCTGTCCGCGGGTGAGCCGTGACACCGGGCGAGCCGTGACCCCGGGCGTGCCGTGACACCGGGCGAGCCGTGACCCCGGGTGTGCCGTGACCCCGGGTGTGCCGTGACACCGGGCGAGCCGTGACCCCGGGTGTGCCGTGACACCGGGTGTGCCGTGACACCGGGAGAGCCGTGACAGCGCGGCCGGGCCCTGATACCGGGTGAGCCGTGACCTCGGGTGAGCCGTGACCTCGGGTGTGCCGTGACACCGGGTGAGCCGTGACCCCGGGTGAGCCGTGACAGCGCGGCCGGGCCGTGACAGCGGCCGGGCCGCCTTGGGAGCGTGTGTCAGGGTCAGGCTGAGAAACCGGGGGAGATGCCTCGCCTCAGCACGGGCTGGCTGTCACTGGAACGGGCCTCCCAGTGCCGAGCCTGTCTGAGTTCAGGAGGACTTTGGACAAGGCTCTCAGGCCCAGCGTGGTATGACTCTTGCGGATGTCCTATGCAAAGCCAGGAGTTAGACTTCCAAGGTCCTGGTGAATCCCTTCCAACTCAGGATTATCTGTGGTTCTTTGACTCTGAATCTGTGGTTCAGCCTGCCCCAGCCGCTCACTTGGCTTCCCGACTCAAAGACGGGACATCAAGAGCCAGAGCTGGGACAGACAGAAGCCGTGTGGGTGTTCCGGGCCAGTGCCCTCCCAGGGGCCTCTGGCAAAACTCTCTTTCCTGCACACGGAGAACTCGCTGGGTGAGCCTGCGAGATGGGCAAAGCCAGTCTGACCCCGAGCGTGCAGCTCAGGAGCGGCTCTCAGGGAAACCAAAGTGACGGGAACACGGCGGCCCCAGTGTGGGCTGTGCCTTCTCGGCCACCATGCACCGAATGCTGGCAGTGCCCAGGACAAGGTGCCTGCCCACAGGCTTTGTCCTGGGCTCTGACCGTGAATTAATAAAAGCCTTCAGCTTTACCGCTTTGGTAAGACTGAGTGCAAAACATGTTAAACCTTTCCTCCTTTTCAGTTTTCTGAAAATAGCAGGTCCTTGTATCCTGTGACCACAATACTATCAGTATGAGTACAGACATAGAGTAAGTAAGAAATGTTGTTTTGAGTGAACTTAGGGTTGCAAATAAATATTCGATTTACTGAAATTTCTGTCGGTGCCAAAATGAAAAATACAGACAGGGTGAACCCTACTGTCCCTCCATTTGTTATAAAGCATTAGTAATAAGACTACCAACACCTGTACTCTGACACTGGTCCTCAAAGCAGTGCTACTGAAAATACAAATGGTACACAACCCGACTACTTGGTGCATTTTTGCTTATCACTCCCCAGCCCATTTACACAGTCATACTTAATTCTGTTCCTCTCATTCTTCCTCTTCGATTCATGTGCTCAGCTCCTTCTCCTGTTTACCCTGGTAGCTCTTTCACTCCTGCCTGGTTTTACCTCCATGTTCACTATTTGCAAAATAGAACTGGTAAGAAGTTGCTACTACATTTCCATTCATCTTTTTGAGAAAACATTAGCACACAGAACTCTCTGCTTCCTAGCATCTTCCTCCAAATATGTATTCTTACACCACCTTTTCCTTATTTCCTCCTTGAAGAAATGAGTTAAGGCACTCATTGCATTCCTACCTATGGAAAAATAAAACTGATTATCTGAAAGAACAAAGTCACTACGGCAAAACATTCTCGAACCTAGGTTGAATTGTTGCTTTTCAGATGGATTTTAAATTAAGTTGCAATGACATCATTATTCTGAATTATAAGCTAGTTTGTATTAGACTTGTATTCAAGATTTAAAGTCTGCTTGAACATTTGACTACCATGGCTGCTGAAGTTCAAGTTGCTGTTTTTCTTTTCAGGATTTTGCAAGACCAGCTGATGTTCAGACTCCTTACTCCCATTCAGCTTTCATTCTCTTGCATTCTTTCGTTTTCTTTTAGAGGTTGCCTCTTTTCTGATCACCATTGCTTTCACTCTTCTATGAAAATGAGGCATCCCTGTCAGTACAAAAGCAAACTCTACGTAGCCATATAGTGAAATCCCCATGCATTACTTAAATTACTTTTTAAAATTTCATCATATCAAATCAGAAATTAATTAAAGGCTTGTTTGTAAAAGTTTCAAAGTTCTTTCTTGGGAAACAGCAACTGGTCATCAGGCAGCCCATCAAGACAAACTGTCAGGAATGTTTCCTGTACATTGTACACATTTGCAGACCACAACTTGGAGCTCTGTATGTAATGCCCATATTCACACAGTGAGTCCAGTTCCAAACTCATGCAACATTTTTAATCATTCTACTCTTTTTTGTCAAGTGAAAACACGGAAGAATTTTTATTTTCTACCATCAATTGTCTTAACACTTTCTTAAATGTCAGCATTATTAGTTATTTCATTCATTACACTTTTTACGGTTCTAGTACCCTGGAAGAAGCTTGAGTGGAAGAAGTTTGATAACATCATTTTTCATGTTTCTGATTCAACATATTCTAGCGTTGTCTGAAGTGTATTTCTATCCCACAGTCAGAGTAGCAAAAAGCTCCCTTTGTTAATCAGCTTGATGTTTATCCCATGAACTTAGAAAATTTTGTTGCTGCTCAACAAGACAACTGCACAAAAAGTTCTCATGCATACCTGAACGTATTGCAAATCATTGTAATATAATAAGAGCTGTAAAAAATAAACCCAGGAATTAAAAAAACAACAACAACAACAAAAAACTTGGGCATTTAAGGAGGTCATGGGAAAAGGTATAATAGACAAATATATAAAAAATAGGAGGAAATAAAATAAACAAAGATGAAAGTAATTTACTAATATGAATAAACTCCAGTAGGTGGAAAGAACACTTGGTAATACTATGTTCAAAGGACCCTCATTTTAAATAGTGGAAAAATAAGTGGCAATGATACAAATAATTAAATACATAGTATAAATCAAGTGAATGCCAATACAAATGTTATGTTACTTCAGACAGTCTGAATGGAGTTTGCCACTCCCACATTTAATAAATGCAAAATATTTGAGGTTAAAAAAAATGTTACGGGGACTATTTCTTTAGCCTTGATCTTTAATAACAGATACTACTACATATAGAGCTATTACAGCTGCCTCAGAGAATTACTAATAGTACATCTCTGACATTTAAAAATAATATTTGAAGCTATTAAAAGTCATCAGAAATAGTACTGCTATAGATAAGAATTCTATGACTTCAAACCCTGAATATTTTGGAAAGGATATTCCAAATACCAGAGAATTCCTGGCTGCTCTCTGAGAGCCCTAGCAATCTCCTCTTCCCCAAGGTATGTTGCCAAAGCCCCTCATTAAGTTTTGCACTTCGTTGAGACACGGCAGATACTATACTTTGGTTCAGGACAAAATATCAACACTTGAATTTTTGGCCAATATTAATTTGGTAGGAAAAATAGTCCCTTGTTAGGAGAAGAGAAAGAAATATATATTTGACATGTTTGAGAGGAAAAAAGAAGAGAGGGGAAAAAGAAGAAAGAGAGGAATAGTCCCGGGTGTTTGAAGTTTTTCAGAAGTTTGGAATGTTAGAATAAATGCTGGGGGAGGTGATGGGATGAACTGCAGGTGAGGCACACAAAGGTGCATGTATCAATGCACGTGACCACCACATAGGTAATATGTTTTATGTGCATCATAGTGATTTTCCTCTGAAAGACTGCTCTGAGCAACAGATGGGTACCAAGCAAAATGCCCTCAGACCCCTTAGCTGAATTGAACATGGTATATGCCTTCATGTAGATGTGTGGCTGGCCCAAAATGCACGGTACAGGATAACAAAGAGCTAAGGTAGATGCTGCAGCTGTATTGTTGTCCATTACAGATCGGATGGGAACTGCCTGAGCACTGCAGTGGCAAGCAAAGTGTAGATCATATTCAGGAGATCGCCAGAGAAGACCATCGTGTGTAACAAGTCACCAATAGATTGCAGTGTATTGCTGCTTGCTAGCCGCACTAGAATAGGCAGATGTGGCATTTCTAGATGCTGATTATATATTTGAAAACTTACCCACTAAAATACAATATTTTAGGCAGCTGTTAGAAGAATAGTTAGGCATGTTGATTCCATGAGTTCCAGGTGTGCATTTTCTCCCATATCTCCCATTACAGTATAATTTCATGGTTGCTTATGCTTTCTAAGCTGTTCAAAGAATAGTTAGGCATGTTGACTTCCATGAGTTCCAGGTGTGCATTTTCTCACATATCTCCCACTGCAGTATAATTTCATGGCTGCTTATGCTTTCTATGCTGTTCCATTAAAGAAACTGTCTTCAATAAGGAGAAGGGGAGTTGCTTCTTGGAAGCATCTGTCTGCAAATACCGTTGATGAACTTCATTAGCAGTGCATGCTGCACAGTCTTTAGGTTCACACTGGAATAATTTTTTATCTCTTTTTTTGTTGACTTGGAATGTAGTTCCTGTTGATTTGACATCCTGGGGATGTTTACTTGCTCCTGAGCAGGACAGGAACACTTTCTGTGTTCTGTGTCCCAAGTGATAGGTGAATATGTTTGGTTTCTTGTTATTGCAAACACTGTCAAGTCTTTAGCTGAGGATCCTCTGCAGGATTCAAAAAAATTTGCCCTGAATTGACCAGTGCTGTTTAATGTTCCTTAAACCAGACCTGAGGAGTTCTCCTACCTTCTATTAAGGCTGACCTATTATTTCTCAGACTGGTATAAAACATGGTCACAAGGATAAAATTTGGAAATTGTGCCAATCACTTAGCTAATCTTGGCACAGTCAAGATTTTCATAATTTGTCTTATTATATATCTTTCCAAGATGTCATTAGAGAAGCTGAAGTGTTTAGGTTGGTGATTATGTTTCTATCTATAGGTTATAGATTTTCTTGTGGAAAATAATCCTGAAAATAAATTCTTTCCTAGTATCTGTCTGCATTCACAGCAGGTTCTATACAAAGAAAGGACAAATTACATCATTCACAAGACACTGAGACAATAAAAATTAAAAAATCTTTCATGATGTCCTGCTGCTGTTGTGTCCTGCTGAACACTTGAATACTGGAGAGCATTTCCAAAGTTTGTTTCACAGAATCAAGCATAGCACACTGAAGCAGAGAGCTTATTAATTTCTATAGTATTCCCTATTGATAGTCTAAAAAGTTCCTGCAACGTATAAGGAAGAAGCTTGAAATACTTGCTACAGGATGGAAAATTAATGACTTTGCCTTTACCTGTTCTCTTACTGACAGCTATTAGCAGTATGAAATACTCCAGTGAGCATTTCAGTTTCATGTGTGTGACTATCTTCCTTCCTGCTTTATATAAAATACTCTGCTTAACTAAAAGAGGCATTTAAGCATTCTAGAAACTGTGAGGTTTTACCAAAATTTAAGATGATAAAAAGGGAAATGCTGTTTTTACTGGCAGCAAGCAGGAGCCAAAATAAAAAGTGAGCAATATGTGATAAAGATCTTGTTTGAACGAATTTTCAGAGGGTTGGAGGTACAGGAAACTACCTATTGAGAACTGATATGCAGCTACAAAACTTCATATTCTTTCATGAATTCCATAATTATTCAAACTTGTAAGTTATGAAGCTTGAAATCTTACAAAATGAAGTTACTACCATAAAGTAAATTAGTGAACTCAAAGATATCACACACTGAAAGTCTTTAGCTTTTTCTTCTGATTATTACAGGTGATATTTTCAAATTAAGCAGGCAAATCTCTATAAACTCATTTTTCTTCACAGTTCTAAAGTATGAGAAATCTGATCAGTGCTTGAAACTGAAATTTCAAACAAGCTCACAACACTGTAAAGCATTGCAAGTAAAACAGTTTGTAAGTTCTAATCCCATTAAATACAGAAATTTACGAAATGTACTAGAAATGTACTAAAAATGCAGCAAGATAGTCATTGTCCATTGTATATAAGGCAAGCGTAAGAATGAAAGGAGGAAAGAAATGCCAGTGGAGAAATTTCACTGTAACTGCCTTTTATCATATGGACTAAATGCTTTTGTTAAAAATGGAAGAACAGTTGCCACACTAACATAGCTTTGCTCGAAATGAGAGACTGCTTCTTCATTTATAAGCTTTGCCAAGGCTATGTCTCCATGAAAACCAAATAAATCCAACATGTAAACAAAAATGCTACACATCAGATGAAAATGAAGAAATTACCCATATTTACTCAATGCATGAATTTCTTGAATTTCTACCATAGTATTCCTAGTGATGACTTCACTATTAAAAAAAAAACAAACAAAACCATAGAACAAAGGAAAAGAGGACTGGATGGAGAGACAGTGAGAAGACACTTCCTTTTGGTTTTAAACCAGTCTCATGCAGGCTGTTTGCTGAAGGTTGTTTGCTGTTTGTCTCTGTTTGCTGAATGTTGTATATGATCATTTGTTCACAGCAACATAGGCCAGTCTACAACTGTAGCCTTTATGCCTTTACAAGTTACGTGGTTTTGGTGTTGCAGACCACTGCCTCACCAAAAAAAAGTCCCTCAGTTGGGATCCCTATAAGATGATAAAAAATCTCCACTTACTAAGTAGCTTGCGTAAAGTAGCTATCAAAATAGTATAGAGAAGTCTGTAGAATCATTCCAGTGTTAGTCAAAAAGTGGCTGACACAGCTCTGTGACAGAAAATACGAACAGCAGTTCATGGACTGCCAACTCTCCCCCCACAGTCTCTATACATTAACTGAAAACCTTGTATTTCTCATTCCTTCATTTAGCTTGTTGGACACTGCAATATCATGCTTTTTTGACCTCCCAAAAGAAGTATAATTCTAGTATTCCATTGCCTTCACTCCTTCTTTAAACAATTTGTCATCCACACTCCTTTGCCTGCAATACTCGTGTTTGCAAGTCAGTGGAATGCACTTTTTTCTAAATATCCTTTCAGTTATTTTAGCAATCATTCTTCCTTTCTTTAACCTTGT
The DNA here is from genome assembly GCA_037013685.1 of Acridotheres tristis. Lineage (NCBI taxonomy): Eukaryota > Metazoa > Chordata > Aves > Passeriformes > Sturnidae > Acridotheres > Acridotheres tristis. The sequence goes on along the minus strand of CM072919.1, from coordinate 41,435,607 downwards.
CTATCTTCAGATTTAATCCCTTCCTTGTGACATCTCCAACAAAATACCAATTTGTTTTCTATCATTCTCTCATTAATACAGTTCCCTTAATTTCTTGCATCATTAACTGAATATTTACGTTGGGTCACCTTTAAATGATCTATAATCTAATACACTGAATCTTATTCACAACTGATAATCACTCGCATGAATATAATTCATACTGTTCAAAAGAGTTTTATGCAGCTTTGTACAGACTGCATAAAGCTTGGCTAGAAAACATTTTTTCAAATGCCTATATGGATGAAAGGTATATATGCAAATGCACCATGCCAAACGAAATAGCAAAAATAAATATTGTATTATGTTGAAGAAAGGACTGAGAATGTGTATCTCTAAACTACAAATTTTAAAATTTTAAAATTTTGTTGAATTAATCCAAATCTGAACATCACAATGCCAAGTTATTGTCACATATTAAAATAAATCATAATGTATTAAAAATCACAAAGTAGGAGCCCAAAAGCTCATAAGGCTGTTCATACAATCCTGTTTAAGGCATAGAGTTCCTTGCTCTGTAAAAGATTTTATTAATTTTGGAAACACTTGCATCCCCCTGTTTCTCTTGTACAATGTCACACTCGTTCTCCATGTTGTCTCTCAGAGGTGTCCCCTGGAGATTGCTTAAGAGCTTTAGCTCAAACCTGAGATTTAACTATGTTAAATAGTTAAATACATTTACATATTTCTTTCATTTTCTTTACATATTTCTTTCACTTCGTAGGACATAAAAAAGTCTGGCAGCAGCCACAATATTGTTAGACATTCTTTCATATTTGATCTCACAAAATAGTTTTTGTCATGAAATAATATGATATCAAACATGATATGAAGCTGAATTCACTTCCTCCAAGTGGCAGTTCTTCTCCATCTAGTAAACAAGCAAAATGACACTGGCATTGTAAAATGTTGTAGAAATGGGGACTAAGGAATATGATTTTTAAAGCAAGTATAATTATTATAAATCAAAAAAATACACTCAAATGATAGGACTAAAGAAGCCTGGTTTCTCTGAATCTTCATTAGTTGGCTTTGTGGTTTCTAGGAAGTCATTAATCCTTGCCTTTTCCAAGGATTACCTAAATACCTAAAGGACATAATGTAAACAAAAAAATTAAAGCATCAGTAACTTCAGTAATTGAGAAGGAAACTTAAAGTGACACTGGGCAAGTTCCTAGAATGCTAAAAGGCTTCTGTGTGATTTCTTTGTGTATTTACTGGTTTTGGATACTACAGTATAGAAAAGAGTTTAAGCTGTTAGAGAGCACCCAGAGGAGTGCCATAAGGATGGTGAAGGGCCTGGAGGGGAAGCTGATGAGTGGCTGAGGTCACTTGGTCTGTTCAGCCTGGAGGAGGCTGAGGACAGACCTCACTGCAGTTACAGCTTCCTCAGAAAGGAAAGAGGAGGCACAAGCACTGATCTCTGCTCTGTGCTGACAGTAACAGGACCTGAGGGAATGGCCTGAAGTTGTCAGTTTAGGTTGGACATTAGAGAAAAGTTCTTTTCCTCTAGAAGGTGTTTGGGCACTGGAATAGGATCCCCAGGGAAGTGGTCACAGCACCAGCCTGGCAGAGTTCTAGAGCATTAGGACAGTTGTTCCCAGGTATATGGCATGACTCAGGGATGATACTGTACAGGGCCAGGAGTTGGACTTGATGATCCCTGTGGGTCCCTTCCAGCTCATTCTATGATTCTGTGATAGGCACACAGCAGTGAAGTATTCTAAACATGATCATATGTGGCTGTACATTACAACGTGAAATGCAGCATGTAAAACAAGTAATTTAATTAGTTAGGGAGACATTATCTATTTTCAGTGGTTCCAGCATCCTCAATATTCACAACCTATGTGGGGGCTGTGGCATTACTTACTACCTCTCAAAAATCCTTCTCTATGACCCAAGGTGAAACCCAAGCTGTTCATGGGAACAGATGGCCAGAAGGATAAGAAGATAGGGAGCTTGACCCCGTCTAGATTTTTTTCTCAAGGCGTAAGGAGGGTGGAACAAAAACTCCATCAGCAAGACCTTGTACATCTTTTGTCAGAGCTTCTCTTTTGCTGCAGCTGACATCCTGATGATTCATATATTTTCAGGCACTCTGTTCACTTATGGCTGCTCTGTACCACTAAGAGGAATCAAAAATGGGCATGATTTAGTCCTGCTCTGAGTTGTGCTAGTGCATGAATGGGAACTGAAAAGATATGTGACCTGTGGCTGGATGATGGTGTGATACCTGTTTGTCATGGAATAAAGAAAGCCTAATTAAGAAACAACAGGGAGAAAGCACAGGAGATCTTTTCAGAAAGTCTGCAATGAAAAACACGTTTCAAACTGTCATTTTGCTAGCATCAGCAGCACTCTATTTCAAATTATAATAAAATGTATTTGTGCTTGTTCAGAGAACTTGTAACCATGTTTGACCTACAAAATTCATAGTAGACCAGTTACAAATAATGATAAAATTAAAAAGATCAATGCTGCAAAATATTCTTTATCAGAAGACCACTGTTTTTTTTTTCTTTGGCTTTGAGGTTGATTTCTTTAGTAGTTTTATGCTCATCACTGTTTTTTTATTCATATCCGCATGATAAAATTCCTTAACCAATATGTGACAAAAGGTATTTATTATATTATATTTAGCAGTATTACAGATCTGTAGTATTAGTCTCCTCCCATGCACAAATTTGAAACAGGTGGGTTTTACAGTGGGTTGTTATGAATAAATTTCGGGCTCAAGAAGCTCTGTGTTTCTGTGTAATGTAGCTGCATACCTAGCAAAGCCTTCTGCACAGCTTTACTAATGGCCTGGCAAGACCTTAGGTCCCGTGCTTAAGGCTAGGCAGAGTACAGTGGCAAGTGCAACTGATGTGCATGCTGTTAAACACGACTTTACTGTTTCTCAGCATCAGGACAAAATTCCTTGGCACCTCACTAATGCTTTGGTTTGAATGGAAAACGGTGGCCTGAATGTGCCACTCTGACCATGCTGGTGTTACAGAATCAGCTAGAAAATCTGGCTTCCGGCCATGTGCTTCCTCTGGTTTGTCACTGGGTCTGATTCTTCATACTTCTAATGTTATACTTCCTAATGTCATTGTAGATGTTCTTGAAGGCATGGCAGCAATCAAAGATTATTTTGTCTGGCTCATCCTTTTTAGTAGTCACATTTTCCTCACCTGCAGCATGCAATCACTGCAGATAAGGCTCTGTTGCTTTAGATGTCTTAGACGTTGTACATACACAAAAAGACAATCACAAACAACTTACTTTTTCTTGCTCTTCTGGTTCTCTGGTGGCAGCTATTTGCAGACATTTAACATATTTCCCCAGAAGACTTGTAAATGTCCACAAAACTTGTACTGCATTGGCCAATAGCCAGTGGTAGAAGAGGGTAATGCTGATGCTTCCCTAGCCTACAGCCAGAAACACCAGTGGTGGGCAATGACACCACCCTAAGGGTGTCTAATTTCTCAGAGACATACTCAGAGAATATGCATCTCCTTAAAGCTGTCCATTATGAAAGATTGTTTTCCCAGGAGCATATTCATCTCTGCTTACTTTCTTTTTTGGAACTGTCACCTTGTAAATAGTTTGGAGTCTTTGCTGAAGGAAGGTACTATGTGGGTTTAAGAATATTATTTTCTCTGCTAAGAGCTATTTACAGTCTAGGTTGTCATGCTGTTAGGCAGTAACAACCAAGGAACAGAGCATTTCCTAGGAATTAATGGCTTGCTAGGCAGAGTTTAAAGCCTGAGGTACAGCCAGAGGCTATTAACTCCAGCTGGTCATTAAAAATCCTTCGGAAATACCTTGCTCTAAGGTCAGTATTACTGTTTAAACAAATGTAGGCAGATGGATTTATTTCATGGGTTGCATTTTCAGCTGGTATGCACAGGAGTTTTCTGGAGAATTTACACCTTCTTAACATTAACCAGTCAATTATTTGAGTCACCTCTCAGCATTCCAGTCATACAGTTTTAATTATACTTATTATGAAAAATGGAAGTGTAGCACTCTGGCAAATTTCATATCAGTTTATCTGATTAGCCTTTCACGTCTGCTGGCAAATATAGCATCTTTTTTGCCTACCAAGGAAACAAAGCCTCTGATATGAACATGTATTCCCCAAGAAGTAAGTACTTCATCTTTTCCTAGTATCTAATGTGTTCACACAAAGTCAGGATCACTCAGAATACTGGCTGGCCAGCAGGCCAAAATGAACATTTAATACAGGCAGAGTTTCACAGTCTTTAACAAGAGCCTATAAATAATAAATAGTTCAATTTAAAACATCTTCTCAGGAGAGAGTGTTGAAGCAAAAGACAAAGTCAAGAAAATACATTTGGAATTTATTTGCTGGAATGGAATAGGAGCATTCAGTGGAATTATTCCTGCTCAGAAGTGGAGATGGGCACAGTAAGGAATAAACCATGGGTTGATTTAAGCTCTATAAAATAAATCTTGAATCTTATGTATCTGATAGGTCAGATATCTTTCAGAACAGTCATCTGCATATGGGTTTATTTTTTTGTAATATTCAAATTTTAAAAAACAAAAATCAGATTTTAAAAATGAAAACACAGTAAAAAAATTTGCCATTGCTGCTGGAGTTAAAAAAGAAAATTCTGTATGTTTAGTGAAAAAGCATTACCTGTTACTGCCTGTAACATGTCTGCACTGTGATAATACAAAAAAGTCCAGGTACAGATAAAGCCTCATGCTGCCAGTTCTTTAATATTTGCAATTTTTACCTCAGTACTGACTTTTCTCAGTAGTGAGATGACCTACTTGAAGTTTGTGAGCTTTATCAGTAAATAAAACCAGTTCTGATCTTGTCAAATGACAGACTTTTATTTCACCAGAGTTTAACTCTTTGGGTAATTACATGTAGAGGGAAGCAGCAGGGCTTTGGGATTTGACTTCAACACTTGTAATGAGACAAAACTAAATATTAACACATCCCTCCCAGGCACTGTTGAGTTCCTATTAGTAGATGGGAAAGTTTCTAAAGTTTTACTGGGCAAACTATATTGCAACAATGAAACTAATTATTTTCTTAAGGTACTCAGAGCTGTAGAGCAAAAGATGGTTCCAGGAATCGTGATGTCCTGGTGCACTACAAAATCTTGTCTCTTTTCTGCTGAAGTGCACCTGTAGGTATTTGCTTGCTTTCCGTACACGTGGATACACATACAGATCTTGATAAGTGTTCCATCCTATTTTAAGATTATTTCTACTGGCATATGAGTATCTTCTACTTTCAAAAATATTTCAACACCTCATCAAGGTGCATATGTGTCACCTTAAGACTTTTAAATATCCCAAACATGGCCTTCATGGAGCTTCATAGGATACAGAAAAGTCCTAGGGCACAAATCGTGCAAATAGTTACACATCTGCTTAGTTTTACAGACTTAGGAGTCCTTTGAGTGTTAAGCACTTAGTAAGGATTTGCAGGATTGAAGCTTAACTCTTTTTAATTTTTTATTGTAATATATTGTTACTCATATAGAAGTATTCATATATTCCATGACTACTACCTGTTTAAATGTAAATTTTCTTTCTCTGTCACCAAATTCTGATAGAAATATTTGAATGCAGTCCATGATGTCAGACACCCAACCTGAATTCAAGGCAGTCTAAGAAATGCAGATTTCTCCAACAAAGAAAAAGGTGCTTTCCCAGCTTAGGCTGAAATAGTTGCAAATCCTGCCTGTGACTGGGCATGAATTATGGACTTTTATAAAGTGTTTGAAAATCTGAGCTTTTAGTGTAAGAGACAATGTGTATAAAACTAAATTTTGTCCTTCGAAATGTGCTTCGAGATGAAACATCCACCCCTTCAACATTAACTGGATAACTTGCAGCAGTTACAGTGAAAGGATGCCAAGACTAAACTATTTACTTAAAAGATTCCAATGTGTCCAAGCACCAAATGGTTTAAGTCTTTCAACCAGGCAATTAATAATAAAACCACTATTCCAAAACACAGTTATCAGCACCCCAGATGTATACACAAATTTAGCAGTATCTGATTGTCCAACATATTGCACGTTACCCTGAACAAAAATTTCTCACCAAATGGATAGCTTCAGTTCTGAAATCCATATCAGATGTTCAGGAGGTAGACTGACAAAAGATTTAAATGCCCCAAATTTTAAACTGCAGCTTATCTTCCTGTGGACAAATACTGGGAAAAAACCAAGAAGCCCCCCAAACCTTTGAAAATATTTTTGTTTTCACTGGGTTGTTCCATGAATTAGCTCTTCTTCATATTAGCAGACTTTTTTCTTTGTGAGGATACCTAGATGTCACTCATCTTGTACAGAATAGGTTGCATCAAAATAAAAGGAAAATTTCCTGTGGTCCTGCACTTTATAATTTATTATTTCTGCATTACCTGACACTTGTTTAGAAGGCCTAACTCAAGTGTCTCTGTTTTCTTATTTGAAAAGAAGGGGAAAATTGGGCAAATGCAAGTAAATATCCAAATGAAAAACATAAGTGAACATATATAAGCAGTATGAATGTCCAAAACAGAACACCAGGAACCAGAAACAACCACAAATTTCTGTATTTTAATAAAAGAGATACAGCCACTGCAGCAACATTCAGAAGTTGCAGATCAAGTAAGCAACATCCACTGAATTCTGTTCACAAGTCTGAAGTTAAGCCAATTGACATAGTAGATGTTCACATGATAATGTTGTCAGATTCCACAACGGATTAAACTAATCTATGCCCAAAGTTACAATGTTTTACTGCTACGCCAGAACCTCTAATGGCAATTCCCAGAACAGCTATTTCGATGCATTTTATTCTTTAGAAAGATGATTTATTGAAGGTAGTATACACTTCTCGGAGTCACCATTTTATGGGGAAAGCAATGAATTCTCTTTAATAGGATTGCAGGTGTCCTTTTATTTATTCCTGGAGTTTTTCTCTTAATTTGATCTCATGTACTGTAAAAATATTAGAGAGAGCCTAACAAAGATGCTTTGGCATCAACTTCTTGAATGTGTATAAATTGTTCTACACAGCAGCATACAAAGTTGCACATTTCATAGAGGCAATGTCATCTTTCAGCCACATGCAAACAACATGTAGTTTCAAATTTTGTATGCTATGGAGTGCTATACATCATTGTTCCCAGGCTATGACAAACTGCTTAAATGGGCATGTGCCTAGACATGCCAATTTTATCAGAGGGTGTGTGAAGGAAGATCAGTATCGTGGCTGTGTTTCTGCTGACCCAGTGAACATCTGTTTTCAGCAACATTTTTTGAGACATGTATAAAGATCATGAAGTAATACCTGAGCACACTACATGATCTAAACTCTTTGCATCTTTGCATACACAGTAAATTCTGTGTATACTGTTTCCACATTCACCTTAGCTCATCTCAACTAGTTACAGAAAAATCCTTCCTCAATGCCTCCTTCTGAGTTACTAAGTATGGAGCTTTTCTTCCATGGAAATGCACAAGGGAATTTAAACCCTGATAAAGATATAGGAGAGATTTTAAATCAAATTTAATTGTATAAAGCTTAGAGTCGCATATTTTTTAATTAGTCTAAAAGATTACACAGTTTGTCCCTATATCAGTTTTCTATTTCAGGCCCACTCAAAATCCATTCGTATTGAAGAAGCAATAAGCCATTTAGAAAAATGTAATGATAACAAGTTAATCTCTGAAAGCACTGAGGTAATTCAATAATGATGGCATAATTTTGTTTTATATCCTGTAAGGACAGATCACAAATCTATGTTTTCCATTACAGTGGCAGAAGAAATCTTAATAAAAGGGTCCCCTTATGAAATATGCTACAGCTCAAAAAGCTCTGGTGAAAATGCTCTGACCCTATAGTGCCATTCAAGAAAATAATTTTGGATCAAAGGCGTGCTGGAATATGGAGCGTCTGTGGTGGATGAAAGTCTTAGATTTTATCAGTTAGTGTAAGATATAATCATAAAAGAATGGGAAAAGACAGAACACAATAAATAGGATGTATAGCCACTTATAATTTTGAGACATATAAGGGATTCTTTAATATCAGTATTTTCCTGAAAATTTACTACTGTAATTTTACTGTCGATTACTACTGTACATTATGATTTTCATCTATTTTTAAGTGACAATACAGCACCCTCTGTTCTCCCAACGATGCAGCACTGGGTGCAAGTCTGAAAATAGAGCAGCAGTTAAACAGATGACCAAGTATCGAATTTAAGCCATGATTTACAGTGGTGAATGTTTCCAGAACCCACTTCCTTTGGAACAAAGTATAGCAAGAAATAAAAGAGAGAAAAGCTTTGATAGTTCTTTCCTACCTCTGTAGGGTAGAACAAAGGGGCCAACATCCATCCAACAGAGAAACCGTAGCTGAGCTCTCAGTGCTCCTGAGTATTTAGTAACCTCTTTTGGTGCCTAAATAAAATTGTATAATCCTGAAGAGGGCCATTGGATAAACCAAAGCCAGAAGGGACTTGTAGGAAGGCAGGATTCCCTTTTCACTTGCTTCAGTTATACAGTGTCAGTCTTTTTTTATTGTGGCTCTTTCCTGCTTGGTTTTAAGGAGTGTTTTGTTACCAAGACTTTATAGAAACAAATACTTGAGATGCTATCTTGGTGAGGAAGGTTCTTTGATCATAAATGTGTATCTATGAATTTGCAAGCAGAATTTCTGAAGTTAAATAATATCTTTATTGTCTGTATATTTTTAGTAAGGTTATGCTCTATATACAGCCAATCACAAAATCCTATTTGCATTTTAAATCCTTTTTGTTAAAGAAAAACCCACTGAAAATTACTGATTTGATCTTGAAAACTCTGCTCATAGGCAAAACAGAGAACAAAATATAATGCATCCTTCTCTGTTGCTGCTTTTGTTGTAGCGGAATTTCAGAAGAAAAGGATCCAGAACAACACTAGACCCTTTTGTATTTGGGGACTTTCTTATGTCATTGAAAATTTTGAAAAAAAATATAGCAAAGTGGGCAAATGTCAACCGAAGCACGTTTGTAAGAAAATATAACCTCCAGTTTGCTAACACAAAACCACTCCTCTCTGTTCTATGAACTGCAAGTACTTTACTTACCCTTGTGAAGGTCTTGCCTTCAAACAATGCCTTAGTCTAGGAGGTTCCTGGAGTGCTTGGCAGAGAACTTTCTGACACAGCTGGTATGTGAGCCAGATAGAGACAGCAGCTGCTGCAGCTGCTGTTTGCAAACAGAAAAGGTCTGGTGGGTGATGTGGTCACTAGAGGCCATCCTGGGCACAACAATCACAAAATGATGGAGCTTTTGGTTCTCACAGATATAAGGAGGGGACAGGAGTACTGGTGCCTGCAACTTCTGAAGGACAGAGTTTGGCCTTCTAGGAGATTGGTTGAAGGACTCCCTTGGGCAGCAGTCCTGATGCTTTAAGAATAAAATCCTAAAAGCACAGGAGCTGTCCCCATATGCTGAAAGACAAGCATCCAGGGAAGACCAGCTTGGCTGAACATAGAGCTTTGGCTGAACATAGAGCTTTGGCTGGAATTCAGGGTGAAAAGGAGAGTTTATGACCTCTGGAAGAAGGAACCGAGGACTCAGGAGAACTAGAAGGATGTTGTGAGGTTATGCAGTGAGGAAATTAAAAGGGCCAAAACCAATGATATTCTGATCTGTCTATCCTGTAAAAAACAATAAAAAATGCTTCTGCAAATACATCAGCAACAAGCAGATCTAAGGAGAATCTCCATTCTTAACTGGATGCAAAGGGAAACACAGTGACAAAGGATGAGGAAAAAAGGCTGATGTACTTAATGCCTTCTTTGACTCAGACTTTAAGTTGCCTTCAGGTTATTCAGCCCCTGAGGTGAAAGACAGAGACCAGGAGCAGAATAAGTTCTCATAACCCAAGAAGAAATGATCAACAACCCGAAACACCTCTTAGACACAGGTCTATGGGGCTGAACAGGATATACCCGAGGGTTCTGAGAATGCTGGTGGAAGTTCTCAGAGATCCACTTTTCATCATTTACCAGCAATCCTGACTGGTAAATGGATCCAGTTGACTGGAAGATAGCAGATGTGACCCATTTACCATCAGAAGAAGAATCTAGGGAGCTACAGACTTGTTAGCCTGACCTGAGGACTGTTCTGGAGCAAGTCATCCTGAGAGCCATTATGTGGCAGAATATGTGCAAGATAACCATGGGATCATACCCAGCCAGCCTGCATTTGTGAAAGGCAGTTCCTGCTTGACCAACCTGATCACCTTCTATGACCAGGTGACCAACTTAATGGAAGAGGGAAAGTCTGTGGATGTTGTCTACATGGACTTTAATAAAGCTTTTGACACCATTTTCCACAGCATTCTCCTGGAAAACCTGGCTACTCGGCCTGAGTGAGAGTATCCTTGGCTGGATTCAGAACTGGCTGGATGACTGGGCCCAAATATTTGTGGTTACTGGAATTATAACCAGTTGATGTCCAGTTGCTAGTGGGGCTTCCCAGGTCTCAGTGTCAAGTCCAAGTCCTATTTAACATCTTTATCAATTATTTGGATGAGGAGATAATGTGCCCACAGTCAGTTCCCAGAGGACACCAAGCTGGGTGGGAGTGTTGATCTGCAAGAGGGTAGGAAGGCTCTGCAGAAGGATCTAGACAAGTTGGATCGATGGGCTGAGGCCAGTGGTATGTGATTCATGGAGAATGCTAGTTCCTGCACTCTGGCCACAACAACCCCGTGTAGGGACTACAGGCTGGGGGAAGAGTGGCTGGAAAGTTATCCCAGGAAAAGGGCCTGGGGGTGCTGAGCATGAGCCAGTGTGTGGCCAAGGTCAATGGCACCCTGGCGTGTATCAGCAATAGTGTGGTCAGCAGGAATGGGGCAGTGATTGTCCACCTGTACTCAGCACTGGTGAGACTACACCTTGGATGCTGCATTCAGTTCTGGGCCTCTTGATTCAACAAGATTGAGGTTCTGGAGCAAGCCCAGAGGAAGGGCAGTGGAGCTGGTGAAGGGTCTGGAGCACAGGTCCTACGAGTTGCAGCTGAGGGAGCTGGGGTTATTTAGCCTGGAGTAAAGGAAGGCAAGGGGAGACCTCACTGCTCCCTTATAACTACCTGAAAGGTAGTTATATTATTGTATTATTGTAGCAAAATAGGGGAGTGGTCTGCTCTCCCAGATAACAGAAGATGGGACAAGAGAAAAAAGCCTCAAGTTGCCCCAGGGTAGGTTTAGACTGCATTTTAGGAAAAATTTCTTCATTGACAGGGTTTTCAGGCATTGGAATAGGCTGCCCTATTGGTAGTGGCATCACCACTCCTGGAAGTGTTCAAAAGGTGTGTAGATGTAGCGCTAGGGGACATGGTGGTGAACATAGTAATGCTGTGTTACTAGTTGGACCTGGGTTACTGGCTGAATTATCATAGAGGTCTTTTCCAACCTTAATGATTATATAACTCTATGACTAGAGTTCAGGGATTGAAAACCACCCACCAACTTGCATGTATCACAGATTCCCACAGAAAAGCCAAAAAAACCCAGGAAAAGCCAGCACAACAACCAGACTCCCAGCTGACCCATAAGCAATGGCTTCCTCAGCAGTCTTACTGCAGTGTTTCTTCATAAGGGCTTCCAGAGCCTTTGCTTTTTCACATACTTAGTCTGTCAGATGGCATGTGAGAAATAATATGGTGCTTATTAAGAGCATGTGTGTTCTCTGGAACTGGAAAAAAGCATCAGCTGGGTCACAGCCCACTTCTGGGTCTGACACACAGATTCAATGGGAAAAAATTAAGTGTTATTCCAAGCATCCATGCAAAGACCTGAAAGTACTCTGAGAGAAAATAATTTTAAATGACACAGTGGAGTGTCTTCAATTCAAACCCTGTTTCTTCTATTACACGTACATTAGAGAAACTAAAAAGACCACTTCCAGTAAGTCAGTACCCTTCTATTCTGCTTAATCCTATTTGTACTCCAAAGAAATAAATCAAAACAACAGGAGTGTGGAAAGGAGGTCTAGAGGCTCCCATGGTGTGTAGAATAGTGCAGAAGAAAATTCTTAAGGGAAAGTCAGGGAAGTGAGCCCCCAGACCAAAGATAAACACTTGTCTGGAGCCTCTTCTTCTAAGGTTCGCTTTTGCTAAACAACAGAAATTAAAGCAGAATCAGAAAATGAAGCAATATGCACTGGGAATGTCAGCCCCAAGGAAATTGTGAAATCCAAGGTGCAACTTCCCGCATTTTGGAAGAATTTTAATACATTTCAGGACAAAAAAGCACATGCAAAAACATAAGCCTACCTGGTATTTATCTTGGACTCAATGCTAAAATAACTTGCCAGTAGCAAATTCCATACACTGAAACCACAGTTCTTACTACACACTCGCGTGTTTCCCATCATACACACTCACACACATAGACACACACACATTGCATAGAAAAACACTCAAAAAGCCAGCATCAACATTATAAAAAAATATCCCCTAAAGCAAGTTATCACCTCACCTCTGAGTAGGAACACTGGGCTCTTATGCTCAGCATGCAGGCACAGCCAAACCTCCCTTGTCCATCAGAATGACACCCCTCGTCATTTTACACAAACTTCAAACGCACCTTTTAAAGAGATTTTTGTGAGTCCTCCTACATGGGCTCAGGTGTAGTTCTCTTTATTTCTCTTTCTGCTGTTTCCTTTACTTTCTACTGTACAGCTCACAAGCCTATTGGCTCCTTTGTGTTTCAGCATCCCTTTACCCTGCATCTACCAAGGCAAACAAACCATCACCACTGTGTCTGTGTGAACTACTGCACGGAGAATATCCAAGGTCCATGTTGCCAAGCTGAAACAAGTCCCATTAGCAGTAAAACTCGAACTTCCTTATTTCTTATGTATTTTTATCAGTTACCGCACTCACATCTGATTTCTGATTTAATTTTTCTAGTTTGAATAGTCCTTGTTATTTACCATGATTGTGAGACAAAGGACTTAAGTATTCAAAGGATCCCATGTCACTTTTTATTAGAATCTTGGGCTTTCTTTGTTAGTAATTTTCCTGCTAAGCATGTCCAAAAACGGCTTTCAAAACTCTCCATTACACTAATGCAAAACCTGAATCCTAAAATAATTTGTAAAACATACACAAAACAGAAAGTAGACAAAACAGAAGAAATGAAGGTAATAATTTCCCAGGAGTTATACTCTGAAGGCTTCTTACAGAGCTTCTTACGGAATCCCTTATTTTGGAATTCCTCAGTCCTGCCCAGCCCCAAACCAAAACTGTAATATCTTACTGATGCACAAGAGATCTTGTATTTCTGCACTAGCTCCTTTCATTGGCTTTTTGAAACAATTCAAACTGCATCTCAGGTATCTGTGGGCAGAGCTCCATTCACTAGCTAACCATGAGCCATTCTGGATGCCATGCTGACACACCTGTAAGGGGGTACAAGGGGAAAAGCAAGGAAGAGGAAGGCCAAAGAGAAGAAGAGGTGTTGTGAGTTGTGAGTAAAATAATATTTAACTTGAAAGGAACCCCACCTCAACTACTGCCCTACACAGATCTGGTTCCACAGAGGTAATGGTGGAGTAATTTCCTTGGCTTAAAAGGTTTTCTAAGATTTAAATAGAAGGAAGATTCAAAGGTGATAAATTAATACAGAATGACAAAACCAGAACGCAATTATAAGATACAACAATAATGAGAGAAAGACTGGTTGTAATGGCAGTGACCTGGAGGCCTAGATTTATGGTTCACAAGGCTATCCCAACATAGCTCTTCTGCACATCTCAGGTGAGTGTGAGACAGGTCCCTTCCACAAAATCAGCTGCTTGTTGTTTCTCCTTTTGCAACTTTCTCCTTCAGATGCAGCTCAAAAAGGCTCCCGAACTATGTGAATCCCTTCATGAAGTCCCAGACTACCACTGACTAAATTACAATTACACTCTAAAGAAAAAAACCTGCATTTTTTTATATTTCATTCTCAGCTACATGCAACTAGCTTAAGAATGAGCTGAAGCTTCAGCAGTCAGAAATCTCTGTACCTCAAATACAGCAGAGGACACCTCCATAGGGGTGACCCATAGTGTCCAAGTTATATACTGTGGATTAAAGGAAGAGCATGAACAGCCTAACCAGGATCACACTTTTCACTCTACTCTGTACCAAACCATTAAAGATTAATACAGAGTTAGATTTGCATGTTTGCCTATGAGTAATTCCACTGATGACAATTTAAAAGCAGTATTTTCTTGAAGATCTTAAATGTCTTATTCCCATCCAGTTTTTCAGGAATTTCCATGCTCCATATATACTTACTTAAATAATGAAATGTTCAAATGTTCAGAATAGCATAGTATGGCACAGCATGGAACAGAATAGAATACAATAGACTGTTTTCAGTTGGCAGGGAACTACAATGATCATCTAGTCCCGACTGCCTGACACAGCTGTACAGGAAAGTTAAATCCTATCGTTATGGGCCTCTTTTTAAGTCACTGACAGGCACGGGGCATTGATAACCTCTCTAGGAATCCTGTACCATTTTTTGGCTACCCATTCAAGAAAAGAAATTCTTCTAACTGTCAGGTCTGAACCTTCTATATTGTGAGATCTCCAGAAATATCCCATTCATTGCAGCCAATGTCCCCCAAGGACAGACCACTGTCCCTCTGTGCAGTCCCGGTGGTGCCTGGCCATCCTTTGAAGCTTTCTACCTACCCTCAGAGCCTCACCATGTTCTGCTTCTCCCACCTGTGTGCCTGGGGCCACCTGGAACTACCTCTGGCCTTGTCATGGGGAGCTGGGCCTTCCTTTGTGGCTTTTGGCAACTCCTGATGCCAAACCCAGCAGCTGCCCTCTGTTCCTCTGCTCATTTTGTATGATCAGCTTGGCTGACTTGTGTCAGAGGAAGGTGAGGAGCTCTGGGGAGCACAGAGGAAAAGAGCTTTTCTGTGAGGTTTGCTCACAGCAAATTGTGCTGGTGGACATCATGCAGAAAGCTGATGGTGGGGTGGTGGTAGGGGACATGGGGAGCTGAACAAAGAGTCACAGAATCATCAGATCATCTAGGCTGAAAGAGACTCGGAGATCACTGAGTCCAACCTTTGACTGATCAGCATTGTCAGCTAGACCATAGCACTGAGTGCCATGTCCAGTCATTTATTGTGCACCACCTTCCTGGACAGTTCATTCCAAGGTTTAACAAACATGAAGACGTTTTTTCCTGATGTACAACCTGAACCTCCCCTCTCACAGCTTGAGGCTGTTTTCTCTTGTCCTGTCACTTTCTGCCTGGGAGAAGAGGAGGAATCCCTCCCACCATCCTTTCAGGCTGTTGTGGAGAGCAGTAAGGTCTCTTCTTGAGCCTCTTTTATTCCAGGCTAAGCAGCCCAAGCTCCCTCAGCCTCTCCTCACAGGACTTGTGCTCCAGACCCTTCATCAGCTCTGTTGCCCCTCTCTGGATACACTCGATGTCCTTCTTACAGTGATGGGCACAGAAATGAACACAGCACTCGAGGCACAGTCTTACCACTGCTGAGTACAGGGCGAAGTCACTGCCCTGGTCCAGCTGGCCACACTATTGCTGGTACAGTTCAGGATGCCATTGGCCTTCTTGGCCACCTGGGTACATTGCTGGATCATGTTTGATACCCCCAGGTCTTTTCCACTGGCAGCTTTCCAGTACTGCATGGAGTTGAGGCTGAAGTGCAGGACCCAGCACTTTGCTGTGTTGAACCTCGTGCAATTGGCATTAGTGTGTCCAGATCCCTTTGCAGAGTTTTCTGACCCACCAGCAGACTAACACACCCACCCAACTTGTCACCTGGGAACTGACTCAGGGGGCACTTGATCCTCTCATCCAGTTCATTAACAAAGGTGCTGAACAGGACAACATTGATCCCTGGGGAACCTCACTAGTGACAAGGCCACCAACTGGATGTGCTACACCAAGGTGTATGATACTGTACCTACCCAAATGTGATACCTGCCCTTACATCCATTTAAAGTTTTACCTGTTAGTCTTCTAAAATGCTGCAAGATGATACAGAAGCATATTATATTGGCTAGCAAAGTAAATACTCTCAAGTTAAAATGAAGAACCTACTTAAAATGGTTGCGTAATCGTGAAAGAGGGTTTGAAATCTCTTACTACAAATACTAGTTATCTGAGATGAAAGTTATGAGTTTCCTATTTACCCTCAATATTATACTGAAATAAGGCAGTCAAATATTTTACCTTATTAGTTTTAATTGCTGAAAAAATCTGAGAAGTAATAACCTGTTTGTCTCACAGGTAAACTCTAATTATATTTGGTTCATAATTTGGTAACTAGTTCATGTTTGGTAACTAGGAAACAGTCAATTGGCATTTTAACTTCAAGATTATTAGTTTAAATTCAGACTTCTCAAGGGCTATTTGTCACCCATGTTTCATGGCTTCCAGAGTCATACATCCTGTCAGCAAGGCCAGCTCAGTGCAGGAGCAGCAGTATATGATGGCAGGCTCTCCTAAAGGAAGCTCCCCACTTACATACCCTGCTAAGATCTGACAGACCATAGGGGTGCAACCTCTTGTCTTCCAGGCAAGACACAACATCTGCCACCAAGTAGAGAAAGAGCAAAGATTTCCCTTCATTGAATTTTCAAAATCTGGAAAAAAAGAAGTACCATAGTGTAATTCCTCTTAGTTACCAAGTAATTCCTGTTAAACGCTTTTCCCTTCTCTCTTTCAAAGGGCTAGGTAGACATGCCTTCCTACAAATCTTTTCCCCAAGACAAACTTCAGATGAAAAAATCCATGGGACCTAACCTTGACTCAGCCTGGAGCAGTAAAATCAGTTTTCCCTAAGTGTTGAAATAAATTTGTAATATCATTTGGGGTCTCCTAAATCAAACGCTGGAGATCTCTCTCTTCCAGAGCACCCAGAGTCTCTCATTTCTCTCATAAATCACTTATCAAATATTTCAGTTGTCTTTCCTCCCTCAACATATGGGGAAATCCACCTCATTCACACACCCGTAAGTGAAGTCTAGCCCCTCCTCAACAGAGGCAGTGACCTTCCTTGCCTGGGAAGTAGTTTCCAACCTCCAGCTTCCAATCTCCCCCCTTATCAGCTTCTGTGGATTATGGCCTTGCTTTCCTGCAGGTTTCATGAGGCTTTGGTATGTTAGGCTAGGAACCTGCAAAGCTGGATCCACTGCAAAAATTTGAGCTCAAGGGATGGAAAGACCGGACAGAAAAGCCACATATTTTGTGCTCCATTGTGCAAAAGTTTGTATTCAGTGTGCACACGTGACATCCTAATCTACCTGGGTGACTCACAGATCCAGCAACTCTTAACTGGCAGCTTGAGTTAAGCCTGGAGAAGGGCCTGTGAGAATGCCTGGACTAGCAAAACAGACTAAAACACAAGCTTCCTTGGGTTCTGTGCATCATTAACCTAAATACAATCTTCTCCATTGCACCCTTACCTTGCACCAATGGCAAGCAGGTATAACTGCTGTGGCAGCTGAAACACTAGTGGCACGTCTAGTCACAGCTGTTAAAATGAGTGTAGAAATGTTCATAAGGAAAATTGTGGTAGGGTGGTAAGCGGCCCAGATGACACTGCAAACAACCAAGTATCTGAGCCAGAGATTTCTTTTGCCTACATAGTGTCTATAGGGGCAAAATTACTTCTGCAGTATCAAATATGCCAATATATATATATTTTTTTTTTTTTTTGTCAGAGCAGAGTACTGCTTCATTTTTGTGCTTAATTAGCTGAAATTAACTGGAGAAAGTTAAACTGGGTGTGTACTTTTCAAGCCTTTCAACCTAGGTAGTGCAGTTTCCTGGCATGCACCCTGTTCTAGCAGTACGATTCAACATGTTTGCAATAAAGAAGACAAGAATGATTAAATGGAGTTGGAAAGTAGTAATTGTTCTCATTGCTTGAAGCAGACATTAAAAATAATTACAGTTTGGCAATGGTATATTCAGATAAAAACAGTCAGTGTCTCAAATGCTCGTTGGGAGGAAAACTTAACAAAAATGAAACACCTGTTCATACACCAGTGCCGCTGCAGTTTAGCAGCATGCAGCATTCCTGAAGCTGTTAAGTACATGCATTATGCCAACAAAAATTTGGCCATATGTTTCCTTAAGGCCTGAATAAATATGGCCAATCTCTGGCAAAAATCAGATCAAGTTCTTACCTAGGGTTAATCAGACTGGCAGCAAAATGATAAGAAACCTAAACATGACAAGTAATATCATGTAAATAGCTATTGTTGATGCAAAACAGAATGCTTAAAGAAAAAAATCCTGTGTTGTGATGGACAGAATATATTGATTTATTTACGTGGTTTCCAGCTGTGTGAATGGAGCTGCTCCCATGGATGGCTGGGACATAAAAGATGAAGTGAGTGAGTTGAGCTAAAGCAAGGCCTAAGTGAGCACTATTCTCATGGGCTGTATCTACAAAAGCCAAATCTGCAACCTGACTCAGGCTGGTTAATCCTGAGGGTGTGAGGGAGAGTATTTTGAGTAGCAAAAACATGTGTCGAAGTTTTGCAGTTCAAGTCCTTTAACTCTGCTTTTCTCTTTTGTGGTTAAACTTCTAGAAAACATAAAAGAGAAAATTGTGTTTATATTTCCTCATGACCATGGAAAGTAAAGGCTGAATCTCAACACATGCTTGGGCTTTTTCTTTACGAGAAGTTTAGAAGACTCGTGTAAAAAAAAATCGCCTAGGGGTAATAGGATAAAGGAAAGGACTGCTGGCTCTGTGGCACTTTGAAGGATGCTCAGCAGAGTATCTGCACAGGAGAAAACACGCTGTGGTTTTCAATGCAAATGACTTCAGACAGATGTTGTTGCTTCCATTGTTCTCGGCTGCCCACTGTAGCTTCTCCTCCCTGCCAAGTGGGGCTCACATGGGGCACAGGGACCTTCACCCTGGCTGGCCAGCAGTGGCAAGCTTCCCGGAGGGAATTTTGTCATGAGTGTCCCTTCTTATGGAGGGCTGTAGTTTTCAGAACTCAGAACACATTTATTTTTTCGTCCACGAAGTGGAAATACCAGACTGATTCTGTTATCCAGTTTAGGGAGCAACCACAGAGATGGGAAAAAGACAAAGAATTTCCTCCCACACCTAAGAAGAAATAATCTTTATATAAAGTGCTTTAGGCAACAGTTTGAAGTCTACACAAACTGTTTCATTCAGAGTGAGAATGACATGTATAGCCCAGTCCTAAACCTATCCCCCAACCTGCAACAAAGGTAACAGAACCTACAGATAAGGACCAGCATGCTACCCTTTAGACAGGGTAATTAAGTGCTCCTGCTCCAAAATGGGCAAATATGAGTATCCCATATATCTCAAATACTGAAAGATCTCAGATTCATGCTCCAAATCAGAATGATTGCATGGTTGCACCTGCAGAGATAACCAGCATTAAATGAAGAAGCATTCCATAAACAACCAAATCCATAACCAGTAAGTTATAATATTTTTTATTCATGTTAGAATTTCTATCAGTGTTTGAACATTAATATTTAGAGAGTTTGTACAATTTCCATTCAAAACTTAAAATGAGAACCACACTAGATCACAAATGGTAACTAAAACACAGTTCAGAATTGTATGAATATTCACACTCTCTCTCTTAACACTGTTAAACACTTTCTTTTCTCCAGGGGGTTTACAAGGAAAAGTGTGCACTGTAATTGTATCTCAGCAGTGTTCCAAAACATAATGGTATCATCATTACATATAAACTCTTTAAAAATATACTTCTGTTGAAAGACTTGATGACTACTATGTACACTACAAAAATAAATTTTCATATAAATAAATTATATGGCATAATTTTATCTTTGTAACTGAAATGACACAAACCCACTCCTACCAAACAGGCAGGCAATGAGACCCAGTTTGAATATTTTTTTTCCTTTTAACTCCTTACACTAAAAGCTACAACAAGTCCATAATGTAAATGTTATATACTCTTTCCTATTTAACATTAGTAAGCACTCTATACAAATAAAAATCCATTAAACAGTAAAAACATAACTGTAATAGTGTTTCCAATAGAAATAAAATCCCTGCATTTTGTTTGTTATAAACTGGCATGACAAATACTGTAAGAAAAACATTCTTATGATACAAAAATATAAATATCACCCATGATTAAAAAAGTTAAGAAACAAAACCAAAACAAAATAAATGTTGCCAGCCACTGAATTCTCCCCTTGCCAATGTGACTATCGAAGAAGAAGGTCTACATTGTGCACGAAGCAGCAGATAGCTCACCCACACACAAGCACGCAGGAAGACCTGGGCAGGGGCAGGTGGGAGACACTGGAGCTTGCCCTGGGCCCCTTCCCCCTGAAGGAAGAGCAGGAAGCAAGGCAGCCTGCGGCACAGAGTGGTGTCAGTGGAGCCCTGCCAACCACTGACACGTAAGCGTGGTGGCTGAAGGCAGCTTCCGATTAGTATCATACAGTTTTGTTGCAGAGTTTGTATGATCTGAGGTCACTATGCTGCTAGTGCTAAATTGGGGCCCCTCGTCTTTTTGTCATCAAGAGTTTTCATGTTAGACAGTGAACTGGACCAGTAGGCAGTTATGACATTAACCCTTGGTGTGCACTGAAACAGTAGCTTATGTATCACCAGAATGACACCAGGCTCTTGCTACCTGCTCTTCGAGCGTTCACATTGGAGATCTGTAAACAAGTGCCTCATATCAAAGTGTTTTCAAGTGAGCAAAAAAGGCATGGAAATTTGTGCATTCTAATTATCCCCATTTGTTTTGCTGGCAAGGTCTGTGGGCAAAGATAGACTCCCTGAAGCCACTGGAGAAAAACACCTTCCCATCAAAGAATTGGCCACTGCTGTTCAGGTATAAATAAAGAAAAGCCCCACCACTGCTGTGTTTAGAAACTGAACATTGGTTGTGTTTGGCTCTGAATACAAAACTGAACATCTACCTGCTCTAAAAAACAGCTTGGTGAAAGGCAGAAATAAGATAAAAAAAGATGACAGAGATATTGAAAACTTGTGTTGCATTATTTTAAATTAAGGTTCTTTGTTCCTAGGGTATATTTCCAACTGGAATACGGATTTTAGTGTTTTTCCAGACCCTTCACCTGCAGCAATCCCCTTTTAGTTTAAAAATAATAGTACAAAAAGCTAAATTAGTTTCGCAAAGAGATCCCAGTTTAGCTGTTATAATTAAAAGTGCCAATGCAGCATGGGAAAACACAAACAATAGAGAAAAGAACTACCCAGGCCTTACGTGTCATTACCGTCCTGGCCCACCAGAAAGCCATTTATATTTAAAAAGTGAAAATACCTTTTTTAAAATCCTTCCGCTTGATTTTTATCACTTATAATTATCTCCTTCCTGCCATGAAAATAAGGTGACCAAAGATACTGCTTTCAATGGTGTAATGACCCAGCTAAGCTGTGTCTCACCATAAAACAATTCATTATCCAGCTTTAATGCCAATCACAATTAATAGTATCAAAATCAGGCAGATGCTCATTGTATTTCTATAACCACCAGCACCTCTCAATATCCAGCACCTTTGGAAGTGAAAAAATAATGGTTGTAGTGCTTGCACTTACCTGGCACATTTTGCGAGGGAAAAAAAATCAAAGTACTACATGAACAGTAATTAAGCCTCACAACATTCCTGGGAGGTAGGTAAGTGTTATTATAACCATTTTACAGAATGAGAAATTGAGGCATGGGGCAGTTAAGTGACTTGACCAAAGTCATGCATAACAAGTCATTAATGGTTTGGGAACTGAAATGTAGTTCCAAACCTCAACTCCCTGTCTTCTCTAGTATTTTAGTTGGGCCTTTGATGATGGCAGTCTATAATTGTATATATTGGTAAACAACAGCGTTTTCACTAGTGCCTACTGACAGGGAAAGCCAGACTCACATCAGCATTGGTGGGTTTGTAAGCCCACCATGTGTTAACATACAGTAAAAGAGAAACTACAGTACACCAAGAACATACACACAAAAGCATGCAAATGTCCAGATGCACTCTGGGACACATACAGCAAAACAAAACCTGCACATACCCAAGTCTATTTAAGCCTCCCAGATAAACTTGCTTTTCTTCATATTTGCTTATTTTAAAAATTACCACGCATAGCGTGTTTGAAAGTTAACAGTAACATTTCATACTACCACAGGGTTGTGATATGCAAATTTAAAATATTTTAAACAGACATGTACCTTTAAAAAATCCTATTACATAAGCAATATTTGCATAGAATTATACAAGTAAATTATAAAATATTTAAGCAGCAGCAACTTATGCTGAAATTTAGAACTAGATTAAGCTTAGTTGTGGCACAGATATCAATGTACAAAAAGTACAAAGAGCACACAATATTTGTCCCCATTCTATTGCCCAAAGGCAAATTACTCCAGATTATACTACTTTACATCGTTCTTTTGTATATTACATATGTGTACATCTTTTAAATACTTAAAAGAAATATTTAACAAAATAATACAAATAGGTTACAGTAACAGTGAACTGTTGTCCCGATGCAGCATGTCCTTTTCTACAACTTTAAGCAGTTCTCTTTAAGCAGTTCTGGAATACAGTTTTCCATCTTTGGCCTCTTCTTTGCTTCAGTTATTACCCTGTATAAACAAGGAGAGAAAAAAAAAAAGCACACATTCACTAAAATTCAAGATAAACAAACAAATCAAACTAAGCCAACTCATTTCATGGTTCTTGTGGTTAGAGTTAGCAGTCAGGAAATGCTGGCTCTGCTTTCATCTCAGTCATTAATTTCCTGGTGAAGAAATATACTGATGCCGATTAAAAAAATGTAGCTGCTTTAATTTCTAAGTTCTCAGTTTTAGATAACTGTGACAAATTCAGTCAAAACCCACGAACAATTGAAGGAGAAGTATGCTACACTGAATGCTGAGCTTATTTAAAAGTCTCATATTACCATGCACTTCATCTTGAAAAAGCTAAGCCCAAGTATTTCCTTGTTCTGTGGATATTATTATTTATCATATTTCTAGATTGCAAGGCTAAAGGCATTCAGGTCTATTTATGCTTTGGGATGTCTGGAGAGACATTTTATAATTCAGAAAGTGGTTTCATTTTGAATTATCATAAAAATTTCTATCCATGTGTGCATACACATGCATGCATGCATGCATATGTGCAAAATACTCTCGAATCAAAATAAAATTACTTGCTCTGCTCAAACTGGTGTCTGCCACTGAAAAGTTCAGACAAGGAAAGAGAAAAAACAGGAATCCACAGATAAGTAACTATTCTAACACCTTCTTTTTCCCCTGCAAGAGAAGAACATTGTAAAAATAGTAAGAAACAGTTTTTCAGGTAAGAGGCCCAAGAAGTTTCAGTGTAAGAACTCAATGGGCAGCTGTATCCTTTGCAAACCTGCAATAGCCACTGCAGCTGCCCCTAGCAAGGCAGAAGTCGGCTCAGACACCTCCAGTGTAGGAGGTCACTGGGCAAGTCTCTGAAGGCTCCCCCAAAGAGCAGGGACACCTGGCTGAACAGCAGTGCACTCCGCATGGTAGGACTTCCCACTTCTCACTTGGCTCATCTTCCAGAGGGATTCACTCCTCATTACGGACTTTAAATTCTTTCACAAACTATTTTATTCAAGAGATGACAATCCTAAAGTATCTGGCAATTTCACACTCATTTTATATAACATTTCAGAGCATGCATGACTCAGGGATGAGGAGACAGGATTTACACAATGGTAAGTGCAGCCACACAGCTCTGAAGATGTTATACAGCATCTCTGCTTTATTTTCCCCTTTTGGTAAACTGGCATTGCATGATGTACTTATCCATTTTGCAA
This sequence comes from Acridotheres tristis, assembly GCA_037013685.1. Lineage (NCBI taxonomy): Eukaryota > Metazoa > Chordata > Aves > Passeriformes > Sturnidae > Acridotheres > Acridotheres tristis. Next base: position 41,411,703 of record CM072919.1, on the reverse strand, counting down.
GGTTCTTTGAAGTAGCTTATATCTGAAAGCACTATGACTTCCCAGTGCTGGAGAGCACTATCTTAGCCAACCTCATGTCTATGCAAAATGTCCAATATTCATAGTTAGCAGATTTAAGGTGATCAGTGTGACGTGTAAGCACTGTGATCTATGAAAAGGTATCTCTGAGAAACTTTATTTTTCCTCGTTCTTTTGATCACACCATGATCTGACACAAGCCAAAGCTCGCAGTTACATGGGGCAGACGTACCTTATTGTGAGCTGTTGCCAGGTATCCTTTCCTCACATTCAACATCTTGCAGTTCTATAACTTCTACTTTAGAATTTCTTCTTTCACACCGCACATTGAAAGGCACATGGGGGTCCTCGAACGGCGCATGGCCAGCTCCCTGGTGTCCGTCGTAGGCCGGGCAGGTGGCTCCGCGGGAGCCGTGGCCGTGCAGGGCAGGGTGCACAGCCACGGTGACGGAGGCCGAGGCGGTCACGGTAGTGATGGGCTGGCAGTAGGCCGCCCCCGCGGCGCCCGCCGCCCCGAACGCCGGGCTCCTCCCGCTGTGCGAGCGGGCCTTGTGGCCCAAGCGCTCCCTGCTGCCGGGTCCCGAGTGCCCTTCGGTAGAAATTTCAAAAGCGTCCCTGCGAGGGCGGTAAGGAGGTGGTCGCGGCCCTTCCCTCGCTGCCCTTTTGGGCTGTCTGCCCTGATGCCAGGGCTGCTGCGTGCTGGGATCAGGATTCGGCTGATGCCTTGCTTCCGGCTGAACCACCTGAGAGAGACACGCACCGTTACGCCTCTGACAAAGCAAAGCAAACAAACACTACGCTTGCTCGTTTTTTATGCTGAGAATTATAATAATGTTCTGACTCTACAAAGGGGATGTTGTGGAATCTAATAATTGATTTTTCCATGGTTTTTGTCTGAAGTTATTAAAACCTGGAAAGCATATCTTCAGAAAAACACAGGATGACAGCTGAAAACATTATTGTAAGCTTCCTACATGCTGGTCCATCTTTTCAGGGGAATGGGTGACAAGCACTTGATCTTAACTCAACAAGCAGAATTGCAGGCATTTGGAAAAGGCTATTCCATGCAGGGAACATACACAGGATGTTAGTAGGGTAGTTTGTATAGACTGTAGGAATCTGTTTTGTGATTTCCATAAAGAGCGTGAAGCACAGCAGCTACATCAGTCAATAAACCGTGACCAACTTCAAATGTGGCTGTGCTTGTACCTATTTCTAGGCCTCTGCTGAACAAAACCAGATCCGCATTGCAGCTCAGCATGCAACATCAGCAGGGGTAGGAGACAGAGCTTTTTCACTTTCCTTTGAAATCGCAATTATGCCAACCCAGTAGCAAGATGCAACAAGGCCCAAGATTTGATACAATGCCTAAACTGCTTTCTCCTGTCTCTAATCTTTGTCACCAAAACGTGCTGTCACAGAGAGGTATATGACAGCGATCCACAAGGAGCAATCAGGAGTGTGAAAGAGGTTGGGATCTTATAATCTCTCCTCCTTTTCTCTCTGAAAACAGTCATCCAACAGACTGAGAGCTCTCTCTTGTGGCTGGTGCCAATAGGATGTAATAGCAATTACCCATGCCAAAGGCCTCTGCTTTTGTACCACCACTTCTCCCTCAATTCAGTTCTAAAGGAGAGAATGAGGATAACCTTCACTCTCAACAGATTTTGGCACAAAGTCACAAACCACTATCAGTCAGAAAGAGTTTTCCACGAAAATAAATAGATTAAAACACAAAACAAAACAAACAAACAAACAAAAAAACCCACCCAAAAAATAAAACACACCAAGAAACTTGTTCTTGCCCTCCTGCTAGTCCACATGAAAGCTACTTACAGTGGATCTTGCAAAGAGAGGATTCTCAGTCGCTTCCACTATTACTTGATGGACTGGCGCCCCAGGGCCTCGCGTGGCCTCGTACTGATGCAGCTCTTCACTGATGCCAGACACTGTGGTTTGAGAGCTGTACTCAGAATCAGAGGAATCTGACGCATTATGTGTGTGGCCAGGTGGCAGTGCAAACCTCACAGTGCCGGGGGGTGGCTCAGGAGATGGTGTGGGCAATCTGTCCTGTCCACTGGCCGGAGAAACCTGATGACAACAACACTTTCGGTTACATTTAGCTAGCTTTACCCTTTTAATCACCAGTGCTTGACACGAACAATGTTCTGCCAAATACACCCTGCCATGCCAAAACCTTAGCAACCATTTTCTGATGAACAGAGATACTGAACTGAAAAAAATTAATTTAAGTATAAAAGACATGATCTCCATCTGCAGATATGTATCAAAACAAGACTACTCAGATTATTCTAGGTCTCATTGTAGGAGCATGTATGTATGTGCATGCACTTGCACTTGTAAATATAAAAATAACAGTAATCTGTGGGACCCCGTCCCCCTTCAGCAAGCATTAGCAGTGATTTCATAAAATCACCTCAGTGGGTTGGCACAGGGTTACTCAGTGTCTATTTGCAAAGAGAGATGGATACACGCATCACAGCAATATATATGGTAATAACACACACATACACATTGTTTAAGTAAGAGACAGGTCATGCATACTGTTAGGAATTAAGAGATTACATATTGTTGTCAAAACTGTTTTACTAATATTAAAAGAACTCAAACACTTCTGAAATGTACCAGTGCTGTATACATACCTTGTGTTTTATTCTTGTGCACACACATATATATAGACGTGTGAAACACAGCACACTGACTACTGACACGTGATAAAGACAACCCCATGTAACACAGTAATTGTATTAACTACAGAGTAGGTAAAAAATGATCAACAACCAAATATAAAGTTGGTATCTGTGAATCCTGGAGTCTCGACTTGGACTTTGTACTGTAAAATCATCAATATCTAAGGGAAGCCTTCCCTGCATCAAGTAGCAAAAATGCTACTTGAGGCAGGAGAATGCCACAGGGAGACGTGGCTGGACAGTGGGACCTTCTGGCAGACCAATCAAGGTGTGGTCTGTGGACCACCACTGTGTGTGTTGGTCCACACAGGCCTTCCTGGTGGTCTGCTCAGTTAAACACTTTGAGAAATGCACCAGAGCCAGTGAGGTAGGAAAGTAGAAGGTATCTTTTGCAAAATATTGAGGGAAATCCTTATTTTACAAACTTGCTTGTGTATCACATTATGCTAGCAGTATAAATAACACTATCAGGTTTGCTTATTGCGACCTCTAAAACAAGACTTATTAAAAAAACCTTTAAAAATAGAGTAGTATTGACTATGTAATGAAGAGCACTTTTAATAAACAATTATTAAAAAGCCGGAGAGCAAGAAACTTAATCCAAGAAAATTTTAAAAATGCTTTCTAAAAACAGGGGTTGATTGAGGGGGACAGCAGGGCAGATGTAGTATTATTTTTTATGTTCACAATTAATTTTACTGACCTCGGGGTATGGTCCAAAGAATGAGAGAAGAACAGGAAGCAGCACCAATCCATTGAGAACTCCCAGAATGGTTAGGATTGCCAAAACAGCGAAGAAATACCTGAAATACAGTTTAAATGGTTTGGGAGAGAGAACAGCCACTGCTAGAAACAAGGGATTACAAATTACTCCTACATCTGTTAAATAATACAGATACTAAATTAACTCTAACATATTACTAACATTAAAGGAAACAATTATATTACTTTTATATAAGATTTAGGGGTTTTTACCTTTTGAATTAGAGAAGCTACATTCCACAAAGTGTTAGTTGAGAAAGGAAAGAAAAGAAATTACATTTGTTAAATTCCCAGAATCTGGAAGCATGTAATGTTATTTATGAATGTGTTACACAAACACAAAAATATGGAATGTGCAGGGAATGGCTGAATGGATTGAAAGCACAAATACAATGAAAAGGGGCCCCCATTAGTGAAAACCCAGCAGAAGCAAACAAATGAAGTGAAGGGTGTAGAATTTAAACAATTTAGTGTAGAAGGAAAAGAAGCCCTCTTCTCCCAGCAGCTAATCCACTGTGAAATGCTTCTGCAACTTACAGCAGAATGTCTAATTAAATCTACAGTATATCAGGTAAGGGTTTTCCTTGCCGTTCATTAATCAAACTTAACGCCTAGAATTCTGTGAGTTCCAGCTTTACCAAATAGCTTGAATTGCAACTCTTTTACAACACAGGAACCCGCTTTCTGCAAAGAAAATGCCCATTCTATAGTAAGCTTCAGCATTGTACTGAGTAAGAGCACTCCACAATGGCAGAGCTGCATTGCAGGCTAATCTTTTGTTGAACAATTTAGCATCTCTGAATACTCTTGTTTTGCGTCAGCCAATTCAAACATAAAGGCTGAAATACTATGGAAGAAGAGAAAAGTGCACAAGTAGTTGTCCTTTCCCACCACTGAGGGCTAAGGTCTGGGATCCTTCATGAATACCAAGGTAAACCTGTCAGTAAAAGGAAAGTCTTGCTAGTTGGTATTCGGCACAGCTGGGGCTCAGACTAAACTTAAGGCTACGTTGTAACTAATGATTTCAAGGACTCAGTCTTGGTAAATTCCTGGAGGAGAAGGCAAAGGAGAAAAACAGAGGGCAAGTTTGCTACTAATGGGTCTGCTGATTACATTGTCTAGCTGGCAACAAACTTTACTGCCTCCTTGTTTCCACATTTGATCATATATATCAGACTCCTGTAAAACTATAAATATCCTGCTATTGTAAACATTTGGGAGTTTCTGATCTGCATTAACAAAAATCAGCAAGCCAATCTACTCTACTAACATAAACTACCAGAACTTTAAACTGGGACACAGATCAACAACAGGCATTAAAAACATTTGCATCTAATCCATCTAACATTAGAATAAACAGGAGGATTATAGCTTTGACCAGTTGGTGTATACAGTGTCTGTTAATTTACTTAATCTTCCACAGTGCTGGACTAATCTGTCGCTTTCCGGAAGTTTAGGATCTTCTTCGCCCACTGTAACAATGCTCAGGCTCCCCATAGTTTATTTTATTATATTTTTTAAACACGGCAAACTGAAATGAGATTTGCTATAAAATCAGAAACTGATGGCCAAAAAAAGTAAAATAACATAAGTTGAAAAGTTGAAAGGCTCATTTTATAAACTGCGAGCACATCCAATCCAAATTTGGTGTGAAGGGCTGCTACAATCTTCCATTTGCTATGACACAAAAATGTTTGCCAAAATCTCATCTATTAGGTAGGAAAATAGTACACCAAAAATGTACCCCTGTAAATTTAGGTTAAATCTATCAGTAACTTATAAGGCAAAATGTTCTAACCCTTACAAAACCACAACCTAAAAGAGTAATTCTATTTCTTCAATACCAATACAATAAAGTAAAAAACAGTGATTTTGGGGGAAAAACCATTTCTATTTCAGGACACAGAATACCTGAATAGTAATAATCTTCACGCAGGTTTCATGAAATCTAACTGCAAACTGCCTGCTTTCTTCAAATCTCTTTCATACATAAACAAAAAGCCTGATGAGATTTAGCAGTCATTCTCTCAGTTCCTGCCCCTGACATTTTGTTGTTCATGTTGTCAAATGGATGTCAGTTATGTCTAGCAATCTATCCAGCTTATGTCTACCTAAGTAGTTAAGCCATCTTTTAGAGCATTTTTATTTGGCCCAGTTCTACCTCAGTTCCATTTTAGGGCTTGGATTATTTTTTGTGTGTGTGTGCTGTAGTTTACCACAAAGAGTCTGTGTTACTTCTAAGATTAGCCATTTTGCAGAGCTCCACAGGTTGTTTGGAATAGAAGAGGATCTGTTTCATTGCACTTCTCAAATTCCCCCTAAGAAAAGACTTGCTTTCCTCTATACTTGACAAACTCACATTCTTAATTATATTCACAAGAAACAGCCTGCTTGTAGTTCTAAACAGAAGGGCCTTTAGGATTTGCTGTACAAAATTTTAGTATGAAGTTCTGTGCTCATATTTATGGTTCCCCAGCTCCCAAACAGGGCTTTCTTCCCCCCACATCCCCTCAACCCTTTTCCTCATTATGTAAAACCCGCATAAGGATAGAAGGGGAAGGCCCTGAGAGAGTCACTTGCAGCACAGTTGACTGTTTGTGGGTTCACGTGTCCTTTGCATACAAATTCTTGTGCATACAAGAAGTCTGGAGGACCTAAAGGCTATAGGTCAGATGCAGCTAATACTGGACAATACAAGATGCTTTGAACTAATTCAAATCCAGAATTAGCAAACTTTTAAAGAGCGACATTTTTGTGTTCCCTCATGCTAGTGTCATATTTTCCTGGAACAGATTTTAATGTCAGCAATGGAAACACTACCATGTCTAGCAAGTAACAAGGAGTTAATAAAACAGAGGGAAAGCAGGACCATGATGTAAGCATACTTGACACACCACGCATAGTAATAAAATGACAGATTCACTGAAGTGAACAAAAATTAAAAGCACACTTATTTTTGAAAGAAAGTCAAAACACAAAAATGCTTTACCTGACAATAAAATCAAACTCTGATCCTGCAAGCATTAACACTCCCAGCAGAGTGGACACGGCCCCATCCAGCACTGGTGCAAACATGTGTTCTAATGCAAGGACAGCCCTATGGTTCCTGTCTCCTATGGCAGTTAAAAACGCCTGTAAAACAAAAAAAGTCCATTTCCTTAGGCAGGTGTACAGAACCGTCCAATTCTAGCATACACAGTGTTCCATCAGTTAATTACTCCAAACTACAGTTTATCAAAGTTATCTCTGTAGCTAGCTAACCCTTGAGAGAAGGCCTGCTCCTGCAGTTACACCACACAGCAGCTGCTGAAGTCACAAAACCAGAGTAAGCACTGATGACAGAGTCAGACCATAATAATTCTGGAAGCAATGCCTACTTGCAACAGTAGCCTTTTGTCTCTGGATTTGCCTATTTCCACCTGAAAAGAGTTCACATGATGGTGAAAGCACTTCAGGTGTGAAAACTGTAGGGCTAACTCCTCTCATTTTTGTGGGTCCACAGCTTCTGTGACTTTTTTTAACATTTTCATTTCACTCAAAAAAAAAATGTTTTTGAAAGTACTTCAAAGCTAGCAGTTCTATACACACAAAAGTATCCTAGGCATAGTGCTGAACATGGCAGTGCCTGAGCAACAATATGACTAGTGAACTGCCTTCATCCCTACAACTCCTCATGAAAAAGCTCTATCAAGAACATGCAAATGCTGGTGTTTGTTATGAATTTGTCTACTTTGTGTATGATTTAATGGTTTAAGATAACAAGAACCTGGCTGATCTTCTTCCTGTGATTTGTAAGGGCTCTCTTTGGTTAATTCCCTACTGGCTATTAAGATACGTGCTGAAGCAGCTATCTTCCTCACAGTCCAGGAATTTAAGCCACCCTTCTCTAGAAAACTAGAAAAAAAACCAAGGTCACAATTCACAAGCAACAGCAGAAAACTGACCCACAAGAGGATTGTGAATCACTCTTAAACTCAATTAAATTCAGCATTAAAAGTTCCAGAGCTGCCTTTTTTGTTTATACAACACTGATTTGACTATTTATATGTTCCATATTTTTTATCTCCAGTGTCAGTGTGAGTTTGTTTGGCATTTTACCTTCAGGCACAGGTGACCCATAACGTCCTGTAAATGAAATTAGTTTCTTCCCATCTAGAAACAACTGTTTTTTCCTTTTTTATTACATTTTTCCTGTTTTGAATCTTCAATACTAAGACGCTGTCATTTCTTTCTTCCTCTTCTACATCATTGGTTTCTAACACTTCCCAAATTATTCCAAATCCTAGCAAACTCATTTTCCTTCGAAATTCTATCTATCTGTAGCAGCAGGGGAAAAAAGGATGTCATCACTTGAGGAATCCAATTGCTCATCTTTAACCTTACTCTAATTCCACTGTGGTTTTTCTCAAAATTACTCTTTTCAGTTAAAGTGACTTTATGTGCCCTAACTCTGTACATCATCTAAACCACTAGATAAACAGTATAAAAATATTTTCCTACAGACTGCATGTTTCTGTCCACTATTATTAGCCAATGGCTTCTGAGAAGAAGGTGTAGATTTTACAACTGGAACACTAATTCAAATATGTTCACATTCGAGAAGTCCAGAAATACCAAATGACACAATATCTGATTTTGAAAAACACCCTCTGAAGAATTCTCTTTTGCAAGATAGAGAATCTACATGCAAGAGGCAACTAAAAGCTGTGTAACTCTGATGCAACAAGGATCATGAGAGTCTGGACTGAAGCAAGGTGATTTAAGGTCTCTGTTTTCTCTATTTAATTGCATCAATCAGACAAACAGGTATCATGGCTAATGTATCCTCTCTTGTTTCCTGGGAGCCTGACTCAATAGTTAGGAACTACCTCATCAAGATCAACTCTGTTCCATTGAGACAAACAGAAAGGTACACAAAACTGTGATAATTTTGCTTCTGAGAATCATGGCACTGACAAGAAACTGTAAGGATTTGTGATTTGAACATTGCCATCATTATATTTTGCTTTTAAAATGCTTCTTGATTTTACGTACCAAAGCAACATGAACAGTGAATTCCACACCAATGCCAACAGAAGCAATCAGGATAACCACAGGCACTGCACTCAGCTTTATTCCAATTAGACCCATCATGCCAAACAGCTCCACAGTCATCAGAGCCAGTACCACCACCTAGATGATTTCAAACATGTTAGTATCCTTTTACACTCCAGACAGTGAGGAGAAAGACATTTCAAAATAACATGGTTACCACTGGACATATTCCTCAAAGCCATCCTATATTCCCAAAGACAAGCTGCTTTTATTTGTTTCCTTTTTCTCAATGGCAATGAATGCTGAATAGCCAGTCTAAATTACACCCTAAGAACCAGTTAACACATGAAGCACCAGCTTCCATCAGTGAACTGAAAAACCATTTGTTCCCCCTTACCATGGATACTCCCAACAGGTACATTTTTCTTTTTCACCCATCTTTCAGACAAACCTTCCAGAAAAAGTATCTTTCAACTACCTGTATTTGAACTCTCTTTTATAGAACTGCAAATAAATGAGGATGTCTAAAGCACAGAAGAAAGTGAATGCCATAATCAGCTGATGAGTCTCAGGTTACAGAGGGACTCTGAGTTTTTAAGATATTTTGGGGGATTGACATGGACAAAGTGAACAGTAAACTGTAAGAGGAAGCTTTTATTTTTCTTTCATCTACCTTGTAAAAAAATGAGGAAAAGGGAGAGGAGGAAATCTGGAGAATCAACTTTAAAGTAGCTAAAGCCAAGCAGGAAAAAAAAATTGACACACTTATAGAAGCAATGGTGGACTCTGAAAATGAACACCTTTTCCAAAGGAAAGAAAGTATGCACTACAATAAATGATTTTATAAGCTAATGAATCAAGCATCATAACATAAATTGCTTGATAAGGTGCTATGAAAAATATTCTAGACTAAACATTTACCTTTTAACATACCTGTCATATAAATGTACATTACAAAAACTAGTAACTGTTTTATGCTTTTCTATTTCTGGCGTTTTATAAACCATATGATAGTTTAAGGAATTTAAACATAGGAACATCATCATTCAATTTAACTTGAATGTTTACTGAGAGGCTTTTGGTGCCTTGCAGAAAGCATGGAGGAGTACTCTCTGCAGTTTACAATTTTACGCTCTTTCTCCTCAATAGCTCAGTTACAGGTTTTCCACAGTGCATACTGTACAACATAAGCATTTCAGATTTTCCAGAAAGATTGCATTCAGAAATGGCTGGCAAAATTTATGGACAAGCTAGTCAAGCAACTGCCTTGAAAAATAACTATGTGTGACAAAAGAAGAGAAGGAATACAGAATTAGAAATTGTTTTCAATCAAGCTCTTAGTTTTCCTCTGTGTCTTTATTTCTTATGTTAGTGTGCATTTGAGCAAGGGTAAAAGTTTATGCAGTTTTCTAAGAAACCTTTAAACCTGAAAAAAAGGTGGCCAGAACATTAAGGTTATTAAAGTTTGTACCTTCAGCATGAACCCTACCCCCTCAAGTTGAATAAATATATAATGAATGATGCAATATACATACTCCACCAGAGGCCCAGACATAAACAAAACCTTCCCGACTACAGCAAGAGCTATGCTGAAAGGAATTTGACTTCAACAAAGACCCTTATAATAAACTTACAATGATCCCAGCTGTCCAAGGGTTTAGGAGGAAGAGGGCACACACCAGAAACGTGCAAGCTAAAACCACGCTAATGGATAAGAGGAGCCAGTGACGAAGTCCAATGTACTGCTCCCAGAACAGAAATGGGTAACCATTCGGGTAGCTGGAGATCCCCAGGCTGGTGTAGTTATTACAGATAGCTCTCACTTTCTCGATAGCCTCCACAAAGTCAGAAGTTTCACGCAATCCATTGAGGTAGAAAGGAAACTGAGCATATTCTATGGGCTCGGCTGCTGGAACTAGGAAAACGAGAGCAGTGTTAAAACACACTTTTGGGAAGAAGATGATATACAGAGACCAGGGTTAGCAAAACACTTTGTTCTTCACAGTATAATGTATAAAAGGTGGTGAATTTAAATTTTACTTGTTTGGAATTATAGTTTCAAAACTCTCCAATAAATAGAAACTGGAAACAGTACGTGAGATTACTCTATTTTATCATGCAGTGACATGAGATGAATACAGCGTACATAAGTTCCCTAACAGTTATATATAATTTAACTGTTATCTTTCAATCCGTGCATTTAATCTTGATCAATGTTATAGTGCTTTTTACTGGATACCTAGTCAAAAATCCCTAACTGCAACATAAGAATAGACAATCACATAATTTGAAAATTTTATCAGAATGCTCCTCTTTTATGCAGTTTCTTCAAAATCAAATGTCATTTCCCTGAGATTAACTGAGATCCACTGACACAAAACTAAAGAAAAATTAGGCTTGAGAAGGTTGGTTGTTTTTTTAAGACTTCCATCAAATATTTGGAAATTTAAATGCAGAAATCCACATTCTGATAGAAATTAGTGGAGGAAAAAACCCTATAAAAGTAATGGCTTACTGAGGACATACGTAACTTTTTATCCTTTAATAATCTGACAAACCAACACTCTCCATACTTCTTTTTGAGCGTAATGCAAGGTCTACCCTATGACTAGAAAAGAAAAGGCTTCTACAACAAGCTCTTGGTTACTGCCATTGTGTGTTCCAAACCCTGCAGCTTCATTCAGTTGACTTGCTTAACATGATTTGCCCTTTTATAATCTCAACTATAAATTTTCATTAAGACAAAACTTGGCTGACTGCCACAAAGCTCTAGGGTTTGGATACACTGAAGCATGGTTATCCAACCGCATTTCCAAGTGCACCAGTTGTCCCCTGTATGCCCTCTCCCCTTCCCTACTGCTGTCCAACTAGCAATCCTCCCAATGAATTGGAAGCTGAAGCAATGCCAGCTGGTATTGGTGCCAGGAAAACCGTGAATGGTGTCCCTCTAGCTCTTGTACTATATCAGTGCAGTAGCTTAGCATATGAGTTACCTTGGCAAAAATTTACTGGGCATTAAGAATCAAGAACAATCACGACAGAATTTCAGTAATGAAATTTCAGAATAACTTAGGCAGGAATTTAATGAAATGCCCAGGTTTCTCACACAGATGGAACTATCAGGTAACACTTTAAAAAGCAATGCTTACTATTAATTTTTAGAGCTTTAAACTGTTCTGTGACTCATTATTCAACATGATAAAGCCCTGCAATAGTGTCACAGTCGCAGCGGTGCTTGGATCACCTATGACTACAGCCTAACACAACGTATTCTCCTGCTTACACTTCTGAGCCCTGTGCAGCATCAGCGATTACTGGTGCCTGAAGGAAGGAAGGAGTGGGAGCACTCATGTAAACTGTAGGACGTTAGGATGAAATGCTACTTACTCCTCAGGCGTGTTTCTGGCATGTAGTCTGCTTTGTCATGGACCCACTCTGGGCGGTGCGGGCGGATGTTGGCTTGCGAGGCAGCATAGGCCACAGGGTCGTTGCTAACCCAGGCTGTCAGGTAGATGTAGAAAGCATTTGGGTTAATGATTCCATCCGCATCCACCAGACGCTGTTTAGTCAACTGCAAAATGGAAAAAATTAGAAGCCTTTCAGAATAAGTTTTGTTTTCGGGGCTCTTGCCATAATGCTTTCAGCAAATGGCCTGGAAATGCAACACACATATAGGAGGGTATAAGCAAGAGAACATGAATCTTCACTTGAAAGGACTTATCAGTAAACCATTGCTTGACAACAAAAACAAAATCAAAGAAAATGACAGTGGTCATTTATAAATTAGTACTCATATAATGTTTACAACAACCACTAAATCAACAGATGGTTCCAGAATGCACTAAACCAATTAAATCCAAATTCTGAAAGACTGCAGCCAAGAATGAAAAACAACCAAGTTGGAGAAACATATTTAAAGACATGGAAAGAAAACCTGGCAAGAGTCCTTATACATGTCTGTGTGCAGTTAACCTCTGTTGTTAACACTGAAGGAAATGCCACCCAGTAAATGGAGGAGAGCTATAAAAATAAAACAACATCTGTATAAATTTTGCTAACACTTGCCTCCTATGACCTATGTATTCAGAAAATGCCCAGCGTCAAAAAAGCAGACGACTGCCCTGTGTTATTTGGGTCACTGTGGGCAAATGCATCTGTGGGGTAAACAGCAGTGGTATACTTCCAGGGTTCTGTTAGCCAAATCCTGCACAGCTAGAGCTCTGACAGAGGACTCCATGGGTGAAAAGTATTACTGGGGCTTTTTGTTTTGTTTATTTAAAATTCTGGCTCAGCTCCAGTTCCAGGTCCTTTTAATGAAATGAAAAACAACAGTGACAGCAGTTAAAAAAAAAAAAAAAGTTGGATTCCAAGGATCTGGATTCAATTAGTCCACAGGATATGCAACAACTGTATGTCTTCAAGCTGTCTCTGGAACTGCACAGTACAGCGCTCAACCCCTGTGGGTGCACCACACTTTTCTCCCTCCCAGGCACAGGAAATTATATCAGCAGCTGCAGTCCAACTGCATTTGTTCCACGGCGTACCTGGTACACTCTGCTAAACAAAATCTCACTGAAGGTTTTCTCTTCAACCCCTTTCTTTGCCTAATTCATTGCTGAAGCTTCATTCAGACCTGACAGCATGTTGCATGTTGCTATACAGCAGTGTGTTTCACACACTACAGTAACTTTGAACAATGTACTCTGTAAATCTGTCACCTTTAATGCCAGGAAGAATAAAGAAAGACAATAAGCAGAACTGCCAAGAAGCTCATTAAAAACACTATTTTTCTGCCTGAAAGCACAGTGAGTTGATGATGACTCTCAGAGAAGAGAATGTTATTGAAGGTTTTCTTCTTCAGCGTTTGAAATCTAATTTTAGTGTAAGGAATCATTCCTAATGCATTTCCACTTACAAATGGCTGCAGCAAATGCTTTCATATGCTGTGGTAACCTCAGGCATACTTTATTTAGTCAGCTCTAACAACTGCCTTTTGTAATTCTACAGCAGTTTAGATGTATTTAGTGATGGTGGTACAAGAATATCATACTGCATGTAATCATTTCAGTCTCCTTCCTCTGTAATTCAACAATATCTTTTTTTAAATGTTCTACTGTGCATAAATCAGTAGGAACAAACCAAGTAATTGCAAATGTCTGGCAAAGGACTAAACACCATACACCTATGGATGCAGAGAAGTATTTTTCACAACTTCCATGGAAACTGAGCATGTCTGGCAGGGGAGCACAAAATGCACATCACCCAGTAACAATTAAGGACTAGCATCTGCCACGTTGATTTGCAACATAGGCCATACTGCATCTGAGGAGTGGCTTCAGCAAAGTCAGCAAGGCCATACAAGAAAGGCACAATTCAGATATTCAGCTCCTCGAGCTCAAAAAAAGATACTACAACCTTTGTAGATTTTGCACCTCCCCCTACTCCTGATGACTTGTGTAAACCAGCATGGACTCTGATACACTACCTGGCTGATGTCAATGGGCTTCGCATGGTTGCCTGTTTGTACCAAGAGCTTGTAAGCCAAAACAGCATCGTCAGAACCATTTTTATAGTTGTTGTATGTTATCTTCCCAGTTTCCCAGTCACTGTCAAACGCATCCTGAAGTCCTGAGGAGTTAAGAGAGGCAAGGAGAAGACAGAATAAGCAGGTGAATAATCATCTTATAAACAAGTTTCAGAAGGAGAAAAAATAATGATGCTTTTTCATAGCTGAATCAGGATGAAAATTATTGACCTGGAGCCTCCTAAACTGGGGATTCACACTGTCAATGTGTGGAAAGTATTTGTTGCATGTTCAGTATTTTGCTCCAAGAAAGGCAGGGGAAGCAAGAAAATGCAAGGGAGAAGCCTCAGGAGTCCCCAGATCGTGCAGACCAGCAAAGCTGAACTAGCAAGCTGCAGATGCATTGTGCACTGACATAAATGGCTTTGCCTCAAGCGAAATTGAAGACCTTCAAGACTTCCACTTGGAGAAGTCTATGGGAAAGAGTTAATTTTTTTTATAAGAGAAAAGGGCTGAGCTCAGCCCTCATCCAGCTTCACCACCTTACAAGCAGATATTGGTTAAGGTAAGTCTGTTATCTAGAAGAGAAACATTCTCCTTACTCGCCTTTGCCTCAACAAAACCCTAGTTGAGTGCACTAAGCCACAGAGGAGGACACACACCGCTCTCATTACTGTTTTGGGCTACTGCAGAGCACTGGGGCAATAGCTTCTACACTATAACCAGAAATTCCACCACGGGGGCGGGGGAGAGAAAAACACACTCAAACTTTCAACTTCAAACAGCAACTCAGCTGCTCCTCAAGCACAGCGTGAGTGAACACGATTTTGTCAATTTGTTCCATCTGTTCAACTTGTGCAGCTAATACAAGTCATGGGATCTGCTGCCAGCACATGTAAAGATCACAGCCAACACCTATTCACTCTCAACTGTTATTTTCCTCCTTGCCACCCTTCAAGGGGGAGGGAATACCTCATAGCAGAAATTTGGATCAGATTTAGTACAGGAAGCCACAGCCCAGTACAGGGAGGCTCTGTGCAAGCAGATGACAAACCGCATGTCCAGGGAAAGGGAAAAAAAGGCCGGGGGAGTGGCGGTGGAGGAAATCATCGACCCACCTCACAGCTGGGCTGTGGAGCCGTAATGAAAACCATCGCTGCAGACTGGATAGGTTAGCTACAGCTGTACTGAGATAAGAGCACTGGAAGAGAAAACACACCCGGCTGACACTGCCTCCGGGACAGAGTACCCATTCCCATTGACAAATTCGTCCTCTCTCCCTTAGAAAACTGCCTCCCATGCCGTCTCACTAAACCATGTCAAATCATGTGAAGCCAACAGACTGAGAACCAAATGATGAAGGCAACCTGCCAGATCTCTGCATGCAGTCCTCTAGCACTGATCCAGGAGGAGGCCAATTTGCCATCAGGTTCTCTGACATCACCAAAGGACTTTGAAGTTCCCTTAAAGCACTGTTTGCTGGCACCGCAGAGAGGGTAAACCTGGGTTTGAGTATGCAAAAATACCAATCCATCCCTTCTGTGCCAAGTCCAGCTCCGCGTCAGTTTCTCACAAAGTGGCCAGGTGAGAGTATCTGGGCTACCATAAGTGGCCAGGTGAGAGTATCTGGGCTACCGTATCAGTGACAAGAAACACAATGACTTTGGAAAGTTAAGAGGATGCTGTCAAAAAGCACATGGAAAAGAAGGAGACAACCTAAGAACAGGGTAACTTCCAGTAAAACTGTCTCCCCTCCACAGGAGGAGCACACAAACTGCTATGATAGACAGCACATCAGGGCAGAGCTTTCACATAAACATCCCACCCCTGTCAGGGGGCTCCACAGAAACAATAGCAAATAAATCCATTGGCATGTGAGATTGCCAGTTTGAGGTTGCAAAAAAGGGCATGCACTTTGAAACATTACTGCAGTGAAACATTACTCAGCTCCCTTACATCGCCCTCTGTTCCCTTGTTCTCTCAAGTTTGGTCATCCTTCAAATCCTGCTCCCTTTTACACCTTTATTTTTCAGCCAGCTTAAACACTTTACATTTTGGGTGATTTTATTACTCACCTTGCTGAAACGGAAAGTCTACAGAAAGAATATTAAGAAAACACTGATAGTTGCACTGAATTTCTGAAGAATTTCAAATTTTCAATAAGTAAAATTTGCCATTACACTTTGAAATTTATAGTACACTTTGCTGCTTTCAAAACAAGTATGTTCATAACAATTATTTTAAAAGACATTAAATCTATCATAAATGGGATTAATTATATGTTTCTGGGCAGAAAGACGAAAGCACCTTGCTGACATCTTTCTGCAGAAAAGTTCTAGAAATTAAAGGAATTTTTAAAACTTTATATGTGGCATTTTTTCACATCAGCAGTCACATTTGCTTAGTGCTTCAGAAGAAAGTGACAACATTGAAAATTATGTGGCAGTGGGAGCGAGGGAAGGAATTCCTACTGAGTCATGTGAACAGCTGCCACCATGAAACACCAGATAAGATTTCTCTTTGCAAAAACAAGCCTAATTAGAAGCCATCAGGGAATCCAAGCTACCTCATTTACATCCAGTCACAAACAAAAACAGTGTTAACATTTACAGCTTAAATGAATGATTAGTATTAACTTTTCTTCTGCTGCATTTTCAGTAACAGAAAATATGGTAACATAAACAACACTAGAAAAATACAAGGGATCTCTGAAAAGAGAAGTGCATGAGGCAGAAGGCACACTCCACTACTATCAGATGAGGAAGAATGTACAGCTAAACCAGGGATGCCTTCTTGGTAAAAAATGTTTTTGTTCACATGTTGCATATTTCATTCTGCTGGACAAATGTGTGTGTGTCATAAGGCCATCTTAAGCCATTAACCCCTGGCACTGGATTCACAGTCATGTCGGCAGAAATTAGCCATGCAGGTCAAAGCTGTTCCTGCTTTGATTATCCAGTCCTTCCAGCACATAAAACTATGCCAGTAGAACTGCTCCACCTCACAGAGGACTCTCCCTGAATCCAGCCTTGCTTGTAAATTCTATCTTCATCTTCCCTCTCCTTGACTCCTTCAGCACCAGCCACAGCTGGTGACAATCAGGTGTTATTCTGCCTGTTAGCCTGGACCTTTAGGTAATTCCCCAACTACGACAAGCATGGCAGCTTTTAATACAACTGTCTAGCTCCCCCCTGCAACATCAATGCCCTGTACCACTTGAAAACACAACATCTTTCTATTGGTACATCTCAGTATCCCCCTTTACAGCTCCATGAATGAAGTATTACACTGTAAAGAGAGCCCTGCAACTTCACAAAGCTGCAGGGTTGTATTAATTGTGACCCTCTCAGAAAAGGTGGGGAGGAAAGGTAAGGATACAGACATGCTAATTAATAATCATAATGATTAATTCTAAAGCTGTGTGATCAAAAGGCCCATCAATGGCCTGTCACAGGGCTGGCATGTCCACATGGACCACATCAAATCACTGCTGCTTCCTGGAGTCTCCCTGACCATTCTACTACAACATTTTATCTCCACGCAGCCTGTCAGCCACTCAGGTACTAGGAATACACATAGCTCCTCTAGTGGAAGAAAAGCAGAGGACAAATAAGGATAGTAACTATGTGTGGAACTAAGTACAGGGTAGGAATAGCCCTATGAGAAGAGCATGTCTGGAAAGAACACACACGAGCACGGACACACAGCATGAGGGGACCTGCAGGCACTTGGCCACAAAAACACAACAGGGACACAAAGGCTTGCGAAGAGGACAGGGAGGCACCCGAATTGAAAGAGGTTTGGGAAAGTATATGTTGTGCCGGATGGAGGGGCACTGGAAACGGGAGTACTCCTGGGAGTAACACCAAGTGGGCTAGACTCCAGCACTTCACTGTGAGCAGCCTCCAAGGAATCAGACCCAAAGGCACCTCCTCCTGCCTTTATCGTTGGCAGACTGTGCTGAGGTTGAGCACTAATAAAGCTTCCTGAACACAATCTCAGATTTCCATCTCCCTCACGGGGAAAGAGGGAAAAAGCGTAAGGGGAGGGGACACCAGATACATTTTTTCCTACTGTTTTGGAACAGCAGCAAAAAATAACCACAAAAGAAACAAAGTAAACAGCAGAAGTTTAAGAGAATTTGGAAAAGCATGTAGAAGGACAATTGCTTAGAATTCTAGCACGCATAGTAAGGTTCCAATCCAGCAAACATTTAAGCTATGCTGAATTTTCTTCCTGCCAGTAATGCTTTCCCTTACAGCTCAATATGCTTACGTGAGCAAAATATTTTAAATAAAGCTTCCAGTAAGTAGACTGCAATGAATGGATCCAATGTATTTAAAAACCATTAAAAAAACCCCCAAAGCTAATAGTTGAAATACTGCTTTGCATTATTTAGCAATGCATTAAACACATGGGAAACCTCATTTTGTGTAGATTTGTCACTTATATGCATCTGCTTTCCTAACATTGTTCAACGTATTTTCAGAAGGAATAAAATACATCAGATACTGACAGTTACCTACATGCTCTCTAAGAATCACTGATCATCTGTACACAATTAAGTTTAAAATTTACAGTCTCACCAGGTCAGCATTCTTTCTTTTTTTTTTTTTTTTGGCAAAAGCTTACTAGAAATTTTCCCAGTAGAAAGACATAAGTAGGACCAAAGTAATCCTGGGTAAAGCATGCTTGCTGTTAAATTCGCTGAGATGTAACAGTACTCCTTATTTTAAACACAAACCAGTTTTTTGTCTCTACATGTGCAATTACAGTATCTTCAAGATCTTCAATTGCTTGGTTTCAATATAATAATCATCATAGTACCTGAAAGGCCATTCTTTCTCATCTTTCCCCACTGTGTTGCAGTTCAGCACAGAAAAGCAGCATCACAGAAAGGGTGAGTGTAGCTGATTGGAAACCTAGACTATGCAGTAGCTTCCTAACCTAATAAAACACATAAGCCACACTCAATTTTCTTCATGCCAGCAGTCCCAATTGAAGCCAGCAAGATCACTCACTTATACCTGTGTCAGAAAACATCACCAGACAGGGACTTTTCATTTACTGCTCTGAAAACACTCACCAAATATTTATTTACCCAAGACACAGGGCAGTATCTGGCATAATGCGTAACACCTCATCAACTGCTTAGACATGAATGGCACGGATATAATCACTTAGAACTTCCGAACTGTCTTATTGGGGAGCAAATTTAAACACAAAGAATTTAAGTGACAAATAGTAAGTCCACACGTGGGTTCAAAGCAACACCTAGGCATTTTCCCTACTGCTCAGAGCCTTTAACAGTGCGACTGTATTTGAAGAAGGCAGCGATAGCACTGTGAAAAACTGTTCTTTCTGGCGAACTAAGAAAAGTTTCTGTAACGCTCTCTTACCTTGCAGCCAGTCCCGAAAGTAGTGCAACCACATTTTGGGGAGCTGCCTATCCTCTTCCAACAAAACATATGCCACATTGCTGAAACTTCTGTGAAGTTCATAAAGTAAGTGCTGGACATTTGGATAGTCTGCTTTCTGTGTCACAATATACATGTTGTAGAACGAAAAGTACTTGAACTGTGCAGCAATGAAGTCATATTCCCGCGTTTCCCGTGGTACAATGTCTGTGAGATCTAGTCCATCTCTCACCCGGGTAGTTCCGTAAAGGCTGAGTCCAAGTAAACCCAGAAAAAGAAAAATAACCACAATCTGCAACAGAAAACAGAAACTTATTTGGTTTTAGGTCTCTAAAGGAACTAACAATTCATAATGTCATACTACAAAGCCAAATTCAAAATTAACATCCATCAGTACTTTCAAGCTTTTATTTTTCTGGGGTTTTTTTCAAGCATATACATACTACAAGACTAAGGTCATTGGTTCTTCCTTGAAGGGACTCTGCATCATGGATAAGAAATTTATATTGTAGTAAATAGACTAATTTCGCTGTTTACAAGCTTGTATTACTAAAAGGCACCAGAACCTTCACTTGTACCATATATTTGAAGTATGTCTCTACAGCACTTGTAATATAAAACTTTTAAAAGAAAAAATCAGCTGCGAAATTATTTAAAACTATGATTTCACAAGAGTTGTATCTATTCCTTATATTTAATACCACTGTCAGAATAATTTTATAACTGGGCAAGGCAGAGAAGCCTAATTTTGAAAAACAGGTAAATAGTTACCCCATTACCTTAGCCTTTGGTTTCAGGAGGAATGGAGCATAATGCTTTTCTGCAAAAGATGAGAGTGTCCACTTCGTACAGGGCTGCTCAAGGCAATGTATACTGGAGTCAGAGAACTGGGAAAGTAAATCCCTCGTCGAGCTTGTGCTTTCTGGGCTCTGGCAGCTCAGGTTATCTTGTGTCACTGTCACTGGCTGCACAGATATTTCTGAGCGAGGCTCTGCTGTGGTGTAGTACACCTGCGTGTGAGGATCATATTCTGTGCGCAACTGCACTGTGGACTGCATTGTAATCTGAGTTTCATGTGCAAAACTGTGGCTGCTGTATGGGGGTGGAGGACTGTAGCAAGTATTGTCATTTTCTGCATATGCTTGAGGCTCAACCTGAATCACTCTAGTGACACATGGGCTGTAAGAGAAGAGAAAAACATCTGATCACACTGAGACAGATCTTTATTTTAATCAGGCTAGATAGCATGACATGCTCCCATCTGAGATTGCTTCTACTTCTATTGGACACTTTAAGTTAACATCTTAATTTAAGTTAATTAGATGTTAATTTCATTCCGCGCATTTAGGAAACATTTCTCAGACACGGTTCATAGTGCAGGTCACTGAGAATATGTGCCAATTTTTGTCCTCCAGAAAGAAGGAAACAGCATCTGTTTCCAAATCTGAAGACATTGGCACGTTCACACATCACTCCATTAATTACACATGCTCATCAGGTAGTTGTACACAGTCTGAACGCACAGTAAGTCTGTGAGTTTGCATCTCTGTTCCCATGCTGAGAATTAAGATATTTAGATGAAGAGGCAAATGCATCACAGAGTTAGTTCTTCTGTTTAGAACAAATACAGTAACTGTTAAATAATATTTGGGCCTTCTGGATAAGATCTCAGACTTTTGGGAGGCAGGTGGAAACCACTGCCATATACTGACTGAATATTTTACAAGTCACAAAAACATTAAAGTATTAATGAAAGGATTCATTCCATATGGGCCACATGAAGAGACAAAATCACAGAAGTAATTGAAGTATTCCCTTTATTTTAGTCTATGCAAGACCCTAACAGATACCTAGTTTATAAAAAAAACCTATAATTCTTGGAGACAAGCCTATTCCTGCACATGAGAATTGACAAATGGATGATAAACAGTACCAGATATTTTTCACAAGTCACAAATCCTACAAAAACAAGAGGAATTCAGAATGTTGCCTATGTAATCAAAGTAAGCTCTCACTAACTGCATTTCTTCACATCAAAAGTGGCTGAATTCTGATGCACATTTAGAGCAGCTTTAGATGAAAAAATAAATGGAAGTAGAGCAGCTTTAGATGAAGAAATAAATGGAAGGTCTGAGTGCCCTGAATTCCTGAGAATCAGGGATCCAAGATTCTAATACATTTGGCTGTTCTCTGAAACTACGACTGAATAAGAAATAGTTTGGGATCCACTCACTGTTTTAACCATTCCCTCAGAAACAAATTTAGTAAAATGCTTTCTTCCTTTGACATTAAAACATCAAACTATCAGCTCCCAGATGTCTGTAGGGACAGACATCCCAATGCAGATTCTCCCCATCCTCATTATGCCAGTAGGAGTACATGTGTAGAAATGTAGCTCATCCTGTTCACTGCAGTCAAAAGCAAAAACTAAGGTAGAAAAGACATTTCATTCCCAAGCAGTGGCTTCACTGATGACAGCAGACTCCTAACCCCCATTCTAGGCTCAACGTTGGCTGTGTATCAGGTGAAAGTATGTTTGTACACACTTTAGAATGGCAGTATTACCATTCTATATTACTACTGCAGCCACAAAGGCCACTTCATCAAGCATTATCCTGTAAAGGTAGTGATCATTCCTTATACTTCTATGAAAAAACTCACCTAAGGGGAAGTAACTTTACAGTTTATTTATTAAGGTTTAAAGGCGTAAAAGCCTTTAAATAAAAATTAACACATAAGCATTTACTGTAAGTCAGGCTTCTCAGTATCCTGAGTTATGTGCAGCTTTCCAAGATTAGCCAGTACTTGCACCAGACACCTTGCTGTAACATAACATTCTAAGAATAATTCAAGATATTCCTAAATAGTGGATCTTTCATCTGCTTTCAAAAAGTTGTTCTCCAACAGTAAAAATGGACATAGGTAGGAATGAAGGTGTGGGGAGAGGGGATGTGGGGGAAGAAAGGGAGACAGATGTATTTCAGCTTTTCCCTCAGACAGGTAAAAAACAAGGTAGCAAATGTAAGCCAGTCACTAGCAATGAAATCATAACAATAATATGCTGACCCCCCTTTAATGAAGAACTCCCACTCCTGACAAGGAATGGATGCACTGATCAGTGACCACAGAAAGGACAAAGCTACTGCTCACTCTCACCTTGTAAAACAGCAAAATATGTCCAGTCTCCTGTCTTCCCGACGATAAAGGTCCATGCTCAGGATAGCAGGGAAAATCAGCAGAACCATAGCAAAATTGAACACCACCACAACTGCTGCCTAAAGACAATCACAGATTAAGTAATGCTGCTAAACTTCATGTAAGGCATCAGCTTTACAAAGCATAAATATCCCTTTCAGTTCTCATCTCCATCTGATGCTTTCAAGCTTTTACCTATGCAAACTGAGAGATATATATTTACACTGCCAATTCATTACAGTAGGATTATTGTGGTAAATTAACTTATTTTAATACTCAACTTTGTATTATTATAATACATCTGTGTCTGGATAGGTGGTGATTATTTTTAAAGTGGAAAAACAGTCTGTTGACTTAGTAATCATATTTTTACATAAAATTCGTTCATATTTAGAGTCTCAAGGCAAAATAAAACGGAAGCAAACATGAAACTAGAACTGAAGGTCTTACATTTATGGGATCTGAAGCAATTTAAGTATCACAATAATATTAAAGCATGTTATTAAATCAGAAAAGAAGATTTCAGTAAATTAAAAAAAAAACAGATCAGTTTAGTGAAACACTATGTTTTTTATAGTCTTACTTAAAAGTTTAGCCAAGAAAGCAGTATTTTGCGTTTATCAGGGATTATTTTTAAAGGAAAATCAAAACTAAACCAAAACCACATAGCAAATATATGTATTAATATGCCTGTGTTTAACAGATCTTGATTTATGAGCCAGTCTACCAAAATGAGTCTTAAATTGGAACAAGAACACTTGATTTAATTTGTAAAGCAAGTATCACATAATGAAAAAAACAACCTTCCCGCCCACCCCCTTTCAAACCATACTCCAAACCCTTTCCCACACAGAGATTCCCAGAGAATTTCCATAAACATATGTGGTGCAGCATCTATCATTATTGATAGCATTTATTTGTAAAGCAGAATTGTTAGGAGCACTAGCCATCACAAAGAGAAAGCTGGGCACTGGGAACTGGAAGACAGCTGTAAGAGTAGAAGAAACACTGGGGAAAAAATTGTTCAGCCACCAACCAATGAAAAGAAAAAAAAAAAACCCTTTGAAAGCCTTGTTTTACCCATTTGGTTAGCAGTAGTCATCTCAGTAGTAGCCCAATTTCATGTTAAGCTATCCCTATATAACCTATCAACAGCCTCAACCTGTAACTTCTGAAATAATGACTGCTTGGGTAAATATAGTCTTAAAGAAGAAAAAAAGGTGCACTACAAAAATGACCCAATATATATGTGATGTCTTTTTTCCAAAAGAAATACATGGTTTGTTTTGATCTTGAGAGATCAGACCTCAAAACTGGCGGTACAAATTATGTGATATCCAAAATCCATGTTTTAAAAATTCTTGAGCAGCTTTTCAATTAAACTACGTAAATTGCTTAAATTCATCTGTGAAAATCAAAGTAATAACAAACGGAATGATTTTTACAGTTTTGAAATTGTCAGAATGTAATAAAAAGCTTAGATATTGTTTTTACTGTTCTGAAAATGACAGAATCAACTAAATATGTAAATATTTTCAAGTAATTTCCATCATAAATATACTGCATACAAAAGCTGGTTTTATTGCTGTTTCTCTTTTTTGGTCTCCAGCCTGCTTGAAGCAAGATTTTAGTATTGCTGGTTGTCTGTAGACATGGCTACTAAAACAGAATTTACCTTGAAGCCAAATTAATATTTAATAATCTTTGCGAGAAAAGGTCCAATGATTATTTAATGATTTATGAATATTCACACAGAAAGGTATGCAAGGTCATAGCCAAGACTTTAAAATTAAGTGATTTGCTTTTGATCTGCTCTAAAATTAATTCAATCTGTCAGAAAAAAAAAGTGGCTGCTGTTGAAAGGTGTGTGTTGGACCTTGTTCTTACAACTGCTTTCTTTGCTGGTGATAAACCAAAAAAATGGTTGAATCACCCATATAACATGACTAATTAGTATTATTAGATCTCGTATCAAGGATCAGCTAAGATTTACTGAGACTTGGAAAAAATAGCTGAGGTGTGACTCAATAATTTTTACTCCTCTCAGCATGGCGGAGAAACTAACAGAAGTCCTCTTTTCTGTTCGGTAAACTGCAAATACTTCACACCATATCAGTTCCCTCCCTAGACCTCAACATACTCGAATCTCCAATATTACTAGATCTGAAAACTAATACTTAGCTGTGTGGTAGAGATGCCATTAAAGTTAGTGATATTGACATTTGAATTTTTTAGGAAGCATCAAAACTAATCCAACAACACACAGTAAATTTGCCTACTTACATCTCTTTTTAGAACAACTAGATTTTCCACGGCGCCATCCTAGTGTTGATGTACTAACTACCCTGCAAGTAAAATATTTCAAAGCAATCTCTGTTCTGATTTTAATTTAAACAGATTCCTAGAGCTTAATATTGCACTTCCTATATAATCCACACTCTCTCTCACCCACCTTAACCCAGCGTTACAATGATTAGTTCTCAGTTTTCACAACTAATAAGTTCTTGTAAGAATTCTAATTTATTGTCCCATCGAAAGAAAACCCACCCTTGGGTTTTCTCCTTGATAAGGAAAGGGAAGGACAAATTACTAAGGAGTGATTCAGTCCCTGACCTGATGCATCTGCCACTGTTTCCCTCCCAATGCCATTCATACACACAGTGTTGTGGAATGGGAAAGTATGAGAACTGAGATCGTGGCACCAGCCACAATCTGTAAAAGCAACAAGGAACTGTGGCAGCAGCTTCCTGAGTACAGGCAGCATCCAGGCTGAAAGTATGCTTAGGATTTCTGGGAACAGGGCATCTCTCACACCTTCAGAGACCACTAGTCAAATGGGAGAGAAAAAGGCCTCAGACCTTTTCCTTGGGAAATCAACAAAGGTAAGATTAATCCAGAAAGAGTAAAAGGGGACCTACTCGAGGGTGTGAAATGAAGGCATTCAGTGAAATGAGATCAGAGAGCAATAAAAAAATTCCATCAATCAGAAAAAATTATGTCGGTCACTTCCTGAGAAACATGCTTCGGTTTTTGCATCTCTTCATAACGCAGAGCCTAAAAATATTATTGCTGCTGCAACTGTTAACAGAGACAGAAGAATGGCAGTCTGTGCTGGAGGCAGCAAGGGAGCAGGGAGCCAGGCTGGTAGGTATGTGCTGGGGCCCCGCTGAAGTATGTGCTGCTATGTGCCATTCCTGGCAGCCCACCCAAGAAGACCAGGTCTGCTGCATAGCCAGAGGTGATGAACAGATGAGGAGGTCTGTCAGGAAAACTTCCACCCTACTGCTCTCTATCTGCAACTCCCTCCTGACACGGTACAGGCTCAGATCCTTGTCCCCTGCCCCCTTTTCCCATAGGCTTTAATTTTGCTTGTTAAATTCTCCTGTCAGGGCAGAGAAAGGTAAATGATGTGGATAAAGGTGGGAGACAAACCACTTCAGCAGAGTAAGATAATGGAATGAGCTTAAAAACTACATTCTTTCCCTCCAGAAACTCACCACTGCCACCTGGTAATGGACTTCTACATTTAGGAAAAAAACTTGTTATTCTTCTGGTGAGGGGAAAAGTTACTTCTAAGACTTATTGGGAAAAGTTCCACCTCTGCTCATTAGCAGATCCACACCACTCCTCTGATGTTAGGGAAGGAGGTTTCTGATATAAGAAAGAAGAGGTTGATAATTTTTTTACCTTATCTTTCTGGGCAGAATGAGATTTGTGACAGTACCTGAACAATCTGTCTTAGGAAGTAATACAGCTCAGAGGTAGTTACACTCAGCCTTGACTTTCTTCACTTATACTCAAAACAAAGGGCTATGTTTAAGACATTCCTAATATAAGTTTCAAAAACTTTCAGTGGATTTCTCTGACAACCTTCACCATAATTTTAAAAAACAAAACATGTCTGGATATTCAAGACCTTCAGAGTCCTGAGTACTCTGAGAAATAATTCTTATGACTGAGTATTTGGGTCATATCCAGCAATTTCAAAGCCCTAGAACTGCTTAAATAGGGGCTAATAAGATCAACAAATGAAAAAAAAAAGTAGAATAGCAAAACAACTAAAACAGTCCCTCCTTGTGCATGTAATTAACTTCAAAGATCTCACTTTCAAAAGAACTAAATTACACTTTTTAAATTTTGGAAAGAGCTAACCCTAGCAGACTCCGAAGACAGCATCAGACTTGAAGTGTTTGAGTTCCATGAAGTAAATAACCAACTCAGAGGTATCAATTAACTGCTCTGGCTGGCAGAATATGACAGAAGCTGAGATAGGAGAAGGCACTGATCTGCAAAACATGACTTTCTAACTAGAAGTTTGTCTTGCAGATGCAGGAAGTAGTTTATTCTCCCTCAGCAGCCAGGTTATTTTACCAATACTGGGCCTCCGAATTATGGAAAGGTTGACAATTGTCAACCTTGTAATATCTTAAGAAAAGTGAATGAAGAGCAAAACAAGGTCAAGAGCAATCGTTTTTCAAGCTCCTCTGTGAAAAATTCACTATCTAGATGAGAAGATGGTAGTATCTGTGAAAAGTAAATGCAGCAGTATTTTATTGCTTTTTAAGTTTTGCTAAGAAGCCATCAAAGTCGGCAAGGATTTCTTGTTTAAACAAGTCTGAGTAAGAGGGAGAGAGAGGAAGGAGACTGTAAATAAAGAAATCCATACATACATACAGACCACCCACCAAAACTGCCATGGTTTTCTCATTCCAAGCACTGAGATCAAAGTATCACCTGATTTTGATTTTACCTGGAAGTTCGGCAAAGCAATTAATACATGTTCTTTTCTAACAACAAAGGATTTCATTTTAGTGGTTGCTAACTTGTAAGTGTATCAGTCATATATATGGCTCTGACATCAATGAATACCCAGTGTAAGTCTCCCACTGCTCCTTTGCATGTTTCACTTCTTATATACATATCCAGGGCTACTGTGTTCCAGCAAAGACAAATTACCACGTGAGAAAAGTTCGAGCAATTCAAACTAATTTCTGGACACTCATGTGGGTTCCTATACTTATTAATCACTGCCTTATAAGACTTTGATGCTTTTATTCTGAATAATATCAACATGTTCGTACAATAGTATAATATGTTGAAATTTCACTGGAAACTTTTTGCGTATCATTTTGCTATCCAGACTTTATTTTAAACTTTCAGTGACTCAGTCTGCAGCATGGCAGTAGGCAAAAATAAATTACTTCAGGACAGGCATAAGTTAACTGATGACAGTATCAATTAGAACTGCTGTCTCCATGTACGTTCCAAAGACAACCTGTTACATTTTGATGTTGAAGAGTGAAAATAAAAAATAAAAGAGCAAAATTAGGTGAGAGAGAATTAATACTGGTGGCTCATACTCAACAGCTCAGCAGTCTGATTATAAAAAAACGGCCCATTTGTGTTGCATACTTCTTTATGAAATGCATTTAGGTTGATGAAACTTCTGTAAAGCAGGTACTACAGAGTCTGATGACTTCCAGTGTCCTGTTAGCTGCTGAAGGTACCTATTAAATGTTTGAAATTGGGCTACAGACCTAGGAGATATAAATAATTTCTTCCAGTAGAAGAAAATATATACTACCAAAAGTATTTCACACATCTAGCTTAGTCTTTACCATGTGAACCTCATGAATTCACCAAAGCCAAGTGCATGGTCCTGCCCTGCACTTGTATCTGATATCCCGGAGGCCAGCCCTGGAGGACTTGGGGGTGCTGGTGGGTGAGAGGCTGGACATGACCCAGCCATGGGCACTCCCAGCCCAGAAAGCCAAACGTGTCCTGGGCTGCATCCAAAGCAGCGTGGGCAGGAGGGGAAGGAGGGGATTCTGTCCCTCATCTGGAACCCTGCATCCAGCCCTGAGGTCCCAGCACAGGAAGGATCTGTTGGAGTGAATCCAGAGGAAAGTGACCTTCTCTGGATCAAAGGTAATTAGAGGGATTGAACACCTCTCCTGTGACAAAAGGCTCAGAGAATTTGGATTGCTCAACCTGGAGAACTTTCTCAGGGGACCTTACAGCAGCCTCCCAGTAGGTAACGGGGGCTACAAGGAGGCTGGTGAGGCGCTTTTCACAGGGGCATATAGTGACAAAACAAAGGGAATGATTTTAAACTGAAAGAGGGTAGATTTAGATTCAATGTAAGAAAGAAGTGGCTTTTAAAATTTGGGTAGGAAAACACTGTAACAAGTTGCTCAGAGAAGTCTAGTTGAAGATGTTCCCTGCTCAGGGGTTAGGGGATGCGGTTGGGCTAGATGACCTTCAAGAGGTCTGTTACAACTCAAGCTATTCGTGATTCTATAAAATAAAACAATTCACTATCACAGATCACATGTAAGAAGAGACATATAGGTTTTGGTAAATCAGCAGAGCTAAACACTGCTAACCATTCAAGACTAAATATCTAGGTTTAGTTGCCACAAAGATCTGCTAAACAATAAAGAAAACCAATGAGGCCTTTACATTCTCTATTATTCACTACCAAATTGCCTATTGAGAAGGAAATGTAAACAAATTATTAATGCTTATTAATAGCAAACTGCAATCACAAACAGTTTACCATTTTACAGTTTAATGCAGGCACACTTACATCTCTGAGAACAGCAGTAATTGCCATATGTATTAGGAAAAATTGCAGCCCTGATTCCTCTGGGAAGCCAAGGGCTCAACGAGAATAAAAATCAAGGGAGAACCACGCCAGAGAAGAAGAAAAGTAACTACTGAAATACTACAGTGGTCTATAGTGGTATAAATTGCTTCTGTAAGGAGAGAAACCCCAAAGCTTTCTTCAGTCCTCACATTTAGAAGAAATTCTTCTCCAATATCATAAATATTTCATATTTCTGAAGGTATATTATCACAAACAAACACAAGAAGACAGAGAAAGGGAGAGCAAGCAATGCATGGCTCAGCACACAAAATTCACGTTTTTTCTCTAACCATCTGGAACACAACATTCCTGAAGTTTTCTCCAAGTTTTCTAAAATTACTGAGAATAAGACGATAAAAAGTGCTGCAGTAATTATTAAAATTACAAATGCATATAGTACTGCTGTCATTATAATTGGAGTTTTTAAGAGCAGTAAACTGGGCAAATATGAATTAAAGGTTTAATTTGCTGCTGAGGACTGTTACAGTACACACTACACCACAGCCTACTCCTCTTGACTTTAGAACACAAATCCTTCTGGATTGAAACTTGTTTTTCCTTAGTTACATATAGCTTGGGTTTTACCTTCAACCTAGCTGTGGTTGAAGTAAGAGCTAACGAAATAGAATATGAACTTACTTGGAGTGAAAATGCTCTTAAAGCCGGAATAGGAATTAAGGCAGCCATAAAGAAAGCAGTAACGTTGCTGATAGATGTAAGAGCTACACTTGCTCCTGTTCGCTTCAGACATTCACCTGTTCTGTCCTGCAAAACAAACGATGTGCCTTAAAAGTCAAGCGAATATGGTCATGTCCTGCAAATGAAGGGGTCATCCTACAGATATACCACAGTAGCAGTGGAAAAATTGTTACAATTCTGAATATAAATTTGCATTTGAGAGCACTTGCAAAAACTATACACTAACTTCACTGTTCAGGAGGAAAATATATTAAGTGCTCAAGTTTTTTGAGGGTAGAAAACATGACTAGAGTTGATTCTAGCTTCAGAACACCAAACTAAATGGGTACTGACAGCACATCAAATACATCTGCAGTTGAGAAGGATTTAATTTTTACCAGTGGAATCACTTGGTGTTCTCGTTTTTCAGACAAAATAAGCATGTATTATTAACAGCACAGAGGCGTAACATAGCTACACATCTTGAAAAAATATGTAACAAAATAAACAAAAAGAACACCACTAAGTCTAGGGCCCACACACAAAACCCACCAAGAAATAACGATAAACACAGGACTCTTTTCTAACCCAACAGGCTACTATGAAGAAGACAGAGATTATAGCAGAGTGAAGCTGTACTGTCTTCACGCAAAACCAACTGGTGAGAGGACATGGAAGACTGCTCATACAAAACAAAATCAGCAAATATACACTCATTTAAAATGGGATGTACTTTGGATGTGAAACTTCAGATTGAGACTAAAAATACTAATAAAAGTAAAGGATCATAATAGTAGTAATGACACCTTAGACTTCCTACCAGTTATATGTTATGCTTTGAAATGTCATGGTCAATTATAAACTTCAGAAAATAAAAATAAGACAAAAATACTGAAAATAACTCAATTTTAGGGCCATAACAAGTAAGTAAAGGTAACTGTCTTCCCTCTCTTTTCCCCTTATCTCCTATGTGTTCTTTTATTAAAATAATTTTATCATTTAATTGTCAAGATTCCTATTTGAGTTTGCTCCTAAATTTGCATTAACTTTCATTGAAACTTTTGGCAGAATTTGGATTATGGAAGTTATTATTTACGTAACAGCTTATAAATTAAAATTTCAAGACAAAATAAACCTACCAAAAGAACCCCCCCCCCAAAAAAAAAACCCTCCAAAAGAATGTGAATATTCAAAAATGTCCTAGGACCACATGTATTGCTGTAATTTAATATTTTGACAGAAGTAAGAATTTCTAAAAACTCCACTGATTAATTCTGGATATGATTATCTGTTCCTATATGAAACTTTTTGTTTTATTTTCCCACAAATCTCGCATTTTGTTTTTACCTCAAATGGAATTCTCTTATTCTGTCCTGTTTCACTAAATGCATGTGCCAGAAGGAAAACATCATCTACACCAACTCCAAGAGCAAGAAAAGGCAAAACCTTGGGGAAGAAAAAAAACAAAACAAAACCCAAATAGGTTGTTTTATGATCTGCCATGCAGCTAGCCATTAAATGGCTAATTAAAGCAACTTTTACATCACACTCTACACACATACAAGGGTAAAATGAAAATGGAAAGGATGCAATACAGGTATTAACTTTTATTCTGGAATGTAGCTGAGGAACTTAAAATATACCATTTACAGGTAGAAATTCTCACCAGAAATAATTCAAGTTTTGGATAGACAAATATCTGATAATAATTCAAGTTACATTCAAAATATTTTATATTCAGATGTAAAAATAAATCTGCAGCTCCTTAGGTACTTAGAATGCCTCCACTTGTATTGGGATGCAAAAAAATCAAACAACACAGAATTATACAGACTACATAATACCTGGGTTTTTCTTCTTCAATATCACTTGGCAACATGATAATTTAATTTATCACAGCACAAGCTATGAAATAGGAAACGGCACAAGTAAAAATCTAGAGACAAAATACTTTTTCAGCACTTTATTTCTCAAAGATTCACTTGTGTTCATTCATTAACAGAGTACTTGCAATTTAACAGCAGACTTGTGTCTTCTAAATACCTGAGTTGTGGCAGCATTAAAGGAAATTCCAATCAGGGAGCACAGGCCCAATCCTGCAGCCACAGAGAGTGCAACCAACAAGACTCCTGCCAGCCCCACAGCACCCTGAGACTTGGCACAGTCCCACCGCAGCATCGTTAAACAGGCATAGGCAAGCTACGGAGAGAAGCAGGGAGGGGAATTTGGGGGGAAAAAACCCAAAATATTAGAATGGATCCTTCTCTGAAAGCTATCTTGTTCTATCCACCCACCTACAGATCCTTACACAACTTTTAATCAGAACAGATTATGTCACAGAGGCTATAAAGTGGAACAGGTGAGAAGCCTGAGGTAAAATTTGCAAGCTGTAGTTTTTATTTTGAACATTTGTAAAATACTCTGGACTATTAACTGGTAACAATAAAGTATTTTTTTCAGCCCTGCTCTACTACCAAAGAAAACTAAATAGATTTATTTTATTACCATTAGTAAGTAGCCACTAGCTACTCGGATAGCACTGACATCAGAAAATGATTTCAAGATGTCATCCAGGGTGGTCGTAGTAAAGGAAAGCACCTTCTGAGTAGAGTTTTGTGCAACACTTTGATGAACAACCTATGAAAAGAAAAATAAAACTTTGTGTGAATAACGAATTTTTCCTTTTACTTTTGTCATTTAGGCAAAAGAAGTCATTACCATCTTCTACAGCACACATCTGAATCAAATCCTTCTGCCTTAATGTTCCTGCTAAAGCCCATGCTCTACACAGACATTACACTGATGTGACAGAAGCATGTTTCATGATTTTTTTCTAGTAAGTTGCTAATTATGAGACAGAATTTGCATCCTTCACGAAAGCCTACTGCATGCCCAGCTCATTGCAAACACTTCACTTGAACCCCTTCCTGTAACTCCACTATGCAGTACCAGTTTTGCATTTAACCCCAGGCCAGCCACCTCTTTGCCCCTCTCTGCCTGGCCATTTGCAGAGGTCAGAAACAGCGCAGTGGAGGGCAGGGTTTGGGACACGGAGGGCAGGCATTGTCACACGCCCTCCCCACCTGGCGCAGGGTTTGGGACACGGAGGGCAGGCATTGTCACACGCCCTCCCCACCTGGGCTGCTGCTGAGAGAGCAGCCCATGGCTGACTAATGTTTTCCAGACACCTTTAGAACAACCACGCCAACCAAAAGCTTTTAAATTCCAGCTAGCTCTTTGGCTTCTTCTCAGCCCCAACTAAGCAAAATTGTCCCAGGCAGCAAAAAGTAAAACCTTCATGGCTTCTCATATGGGAACAACCAAACAGCTTCTTACTGGGAAAAAAAACCAAACAACCAAAACCAAAAAAACAACCAACAAACCCTCAAAAGAACCCTTAAAAATGGGGAGGCAATGACTCAGTTCTGGTTTAAGCATCTTCCTTAAGGAAATATCGTAAAAACTGTGACAGAAGGCGGTAGATCTTAGCAGGACTTTATAGTATAGTATCCAAGTTATTTTGAATTTTACCTCAACATACATCCTCTGCCAGGCTTCCAGAATTGCTGCTGCCTTGTCCTCGTTCCAGTTGATATGTGAAACATACTCATACCCCTTGAAATGCTCATACATTTGCTTAGGGGTCATTAACTGAAACATGGTTTGCAAAGCCTGGGCACTGTGATGTGGAGAGAAGAGAGAGGAGAAAGAGGCATAAACTGAATATTTTCATGGCATGAAGTCTCAAATGCAATTCTAACAGGAGCTTGCTTGAGTTCTTGATTTTATAGGGCACATGCTTGTATTAAAATTGAACAGAGTATAATTATTCTACTGTGTATCTGGTGCAGCTGTACTGTTCCATGCAAGTATTGAGGCTAAATCTGTTTTCACTGAAGTTAAGTAAGAGTTTTGACATTATTTTCAGTAGGATTCGTTTCAGAAGAAAAGAATATAACCCCACAAATCTGTTGTAAAGATCATGCTTGATAAGACAGATTGCTGTGAGGATGCCACATCAACAGTTATTTCTATGAAGTCTTGTAAATGCTGGCAAAATGCAATTTGAAGACCTTGCTCTTTTTCATCTCTTGGAGAGAAGTGGTAGATTAAACTCCTCATGCCTAATAAGCTGTGTGGAGTACACAGAGGCAATCCATCCTGAATTTCCATAGTATGCAACTCCATCCAACAATTTCAGAAACTCTTATGAACTAGAAGGAACCATTTTCTTTTTCAATAACAGTGCCTTACTCAGCTCTTTCTTGAGAGACGTATCAATGTACTGTGCAAATGCTAAAAAGGCTAAAAGTTCTCTGGAAAAAGTATGCTTCATTTTGTTTAGTATGGCCTGCATTTTTCAGAACAGTAAATTACACAGTTTTATTCCCCCGCTAAAGTCTAGTGTTCTATGTTTTTGCTCAAAAGTCTAAAACAAAGGGTTTGAGTTTGTTTTACTACTCAAAGCTGTATTAACAATGCAGGCACATGAAAGTAGATTATTCTCAGTACTGTTCTGTACTCTGTTCTGTACTGACCCTGAATAAAACATTCAGTGGATATTTTGGAATTCTGAGAGAAGTCAAATGAATGAATACATTACTCGTATTATTTTTCTTCCTTCTTCCTTTGATCATATTTCAAAATGTGATCAAAGGTGTTCATGTTCAGTGCTCTACACGCTGTTCAATGCTTTATATATACATTCTAAACAACAAAGCTGCCAGTAAAAGGCTTTCTTTCTGAGTGACATATACCATCATTCTGAGGTTAGAAGCAGGAAATGATGACACCACCTTAAGTTTAAACAACAGCCAAAGCATTCTTTTAAATTCTGCTCTTTTGAGATATGTCACTCTAAAGCGTAATTTGTAATACACATGAAAGGCAACAGAGTTTGCATCATCCTCCTACTGTGTCTCAAAAAATGAACCCTAGCAAATTAAAACTGACATTTTCTTTAAATATTTTGTTACCTGACAAGTTTACCAGAACTGTTCTTGACTGTACCACCTATAATCAGCTCCTCCTGCCAATGCATATATTTTCTTGATAGTCCATAGCATCCACCACTCAAAACAAGAGCTACATCAAGAGGCTAGAAAAAAGTTATAAAGAAGCAGTTAATAGGTTTCATAACTTTAGACAAAGTCATACATTAATTCAGCACTCAATGAACTACAACCATAGATGTTAAAGACCATCCAGGTAGCCTACTAGAAGAAAGGCGTTCAACAAATCAAGTTAAGAATCAGATGCTCGTTGACCAGATGGCAATTTCTCTAAAGTCTAATATGACTGATAAAGGGATATATAAATTCAGCCATGACTTTGAATTCATTGCAAAAATCAACAAAACTGGTGTAACTTGAGGAAAGGCTTTTCTGCATGGCGTGGGGATGCAGCTGCAGCTGTGCTCCAGCAGCAGCTATTGTCTGTCTGAGGCACGGATTTCACATCACGACAGTGGCACAGCTACAGCTGACAACTGTACTTTAACTCCAAATGCACAGGATTAAGCATTGCATCACACAATGAGGCAAAATCCATGACCATGAGCTAACAGCGGGTAACAGGAAGAGAAAAATGACATCATCCAAGAATACAAACTATATACTGCTTGAAGAAAATGGTAGTTGTATTCTACTTGACCTTCCCCTCCAACCTTCCCCACCCCCCAGCCTCCCTTGAAAAGACATGCACAAGGACAAGCAAACTTACTTTGGTGGAATTTTTATTGGGAGCTGTGATTGGGCAATCGGGATCAGCAGGATTCAGGCAGGGTCGATCCATATAACCATGACCAACCTCCGCTTTATTCAGCATTTCTTCCCAGCTCTCCACTTGGTAGTTTATTTTCTTTAACTCTTCCAAGAATTCTAAGGGGTCAAAGTTGATCCACTGCAAAGGAGGCTTCCCTCTGCAAGAGCAATTAGGAGAAAAAGACACAGAAAAAAGACAAAAGAAGTTCTGAAATAAATACTTTAAAATTCATATTTGAACAAATAAGTAAGTTATTTTCTGCTACAAGCTAAAACCTTTTCTGGTAAGGGTGTTTCATAAAATGCAAGGCATATTTTAATTAGATTTGTTTATGTACTTTTCTTGCAGCCCAGTTGTAATTTCAGCAAGAATACTTGGTTCTTACAAGGCTATCTTATAAAACTGGTTAAAAATACTTTCACTTACAAACAAAGCAAAACAAATTATCAAGAACCTAAATAACAAAAAAGCAGCCAACTGCTGCTTCAAAGAATTAGGGGGAGGGGAGAGGGAGAGAAGAGAGGGGGCTGAGAAAAGAAAGCCTTTCTCATAGTATCAGATTACTTCTTGCTAGTCTAATAATCATCTTGCAAATGTAATCAATCAATATAACTGATCTTTGTTTATCTGTAACAATACTGTGCTCCTTGAAATGCTGTGGCAGCTTGACTATCAGCCATCAAGCCTTCCTGCTACCATGGCTGTCACCACTATCACTGTCACGTCTCCCGCCCCCCACTTCTGAATTTGTGATGTTGACAGACCAGAAAGGCTTTTGACTGCCTTATTCTGTGGTTCAAACCACACTGTATCTGCTTAACCAGGCTTAAGTCATTATTCTGAATCTCCCAACCAGAAAACACAAACCCCCTTATTTCCCCATCTAAAACTGTACACTAAAGGTTAGAAGATGGCCATTGCAAATTGCTTTTGCAGAGACATGCAAACCAGGACAGAAACAATAACTCAAATGCTAACTCTTGCATAATTAACAGAAAATGCCTGCACAGATTAACAATTAACTCTTTAAAAGAATTCAGGGCATCTAATATCACACTTGTAAACTGTGAGAAACCACCCATAAAAGATACTATATGGTTTCTTTAACGGTCTCTGAAGCAAAGGATTTGTTTTTTATTCCTTAGGAAGACTTGGGAATTAACCCAAGACATTTTCTTAGGTCTAAAATTCCTAGACAACCAATGTTTTTGTATTTTATGGGGGAAAAAAATCCACCAGAGACAACTTTGTTCCAGGGGAAAAAAAAAAAAGAAAAGCAAAGCATAAAATTCTTATAACTTCAATTCAGAATTTACATTTTGATTTGCATGCTAGCAGCACTGGAAAAATAACAGAGGATCGAAATTGAGGTTTACAAATAATCTCATAGAAACAGGTAAGCCTTGTGTTAAATGAAAATGCTTTTTTTTTATGTAGAGGCACTACAGTTTATATTTCATTTTTCCTGTTAAATTAAAATCAGAATACACAATGGAAATGCAACTGAAAAGTTATACACAGTTATACAAATAAAAACAGTCAGATCAGAAAGTTATAAAAAAGCATCCTTACAATAAATAGGCAGTTCCTGACTGTAGCTTTGCTCCCTCCCAGAAGCAGTCCAAAGGAGTGATAATTAGACAAGGATAAAGATATTCTATGATCTGTCAAAATCAGAAAGAGGAAAAACACAGTCACACTAGAATATAACCAAAGCAGCACAAGCTGAATTATGGAAATACACAAACCTTGTAATTATATGCCTGCTACACATACCTGGTCCATGTAACCTGCTTCTGTGATGAGTTCTCCTGATTTGTAACACAAATGTTCCAATTTCCACTGTCTGTAAGAAAGATGAGGGACAAATATTTTCTTCTTGCACAATTACTGAGAAGTTATTTTGAAAATTTATGTAACAGGCTTTTAAAAATGTGACTCATATACACACACTGGCCTCAAGCAGCAAATCACTGAGTACGGCAAAAGTTCTTAGATATACAGATAGAGATCTCACAAAAAAAAAAGGCCTTTCTTTACCTTCATTTCAGTTGTTTCCATATTATCTGTAAAACTCACTCAAAATAAGAGAGGTGCTTTTGTACATACAGGCTAGTCAACACATGGTAATGGGACAAAAACACATATTGTATTTGTCAGTCTCATTTATATGAGACTGCTTGTGACTTAGGGTATCACTTAGTGGCACCAGTATGAGAAAAGCCACCTCCAGCTCAGAGGACTCAAGTACAGCCAGCTGACCAAGACATGGAGAAGAAAATAAACCATTAAGGTTCCTGCCTTCCTATTTCAGCTGTATTACAACTTCCACTACCATGGCTTCTAAATACTTAAACAGGGCAGGAGCTACTTAAAAGATAATTGGAGCCTTAGCACTAGCTCATGGAGGAACCAGCTGGGTGTGCTGAAAAGATCTGCTGAAAGATAGGGAGCTTTGTGCCTCACAGGCAGGACTCCTAGACACATCACTCTGTAGCAGTAGTAGTAGTAATCCTGGAAGAACCATTTTTCAGGGAGACATCCTAGCCCTGAGATGGTACCTTCCTGAGGTGCACAATTATTACTTTTCTGTTGGGCAACACACAACTCCCAACCATCAGTACACTCTTTAGGGCACATTCTGCTGTCTTTGTTATTAAACAGCCTTTACTCCACCCACTGCCGTTTCCAACACACCTGCATTTCACTTTATAGTCAAACTGTTGGAAGAATACTAGCCTGTGCCACTGTACACAGCTATTATATACCTCAATAAGATATTAGCAAGTGAATTCAACTCTAATAACTGGAAGGATTTTCAATATTAGGAATCCTATCCATAAGGTTTAAGACCACAGACATCATTCCTTTACCTTAAGAAAAGCTGCATGCTGTAGCTCACCTCATATGGGTACTCTCAGAATCCCTTCCAACACCACGTACACCATCTTACTTGTTAAATGCCAGCTTATCACTGCTACCATGCCACAGTGTCAAGCTATCAGAAACCAGTAACACTCAAATCAAAACACAGCCCAGCCCTAAGGGAAAGGCTCAGAAGTGCTAACCATTTAAAACACAGGGCAGAAAACACGCATCCATTTTTCAGCTGCTACATACGATAAAGAAAACTTTTCTTTTTCCCCTCACCTGTTGTACATATAGACATGTACTCTGCTGGCCTGAAGTGCAGACTCAAGGTGCTGTCGGAGTGCTTCTGTTGTCAGTACATTAGCACCATCTTCCTGCGGAGTCTGGATCATGAGCTGGGGGTTGAACATGGCCTCTTCTCCAATCTTCTGCCGTGTGTAATTTAACTCCCGACTCACTCGTCCACCAACTGATGGATAAATATTAAGCGCTTTGCATTAGCCAGTAATCAATAACCTGCTTATTCTGCATTCTCTTGATGGGCACTCTCCACTCAGAAAACCCTGACTGTGCACAGGGCCCATTCTTTCTCAAACTGATCACAGTGTAACTCTGAAATGAAGAACAGCTTTTAGTATCTCTGAAAAAAACCCTACATTCCTCATTACAATATCTTTACTGCTACTGTACTGAAACACCGACGCATAAACTGGAGCCTCTGGTTTTTTCTGCATTATAACCAATACCCCATGCATAAAAATTTAAAAAGAGGAAGAAAAGAGGAAAAACTTTACCTGGCAGACCAGAAATACTATGTTCCACTTTCCTACACTTGTATAAACAGTCTCCTCCAAAAGCACATTTCAAGATAAATGGCTTTAATTTACACTCTTCTACTAAATAATTTGGCAAAGATAGAAGGCAAATGTTTCTCTTTAGTAAAAAAAAAAGAAGGGAGACGGCAAAGAGTAAGTGAGCAGAAGTATTTCTTTCAGCCTTATATAAAAAAAGAAAAAATGCCAAGTTCATATAAAGAGATGCAGTTTGAGTGTAGCAGAAAGGTCTGTCTACAGCTAATGTACCCCAGTGGCCCAGTACCTGGCTTAACATGCTGTGATGCAAGAGATTATTCATGTGCAACATCTGTTTCTAAACTCACATGAGCCAAATGGTGTGCTCCATATTAAAACATGTTGGGGGAAAAAATAAAAAAAGAAAGAAAAAAAAAGGAAAGAAGCAGAGGGAGACTGCAGAGTCGACAGGCTCTAGAGGGAGCCATACACAATTTGCCTTGCCAGAAAACACTGCATAAGAATGGAAAACTGTCTTCCCTTCTACAAAATCCCCAGTCAGCTTGAGTTCATATACTTTATGTAACCTCCCCTGTAGTCTCTCTCGCCAATGCACGTGGGAGGCAATGTCAATTAATTCAGCCTATTAGCTGAATCAAGACCACATCCAGATGAGGAAGACAAGAATGTAAATCCAAGCTACAGATCTCGTCTAATTTGTTACATTTTTCTCAGTCCTAGTAAGCTTAACACTGGTGATCTGAATTACTGCCGAAGTTTAGTTCTGCAACAGTGTAAACAGAAATTAAGCACATATATTTATTTCTTCCTAGGTCATATAACAGGAGACTGATCCATAACCAACTGGCAGAGTGGGAGATGAGATTCCCGAGCCCAAACAGGGACATACTTTTTCAATCACTTGGGCCCTCAACCCACCCGTAACACCCCTGGGGCTAAAACGACCACCAGGCAAGAAGCTGGGCCCCTGCATGCATAAAGCTGTCAGAATGAGACCCTCAACAATTAAACCATACAGACATTCCAGCACGAAGCATTGCTTAATTTCTTATTCAAGAATTCTTTGAAGAAATAAGTGTTTCCACAACACACACAATTTTTTTCAGCCTGTCACATGTGGGATTACCTCCTTTATACCATGGAACAGAGACTAGCACACAGTACACAAAACAAAACAAAAAAATCTAAGTACAACTTTTTACCTAGAGTCCCTTTAGAACTTTTAAACGTCACTCTCACTACAGTGATGGGACAGGATATACTATCATTGAGACTGCATTTGCATGGTAACATAAAACTATTGCTAATTCTTATCAAGATTTAAACTCTAAAAATATTTTCATTCATCAGCCCCATGTTTATGCTCACTGCTGTCTCTCCACAGTATTCAACCAACCTGTAGTCCTTGACACTTGAATTTTATTTCATCTTTCAGGAATATGGGAAATAAGGGCCCAGAGTTGTTCTAATCTGAATATCTTGTAACCAGACCTTTCTTTCACTACCCTTTACACTGCAAGTGCTTCAAAGACAAAACTACTCTCTCCCTCTTTTGTCTCTCAATGCCAGTCAAGACAATAAAGCCCCGATGTTATGAGGACTGTGGAGTCTACCATAAACTTTTACTCCTGGCACTATATTCTTTCCCATTCCACCCACACTTTCCTTTTGAATTTAACCAGAACTTGAACCAACAAATCATACTTCATGCAAGACAAAGGGCGAGTCATACCTATCTCTACTGAAAGTGACCAACTGTTTACTATCAACAGAGATGATCGCTTCCTAATCAAGGTCCTGTCAAACCATGTTAACTTCACTGAACAAGGCAGATCTAGCTAATCAAAATTGCATCATGCAAGTCAGTCATCAGAACAGAAGCTGTTCTTTCCTGTTCTAACATTTCAACCATGAGTAGCAAAACCACCCAAGAAGCTGGGCACAGATTCCAGAACCCAGAAGCAGATCTGCTTCACATTCTTCTTAAGGCATTACACCATTTAACTATTCCTTTGATAGGTCCATTATCTACATTTCTTCAGCCAAACACAGTAAAAGTAACTTCAAATATTGCAAGTATTTTATACAACATATAAAATATCAGTCAGGTATAAAAAAATCCCATAAATATACATTGACAGGATTTTCATCTGCAAAGCCAGGTTATGTTAAAACATACGGACAGACCAGAAGCAAGTGGACACATCAGTGGTCTTTCAAGTAAAAGAGAGCAAAAGGGAAGGAAAAACCAAAATAGGCGAAGTTTTTACCAGTTATGCTTCAATTTATTTCAATTAAAAGTTTGCAAAGATCACTGGAGGCTGCCATACTCACATATCTTAAACCTACACAATCAGCAGAATTAGCTGAACATGCATTATTTTAAAATCAAGCCCCTTGTTGCTTTTTTTTTTCCCTCCCCAGATTATCCACAAGCAGTGCAAAAATCTGAGAGAAACCACTAAAAATGTCACGGAAATGTACCTGAAGCCTCTGGCCTCACTGTGCTGGATATATACTACTTGCAAGACTCACACATTCTGCAGAAAGTAATTCCTTACACTTGTTGAAAAAAAAAACAAACAAAAAAACCCAAATCAACAAACAAACAAACAAAAAAAGCAGCATTATAGTCATGATAGTATTTCCATACCACAGGATGAACAATATAATGAAATAAATGGAATATATGATCAATGGACAAAAGGTTGGTGTTTCCTGGTTTTCCTTGTTTTCCTTTATGGATTCTGTTTTCTTCTGCTTGGTGACAATAACATTTTACACTCAAAATGTTACTAACAGAAATTTTATGTATGGCATACATACTTCCAATTCTGTCTCGTATCAAAGACAGAACCATCTCACTTTAATATTCTGGTGAAAAAAATCCACATATCACATGTCCTTTTTTGACATACCACAAGCCACTTGACGGCATTCTAGTCTTTTACTACAAGATACCTTATGATTAAGTACCTAGATGGCTGAGTTAGTGGCAAAAATTCCCATAATCTGAAGATGATTTAAGTAGCAAGGCAATGCAGTGTCTCACGGCTGGTGGTAACACAGTGCAGTCGCTTGCACACTACCCTTTGAGCAGTGTCATGGGTGTCTGCCTACTAAAAATGAGATACCAGGCCATCTGTATGATTCAGCTGCATTTTTTTTTAAGAAAAAAAACACCAAAAAACCGGCAAAGCAGTAACACCAGTGTCCTGGCATTATTTCACATTTAATGTATCCATTTCTAACCCTCAAGGAAGTATTTGAAGGCCATTGCTCAACATGAAACAGTGCAACTGACAGCATCTCTAGTGCTGAGGGTAAGTTATTGTTAAAAAGCTGTTTTTCCAAAGAGGAATGTGTCTTCCTCCTCCTCACCCTCTCTGACATCCACATCTTAGCTCTCTGCCAGAACACTGCAGATCTGCCTTGAGCAACTCATCATTCCATACACATCTGAGCCTCCCCACCAACTGGAACAAAAGCTAGTCAAGGTAATTCTTTGCCCTTTTGAAGGGCCTGAATTCAGCAGTAATTGCTACTATGGATGTTAAGTTGCTAAGAACCATGTAAGGACCAGTGTCTCCCGCCCCCAAGAGCTGCCAGGTGTAACAAGTTTTAGTCATCCTTAACTTGAGGCAGATCTGAACCTGAGCCTGAAAGGCTGTAGATCTCAACACTGGGGTCACAGTCCTAGTGTTTCAGTCATCACACATTAAAATGCCTCAGTACATCTTGAGAAGCAACCCAGAAAACCAAAACTGCTTGTCTCTGATTTAAATTTGCACTGACTGGTGCATAACACTGATGCACCCTTCAGCGATGGAAGAATGAGACTGTGTTTGTTTTCATTGGCACAATTTTTGACACGTTTCCTTCCACTGACTTAGTACCCATTTTGAAGTTCCTGTGTCACTCAGCTCATTTCCACTGAGAATGCCAGTCTAACCTCCACCTTTCTCACAACCAAAGCCAAAATTCATATGGCATTATATTAACATGTTTATAAAGAAGTCTGGAATCCACCACTGCAGTCCCTTCCACACTAAGTAGTCTGAG
Source organism: Acridotheres tristis (assembly GCA_037013685.1). NCBI lineage: Eukaryota > Metazoa > Chordata > Aves > Passeriformes > Sturnidae > Acridotheres > Acridotheres tristis. The sequence continues at coordinate 41,368,207 of CM072919.1, read as the reverse complement.
GAGTAAATTTGACCTCTGTCACACTTAGAAATCAATGCTAGATCAAGGCACGAGTGATAGCCAGAAGTCACTGCTTATTAATTTACTGTCCAGTGGCTCTAAAGGCATGAAATAGTTATTTTTCAAGGTGTCTTACAATGTTTCATTTCAGGTTACTGGAATTGCATCACATAGCCTGAGGTTTCTTTATTTTTCTTGGGCATGAACACTACCTCTATTAACCATTCAATACTTACCTTGTGCACAACCACGCAACCAGCAGCTTAGTAGACAGCAAGCTCTCTCTAAAAAAGAACATTCCTGAAAGACAAACATTTGGGATAAAAATGCCTGCCGACTAATGTGGAGGACAGACTTTGAGAAACCAAAGCCAAGCTTCCTTTTGGAAACTACTGGTTTTGGAGCCAAAGTTCTAGGACAAATTTTAGGTACATGAACAGAATTTTCTGGAGAACCTCCCTTCTGAAGACTATAGGCCTCAAGGTGTTTCCATTTAAGCACCTGAGGGGCACCACCTTTTAAAATTTTTTCAGGACTGTAAACGTGCAGCATGAGAGCAATTCAGCAACATTTGGCAGTGACAACTCAAAGCAATAGAGTCATATCTCTAATAGTCATGGACATGTCACACAGACAATGTTTTTATTTTATGTCTTCAAAAGATGCTCACTTTTTTGATAAGTCAAGTATATGGATAAATATCCCTTGCAGTGCTTACTTTATGGCCTGAGCAATAGCCAAGGCAGGTAACCTCTACAATTTGCAATAGCTGTTATCACTACAACAAGAGTTATAGGAGATAAAACCCCCTTACGACTCAGTGACCATATATAAAGACTGAATAATATTCCAACGTGTTCACTGGCTCTCAGCCTTCACCAACCAGCCCAAAAAGCAGCAGTGTACAGACAAGGATGCCAGACTTACACGGAGAACAGACATCCCACCTCCATCCTGCCTTCTCACCCTTGAACACCCTCAGCATCCTTTCTCTGCCATGATGGGAACCAATAAGGTACTTCATACCCAACACCCTGCACCTAGCCCATCTCTCTGAGCTTTGACTGCCATTATGGGCCGCCTTCTACCCCACTTCCTCATGGAGTGCTGCTCCCGTGTGCACTCCTGTAACATATGTATACAGCTGTTACTCAAACACTAAGCAATGAAGCTAGTTTCAGTCCATCACAACACAACACAGATAACCCTGTGAGACACAGCTCTGCCTCCTCACCCTAACTGGGTACCAGGTCACAAGCACACAGAGCAGAAAGCAGTACCTAACAGCACAGTGACAATCTCTGGTTTTACTGATAAAGAACACAGACTTCATGAGAAAAAAAACCACAGCAGCCAAATACTACTCACACAGGACTGAAACCTCCTATAAAGAAACTGATATAAAGAGTATTCATATCTACGGCTGATATGAATACTATCCTGTCTCTTACTGGGCACAGAAAAATAATGGCCTTTTGATTTAAAGCTTCCTGTTGCTCTCTAGGGAGTTCTGTCTTCCATGTTCTCTCGGATGTTTGAGCTTGTCTGGTGCTGCTCTTTGTCAGCAACAGAATATAGTTTTTCTGAACACAGACAGTTTTAGCCAGCATCCTGACAGAAGAGCGGGGAAGACAGCACCTTTCTCAGAATTACCATTCTCTAGGCCTGACAGGCAAAGCCATTTGCTGAGAGAAAGTGCAAAACACCTTGTGAAAGTCCAAGTTCAGTCAGTAGCAGAAATGGGACTGGTTGGAATGTCCACTTCTTCAAACTTTTAAAATGCCTTCTGCTTGTAGAGTCACAATCGGTATTGGTTTACATAGTTGATCTCCAAACGTATTAACTTCTCTGAGATACTATCTATCATGCATCTAATGATGCTAAGGATGGCTGTCATAAATCCATCAGGATTATATTATAAAAGCATAATGCAAAATAAAGACTTCACAGAAAGTGAATGAAACTGACCTAGCAAAAAAATGTGCTGAGAAATGGTGAGCTTACAAGAGCTAGAACACAGCTGATTGGTTAACAATCAGCATCTTAAAGAGATTACATGGTCATTCAGTGGGCTGTGCAGCAGCTCAATAAAAAAATATCATATTAGTCATGTAACTTGACATGATCTGTGCCAGCACTGCACTACAGGCAGTCAGAAATTGCATGCTGTGTATGTCTAGGTTTTCTTACACAGCATTTGCTGAATACACAATTCTTCATCTGTACAGCACACATGGAGCAGCTGTTGTGCCTGCCTAGGTTAAAATAGCCTACACCCTACCATCTCCCTTCCCAACACACAGGTGGACACTACACTTATCCTTCTCCCTGGTTATACTGTCCAACAAAAGGACACCATCTAAACACCATCACATCCTCATGAGAGGATATAACCAGTATCAGTACCTCTTTAGTGCCAAAGGCATTAGGATATTGTAAAAGCAATATGGCCATCTCAACTATTTCTATCACACTGAGAATAAGATAACACCAGGTTCTTCATTTTTACTTTAAAAAAAAGGGAGGGTGGTTTAAAAAAAAGGCAAAGATAAAAACCTACAAATGCAAAAAAAAAAAAAAAAAAGGCAGCTAACAGAAAACCACCCAACAACAATGCGCTTCAAAAGGCTTCTTTTTATCTCTCAAACCATCATATGATATGAGTTAAGTTACTCCTTACACATGCTGGAGACGACTCCAGTGTTGCTGTTACAAATTTTGTTAATGCTGACACAATTATGAATAGCAAAAATAAAAACACACATCAAAGTTGCCTTTTCTTTCTGTCACAGTATCATGAAGTTTAGAGCTGTGACAAGGACACAAAGCTGTCTGAATACTCAGGAAGAGAGCCCAACAAGAGCTGCCAGTGCTTGTAGTGGGAAACCTTCCCTGCAATTTTAGGAGCTAAAACCTTTTCTTTCTAAAGATCAGCTAAAAGCCGATTTTACATGTATACATCTGCATTTCCTATAGGCAGAAAAATATTCTTTCTAATTGGGTAAAACAGATAGTTTGCTAAAGAAAAAGAGACATTTTGTTTTCTTGCTTGGGATCCATCTAGGTGGAGAGATTGGAAAAGTGTAAGGGAAAAAACAGAAACCAAAATGAACAAATCAAATAGTACAAACTTAAGAAAAAAAAGCAAAATAAACATGCAACCAACTTTGAAACATACAATAATGTACCAAAATGGTACATGCAATTCAAACTTTCCAATTAAACATAAAATGCAGTGGCTGCTTACTGAGCTGTGACACATGTCCTTGGTAACAGGATATGAGCTGTTCACCTCTGGGTCACTCTTTCTAACCCAGCCAGGAACAATAGTGACCACAAGTTGTTTACCATCTGACAGCTGTTTGCTAACTTATGTGAAATGAGTTGGTGGTCTCAGTCCATTTTCTTCGGGGCAGGTGTCCACATTACAGAATAGCACTGTCACAACAGGCATCCTGGACTGTTGACCAACCCAACAAAGAAACTGAGGAATGAATGGCCACGGAGAGCAAACTTATCCTTCCTTCCAAAGATCTGGTCCCTTCAAGTCACAACTAAACCACAGCTTTTAGTGGAGAAGCCCAGCCACCGAATTCTATGGCTCAAGTAGCAACAGTGTCTTAGATTCTGTTTCTTCTAGACATCAAGGAGACTGCCTTCAGCAGCTTCTACAGATTACTGCAATTCTCCCAATACTTTTTTTGGTTACATAACAGTATATACCCCATGAGACGCAAGCTGAATTTTTATTCTTCAGTAATTTAAGATAACAGCTGAGCACGCTTCCTAACAGGCAACAATCCTCAATTGTACATGGAAGTGGGTAAGTTTAGAGGAGTTCTGCCGAGAAGGGTGTGTACAAGGCTTCAAGGTTCAAAGCTAAGGATTTCAAAACAGCTGAATACAATTTCTTTAAGTTACTTTAGGTTGAATAAGAGCTTCTGCTGGATAGTATGTTACAAACAATTTGCTGTGTTGCTCCACAGCAGTCAGCTTTCCTCTAGGCCAAACTTTTCATTTAACCTCTCAGTGCCCTTTCCTCAAATATGCAATTGTTTTCCTGTGTGGTTAAAAGCAGCATTTTTAGGTCTTTTCATCTGTACTCCTGGGATAGCACAAATTTCATCTGTACATGGAGTAGCACAAAATTTGAATGTAATTTTTTTTAAAGGAGCAGCAAACAGCAATGCAAACAGATGCAAAAGTTGTAAGAAAAAAGTGAGTGTGCTCCTGGCCTAACATTCTAAGTATGCTTGCATCCAGAAGCTTTCAGGGGATATCATTTCCTAAAGAGCACTTTTAGGAGATGGCAAAACTAACAGAAAAATTAAAGGAATGAGCATGTTACGACACAGGGTACAGTTCCTTTCAAGTATTCCCTACCAGCTGCTTGCTGTACCATCTGTTGCTGCCTAAGCAGCTTCCTTTTGAATGGCTTTGCACTGAAGCAGAACTGCTCACTGTTGGACACAATCAGGTCAGGTCAGCGCTCCCCCCAGCACCGAACCTGCTGCCTGTCACAGCTTCCCCCACCTCGATATTTCTTAGTGGCCACCAGCTCCCGAGGCCGCGCTGCATCTGTCAGGAGGCCCATTTTTCACCGCTCGCTCGCTCGCCATGCACAGGGAGCAGGACACGGAGCGTCTCGCTTTGTGCGGGATGCTCTCAGAGATCCCCGCCAGACACTCTGACCGTGCGGCCATACGGCCAGGTTTATGCTGAAGCAGGAAGGGCCGGGAAAAAAAGGCCGAACAAAAGCAGCCCCCTCAGCATGGCTTTTATCTTCCGCTTTGGGCCACTGTGACCGTGCCGGTGGTTTTTCAGGACGGAGCCCAGCGCGGAGGTCCAGGGCGGCGGCGGCTCCCAGCTGTGGGGCGGGAGGAGGCCGAGCGGACCCGGCAGCCCCGCGGGGGCACAGGCGGGGTCCCACCTGGAGCCGGCCTCGCCAGGAGCCGGCCCCAGCCCTGCCCCGCCAGGAGCCGGCCCCTCCGGCCCGGGAGGCCGCGCACAAAAGGCCGCCCCGGCCCCGAGGCGCTGGTGCGTTCCCAACGCCGCTCCTTCCCGCGGCATCTGCGCAGGGAAACACACATCGCTGGGAGCCACTTTCACGATTTTGTTGCGAGCGGGATTAGCTGGATTAGGGGCCGATTCATAAGGACCCCCTGCGGCCGTGAGGAAGTTTCATCACAAGGTCAGTGTGGTGTGAACTATATTCTGTCAACACCACCACTCCTTATAGCCGGCTACAAAAAATACAAAAGGGGGGGGGCGGGGAGGAAGGAGGAAATTGCAAATGAAATATTTGAATGAACAGTTTACAGCAACAAAAAGATTTACAGATTTCCCCCTTAAATGCTTAAAAAGATGTGTACCCTTCAACGGTGCGTTCCTTTAAAACAAGAAACCTGTATTAGTCATTTTTAATTTATAAAGAATTTAGTGGTTTAGGAGGTGGGAGGAACCTGGGGAATAAGTGTAGCAACCCACACACAAAACCACAGAGGAACTTCTGGCACTTAGTGTAAAACCAGTCATGCAGCTCCAAGATTGTTGCACTGTTGAGATTTTTCTACGTTTAAGGCTGTCACCTTCAGACTATTTAATTCCTACCCCCCTAAGTGCAGTAAGTAACAGAGACATTAAAAAAAAGAGCGTTAGAGTGAAGAAAGGAGAAGGTGAATTAAAGGGGTTTTTTGTTTGTTTTTGCTCTTTAAAGCATAATTACCCACCTTGTACTGCTCCCACCTCCCCCCCAGCAAGATTCCCCTCATCCCATCATAATGACATCACTCAAAGACTGCAACACTTTTATAGCTGGCATGATGCAAAATAAAATCTATAATGAAAGAGCAGAACTTTTGTTTTGCATGTGTAGTTTTGGGGGAATTGGTGGGGGGGAAGAGGGGGTTTAAGAGAAGTCTCCCTTGCACAGAACCAGGCTGTTCAATCAAAGCCTTATCTGTTATATTTCTGTCTTTCTCTTCTGTTTAGCGCATTCACCGACAAGAGAAAAGGGGCTAAGGCAATGGAGGCTTTGACCTGCAGCTGTAACACAATACTTTCGCACAGCCCTGTCGACCCCTGACATAAATTTTACACCGCAGCTGGCATTTACACACTTAACATTACCATATGTATAGCCTACTCTGTGCTAATTATGCTAATCACCTGTCTAACTCTCTGCTGCGAAAAATGGTTGTATTTAGCAGTCCACTGCCTACCAATACAGCTTACTGTGTGGCTGAAATGTACATTCAGACGGCTCTGAATGGCAAGATTTTTCCACGTTGCTGGCTTCATTCAGACCACAGAAAAATTTATTCAAGTCAACTGGTTTCGGTCCGCAACAAAAAAGTTACGAGAAAAAAGTGAGTGTGTTCCTGCCCTAACATTCTAAGTCTGCTTGCAAGCAAAATGATAAATCAATTGGTGTGGGAAACAAAAAGGGAGAAAGATTTCTTTTGCAAGCCATGTGAAACTGTAGCCTATTTAAAAAAAAAAAAAAAAAGACAGAAAAAAGAAGAAAAAGGTCATCCTATTTCCCCAAATCTCTAGAAAGAGCAGTTTAATAGATATTTACAGCTGCTCACAATTCTCTCAACCTTTTATCTACAGTTGGAAGTCATACTAAACATGTTTTAGGTTTTGTTTCTTGATCTTAATAATTTCCACTAGAATATTGTATTCTCTATTATCTACTGCTTAAACAGCATCAGCTTCTAAACAGCTAGGGCTTCTCATCTCTTCTGACTATGGGAACCCTTTGAAAAGTCAGTGAAGACTGGTGTAAATGAAATCAGAATGAGGCCCATGTTGAAAGGCAAGTAAGAAAAATGCCCAGGAAATACTCACCAGAAGAACTGGTGCAATAAAGTGTATTCTGTAAGTACTTGTTTTATCATTACAGAAAAGATAACTTAGAAAGAAAAAATAAATAAAGTTGTAATGAATAAGGGATTTTTTTTTTTAAATTCTTAGTGTCAGTAGAAAGGGAGATGTTTAATGAGTCCCTAAAGCTCATCTTTCTTCTGAGTATCGCACTGGGGAGACTACACCAAGATCTGCATTTGGATTACGTTCCTGAAGTTATTTAAATACAGTTTATCACACAAGTAAGTTCCTATAACCCCCCTTCTCCTCTGCACACACCCAAGGAAGCTATGGCAGTTCACAGATTTGTCAGATAACCAAAACGTAAATCTGATTATGGCAGCACCCTTGGCAATTTCCTTTCAGGTTAGATTTGTGGAATCTCTTTTCAACATTCAACGATGTTATGAAATGGCATGTTCATACACAAAATACAAAAATGTGCAAATAAACCTTCTATTTCCACTACCGCATCTGAATAAGGTAAGCACAATGGAAGGTAAATCATTGTTAATATACAGCCAAGGAATTTAATTAAAAACAAGGATAGCTCAGCAATGCTTATGCTCAGAAAGTCCAGTAAAATACCCAGTCACAGCATGAGGTCAAGAAGATCCCTATGTCTGTGCCTTCCCAACTTCCCATCCTTTGTCCACTTTGCTTCCATGTGCAAGAGATTGCTGCTCACAATAAGGTAAAGTAACATATTCTGCCTGTCAGCGATGGCCCTTATTTTAATATTTTACTTATTACACTGCCTGCTTGACTACATTATAGACCCTCAGCCAAAACACATCCTGCTTTCTAGCATCTCAGTTTCAGTTCTGTGTTAGTCCAAAGCACTAATTTATCTGTGTTCTTTCAGCTCCAAAACACTGGTTTGTGCAGCCAAAACCAGAAATAACACTACAACTACTGTTTATTTCAGAGCATGTGGACTTTCCCCTTTCTGCCTTTTTTTTTTTTTTTTTTTTTTGACTAAGAGATGGACCACCCTGCTCTCATGGCACAGAACACTATTTACATTGCAATACTTGACTGTGTAATACATCTGGCATTTTTGGGCAGGATTCCTGAGCTAGGGGCCAGAAACCCTTAAGCAATGATTTAACAGGGGAAAAAAATCATACAACTTGACTCAACAGTGCTCATTTCTAGTTTGCTGCACTTAACTTTTGATTACTGACTGAAAAGCAGAAATGCATCATATTGGTAAACAATAGAAGACTGTTTCTTTTAATTTATCTCACTGCTAATAAAAGAAGATTGTATTACAGTCTAAGGGCTGAGTTCTAGCTTCAGGTATACGGATGTACAACACTGCACATGTGCTTGCACATGTGCAAAATACAGATGTTTTAAATACACAATGATTACTTGTATATTTGAAGCTGGAATTAAGTTCAGTACAATTCTCTAAAGAAGCAGCACCTTTGCAGAAAGTGTCAGGTTATGGTTCTCTTCATTCCCTTACCTCTTGTATATTTTGCTCAAGCACCGAAATAACTGAATTTCCCAAAACCAAGCAGAAGTTAAAGCCAAGACATTCATTCTAAAAACGAAAATTAAAATTCTCCATACATCAAAACATGTATATGGTCAGCAGTTTCCATAAAGAACTTTTTACCTCATGAAACTACTACTGCTGCCAAAAATCAGTCTGTTTATAGTAACTGAGGTGATAGTAAATGAAAATAACAGAGTAAAACCAAGAACAAGTAAATTGTATTTACAGATATTAAACTAAGTTTACACAGTAAAAAAGGAATCAAGAAAAATGTTTTATTTTGAAATTCTGAATTAGAAACTGCTCCTTTCAATTCCATTCCATCTATTTTTACCATACTGTACAATGAAAAACTTCTTCAAGTCAAAAGTCATTCAATTAACAGCAAGGGTGAACATAATTTATTGTATATGGTATTAATCAGTCATATTTGGCACAATCTGTGTGGATAATAAAATAGCACAGATTATGCAAAACCGGAGTAAAATATTTTCCTCTTCTCCTTAATTCATGGGCACAGAAGTGAAGGGACCATTATAACATGGCAAGCATTCTCAGCACAGATACCACACTTTAAAGAACTGAGTTTCCTGTCATGAGGAATGTCTTGGGAATCTTCCACTCCAGCAACGCATCGGCAGTAGAAAATGGTATGGCTTCTTAAGTATTAATAGATGTTGTGCATCTTTATTTCTCCGAACTCTCAGAGGTGACTACATTCTTATTATAGAACTGTCATGCAGACCTTAAGAAGTTTTACTGATTTCTTCCGATTTTCCCAGGAAGAGTAACTCACAAACATAAATGGGGCAAGACCTCCTGCATACTACAAGGCAGCAAAGATCAGAGAAATTTAAAGAACCAAAGGTTGAAATACTGAAGAAAATAAGACAAATACTGAGGATAAACAAGGATGGCTGAGAAAATGCATATAACTGCATAGTATATACAAAGAAGAAGGAACTTCTTGATAAAATTCTGCACTCCAGATCCTGCTGAGCTCTGAAATAGAGCAGCTAGAGCCACATATATACACACACCGTCATCTGTAGACAGAAAGAGCACTGTGCAAAGGACTGAACTTTATTCTATATACAGAAGAAAACAACTGACAAGTAACAGCCGGACAAGGTCTATAACCAAAATGCTCTTTTCACCAATCAGAAAAAAAGCCAGCTGTGGGGCAAAGAACTTCAAAAGCTTGGTTTTACCTGGGTGCTTATATGTTGAAGCAGGTAATTCACAGTTAAGTTTAAAAGATTGTGCGTAATAGTCCAAGAGTGTGAAAATGGGAACACTGTTCCATTAGACACCAAAAGGAAAGTAGCTGCAGACACATTAAAACGAGCATCCTAGTGGACATAGCTCAAATAGGTCATAGGGAGGTCAGTTCTGAAGGAAAAATCCAACTGAAATATAAACATGGCATTGTGGAAACCAGACAAATCTCCCATAGCTCTGTCCAGCCAGCAATAATCTAGGCATCAGCTGTGGTGCATAATCTAAACAAAGGGATCAGTCCGTTCATACATCTGGAAGCTGTCATATTCTGGAGCCTCCTAACAGTTATGTCTAAGTGCAACATTCACGTGGATGCAACAGCCTTTAAATTCACTGAGTGGTCAAGAACTGTTACATGCATATACTCAACATCATATTATGACTTCCTGGGGAACTGCCGAAAATATTATCTAATAGCAGGGCTTGGACCACCTCTTGCCACAGAAAATAAGAAAAAAATCATGAAAATCGACAGATTCAGGGTGAGCAGCTCAGGTTTACCTTAATGCATTCTATGCTGAATGCAAGCTTAAGCACCCACAGCTTTCAGAGTTCATTCTTTTCTGAACCCACTGGTTGCTGATGAATAATGAGGAAAGAAGACCAGTTCTCTTTACAAAAACAAGTAAGCAAACATAAAACCTGGCCACTTAGCAGGTGGCAAGAGCTGGTAGTAAGTAGGCCCCAAACCACTCACCACCACATCCACATAGCACCTCAACTTCAGCAGCAGACAGCCCTACAGCTGAGTTAGCTCTTTTGCTTACCTACCCCTTCCACTGTTCCTGGCTCAGCAGCAGCAGCATAGGGAACAACAATAAAGCAATGTTGCTTTCAACTATTCTATTTCACTCCAGGACTTCTGTGCCAAAATCTGCAAGCTCTCCAGAACTACAGAAATGCCTTCAAACCCTGCTCATAAGTGGCAAAATCCCCAAAGCACAAGATGACACTCAAAGCTCAGAAGAGGAGGACAATGGCATAGCCAAGGCGCCGCCCTGCTTAAACACACATTCCAACAGAGAAAGAAACAGACCCTTCCAAACAATGATCTGTAGCACACATTCTGGCAAGGCATTGGCAACACTGTTAAGTTTGGAAATAACAATGAAGATTAATTTTCTCCAGCCTTGAGTAAATTAAATGTCTCTGAAGTCTGAAAGGCAGAAGGAACCATGCAACAATGCACTTACAGCTTAAAGGGGTGTGAATTCTACAGCAGGAGCTTCTCTTTCCCTTCACTGGAGAGGTTAGCACATGGGCACACTGCTAGTCTGCTCTGGCTTTGCATATGGATAAGGCCTGGTCACACTAAGTCATCCCGAGTTCTGCCACCACATTCAGTGAATTTGGGATTTCACCCTCTACGTGTTAATGACCAAAGTATGGTCACAGGCAATACCTTCATTAAAACTCTAACAAATAAAAGAAGAATTTTACGTAATGAAGCTGTAGGGATCTTTTGACGTACAAGCTTTTCATCAAGGAGCACCAACACCGAGCAATGATGTGGATGCCTGTCAAGATGGAACTTAACAGAGGTCTCCAGTGACTTTGAATTTAATAGCAGGCTCTTGAAAGAAAATTAAATGGCCATATGAGTAAAACCTTTAAACATCTTTTCCTAACAACTTTTAATACACAGAAACAGAGGGAGTTCAAATTCAAAAGAACGTAACGCCCACTGCCCTGATGTTTTATCCACAAATATAATATAAATACTAAAATTGGATGTTCTTTTTCTAAACAGTAGCATGGACTAAAATACTTTTCTGCTTTATCAGTAAACACTGAAATAAGGATGTTGCTCAGATGACCATCCTTCAGCTATCATGTGGAAAAAAAGGCATGCAATAAATAATCATACCGAAGTCATACAAAACAGTGGCCTGGAAATTCAGATAAACACCTTCCAGTGAACTTGAATAGGTGCTGAGGAATGCAACACAATGCAAGACAGAATCCAAGGATAAGTAAGCTCTTATGTCACCTGATTCACAGGAAACAAATGAATTTGGTGATGTGATCAGAGACAACTTTTTGACTGCCAGAGAGCCTGCCAACACCCATTGTGACAGAAGAGCAGAGTAACTTCTGCCATTTATACCACGCCAATGTGGTGGTGCAGGAGCAAATACATATAAAACACCCATACTGATGTCCAAAAATGCGTATGTTTGTGGGAAAAAGGAATTTTATACTTGACTGGGTCAAGACCTGCTAACTGTACTCAAACCAAACATGTTACTTCAGTCCACTCACATAAATTTGTCTCCTTGAAAAAACAAATTCAGATCTGTTCTTTTACTATTCTTTTTTGTTTCTCCAAAGAATACTAGTGTAAAGTTAACCAGTGCCTTTAGGCAGAACTTTAGAACAACTTTTCTTTCCACCTGCACTTAATCTTGTTGGGTTAAGAAAACTGAGAATCTACGAACTAATATTGGTTCCTGCATCACTCACACACTTTCCTCATTTTCACCTCATTCTTAAGTTGCATGGGTAGATTAACATATTTTAAGAAGGGTCAGCCGTAAGTACGATAGACCAACCGATTTTTGTCCCTTAAGAGAGAAAGAAAATAATACTACACATCACTCAAATCTTGACTTACAAAGTATTTCTGCTGTACGCACCCAGTCCTAATTCACTTACAATTAGAACACGGTCACTTTGTTCCACATATCTGACCTGAACTATTCAGCTTCTGAGGCATTCCCAGCAGAATGTCCTACCTATCTGTATGATCCACCCTTTTCCTTCAAACTGGCTTAAAGAAGGAGCTCTGCATGTTAGAGTTCAGTTCAAGCTCACAAAGCTTCACAAGCCTTTGTGAAGAGGACTACTTAAGGAGGGAATAGTTTGACTGAGCTTCAGCTAGTGCAAAAAGTGAAGAAAGCAAAAAAGGAAGGAAAGAACAGCAAGATCTTTGACCACTTAAGGAAAAAGACTAATGAAAAAAGTGAGGAGAAAAAAATCCCAAGACAATGGTGACATGAAAAGAATTATCACAGCACAAGACTAGACCATCTCTCCCATTATAAGCTGCTCCAATTAACATCATTTAAGGCATTGCAATAGCCAAATTTCAAGCTTCGTTTAACAGAACCTTCTCTGGAGCCACAAAACTACCTTCTTTCAGAAGCTGAGGCTGTGAATTTATACATGTGACTGCTGTTGACACACCAGGTCTTAGACTGCCTATTAAGAGTGGTAGCAAATAAACATAACCAGTTATGAGCATGATTTCTTTTCCATCCAGAGCACTCTCTAGCTATGAATGGATGATTCTAAAAGCACATCTGTGTCCAACAAAATTCAGTCACCGAGGAAATCAATGCAAAGCTTTTTTTCCCCTCTCTATGCGTACAGTGTATAATGATGCCAAACAGTCTCCACAACTCCAAGGTGCATGGACACCCACATATAGCAGTTAAACTCAAGCTGAATAACAGAACTGCCATTTAAATGCCAGTCCAGAATTTGTCTGCCCTAGCAGACAAGCTCCCCCAGCAGCAAGGTATGCCTATGGGGATGAGAGATCTGTTCATGTGCTGAGAAGATACAGGTGTATATCCCAAGAAAAGATGACTGAGAGCACGTCTGCAAGACAGCAACACAGATGGAGTGAGCCACTGTGGGACACAGAGTAATAACTGAAGTATTCTGAACAGCAGCCAGAAGAGGACTATGTTTAAAAAAACCTCCCCAAAAAAAAAGCTACTCTACAACACTTAGTGCCAAGAAACAAGCTGAGAGGAAAGCCACTTTGGTATCAGGAGGCTCAGACAAGGCCAAGAATGCCAGCATAAATTCTGAAGGAGGAAGACTACTACAGGAAATCTGAAAGAATGATGTTTTGAAGATGTCTCTCAGAAAGTCTGCCTACCAGGTGAGCTTCTAAACTTAGGTAAATATCTCAGCCATAATAGCTACAGGCTCAGACTATTAACCATTTAACTTGGAATGTGCATGGTCTTAAAACTCATTCAAAGCTCACTTCTCTGTTCGTTAATTAATTCTATTATGGTTTTAAAGCAATCATTTACCTCCAGCAAACTTCAGTGCTATATTATGTACCAAAGTATTCAGAAACACACCAATATCAAATTCGTCTCTTTAAATAAATTCTGCCAATTTATTCAGCAGTAATAACTGTAAAAAGTTTCAGCAGCAAATCAAACCTGTTATTTGAAGTATATTTCAAGTAACCTATGAATCGACACAGCACGTACAAGACAGCCCAGGGATCAGGCCTAGCCAGAAGGGGGTTGTGAAAGACAGGTGCTGCTTGACCAACCTTACCTTCTTCAAAGACTTAGTGGATGAGGAAAAGGCTAAGGATACTGTCTACCTAAACTTTAATAATGCCTTTAACGCTGTTTCCTATAGCATTGTCATGGAGATGCTGGCTGCTCATGGTTTGGACAGGTGCACTGTCTGCTGGCTGAACAGCTGGGCACAGAGAGAGTTACATCCAGTTGGTGGCCAGTCACTGGAGGGGTTCCCCAGGGCTCAGTGATGGGACAAGCCCTGTTTTCTACCTTTATCGATTATCTGGATGACGGGTTCAAGTGTCCCCTCAGTCAGTTCCCAGATATCACCAAGTTGGGTGGGAGTGTCGATCTGTATGAGGACAGGAAAGCTCTGCAGAGGGATCTGGACAGGCTGGATCAATGTGTCAAGGCCAATAGTATGAGGTTCATACCATATTCAACAATATAAAGTACCAGGTCCTGCCCGTGGGTCACAACAACTCCATGCAGGACTACAGACAGGGGCAAGAGCGGCTGGAAAGCTACCCCAGGAAAAGGACCTGGGGGTGCTGAGCATAAGCCACCTGTGCCCAGGTGGCCAAGAAGGCCAATGGCACCCTGGCCTGTATCAGCAATAGTGTGGTCAGCAGGAATAGGGCAGTGATTGTCCACCTGTACTCAACACTGGTGAGGCCACAGCTTGAATCCTGTGTTCAGTTTTGGGCCCCTCACTACAAGAAAGATATTAAGGGGCTGGAGCAAGCCCATAGAAAGGCAATGGAGCACGAATCCTATGAGGAGCAGCTGACGGAGCTGGGGTAATTCAGCCTGGAGAAGAGCACCCTTGGGATTACCTCATCCCTCTCTACAGCTACTTGAATGGAGGATGTAGGCAACAAGTGACAGAACGAGAGGTAATGGTCTCAAGTTGCTCCAGATTGGATACTGAAAAAAATTTCTTCGCAGAAAGGACTTAAGCACTAAACCAGGCCACCCCAAAATACCATCCCTGGAGATATTTAAAAGGAGTTTAGATGTGACATTTAAGGACATGGTTCAGTGCTGAACACAATAGGGCTGGGTTAGCAGCTGGATTTGATGACATTGTGAATCTTTTCCAACTTAAACAATTCTATGATTCTACGTTTGGCTAGCACTGCCTAGTTCATCCAAGCTCAGTAAAAAGTAAAAGGTAAAGTGAGACAGCTGTTTAAATAAACAGGACAATTCAGCCACTGCTTCTGCTCTGAGAAACCTTGATCTAAAGAGTCCCTTACCATACCAACCTCCACGGAATGCACTTTAAAGCTGTCAGGACCAGTTGCATGTAAGTGGGGATGAACAAGTTTGGTGCTGCTTTGCACTTCTGCATAGGAAGAACGGCATTTTTCATGCTATCTCTTCCTGTCTCTGTTCCATCTCAAACTCTCAATCTGTACTCCTGATTATACTTTAGCAACAAAAATATGTGATTGCTATCTGTTAGGTTTAATTGTACAACACCCTGGGTCACGAGCAGAACATTCATAGAGCATCTATCAAGAAAGCAAGCTCTTTTCTCTGAATAGTCATGAAGTGCTAGAGTGGGAAAACTAGAAATTATTTTAAATTTCATTCAGAATATTTTATTTCACCTTAATCTGCTAGCCTTTGCTGGTTAGTTTTGAAAAGCAAGGGTTTCTAAATGCACAGTTTTAAATTCTTTTAAATGAAAAAACTAAACTATAGATGTGAAATTACATAGGTCAACTCCATCAAAAAACTAGCTGCATTATGAATTCGTCTTGGCCAAAAAAACCTCATAGATCAATTTCCACTAGATTCTATACTAGACACTTCCCACTCACCCCTTCCCCATAACAATAATGACATGAGAAGAAACCAGTGCAGCAAGTGAACCAAACAACTATTTTGCAAATCCTATTTTTTGTCCTTGACGATTGCATTTTTACTGACAGGTCAGTCACTGAGGCATCATCAACAAGGAATTTCTTGGTATTACAAGGCTACAAAAAGCAGGTGGCATTAATTGAATAGGATCACCATTCCAAGCAAGTGAACATCAGTAACATCAGGATAATAAATGTCAGCAGAGCATGTGGAATAGAGATGCAATCACATATTAATTTATCCAACACGTAAAAGCACAGAAAAGATACCTAAGAGCAAAAATCGACAAAAAAAAGTCTCCACAACAACGTCACAGTGAGTTTGGAAGAAAAATTAACAGTGAAAAAAACCAAGACTCACAGTCATTTGCATTAGCATTTAAGGCACTGTAGTCAGTGACCAGGCAAACTCTGACTGCACATCTCTGCCTACAGATGGGACCCAGCAATGCTTTGCTCTGTTTCTCAGGCAGAACTGTTGGCAGCAGATCTCATCATATTTTGAGCTCCTGGACTACACTACGTGAACCAAAAAAAGTTCATTATTTTCCACAACAGAAAAACCCCAACACTTTACTAAATGACCTGCGAATCCCATCCTGACCCCAATACGGCTGTCATCTGCAAGGACGGACTCCAACCTTATAGGCTCTAATTCACCCCGGGCAGGACAGACCACCTTCAGAACAGTCACCGACTTTGTTTGCACTCAGCACTAGCTTTTCCACGCATACACATACAGAGAGCTATTTAGTAATGATTATTTATGCAGCCTCCCATATTAACTTTTATAAGCCAAATTCTGCTGCAAGCTACTTTGACATAAACCTAGGATAGCAACTGCTGTAGTCAAGGAACTTTCCACGTAGACCCAGCAACTAATGGGGAAACGTGATCCTTAATAAACAGTATTTCCCTCCCAGGAAAAAAAAAAAGAAAAAAAAAAGTTAAAAAAACCACCAACCCTGTAAGAATTACACCTAAAGCCCAAACCCGCGGCAGTCTGGAGCCATGCCTCTCAGCGCGCGGTGCCCCGCCCTGCCGGCTGCCCCACTCCGGGCTTCGCTTCGCCTCGGCTGCCTTTCTTTGGTGGGTTTGCTTTTGGCTTTTTTTTTTGGTTGTTGTTGTTGTTTATTGGTTTTTTTCCCCTCGTTCTCTCGCTCCTCTTTTCTATTTTCCTTTCTTTTTTTTTCAGCGCTGAGCCCGGCGCTCCCCACAGCTGAAAGCGGTCCAAGGCCAGGACCACACACAGGCTCCCGCCCCGCCGCGCCGCCCGCCCCTCCCCCGCCGCGGCCGCGCGCACTCCCAAAATGGTGGAGGGGACGCCTCCCGGCAGCCCGGCTGCTTCCTACCGCCGGCGGGGACGCGGAAACCCGTCGCCCGCAGCTCTCTCGCACTGCAAGACCGAGCAGAGGCGAGAGCACGGACGGCTTGACAAGGGCCGTCCCGGCGGTCCTCCGCCGAGTGCACGGCCGCCGCGGCCCCCCGCGGGCGGAGAAGTGGTACGCGCCGCCCGGGGCTGCGCGCCCCAGCGCAGCGCCCGCCCCCCGCCCCGACAACCGCCCGCCTTCCCCGCCGGCGGCCGCTCCTCCCGGGCATGCCGAGCTGCCCCGGGCAGCGACGGCTACAGAAAACAGGGGCAACCCCCCGGACTTACCTTCCACCCACAGCTCCTCCACGTTGGTCTCGAGATTAGCTGCCCTTAATCCTACAGCGAAAGCCCCAAATATGAGGAGGCCGACAACCAAAAACTTCCCGCAGTTTTTCTGAATGTAACAGCCCAGTTTAAACAACAGTCTCTGAAACTTTGCTCGCAGCCACAGCGGCGCTTTCCGTCCCGTCGCCTTCCCCTGCAAAGCAAGAAGAGGTCAGTAGGTGGGGGCTGCGGCAGCCGCCAGAGGCGGGGGGAGCCCCCAGCCCTCCCACGAGCGGGACAGCTCCTGTCCCTCGGGGCGCAGTCCCCGGAGGAAGGATGGAGCTCCGTTAACAGCTCAAACAGGCATCCTTACAGCAGGGCCCTTGGCCCCGCGGCCCTGCTGAGCGGCCACCCTCGAGCATGCACACAGGGACAAGATGTACCTGCTGGCAGCCATCCTTGCCCCAGACCAACACGCGGGTTTGGGGGTGACAACACTGCGTCGGCCCCCGGGCCCTCGCCTGTGCTGCCCACCACCATACTCTTCTCTTGCCCAAGGCATCGTCACCAGCTCAGGATGCGAAGCATTCGCGCTGGCGAGACCCGTGGCTCCAGGGAAAAAGGAACCACTTCCGATGAACCTCAACAGCCACAAGAAAGAAAAGTCCCTTTTCCTGTTCTCCTTGGAACCTCAGAATAGCTGGGGAGGAGAGGAGGGGGGATTGTGTGACAGATAGTGGGTAGCAGCGGCTATTTCCCCCATTCCCAGCTCCTAGCAGGGGCTTGGTGCTGAGGCAAGACCCACGTGGTGAGCAACGCTGTAAGATCTGCAGTAATTCATTTCCATAGAGTTTGGAGACGCTGTGTGATCTGAATTAGGAAGTAGAGCAGCCATCTGTAAGTTACGACAATATTTGTGAACGGAAGAGGGCAGCCACATGGATTTTTTTTTTCCCCTTCTCCTTTCCCTCTTCTTACAAAGCCTAGAAATCCGCTCCCTGAAGTGAAACCATCCCTGCAGCAATGCAGCTTTTGGAGATTGTTTACTTTGAACATTTTTTGGCCGGCGGAGATTGGCGGCCGGGGCCGCCCCCCCGCCCCGCCCGGGCCGGCACCTCCAGTCCTCCGCGGGGACCGGCGCGGCAGGGTTAAGGTGGCAATTTGTTTACGGCCCTCGCTCCTCCGACTGCCGGGCAAGGGAGAAAACCGCTGCCTTCTTTGCTGGGGGACCCCGTTCTCAGAGGGCAGTCGCCGTCTCGGCGCTCGGCAGAAAACTTCACAAAAGCCCAACTTCTGCCAAGAAACCGGCCGGCCGGTTTCTCCCCTGTTCCGGCCGGGAGCGGGTGTTGCCGAGGTAGCAGGGCGCTACGAGGGGATGGAGAAGCAGAAAGGAAGCAGAGACGGAGAGGGGGAGCGGGAGAGCGGGCCTGGGGCTAGCCATGGGGAGGCCGGGGCTATTTCGGGAAGTTTAGGAGGAGAAGTGCTCCGCAGCACAGGCACGCACCACGGCAGGCACAGGCGAGCAGGGAGGGAAGGAGGGCACTCTCTCCCGCACTGAAGAGTCACAGACGTCCCTCTCTTTTTCCCAGCATTTTATTGGTGGCCGTTTCGTTTCCATCTCCTCCTTCCACCCCCGCAAGAAAACACACCACCTCCCTCCTCCTCCCCCGCGGAAAAAGCAGCACTACCACTAGCGGGTATCTCTGGAAAAAAGAGTGAGAGATTGAATGCACCTTTGAAATCTGCTCCAAGGCGAAAGCCGCATCGCAGTAGCTTGGCCGCTGCAGATACTCCCGGTCGGGCGCCGCGGCGCGCCGATTCCCTCCAGTCCTTCGCCGCCTCCCGCCGCCGTTTCTCGCCGCCCGGCCGGGGTGGCCTCCGCCGCCCGCGTTGCTGCTGGTCTCCGGCTCCGACGCGTTACCGGCCGAGGCCATGTTGCCGCCGCCGGCGGGACGGGAGAGCTGCCGCTGGCGCTGCCGCGGCGGGGCCCGGGGCCCCGGGGGCGCGGCGGGGCCGCGGGGGGCTGGCGGCGCTGCGGGCCGCGGGCTGATGCTGCTGCTGCGGGGGCTGTTGCCGNCGCTGCTGCCGCCGCCGCCGCTGCTGCTGGGGCTGCTGCGGCGCGGCCGCCTCACGCGGGGCGCGGGGCGGCTGCTGCCGCCGCGGCCGCTCCGGCCGAGTCGCTCCCCGCGCCTCCCATTGCCACATCGCGCGCGGACCCCGAGCTGCAGGCGGCCGCTCCCCGCGCCCGGCGAGGGCGGGCGGACGGGCGGGCTCGACCCTCGGGATCTCCCGGCCGCCGCCGCGCTGTCCTCCGCTCCCGTTGAAATCGCCTACTCCGGCCGGCCGCCGCTGCCTCCGGGAAGCCGCTGTCCGCGGCGGCGCTCAGCGACGGCGGCGGGGCGGCGGCGCGGCGGGCCGCGGCTGCTCCTGCTTCTGCTGGGCTGCCTCGCCGCGCTGCACCATCCTGCTTCAGCGCCGGGGTGCTTCCCCCTGGCCGCGGGGCCGGCGGGGTTCCGCGGTTGGCCCCGCCGCGGCGGCGGGCGGGCGGCTGCCTGGCGCTCTCCCCCGGTGTGTGCGCGGCAGCACCGAGCTGCAGCCCCTCGGCTCCAGAGATGAGATGAAGAAGAAAAAAAGGACTCTCTCCATTTGGATAAAGAGGAGGAGGGGTGGGGGGGTGGGGGGAGTATGAGTGGAGAGAGAGCGAGAGAGGGAGGAAAAAAAAAAAAAAAAAAAAAAGGGGCTGAGAGCCCGCCCCCGGGGCTGTCAGATGGCTTGGGTTTCTGCGAGGTGATTGGCTCGGGGAGGGCAGAAATTACTCAGCAAACATGACTATTATTAGCTGCTTAGCAACAGCTCACCAAAGTAGAGAGACCACCCAGGCCGGCAACCCTTGTGTGTGCATCTCCAGCTTCAGGGGGAGCCTTAAAGAGATCCAGTCTTCTTTGCGTGCAATACTTCCATTAAGGAATGCCTTCTCCCCGTTTCTTCTTCGTTTTCTTTTCAAGAGCATTAGCCCCCCCCCTTACCCCCCTCCCCCGACCCGCCGCCCGGGAAGCTTGCAAATACACGCGCAGAACTTTCTCGCCAGGGACATATAGAAATACATTTTTCCCTTTTAAGAAAAAGAGAGGGAAACGAGGAAAAAGCAGCATTGAAGGATTTCTAAAGGCCTTAAAAGAAAATCCTTTTAGAGGCACCTTGGCCTCGAGCTGCAACAAATACTGGGAGGTCCGAGCTGAATTCCCAGGCTTGCAAGAATAATGACAGGGTGGTAGATACTGCGGAAGAAAGTGCCAGATTTTTCTCCCTCTTTTTAACTAAAGAGGAGACTTAGTTCCCTGCAAGAAAACCACTCTGTCCAGTTAGAAAAACACAATGAAAATTTAACACTTAAGGGATTTAAAGCCGCTCAGTAGCTAGCTGTTTCAACTTAGGGCTCATTCTTTAAGTGAAACCTGAGGAAAGAAAATTCTAATGTTTTTAGTGTAAAAGTCCATGAAACGCAGTCTGCTTGGCTGCTCTAAACATTTCTTTACACGCGATTGTTTACTTTTTTGGCACCGCTTCCCTGCTCTCTCTTTATTGAGAATCAGCCATTAATTGCTGCCTCTAGAGCTGCGCGCGTCTCCCAGCCCTGGGCTCGGGCCCCGGTCAGCAGCGCTGCTCCCCGCGGAGGCAGCTCCGGGCCGTGGTGGACACTGCGCGCAGCGGCGCGGGGGGCAGCGAACAGCCCGCCCCGCCGGCCCCGGCCCCGTCCCGGGCCAGGAGGCGCTCTGGGGGGCTGCGCTCCTGCTGGACGGCTGCAGAGCAGCGCGGCTGTAAAGAGCTCGGGAGCTGGAGGGGGCGTAGGACAGATGCAGCGAAGAAGAGAGAGGGGCATGGGGACCCGAGGTGAGAAGAGTACCCCGTGCAGCCCCTGCCCGGTGCGGTGCCCGGCTCCACAAACCCGCCGGCACTGCGCACCGCTCCCTTCAGCCCCGCCGTGCATGTACCTGGGGCAGTGGTGGTCCTGAACAAAATCCCTGAGCCCCTGGTCCCCGCAAGCGTCCTCCTCCCCCCGGCGGGCTGGCGACCGCTCTTAGCGGAGCCGTCCCGGCACCGGCAACACGGGCTGGCAGAGTCCTGGGAGCCGGGGCCGCCGGCGGGAGGGAGCTGCGCACCGCACCGCACCGCTCTCTCCGTAAGAGAGAGCCTAAAGGCATCAACGGTCAGGGCCTTTCAAGGGCCATACCCGCCGGCTAGGGGGTCCCTTTTTCCTTTGATTGCATCCCAACTCCGTCTTTTCCCACCCTGGCAAACTTGTCTCAGTGAAGGCCCTGCCCTGTGCTCCGCACAGGACTGTCTCCAGGAAAGCTGCTAGGAACAGCAGCTGTCATGCACGCACACGTAGGTGCATACGTATGGGAGAAGGAAACCTGAAGCGGTTGCAGCTGGAGGCTGTTTTCTGTTTGAGGCTGAAACCTGCACCTGGGGTGCAGTTGACCACCTCCAGTTCAAGTTTCCACTTGGGAAAGTGACCATTCATCCATCTAGCTAGGAAGTGATGTGGCACTACTTCCCACCGTGTTATAATCAGGTAGCAGGGCAAGGTAATGGAGACGGAAGGGATGGGCGCAGAAGCATTTTGGTTCAGCCTTCTAGTAGGCTCCAAAACCAGGGAAGAGAGGCCTGCGCTGTCCTACGTACCTCCTGCCTACTAGCTTTGATACACTAGCCTAAAGCCCATTCTCACTGCTGGTTCCAAAACTCTATCTGAAGACTCAAATTTAACAAGCATTGTCTTAATCTCTCGTCTCTCCCTGTGGTCTGGAAGGATATTTAATTTTTTTTTTTTTTTTTAAGCATACACAAGAGACTAATTACTGCAGAGATCTAATTGGTCTTGTTTCTGGGATGGGTGTGCGTATGTATGTTGGGTTTTTCTTTCTCCTCCAGGAAGAAATGTCAGTGTAAAAGTCTCTACTTGGGTGGTCAGAGCAGTGGCTGCCCCCAGTCTGCCTCAAGATGCCTGCTTGCTACATTCCTGGCAATAATGTTTCCTAATCAATCTGCCCTTATTTACATTTGTAAGCACTGCTGACTGTGATATGTATGCCCTGAGTGTGCAACTGCTCCTCCACACCAAGGGCTATCTCCATCTTAAGCAACTCGAAGGGATGTCCCAGATTTCTTATCTAAGACATGCTCTGTGGTGAAGGCCTGGGAAGTTGTCTCCTTATGTAGAGGGGCTGCAGTCTGCAACCATTCATACCTGTTCCTTTCAATGCACAGACAGCCCGGGCTGTTGTACAAGAATTTCAGCCTTGACTTTAGTCATAGTGGCGTCATTTTGTAATTCTCTGCCTCTTACTTACATTCTCTTTGTGTTCATAAGCCCTATACTGCAGAGCTTCACACATCTCCAGCCAGGTAGGAGATCAGTCCAATAGAGGCTAACAATGGGTAACAGATATTTACACTGATTTTACTTTAACATATTTTTTTCCAGGTCGCTCTTCACCTGCAGACACCTACCAAAAGCATTTGCACTGCTGGAGCATCTCATTACGCTAATAAAGAAAAGGCAAAAATGAAATGCGGGCACCTTGGGTTCCTCTTGTACGGTTTACAAGAGAGCTGACCATCTCACCGGTCGGAAGAAAATCGACTTGTGGGAAAAGAATTAGATGTTTTCCATTCCCTCAGATTTTTGTCCCTCACACAGGTTTGCATCGCACAAGTGCACAGGTCTGCCTCGGCCCTGTTCTCCGCCTGCACACCTGATTCTGGCTTTGACGTAAGATCACAGTCACTGGGTTTTGCAGGGCGGCCTGAGCCTCCCTCTCCTTTTCCACTGGCAGTGCCGTGCTGGCCATCGGGCCGGCGGGGGTTGCCGTCGGGGGGCGGCGGCGCGCAGCGGGAGCCGCTCCGCAGGGCAGCGCCGCCGCCCAGCGCCCGCGCTCGGGCAAGGAGGCGGGCGGCCTCTCCCCCTCCGTAGCCTTGGAAGAAAGGGAACTGCTCGAGCCAACTTGTCAAAATAATGCGGCTAATTACCCCTGATCTCCTTTAATGGAAAGCTGCTCTGCACGCCACAAAGGAGCAAATGAGGGATCTACAGCACCAACCCAGGAGCGCTGGCATTTTCTTCTGCGGAGGGTTGCGGGGCAGTGTGCCTCCAGAGGAATCTCCGAGGCTTCTGGGCTCCTCCCGCGCAGCAGCGGACTCCCAGAGGAGGACAAGAGCGCACGGGAAGCTGCGGAAGACGGCGCATGGAGCAACAGCCTGCTCCGTCCAAAACCACGGGGACATCCCAACCCTAGCAGACCTTGTCATATTCCACGAGGGCTTTACCTCTATAAACCCAAGCAGCCTTCAAATCAGATTCTTTTCCTGGCAAAATGCCCTACCACTTGCAGGACATTAATGTGCATTGAGAGGGGAAAGTTACACTGAACCTTTTTTTAGCCAGCCTGGACAACACGGGGTCTGTGTAAAGACAGAGCTCAAGTTTTGCATGTGCCAGAAGGCAGGGCATTCAATTCCATGATCTCTGCCATCGGGCCTTGCAGAAAAAATAGCTGAGCGACACAATCTCTTTGACCCACTGCTGGAGCAACAAATTTATTGGAGATATAGGCGTGAGAAATGAAAAGGAAGTAAAACAATTCAGGCTCATTGTATGTCTTTCTTTCATACTGCTAATCCGGTTTACACATCACGCCTACATGTCTCAATAGGGCTTTATACACTGTGGCAAAGGCAGAACAAAATAAAAGGTGTGTGTGTGAGTGTGTGCGTGTGTGTGCATGTGTGTGTGAAATAAGGATAAAAACAGAGATGGCTAAGATGTTTTCATTCAGAGTTGGCTGCCAGTTTTATATCTACAGGCTTTTAAAATCAAATAGATTTTAAAAGATTACTTCTCCTCCCCCTCCCTCCTTAGCCCTAATATTTCTAAACAGCACTACCTGTCCAGATACAGTGTCATATTATTCAGGCGCACAATGCCCCTAGTAGTCCTTACCAGAAACTAAATACACCTATGAGACTGGTGCCGAAACAAGGTGAGACTCTCTAACTACAGTTGGTGAAGGCTATCTGTTTAGGAGCTGTGAAATACCCACCTTGGCTCCAACACTTATTTTAAAACAAGCTGCACTTTTGGCTCCCTAGGTCTACCTCCTGTAGTGAGGCTAAGGCAGCGGAGAGGCTGAGATCTGTTATTGAACATCCCTCCAGTCTCCAGTCCCTGGAAGCAGAGAGACAGCACGCAGGAGACCGATGACAGCAGCGCTGTACCGGTCCTGACGGTGCCGGGTACCAGGAACACGAGGAGTCTGATCCTGAAACCGGAGGCTGAAGCCAATACTAACTTCAACCTAAGGCGGCTCCTGTCCTGTAGAACCTAGCCCCAGATAAGTTTCTGCTCTGCACAAAGCAGCTTTTTCGGACCAGAGCGAAATGCAGACTCCGGGGACTCGTTTGCCGTTCTCTGCGGCACTCCAGTCACCTCAGGATCCACCTCTCATCAGCGGCGTGTACCCCCCGCGCATCCCTACGGCAGCTCAGAGCCACCTCACCGCCAAACTGGGCGAGGGGCAGCAGCGCCTGGCCCCGGGGGAGCCCCCGCCGAGCCCCGCCCGCCGTGCCCCGCGCTGCCGTCCCCGCTCGGGCCGCACCCGCTGCCTGGTCCGTAGCCTCGGCCCCCGACGGCGAGACAGAGGCTCCCCCCGCCCCCTCCGTCAGCTCCGGGCCCCAGCGAAGGCCCGTGTAACCCCTCCAACACCGCCCCGGGCCCGGGCCCTGTCCGCCGGGTCCCGTGGCCCCGGCCCTCGGCCGCCCCACCGGAGGAGAGGCACCTACCATCACTGTCCTTGCAGGAGCTGCTCGGGGAGAGCCGTGCTGGAGGTCTGGGTGCGCCCTCATTCACTGGTACTGACGACTTAAATGGAACATCAGGGCTGTCTTCCTCTTTCCTTTCTTTTATTTCTTTCTTTTCTTTCTCCTCCTTTTTTTCCTTCCTTCCTTCCTTCCTTCCTTCCTTCCTTCCTTCCTTCCTTCCTTCCTTCCTTCCTTCCTTCCTTCCTTCCTTCCTTCCTTCCTTCCTTCCTTCCTTCCTTCCTTCCTTCCTTCCTTCCTTCCTTCCTTCCTTCCTTCCTTCCTTCCTTCCTTCCTTCCTTCCTTCCTTCCTTCCTTCCTTCCTTCCTTCCTCCCTTCCTTCCTTCCTTCCTCCCTTCCTTCCCTTTTATGCCAGAGGAACTGAAAATGTAAAAAAACAACCCTCCTAGGTTGCAGACATTCTGCCGAGTGCTGGAAAGCCTTACAATTACATGCCTGTTTCTATTAAGCAGCTCCATCGTCCTCTATGTGGGTGGTCTGGCTCTCAATAGGCAGGACCTGTCAGGGTCACGTGACGGAGCCGCGAGCGTTGCCCCTTTACAATAAACTTTAGGGAAAAAAGCGGAGGAAGGAAGGACGGGAGAGCCCCGTGCTGCTGACCCCGCCCCGCCGCTCCCCCCCGCCGCACAGCACACCAGAGAGCGCGGGTCCTCTTCAGCCTCTGCCTCCTCTCCCTGCTCCTACCTTGGGTGTTGAGGGGAGGAAGAGTGTGAAAGGTACCAGGTTGGTGGGATGCGGTTTCTTTGTCGAAAGAAATACATAGTTGGATGGGTACGGAGAGGAGAGAGGAGTTTCCTTCTGGCTGCTGAGCACCTGATTTAGTATGTTTGTTTCTAAGAGCTTTATGCCTGTCCTCATTTTTGGTAGAATCCACTAGAAAGGCATCTTCCAGGTGAAGCAGTGAAGCAACGCGAGAAATTACCGCAGTTACCACCAGCGAGTAATTCCTGAACGTTACTGGGGAAGACCACAGTGATCTTTTAAAAGCAACATTTTCTTGGATAATAACAAACAGAATGTATAAGCAGAAATTTACTACTACTTTTTTTGAGCTTGTGGTGGCTGGTATTGTTACAGGATCTGAGACGGGTGTTGTCAAGTGTTGCTCCCGAATTAGGGCACATTGTAAGGAATAAATGACCTGTCTTGGAAGAGTTGTCACTCATTGTTTATGGATGACCCTTTTCCTCTAGTCAGTCACACTTGATTTACTATTAGATTTGGAATCTCTAGAACATATTTTGAGAATAAAATATATTCTATATCGCTGCAGTCCTATGTCCAAGTTGCTCAGATAATTCTGTTTGTGTTGTATTTTGAAAATGTGATTCATGATTGGATTCAGTGATTCACATTACTTTTTAAAATATTCCTTAGCCATATTTTATATTACTCTATTGTTAGAGAATTCCACTAATAAAAAATAATGTGTATGTTGCAGTCATGTGTTCATTATCAACAATATAAAAACTCTGTATAGGAAAAACTGTTATGAAACCTCTTACAGTCCAATTGCGTTAAGCAGCCTATACACAAATATATGATCTGCCTAAAACCAGGCTAGGAATCAAAATAATGAGGAAGAAGGAAGTTTTTTACCTCTACAGAACTTACTTTTACATGACAGGGGCTTCTGTCGATGGCAAAGACTTAGAAGAGCACGGGAAAAGACATTTTACAGGATTTTTAAAATATACATGAAAAATATGCGAGGGAAGAGGAGGGAAGAGAAGCTGGGAAAACTAAGCCCAAGCCGACTGTGCTGCTGAGGACCAGACATTCTCTCTCTAAGCAGCACTATACTTCAGTGCTTCAGTTTTATCCCGTTTCATTCCCTTTTTCTCCTACATGGATAAAGACCGTATTTCAATCCAGTTCTGTATTTTACTTCTGAAACCACTGTTTAAGGTCTTCAGCTAAAGCTATAAGTATGGCTGTAAGTATGGGTGGTTCTGCCAAGAGAACTGTTCTGAACATGTGACAAGGCAGCCATGTGTTGCCCCTCTGTTTGAGACACAGTTAGATAGATGGTTAGCTAAGATTAAGAAAACTCTCTCATAGCCTTGGCCAGGCCAGAGACCCTCATGCCTGGACAACTGAATCTTATACGAAGCACCTGCAGATCTGATCTAAAGTGAAACAGGTTTCTGAGTGTTGCTTGTTTTGTATAAAAAGAGTCCCGTATTACTCCAGTCCTGACCCTCATTATCAAGAAAATGAGTGTCGTGTGCTCATTACCCAGCACTTCAAAAGTCACGCGGTTTTCAGCCATAAGCACGTTCATCTCTGAAGCAAAAAGAGAAGAAGGGAGACACTGACTACTTTGTTTTCGTTAGTTATAGAGAGATGCTCAGCCACGGATACATATCTGATAGTCATGTGCTACTTGTATCATGCATTTCTTGATGATGGCTGCTGATACAAGAAACCCTGTGAAAAGAGATGCTCGAATAGCAAAAAGTTCTCCAGAAAACCCTACAACCGGAAGTGTTAGATCATCTTTTTCTGAAGATAGGATTAGTTCCTATGATATTCCTGGAGGATGGTTGCCCAGTGTGGCCTTTAAAACCTCCTTCTACAGCTTTTCTGCTCAAACAGTAGGGAGTATGGTTCTGGCTGTTGGAAAGATACTAATATTTTCTCAATGTCTAACTAAAAAATTCCATTTCTATAGTTTAGATATATTGCTTCTTTTCCATTTTAGCATTGATCATAAAATATATTTCCTTTCTCATTATGTGAAAAAGAGATAGATTATCCATGCCTTTCTTCAGTCTTTATCCTCCAGGAAATTCATTCCACCTTTCTTCACTGGCGTATTTTCTAAAGCCCTAATGAGTGTTACCAGTCTCTCCATGATGCTCCACAACTGGTTCCAACGTTGTGGTATTAAAGCTCACACACAGAACCTCTCCCATCAGACCCTAGTGTGGAATTCACCTCATTTGTAGTTGTGGCATTTTTTTGCTTGTGCTCAGGATAGAAGTCACTATAATCCTCAGATCCCTTTCAGCATTATCCTTCTCTGAAGTCTTCCCTTTAGGCATGTCTGTATATCACTGGAAAACACTTCTATTACACTTTTATGTCTGATATTCAGCTGTTATGAAATATCATTATTTTCATACCTGTTTTTCCTTGGTATCATAGTGTAATAAAATAAGCATTCCAGTAAAAAATTGATCACCATTAATGAACACATTAATGCCATAACTCTGTTGGGCCTTTTTAGAAAAAAAAAAATGTAAAAAGCTTGTTAATCTTGCAAGTGGACTCAATTTTCACTCTCTTAATTAAAAGATATTGCTAGAAAGTTTTTGATAGAAAGTTTTTCAAAGATTATTAAGTATCAGAGCTCAGCTGCGAGAAATTAGCCCATCTTTTGTAAGACTTCAACAGTATATGATTGACATGGCTAATCCATTGACTGAGACTGACAGTTTAGTTCAGAAAGTCACATCAAGGGTACAAGATCCAACATCACACCAAGGATTCCTACCATACCAATAGAAATGTAGAGCTGAAGAAAACTCTGCAGAAAATAAATAAGTGGGTCTTGAAGCTGCAGTCTCAGGGTATCTCTGGCTTGATATGAGCTTAATAAACTGAGAAATCTCTTAGGTCATCTGTGGGCTAAGAAGTTTCTCCTGTTTATTGGTGTAATTAACCTAGCACATACGGTTTCTGGTGTGTTCATACAGGAAATACGGAGAGAATGCAAGTGCCAGAAGGCAAAAGAGAAGCAGATCTTCTGTATGGTCTCTTCTCCATCAGTCTCACAGCTGGAGCTGTGAAATTTCATATATGTGTGCCACTGTATGTGACGTTTTGTTGATCCTACACATAGTCCTAAACATAGTACAAAACATCTCCATGGGACCGAAGATCTAATGTGGTGCAGAAAAGTTGCAGAAGCAGCACTGCATGTCTGAGTAGTTGACAGAAATTTATCTGAATCTAAGAAACAGAATCACACCTTGTACCTACTGAAACCGTGGTGATTAATGAGAGGATTCATGCTTAGGAGGAGATGTTGAAGTGTGTACCAATCTATAAAAAACCTATTTCTACTGCAGTGTTTCCCAGTTCTATACCTCTCTGTGGGAGAGAGGGTGACAGCTCATCCAAGAAAGTCTTGGAATCTTGTAAAAAGTCCCCTGGAAACATGAGAACTAGTGTCTGTGTGTCTTGGTTTGAAAGACAGGTATTTGCTAAAAGAGACAGGGGCTTCTTTTTGAAAAGGAGATTATAAACTCCCTGTCCCTTCACTTCACTATGATTTTGAAATTAAAGGGCTCTTAGGCAAAGATATGGGGGTAGGAATAACAGTTCTTTACTGGCATATGTATATATATAGGTAACAAGGGAAACAAAACACAACAACAATAACTGCGAGATCAGCAGCAGCAGAGCAGGCAGCCCAGTGAGCAGTTCTCCCGGCTGTGGACACCTTTCCCCTGCGGTGCAGTCTCCGTTCTGGCGCTGCCTGCCAGCTCTGGGTGAGCAGGGAGGAGATGCGGTGATCCCGCGGGGCTGGAGGGACGCTGCGGTGAATGGCGCCTGTGTCCCAGACGGGAAAGGTGGAGGGGAGACGCTGCTCACAGATCCCGATGCTCCAAAAGGATGTCTGAGGTCGGCAGGAGATGCAGGAGAGAGTGTCTGAGCAGGGAGATTGCGGGATCCCACAGCCAAGGAAGGCAGCTCCCTGTGTCGGGATGGCAGAGCGGAGTTTCCAGCGACCGCCCTTCTCCGAGCCAGAGCAGCGAGAGCGCAGCTGTCCCTTGATCTCGCAGTGTTCCTTCTCTTTCCCCCCGCCTGCCCCCATCACCGGCCAGGGTGTAGCCTGCAAACCTCTCAACATTACAATGGAGAAAATTTCATTGAGAGACCCAACCCCCAACATTATTCACCCCAAATTTTTCCCATACCAACATGCTACATCAAATTAAAACCTCCAAGTTATCTATATACATGCAGTTACAGGTACAGACACAGCATCATAGGCAGTTCATCTTAAAACAAGGTCTCCTTGGGGTATGCATCAGGTCTTTCCATCCTTTTACATCACCCACCAGGTGCAACCTGGTTCCTGAGCGAACACAACTCCCCAGATGGGATTGTCTTTGCTGGAGGCAGGATTCACCCAAACAGTTTTTCCTCTCATGTGTACCACTGGAACCTTATCTCCATCTGGTGTTCCCAAGGCCACAGATTGGGCAGGGCCTGCTCGGTTAGTGGAACCTCAGGTGTTCACTAAGCATGTGGCCTTTGGTAGATTAATCTCCCAGTTCTTGAAAGTTCCCCCACCCAGTGCCTTCAAGGTGGTTTTAAGCAGGCCATTGCACCGTTCAACTTTCCCTGCATGGTAGGGAATATGGTACATTCATTCGAGGCCACAGTCTCTAGGCCATGTGTTGATAAGACTGTTCTTGAAATGAGTTCTGTTGTCTGACTCAATTCTCTCAGGGGTACCATGCCTCCAAAGAACTTGTTTTCCCAGGCCCAAGATGGTGTTCCGAGCAGTGGCATGAGGCACAGGGTAGGTCTCTAACCACCCAGTGGTGGCTTCCACCATGGTCAGTACATAGCGCTTGCCCTGGCGAGTTTGAGGCAGTGTGATGTAGTCAATCTGCCAGGCCTCTCCATACTTATATTTGGCCCATCGCCCCCCATACCAGAGGGGCTTCACCCGCTTGGCTTGCTTGATGGCGGCGCACGTCTCACAGTCATGGATAACTTGAGAAATACTGTCCATGGTTAGATCCACCCCTCGGTCTCGTGCCCACTTATATGTGGCATCTCTGCCCTGATGACCTGAGGCATCATGGGCCCATCGAGCCAGGAACAACTCTCCCTTGTGCTGCCAGTCTAAATCTATCTTCGACACCTCTATCTGTGCAGCCTGATCTACCTGCTCATTGTGTCGGTGTTCCTCATTAGCCCGACTCTTGGGGACATGGGCATCTAGGTGACAGACTTTCACAGGCAGCTTCTCTATCCTGGTGGCAATGTCTTTCCACTCATCGGCAGCCCAGATTGGTTTTCCTCTACGTTGCCAGTCAGCCTTTTTCCACCTTTCCAGCCAACCCCACAGAGCATTGGCTACCATCCAAGAATCAGTGTAAAGGTAGAGTTTTGGCCACTTCTCTCTTTCAGCAATGTCCAGGGCCAGCTGAACAGCTTTGAGTTCAGCAAGTTGACTCGATCCACCTTCTCCTTCGGTAGCTTGTGCAACCTGTCGTGTGGGGCTCCATACGGCTGCTTTCCATTTCCGGTTCATCCCCACGATGCAGCAGGAACCATCAGTGAAAAGAGCATAGCGTGTTTCATCTGCTGGCAGTTGGTTATACGGTGGGGCTTCTTCAGCCCGGGTCACTTGTTCCTGTTCCTCTTCTTCAGCAAGACCAAAGTCTTCCCCTTCCGGCCAGTTGGTAATTATCTCCAAAATCCCAGGGCGATTCGGGTTTCCAATACGGGCGCGTTGTGTGATGAGGGCAAACCATTTACTCCATGTGGCGTCAGTGGCATGGTGGGTTGAGGGAACCTTTCCTTTAAACATCCACCCCAGCACTGGCAGTCGGGGTGCCAGGAGGAGTTGCGTTTCTGTGCCAATCACTTCTGAGGCAGCTTGAACCCCTTCATAGGCAGCCAGGATTTCCTTCTCTGTTGGAGTGTAAGTGGCCTCAGACCCTCTGTAACTTCTGCTCCAGAATCCCAGTGGTCAGCCTCGAGTCTCATGAGACACTTTCTGCCAAAGGCTCTGGGACAAACTCTTGTTCCAGCTGCAGAGTAGAGCACGTTCTCCTCTGGTCCCATCCTGACTGGGCCAAGGGCTACTGCATGAGCAATCTCCTGCTTGATCTGGGCAAAGGCTTGTGCTGCTCAGGGCCCCCGTGGAAGTCTAGGCAAAGTCATTGGTACACAAGTCCTTCTTCAGCTCTGAAAGAGAAACAATGAACTTTTACGTTCATGTTGGGAACAGCGCCCATGAATTTAATTATGCTGAATTTAATTAGAAATGAGAGGAAAGGTATTTGAGCCTCCGGAATAGAGAGAAGTTAAGAGGTGTTATCTTCTAATATAGTTGAGAAACAAGAATTTATTGCCTAGGGAGCACACAGAGGTTTTTGGAAGGAGCTGGAGGAGAAAAGGGAAGAGAGTTTTTATGTATCTTATATATACACTTAAGTATGCCCTAAACCTGCTAAAGAATCTGGGATTTCTAATGTCTTCTCTTTTTATGACTTTCAGCTCCCACGTGCATAATTTGAAAGGAGTTGTTAATAACTGAAGGGCTTGTGCACCCAAAAGCTGTCATTTTTTCTCCAGCTGTACAAGTTGGACTAATAAAAATAACTATCTCTGCCTTCACATCCTCCCATTTTAACAAACTAGCAGCTCAGCTACAAGGAAGCCCAGTGTTTCTGAATGTCAAACTGTTCATCAGGAAGCCTAACATTTTTCTTTTTAGGTTTTCAGTTGCTTGTCTATAGAAGTCAGGACAGAAATCTGTCCTTTGCTGATACGTTTAAGTCCCAAGGTGTAAGATTTGTTAGATTGCTCTTGAAATTTTATCTTAGCTAGGTTAGCTATAGAGTTTTTCTCTCCAGATAAATGCCAGCCTTGTGCCTCAGTATTATGATGAAGCTTTGTTTTGTATATGGTTTCTTTGCCTTTTTGTTTTGTCGAGTACTTTCATGTTCCATTGGGGGAAGAAGCCAGTTAGCCTTCTGTACTATATTTAATGAGGCTGGGTAAAAATATTGCACTGTAAATTGCAATCCAAGACACTCTTATGGTGGAGTATATTTCCTGTTAAATTACAATGGAAAAATTTTGCCTATTATTTTGCGAAGCCGGGGAGGAATGCACAAAGCAATTCTTTCTTTCTTTCTCCAGGAATCATACATCACAATATATTTTTATATTTATTTTATCAGTTTTATTCTCTTTATTAATGATGTTATTTAGTATAAAGTAAGTGTGTAAATGAAGTTTTAGCACTCACTATGCTATTACACTAAGTAAATATTTTCTCAATATGTGAAACTCAATAAAAGCATCTGTGTTAGTGATGTTCAGTGGTGTGTTATTGAGAATTCTGTACTCATTTGTAACAAATTCTTTGGAGAAATAGTCTAGCATTCACAACTTGTGTTTATGAATCTATGTTTAATGTTTACTTGCGTTTCTGTATATTGTCTTTATTGCTATTTGTAGGGACACATATTGGGAAAGTAAGAAAATTACAGCCTGAAAAATATTCCAGGCTGGAGCTTTTCAGCTCTGTTCCCAGCCGATAAGCTGGGCCAGCTCAAGGCTAGGGAGAATTTCTCCCAGGGTGATAATTTGGCCAAAATAAAAAGGAATTAATAACAAGATAGAACACCTGTTGTGGTGTGTGACCAGCCCCTTGGAATGGGGTGTCTTCTCTCTGAACCAATCACCTTTTCTCTACTCTTGGAATTGCGAGTCATGCTATAAAACCAAGTGTGTTTCTGAATGAACTTGTCTCTTTCTTCCTGTCATGAAAGATGACCATGCAGCTGTGCATCTTATTTCCGCTGCACTTAAAGGGTTAAACCCCTTTATTTTGAAAAAAGCATGATTTTGTTCTCTGGACAGGTGGCTGGAACTTTGCAAATGGCTGTTTCCAGGTTGTACTGGTAGTAGTGATAGCCACTCTTCAGGTTCACTGATGACGTATATTCTTTTCTAATGCACAGTGTTCTTGATTTTGGGAAATACTTGATTTCCTCCACTTCACGTGATGCCAAGAGCCCCTCTGCAAACAAACAAACAAACAAACAAACTAACTAACTAACTAACTAACTAACTAACTAACTAACTAGAATCCACTTTAAAATCAGGGGACCTTACATAGGAAAGTTGAGTGTTCATATCCAGGTAGATACTTCTAAAACACTTCTAAAATACCTGTGTGGTGGTAATTTTTTGTGCAACAGTTCGGTTACAAATTGAGGCTACAGGATATTTGGATGGAAAAGCTTAGAAAAATGCAGCCTATTAGAATTGTGGGCTTATTTCCAACTATGTTGTCTTCTCTGAGAATTAATTGCTCTTGAATAACATGATGCTGTTGAGTTATTCAACAGAATTCTTCCTTCTGTGGGTCTTAGTATTATGAGCTAATTAAAGAGTTCATTGCTGTTTTCAAAACTAATGAAGTATTCTGACTTGCTCATGGATCCTGCAAGAATCACAATTCAGAATATTGTCTTTTTTTATTCTTCTTTTTCTTATATTTTGTTTGGGGTTGGGGGTTGGGGGTTGGGGGGTTTTGGGGGATTTTGGGAACGTTTGCAAACTAGGTGTCTGTATGCTACCTATATATCCTATACTGAAGCTGTGAGGGCTGAATGACACGAGGTAAAGCTTTAAGCAACTATACAGTGCATTGTGCTGAACTGTACTTTGAAAACTGTCTTTGTCTGCCAATCTACATAAAATCATTAAAGCTTCTAAACTATATTTTCTTGGCATATTACTTCAAAAGAATGCTTTAGAACTTGAATTGCTTTAGATAATTAAAGAGAAATATAAATGCCTTTCGGCATATTGCCACAGATTATAGCTTTGGTTACAGGAAATAAATTTCATTATCAGAATTTCCTTTTTTTTTTTTTGTTTTTAATTTTTAATTCTGTTAATTGGGAAGTACTATGGCCTAAAATATTGTCAACCATTAGAGAAAGGTTGATAAAATTAGATAAAATTAGACAATCTGGAGAAACAACTCTTGTAGTGTGATGTCAAAAGGAAAGCTTATGCTTTAATTAGGGTTTGATTCTTTGGTTATTGCTCTCAGCACCACAGAGCTTTCTAGGTGAGGATAACTGTTATTGTTGGAATGGAGGAATCTGACCCATCAGGTATAATGAAGTCTGAACAGTTCTGTGGTGCTCAGTGTCTTTTGGATTGAGATTACAACAGCTTGATATCAAAATCTCTGTAGTTGCTGTAGTTTAAAGAAACCAAATGCCTTTCTATTCTCCCCACTCCTACTACCCCTGACTTTGTCATTAGGAAATGCCACTGGAAAGCAAACAAAAGAATGGTGTCTCATTAGTGGTAGATGTCAGGGAGCCACATTTTCTTTGGTTTTGTTGACACATTGCTTTCTTAAAAGTAATCATCTTCAGCTATAGTGGATTACTCCACCAGGAGGAAAACTAATCCTCCTCTTCAGCTGCCAATCAGGGCCAAAGGATGTTCCAAGAATTCCACAAGATGACACTCTTAGCAAAATAAGAGTAGTTTGGGAAATTCTTTGCCTTGGTTGCCCTGTGAGGCAGTCATGATTTACAGGGTTTCATATTACTCTGGAACTGTTACCAAGATTTCAGCACCTGCATCATAACAGCAACTCTGTTTTTTTCTTCTTTCATTAAGGAACATGCTGTTGACCCACAAGCTGAGCAAAGCTATCCTGGAAGTTATGTATGTACCACTAGGGAGTAATTGTTAACTCTTGCTATGTAATAAATGTCTTTTTGGAACAGACTTTTTTCACATGAAAAAGAAAAGTAGGAAATACACAAACCAAAATGCATTCAAATCTAGAATTCCTGATAGTTTCTACAGTAGGCAGCAGCCCCCTTGGTTGGTTGAATCACCCT
Source organism: Acridotheres tristis (assembly GCA_037013685.1). Lineage (NCBI taxonomy): Eukaryota > Metazoa > Chordata > Aves > Passeriformes > Sturnidae > Acridotheres > Acridotheres tristis. Next base: position 41,332,250 of record CM072919.1, on the reverse strand, counting down.
GACATTTGTATGAGACCAAAAGGAAGCTGTTCTGAACTTGTGTTTTCTAATGTTAGTTGGTTATGAAGGAAAAAAAAGCAAATGTATAATACTCCTTATTTTTCTTCCACAACACTTAGGAAACATAAATACTATAATACTAAGGCTGAATTCAGTGTGGCATATAAGTCTTCAGAGGACATTTGGTAGATCTATATCACGGGGAAGGAATTTAAGACACTGAATGTTCTTGTGATAACCTGATGGGCAAACGGTGGTTAAGCGAAGAATCTTTAGTTTTCAGACACTGGCTTGAGCAAACACTTTTGTGTTTAGGTACTAAATTGAGATATAGGATAGGGACTATCTATAGGTGTTTGATAACACTCGAAAATTAATTCAGATGAAAGCATCTGAGTTTATGGCACTTCAGCTTTTTCTGGCTTATTTCAGCTATGCATAATCCCACTGGAGAACAAAGGTGCCTTCCTCTCTTTTAGTTTACACATTTTCAGGATGAATTAAGACGCTGTAGAATGTAGAACAGAGCTTGACAATGAGTTGGAATCTACTTGGGGACAGCTTTCCCACGTTACCTCTAATCAAGCTTTTTTCTTGTATCTTCTTTAAGAGGGTTACAGTTCTACCTACACTTTTAAGCTGTTGCAATAGAAATTAATACATTAAAGCTATATTGAAGCCAATTGCTAATCTGCAGATTGAAAGAGACTCTTTTGCAGTTTACTTAACCTTGTGAGATCTCTTAATTTTGCATAAATATATAAAAATAATAATACATTGATACGTGAATGTTAATCTGAAATGTTGACAATTCTCTTCAGTTTGTAAAACTGGGCTGAAAAACTGATGTGTGCCATGGTCCCTAGGGGATTTCTGGTGCTTCTGAGTCTGCAAACAGTTCTCTGTAAACAGGTTTTCTTATGTTCTTTCCTCATTTCCAATTACAGTCTCTGCAGGAATCAGAACATATAGCACTAGTGAAAAAAGAAAAATGAACAAGAAGACCAGGAAAACAATGGAATAAAGCAATTGCAGTCTTTCAAACTGCCAGCAAGGCTTGCTTTGAGCTTGTATTTGTCCTGAACTCCAGCTCTGCTTACAATTATGGGTGTGACACAGCTGAAGGAGAGGGGGAGAGATATCAATTGTTTTCTGTGGTGAAGAAAGCAGTAGATTTCAAGGGCAAAACCCACCAAAATAAAGTAGAGGTTTCTTAAGCATCACATTAGGGATTAGGCCTTAAATTTAAGCATCAAATAGGACTGTTCAATGGTTATATTTGGCTAGCACTGGTTGAGTGGTTTTCAATGGTTGCTTCTGTTTTGTGCTCCGTGAAACTAAAATGCAGCTTTGTAATTTTAAATAACTGTCAGTAAACATAGAGTACCACAGAAGGAAGGGTTCTTTACCATGAATTGAGTGCTCATGAAACATTTTTTAAATTGTTCTAAGACTTTTCTTGAAGGAGCTTATCTTTGGAAAGGAAAAAGTATTTTTATATGTATTAAGAAGCTTTGTATAGGAATACTGGCTCTTCAACTGTAGTCAGTCATAAGGAAAAATGGGTGTGATGTACAGTGTAGCAAATAATGGAGTTGTTTATTCTTTAGCAACCAAGACCTGTTGTCTTAGTAAAAATTCTATCCTAAAGTCCATTTTGTAAAGGCCTTTCATTGCATTGTCAAGCATTAAATGTTGTATTAAATATGGTCTCAAGATTGCTCATAGTTTATGTGCTGTAATGTGGAGATCAGATTGGTATACCTTTAACCTGGTGCTTAAATCTATACCTACACAGGTAGACCAAATTCTGTATTTTCAAGGATTTGAGCTCTCTGCAGTTCCTTCTGCCTGATCATTGAATTTAATGCTGTGACCACCCCGTGCAGCTCTGTGTGGTTAGCACTTCTAAAACTATGAGAAACCACTTCTGGCTAAGATTGTTAAACATAAAGGGAAACATTTTAAAAATGTGTAATAATTGAATAATCCGAGTATTTAATTTATTTTTAAGTAAATACTCTGTTCACCTTCGACAGCTTCTAAAGAAAATCAGTTGGGTTAGAATTTATCCAGTTAAATTGACAGCATGCAGGCTATGTTTAATCTGACAAATTTCTTCTGAATCTAAAACAAATAGAAGTTCTGAATGTTGAAATTTTTACCTCTTTCAGTCTTATTTTTCCTAATTATTACTACAGATTTCCTCTTAAATAATCAAATAAACATTTTACTTAAATTTATTACAATGTTCTTTCAAAGAGGAGGGTTTTGTATATATAACACTGTCAGAAGCATGTGGGCCAGACAGTGGCACCCACAAAAAGCCTCTGACTGTTCTGGTTTTCCAGCTAAGCTGTAATTAATATGGGGATGTCTATCAGTTGCAAGACTCTAGATGGCAAATTTAGGGCAAAACCCCAGACTAGCCTCTATTGATAGTGGCTGAAATTCAGGACTATTAGTGACGTTATTTGTCACTCCCCCTTACAGTTACAATACAGATTGTGATATGTGCAAAATGCTATTCGAATACTATTCATTATGTCATAGTACATTAATTTTACTCGGAATTACAAAATGTTGGGAAATAATTTGCTTTATTACACGAATTAAGAAACTACACTTAAATTATAGTTTATGTATTCCTAAAATCAGGTATGAAGGTTAAAAAATTACATTTAATTTGGCATTTCTTGAGGTTATAGTAGAGTTTTAATATATGCATTCAAAGCTGTATTTCTTTTTTCATTCATCCAGCAGCTTGAGCATCTTATTTTCCTGTATGATATCTGAATTCTAAAATTGAACACATACTGAGTTTGCTGCAATATGTCTACAATAAGAGGATTGAGTCCTACTAGAATGGGATTTTAGAAAATATTCTTCCTCACAGAATAGAGTTAAGCAGAGGTAATAAAATATGTATCCACACCTCTGAAATTGGTTTCTTCCTCTCAAAAAGCATTGGTGGAGAAGTAATTCACTAGCAGACCACAGGAAAGTTATGACTCCAAAAAGTTATATTCAAAAGGAAACACTGAACAAGAAATGTTAGGAAAATAAATGTTTATATGACTAACCATTGCAGCTCTTGCAGTCCTGTAGTAAAAAGTCAGTCCAAGGACGCTATCTAATTACAGAGCATGGCTTAGAGCAAAGCTAGCAAGCATGTGCTCTTGTGATAGAACTGCTTAGCTTTTGAACCAGGTAAGGCCTGAGAACTGGTGACAGCAAGCCAGACAAAGCAAAGTTCTTGAGGATTCATAGCCAGTTTTTCTTCTTGTTATGATTACCTCTCAGCCAGATCAGTTCTGTAATCTATTTCACTGTGTAGCTGTATAGGCGCCAGAGCTGGCACAACAAATGGTCCAGAGCAAGGAAGAAGAACTAGGATGGCCCACCAACAACAGCCCAGACCAGAAGCTTGCATGGTCATGAGTGGCTACAGGTGGGAATCTAAATATTTGGAAGGCTGATATTAAGTCAGAGGAGAAAGAAATGTGACCTGCATCATCTATCTTAAAGAAATGAGCCAGTTCTGTTGCCCTTAAAACGATGTTGCTGTTTTTCAGTGTAGATCAGCAGATCATGAGGATTGTGTCCAGAAATGGCAAAAGAACTGTGTAAATTCTACTGTTTTAAGTACTGAGACTTCATAAACCAACCATCATTTTCTGCTAAGGACTCATTCTCAGGTCAATAATTACTAAGAACATCAGTAATATTACTTATATTACTTCACCTGCTGTGTAGTTTAGAACGGAATAATTTCTTTTCTGGGATTTATGAATTATTCATTAGTAATAACTTCTGCACTTCAAACATCACCCAGAAGTTAATGCATTATTCTGTTATTATATTCTACTTGCTTGTCTCATTGTATTTTTATTGTGTGCTAATAGGCAATGCCTGTAAAAATCAAGTGTTTCACTCTAACACAAGAAGGTAGCAGACCATGTAGACAGACCATAGTGAGGAAAATTTTCCTGTAGAAAAAGCATAGAAAATCACAATTGTTATCATAGGTGATAGAAGAGAAAAATGATGCAAGCAGCATAATGTAGTAAATTAACAAGAAACTTTTCAGGTGCTTCTGAGTAATTTATCAGAACAACCAGTTACACACCTATTTTTATTACCCTTTAAAAAATTTAAATTAGATAAATCTGTTTCTTTGCCATCTATGGAAGGGGTAGTGTGCCTGTGCAAAAAAGGCTGTGTGCCTTCCCTTTTCTTTCAGAGACTCACTTTACAGATGAGAAGGAAAACTTCTCCATTCTGAACTGTATCAGTTAGATGATAAATGCAATGTCTTTGAAAATGGAAATTAACAAGCTACTCTATTCAATTGAGTACTAATGAATCTTGATTTCCCAGACATATTTCACTCTTTTGCAAAACTCAGTGAAACCTTAATCTGGTTAAAATCAGTGAACAGCTTGACTATATAATTCTGTTCTTCCCATTTCCTCAGAAAACCAAATTAAAATCATGTAGTCATCTTCCTTAAGAGACAGGATTGAAGAATGTTTTGTAGCTATAACAACAGTTTTGTGGCTGACAACGCTAATTAGTAGATCCATTGTTTGCACAAAATTTTACTTATCCTTCTTGCATTCATTTCCCCTTAACTGCAAAAGCTCTCTGTTATCCAACAAGATGCCTGAGAACGGTTGTATGTCCTTTGTGGTTAATCTGTGCAGTCAAAAGTACTGCTACTCACTGAGACCACCTCCTCCAGTACCTGAGCTGTAGACTCCTGAGGTGTGTGTGGTGCGTTGGTCAATAACAGCCACATGAAAAGAGTTACATGCCCTGAAAAGCTGAAGTATTTTACTGTGTGGCTGCTTCTGCCAATGGGGAATTCACAGGTGTTTGGAACTGCTGTGTGCCAGCGCCAAAGGCCCCTGGATGCTTGTTCTTGGTCTCCAGGTTTCTGTGGGCTCACTATCCCAAACACCACTGTGGACTCAGGTAGCAAGCCGCAGGTGGCAAATGGGACTGGCACGTGTATCATATGGTAACCACAGGTGTCAGTGCAGTTTAATGGACAGAACTAGATTTTACACAACTTGCACAGCTCCCAAGTGCTGTTCTTGATACAGAAGATGGTTAATTCAGTTTCTGGATGGCTCTCTGTTCACAAGCTGTCTTATTGGAGAAGGTTCTGTGTATCTTCCTGACAGCTAAGACTGTGTTGATGACTTCTTATCCAAATAATGGAGTGGGCAAAAGTAGTCATAGCCTATATTTTTTTTTTCAAGATCATCTCTACATAGTGTGATCTGAAAAAATCTAATTAGGGGATGGAAGGTTTAGTGGGCAAACTTTAGAAGCAACATTATTCATTTCTGTGAAGCAAATATGGAAGATATGGTTAAAAAATAAACAAAACAGAAAACTATAAGAGGGTGATATTTAGATTTCTTCCAAGTTGTCTCTCTGTTAAAACTCACACATGCATCACTGAAAATCTTTGTTGGGATGGATTTGGTTTTTAGGAAAATCCTCACTAGTAAATCTTTCAAGTGTAGCTCTTTAACCAGATTGCTCTAGGGTGATTTCATATACTTTTATGTGAAAACAGCCTCAGTGTTCCTTGCCTTCATGTACTTGATTTTCAGAGCTGGTATCCTGGACTTCTAAAATTACTGTTCCAGTACAAGCTGAATGTGAACACTGAACTAAATTCTCAAGGTCTAGACCTGGCACTTCACATCATTCTATGTGGATGTAAAAGAATTCAGATTTGAATGTTTGGCAGGAAAATCTCTAACTAACTTGTCTTTCAAGGATCATTGCAGAATACTTCTATAAACAATATATTTCATCCTTCCTTCTCTGTCTTGCCTTTTGCAATTGATGCAGCCTGCCAGCTTCACTACCTGAGGCTGTCTAAACCTTTGCTGACCCTCTTCTCTCACCAATTTTACATCTGCCAACTATAATTTTCTTTCTACCTACTGCCTTAGAGTGAGACTTTTAAAAGTCATCTGCTCCTAAAAATTCTCTGATGAGAGATCTGTAAGGATTCTGTTGAAGAACATCAGCTTTTCATCAATCTACTAATTTCTCTGGTGCATTAATACACTGAATGTGACCAAGGAAACAGGGAGCTTGTTGCCACCAGGCTTTCTGTGGGGCTTTCCGGGTTCACAACATGATCATTGGTATGTCAGCAAGGAGCATGCAGTATAAAATAGAATACTGTGCACAAGGCTGACTTTGAAGCAAAGATTTTTTTTTAATGTGCTCTCAGTGAAAGTTCTCAGGACTAATTGTTGAAAATGATGCAGAGAACTGACAGCAAAGAGCTTACAATGATTTCTTTCTGAATTTCTACACACAGGAGGTTAGTCAGTGAGACTTGCTAAAGTCATACACATCAGCTAGGTGCAAAATACTAATCTTTGAAAATCACTTGACACATGTATTTACTCTGCAATTAGCTACAAGATGCAAATACGGAATATTTGAAAAGTTGAAGTTTTCGTGGGGGTATGTATGGTATAATACAACCAAGCTTCACATACCAGGCATTTAATTAGGTTTTGGTGCAGGCAGAAGATGTTCTTTCTTTTGCTTTTCCCTTCCCTCCACCACACTGACATCAGTGGGTGGAGGGATTTTTTGCCTGTGCAGTAGCACAGGATGCTGTTAGACTCAGCTGCTCAAATTGCATAATGGTTACAGAAATTAGGCACAGCACTTACCCTCCTGTTTGCCTGCAAGTCCCTGTTTTGCTGGCCTTCACAGTAGGTGTACTACCTGTGCCAGGATTTACAGATGTGATTGAGTGCCACCTATTTTCACACTCAGGATAATTTGTCCTGTATCAGCCTACATGGGATATTGGAAGTGTTTTAAGAGTAAGTCCAAAGGAAATAGGAAAACCCAAGGAACTAGATTGTGAATGCAGCACTACTTGAATCATTTCATTTCAACACCCTTTCATAACACTTATTTTCTTGTCAAGGAATTCAAAAGAATTTAATCAACATGTGCTTCTGTTCCTATTTATGGAGCCACTCACCAGCGCATTTTCTGTGTAATGAATGTTAGAACACTGATGCACTAATCAAGAAGTGAATGTGGAAAAGAGAATGCAGGAATTGATTGTGAAAATATTTTTTCTCCAAGATCAACTTAATGAAGACACTTTTTTTCTTCAGAGCTATGCAAAAAATAAAAATAATTTTTTAAATCACCTTCAAAAGTCATCTACTTTTAATATCTCTAATATTCCTGTGTATTACAAGCTTGGTAGCACAAGCTTCAACCTTACGAGGAAGATTTGTTAACTTTGAAAGGAATTATAAATGTATTTGATTCTTTAGCCACCACCTGAAACAACTTTTAAGGGTTCTTTAACCCCTCTAAATATATCACTCTGAGAACTTCTTGGTAGAGGGAATAAGAGAATTCACAATATAAAAACCTCCAAATATTAACTGATCCCAAAAAAATCACAAAATAAATACTTGTGGATTGATTTTATTTTCCACACTATGGGTATGGTTTACACGTACCCGTTTTTCAGTGGCCAAGTCATGTAAGCAATTTCCACTTGCTCGTTTTTCCTTCTTTTTCCTTTTAGTGGTGTCAGTTTAAGTGCTCATGAAGCCATGAGATAAAGTAATCAGGTAATACATCCAGGTCAAAAACGCTGTTTTGTTTTTGTTTTTTTAAGGGTAATTTTCAACTTGACACAGTCATTGACTCATTTCACTCATACAGTTCCACAAAGAGTAGTACCAGCATAACCTGTGCCAGATGAGGCCAGAGGGAGGAGGAGGAACCTCTCCAGAAGCCAAGGGAAACACACATGCAGTCCGCTGGCTCCCCTGCTCCCTGCCCACGGGTGCCGCTGGGGCAGGGCAAAGCCACTGCCTGGCATGAAGCAAACTTGGCTCCTTCTGAAGTCCCAGAACAGTGTAGGAGCAAGTGGGGTTTCTTTAAATGAAACACACCCACAGGCACTGCTCATCTGCTGCTGTGTGCATTACATTCCAGAGCATTCACCTCTCCAAGCTTGCAAGTGACTGGAGGAGGACTTTTTAATGCAGAAGGTCAACACAGAGGCCCATATCCAGAACCAAATGCTTTCCTGAATACTAAGTGCTATACATGGCAGTTGTTCATGGCAGCTACATTTTTATGCATTTGCAGGCTTAATATAGTAAGCATAATGTAAACATGCATCACTCTTTTGGCTCAGCGTTCATTCATGATTACTCTCATTGCAATTGTAGAGCTGCAAAGTGGTGCCTGGTTTTCTCTTACAGACACCTCTAGAGTAATTTCCTTAGGAAGTAAGCTCACTCTCCCCCATGGAAGGGCTTTCAGAAAACAGGGGAAATCCTTTCAATGTCAGCCACTGAAGACTGGGCTGGAGTGCATGTGCTTATTTATTTATTTATTTAAAACTCCAACGTATTTCTCTGTAACAACTTGTCAGCTAATGAGTTCTTTTTAAACGTGGCTCCTAAACAGTGTACACGGTATTGTTTTACTAATAGTTTCCAATTAATAGGCACTATAAAAATATAAACAGCAGGAATGGAAAAATCATTAAAAGAGTGGCTTTTGGCTTCTTTCATTCAGGCGAAATAAATGGGTTATATTGCTGCTGTTATTACTGATACAAGACATAAAGCAGATTAAAACAACATATGTTTTCAATACTAAATGCTGACTTGAGATGTGCGCGGATGCAGGCTCAAAACAGAAAAAATATACTGCTGTCAAATTGCAAAAAAGGCTGCTTATTCAACGTCCCTGTCCCTGTACAGCACAAAAAACAGTGGACACCATGACCCAAGAACTATGCAAACTATGATCAGCGATCTGCAAGAGAGGCGCAACTTAAGCTGTAAAGACTGAAGCAGTTATTCCATTCCTCAAAATATTTTGGCTCCATCTGTGCCATCTATTAAAATAACCTTTTTCCTCAAAGCAGGAGCAAACTGTGCTGTGCCTCCTAAGGAGCACTTATTTGCAGTGATATATATCCACAGTCACCAGGCAGGGCGAATGTCTCATTCAGACCAGCACTGGTACCTCAGCTGCAGAGTCACGTACACACAAATTGCACTGCTCAACGTGTTTTATCTACCAGCGTAGCCTGAGAGGTTATTAGGCACACTGGTGTCTTTCATGACAGATTCAGAATCTTTGGGATGCACTGAGGGGGATTGAGTCCATAGAATGGGCACCAATCCACAGTCTACAGAATGCCTCCTCATATATACAATAATGCTAGCAGGAAGTCTTAGAGTGTTATCCCAAGTGAAGGTATGCTGATATTGGGTGTGATTTGGCAACCATGGGGAATTAATAGGAATTGTCTCAAAGAAGAAGCTTCAAAAGAGTGAATTTAGGAGAATTTTATTCCGAGTTTTAAAACCACAGTAGAGCTAGTAAAGCCAGAACAATACAAATAACACACAACCAACTGTGTCTTCCTGCCACTCTCCCAAGTCATATGCCTTACAAAATGTTTACAATCTCAAGGACAGAGAAAACAAACTAAACCACCTGGAAATACTCCTTCTAGAAGCTGAGGGTTCCTAGCTCTTGTTCAGGTTGCTAACTCTTGTCTTGCTAGTAGCAAGACTTGACCCAATTTCAGAGGTTAAGTCTCCAAATGAAAATATCAAAAGAGAAGATGTAATGAAATTTGCTATCAGAAGAACACATAACTAGGGAAGAGCTCCCCTGTCACTACTTCATCCCACAGATAAATTCCTTGCCTACAAATGGCAAGGGTGAGGAAAGTGTAAAAGAAATTATGATTTCTCCTACTGCACAGCTCAGCAGGTGCTACCTACATTACAGAGATTATAAACTGATTCCAGGACCTGAAAGTCTTCCATTCCTGCTCATGTCAAATCTTTCCTTGTCAATGATCCCTTTCCCAGTGCCTACATCTCACTAGTAGTGTGTTGTTGGCTAGCTGATGCTAGTATACAACCATAAAATAAAGCCCATTCGACCTTTGCAGGCAGGTTAAAACAGGAATAAAAAGAGTTTTTTAACAAAAATCAGTATCGTTTCCAGCCTTTTCCTCCTTTTGTCTTACTGAGTCCATGAGCCAGATAGAACTTCACTGATTGGAATCTGTGAGCTTAGATGATGAGGATGTACATACATAATTGCAGCTTCAATAAGCAGAGTTTAAAGTTTCTCAGTGCAAGGCATCCCAGCCAGTGGCTATGGCTGTAGTCTGCATATATCTATCAGTCAGGTTTTGCATTTCCTGCTTTTAATGGGGAAAAGATGGAAAAGATGACCTTCATAATCCCTTTTTAAGTGCTTATACAAAACAGAGGATTGATATAATTTTAAGTTGCAGTTATACAAGTCAACAAGCTGTATAGATCATGACTTTGTAGCAGTGTGCTAGGCAAATGTCTAATTTGAAATGAGAAAGAACACCTTAGCATGAAAAGCTATTAGCAATGATTCCTTTTACTCCTGGAAGGATGCTTTGAGAGAAGAAAATCATTGTTATTATTAAGCATCTTGAATTTTTGAGACTTAAAAATTCATGCACTGTCAAGTAGGTCAGGTTTATGTTCCTCAAAGCTCATATATGAAGTTTTATTTAGCTACATTTTTTGTCACAGACATTTTAACCTAAGTTATTCAGGCACAGTCTAGCTTTGACATGGTAAACTGAATAAAAAATAGATGAAATTTATGTAAGTATATAGATAAATATATATGTGTATATAAAAGTAATAGCATTAAAGAGTAAATCTTGCCCTCAGAAAAATTAATTGTTGAAATATAAAACAATAAACACTTGAGTTTATAATATGACCCATAACTCTTTTGAAGCTCAAGCCTTGTAAACACCTATGTTTTTAATTACTTAATTTTTAAACATTTGTTAATTAAATTAATGAATTAATTCTTTCCATGTTGTATTTTTAAAGATTTTGATTTATAGAAATATGTTTCCTTGCAAGCCTCTACAGTCTTAAACAGAATGAAAAAATATGGTACCATTTTAAAATAATAAACTACAGTAAGGAAGTAGAACAGCACTTGTAGAACAGCAGCATTTCAGTGTGAAACTGCCAACACATTTACTGCCTAATGCCTATATTTAATTAAACCAGTCTGTGAGCATAACAAAGAATGCAACTTCCATGTTTTTGAAGACGGTCCAGTGTGCGTTCCACATGGACTCTGTGTGTGGTCTTTTCATGGTCAGAAAACAATATTCTTCTCATGTCCCATGTTTTCTGTGGTAATCTTAGTTGGCTGTGTACTCCATCCAAGTGCTGAACAGTCATTCTCTTGCAGATTCACAATGAAACCCTACAGTGTCCAGCATTGCACGTAACAAATGCTTTGCTCTTGGTATTAGGCTGTAACCAACTGTGAAAGCTTGTCATATCCACCCTTTATTGGTTTTACTTTGGTTTGAGCGGAAAAGTGGTGTTATTAATGAGTTGCATCTTTTTATAGGTGGTCTAAACTGCGTATTTATGCTAAGCCATGAGGTTCACTCATTAGGTCTTTCAGCTTGGTTGTGGAAACACTGGTTATGAGAACAGCCAAAAAGGTCTAACAGGAGGTTCTGCACCTCCAAAGAAGGAACCGAAGAATTTAGGAACACTGCTAAGCCAAGCAAAATTTTCCAGAGTACTTATGAACCAGGAATCTAAAACCAGACTGAGTAATCTTTTAGAAGACTGGTAACTCAAAAGTGATACCATTTTTGTTATCAATTTACTTATCCATTTGTTTCTTGAGATGTTAAGTTTGTATCTTTTTTTGTTTGTGTATTGCAAGACTTAACGGTATCTTCAGATGATCCTTGAAGTTTCAGTGAAAAATCCTATGGTTGTGTAAGGGTGTCTCAACCACACCCTGTCTTCCACAGGGAATTCAATTTTCTTTAAAAGGAATTCAAAAACATCACGAGCAGAAATGGCTTTTAATAGAACATAGAACACTAACTGAGAGCTATGTGTTTCTGATGCCATTAGGAGGCCTGAATCTCCATTGCACACAAGCTTGGCTACTACCCTGGTTTCAGCCATGTCTCCCATACACAGAGAGAAAAGAGTGGAAGAATGGGAAGATGTTTGAAAATGCAGCTCTGGCCTTTCTGGACAGTCAAGACAGAGAGTGATAGTTGGGTATTCATAGCTCTGGAGAGTGGTTCATCACTGATTCATACAAGCTGTTCCCTTCAATGAAACAGGAAGAAACCAGTACAATAGAGGTTTTGCAGAGTGAAGAAACAGGGAAGGACTTAGCATCATAAGGCAATAAATTGTTGTTATTATGAAAGATGTTATGAAACAGTCTGTGGTTCTAAGATTAATTTTAATTCAAGCTTCAGAGCAGTTGCCAGTTGCTGACACTAAACCATCCTTCTCTCAGTTACAAAATGGGGAACCAGCAGAGCAGAAAATACCCTTCTACAAACAGCTGCTCTCCTGCTTACTTATACCACAATGTCACTGAGACTCAGGGGTACACTCTGCAAAGGCTCTTGAGACTCCCTGTGCCAAGGCTGGACAATATTCCAGATAATATGGATTTTTCATATTTAACCATTTGTAACGGTCCATTCCCAATCCAACATGAAAAGTTAACAGGATGCAGCTTCTTCTGCTACTTTTGTGGCAGATGGATGTTAGTCTAGGTTTTCAGTCATCTGACAAAATATCTGCAGCAACAACACAGGAATATTGTAATGTAGGTTTTTTTCACTAGGTCTTTGGCTGTAGTCCAAATTGCAGCTATAGTATGGGTGAATCTGTGAAACTAATACACTTGTGCACTTTCACATGACAAAAAAAGATAGGTAAACTGCCTTTAAATGATGTTGAAAGGTATTTTTGACCATGTCAAAAGACTAACACACTCAAATGCATTTTTATAAATGGGACAGTTGTTAATTTAATTTCTCATCCACTGATATGATGAACCTCTGTCCCTAGCTGCAATCTTAGTTCTAGCCCTTCTTAGTTAATTTCTCCTTTTAGACAGAAATAATTTTTGGTGTAAATTATGCCTTGATAATGCTTTTCAACCATTTTGGTATCCAAAGCAAACTGCTTTTATATATTGCAGCAGCCTTCAAAGACTACTACTTGACAACTGTGGCTGTCTCAACTTGTAACTGTTCCACGTCTTTTGTCCCTCCCCCAAATTATTTTGGATAGGGAAACAATAGAATGAGCCATTTTCCATACACAGCATTTTGTGGCCAGAGTGAAACAGTCTAAGGAGTAACATTCTTGGTAGATAAATATGCTTGTGGCTACAGAGACCAGGGAATAAACAGGATGAAGTTGTGAGCCTCACTATTTTGTTTACTAACCACCAACAAGGAAAATCTGTTCTACAGGAAGGTCATGTAGGAATTGAAATATGATTTGGTGTGAATTACTGCACCCTGAACCCAGACCCACATGTTCAGAGCAGACAGGTGGTATGCAACTGTAATGGTAGCTGAGGACAAATTAGGAGAAATTACTATTTTGTATCTATGTACATTCTTGACATGAGATGAGGGAGCAGGCAGTGACATTTCTCAAGAATGCTTTCACAGACTGCTCAAAGGGAGAAAGGGGAGAAACCCAGAGAAGCCAGTTCTTCCAGAGAACCAAGTCCTCACTGTTACTTGTTACATCCCAGCTGCCCTTAGAAAAACAGCCAGCAAGGAAAATGGTGGCTGTAATCTGCTGAATAACCATGGCAACATCTGCTACTCTCCTGAAGGTCCTGCGTATTGTGGTTTAGGAATGGTATTCTCAAATTTAACACCCCTTGAGTGAAAACCAGGAGCTGCTCCCCTCCCTGCTATGGTAAGAGAGAAAAAAGGCAGAGATTAAGGGTTGAGATAAGAACAATTTACTGGAAAGAGCAATGAGGTAAGAAAGTTAACAGTAATAGCAATAATAACGTAATACTAATAACAAAAGGGTTCAAAGAGAGGGTGATTTACATGCACAAATGCTCACGAAAGCCTGGGACAATGAAAAACAATGATAGAGAGGCCCTCTGGCCACCACACTTTTTTCCTGACCACAAGCCACCTTCTTCCTTGGAAGCAAGAGTCTCATACTTCTTCCAGCAGCAATGAACTGCAGTGGTATAGAAAAACAACCCAGATGCATCAACGCACCTGCATGGCACCAGGTTCCCCTTCCTCACTGCTTTTGTGAAATTATTAATTGTGAAAAAATTAACTTTGTCCAGGCTGAAAAACAGGTCATTATTTACCCTTTATTCTATGCCATAGATGTCCTGTACACACCAGACCCACACCTTTCAAACATATATATATAAATGCACACTTAAGAGCAGGTATCATTTCTGTAGTCAAGGGCCATGCCTCCAAGTTGTAATTGAGTTATTTTAGTCCATAACTGAGGGTTCTGTCCATCCTAGACGTCCTCCAGGGCAGGAGGGTTGGTGTACTGTAGGGTTGCAGTCAGCATCAGGAGCTCATGACTGCTGGAGCAGCCCATACTCATTGTTCCTGGTAGCTCTGGCATACACTGGCAGTGTCATTCAGCAACCAATGTTATACAATTCAACATTACAGACTCTTTTCATCCCCTTGAGATCAAATCCCCTTGAGGTACACATCACATTTCCTGGTCCCGCTGCATCACCCACCAAATGCACTCAGGTCCTTGAGCAAAAATAATCCCAAGGATGGGTTTGCCTTTACTTGAGGCAGGACTAATCAAAACTGTATTCCCTAAAACTTTCTTGTATGCATTATGGAGACTTTATCCCCTTCTACAGTACATGGGGGTTTTGATTGGGCAGGGACAGCTCTACTGGTAGAGCCTGGGGTGTTAACTAAACCAGGCAGCCTTAGCTAAATGTAGAGCCCAGTGTCTGAATGAACACCACCCATTGCTTTCAATGTGGTTTTTAACAGTCCATTGTCCTGTTCAATGTTCCCAGAGGCTGGTGAGTGATAGGGAATATGATACAGCCACTTAATGCTGTGTTCCCTGGCCTGGTAGTCCAGGAGGTTGTTTTGGAAATGAATCCTGTTGTCTGCCCCAGTTCTCTCAGGGGTGCCAGGTGAGCACAGGACTTGCTTTCCAAGGCCCAGGATGGTGTTCCAGTCAGTGGTGTGAGGCATGGGAGATTTCTCCAGCCATCCAGTGGTTGTTTACAAGAGCATGTAGCACTTGCCTTGGCAGGGCTGCAGGAGTGTGAGATAACTTATCTGCCAGGCCTCCCCTTATTTCTACTTTGACCATTGTCTACCACACCACAGAGGCATTACTTGGCCTGCTTGATCCCAGCACAAGTTTCACAGTTATGGATAACCTGGGATACAGAGTCCATGGGTAAGTCCATCCCTCGACCACAAGCCCATCTGGGTGTTGCACCTCTTCCCTGATGACTGGACGTGCCATGGGCCCTCCAAGTCAGAAACAATTCACTCTTATGTTGCCAGTCCAGATCCTCCAGAGACATTTTAATCCTGGCAGCTCGATCCACCCGTCTGTTGTTGCGATGTTCTTCAGCAGCCCAACTCTTGGGCACATTTGCATCTCGTGATGAACTTTTACAGCCAACTTCACTATCCAGGTAGTGACATCTTGCCACAGTTCAGCAGCTCAGGTGGGTTTGTCTCTGTACTCCCAGTTGGTCTTTTTCCATCATTCCAGCCACCTCCACAGAGCATTTGCCACCATCCTCAGTGCAGAGGTAGAGCACTGGCCACTTCTCTCATTCAGTGATATCTAAAGCCAGCTGGGCAGCTTTCAGCTCTACACCATGCCTTGATCCACCTTGTCACTCAGTAGCTTCTGTGACTCTCTGCATAGGGCTCCATAGAGCTGCTTTCCATTTCTGATGTATCCCTACAATACGGCAGGAACTGTCAGTGAAGAAAATGTATTGATTTCCATTTTCAGGGAGCTGGCTATGTAGTGGGAGCTCCTCAGCACTTCTCTGACAATGGTTTGAAATGTTCACCTTCAGGCCAGTTCGTGATGACTTGCAGGGTTTCTGGGTGATTTGGATTTTCTATTCGAGCTCACTGTGTGATCAGAGTGATCCACTTACTCCCCATCAGTGCAATGATGTGTGAAGAGTTCTTTCTTTTCGATCATCCAGCATAGTGCTGTAAGTCAGGATGCCAGGAGGAGCTGTGCTTGGGTGTCAATCACTTCTGGACGAGATCAGACCTCTTCATAAACTCTCTCTTTTGCTGTTGGGGTGCAGCAAGCCTTGGATCCTTTGTACCCTTAGCTGCAGAATCCCAGGAGTTGTCCTCAAGTCACCCTGGGTAATTTTTCCAGAGGCTCCAGGAAGGGCCATGCTCCCTTGTCTGCAGCGTTAAAGACTGTCCTGACTGGGCCAGGGATTACCATTCTTCTGTTTCAAGTGACAGAGAGAGTTTACAACAGGACCGTAATTTGAAATACACATCCTCCAAAACCTATAGTGCCTAGGAAAGCCTGTATTTCCTCCTTTCTGGTTGGTAGGGAATAGCTGCTATTTTGTTGACTATACCCACTGGAATCTGACAACGTACAACTTGCCATTTTACTCTTGAAAACTCAATTTCCTGGGCAGGTCCCTTGACCTTATTTTGCTTTATGGCAAAACCAGCCTCCTTGATTATCTTCTCCCCTTTCTCAAAAACTTGCTCTGCTGTGTTGCCCCATACTGTGATGTCATCACCGTACTGCAAGTGTTCTGGAGCCTCACCCTTTTCCAGTGCAGTCTGGATCAATCCATGGAAACAGTGGGGCAGTGTTTCCACCCCTGAAGCAGTTATTCTAAGTGCACACCTCTCCAGGTGAAAGCAAACTATGGCCTGGCTAAACCTGTGCTGCTAAAGGAATGGAGAAAAGCACATTAGCAGTGTCAAGGGTGGCACCACTTGGACTCCAGTGCATGCTGAAGTTCCAGAACATCCAGCACAGCAGCGCTCAGAGGTGGTGTGGCTTCATTCAAGCCACAACAGTCCACTGTCAGTTTCCATTCTCCACTGGACTTACACACTGGCCATGTAGGGCTGTTAACAGGTGAGCGAGGCTGGCTGACCACTCCCTGCATCTCCAGCTCACAAATCATCTCATGGATGGGGACCACAGAGTCCCAGCTGCTGCAGTTTTGCCAATGGTGCAGTGATGTGGCAGCAATCAGTACCTGTTGTTCTTCGACCCTCAGCAGCCCCACAGCAGACGGGTCCTCTCAGAGACCAGGCAAAGTATTCAGCTGTCTAATTTCCTCTATCTCCATAGCAGATATCCCAAAAGGCAAGAAATCCTAGCATCAGAGCAAACAGTTGCTGGAATCACAGCACACAACTGGAAGCTAAAATCTATTCACATATCTCACAGCTTACTCAAAGAAATTGGGTGATTATCTCTGCCCCTGTCTCTTCCTCCTGTTCTGAGGGCCCTGCTTTCTCTTCATCCTTCACTAAGCAAATGGACTTGTTCTTGGATTTCTTATATATAGGTGTGACCACTCCTGGGATGGGTTGTTCCTCTGGTTCAGCTGCAGTTTGAGTGGCCACAGTGCCTGTTGGTCTGCTTTCCTCTCCTCCCCCTGAGGGTTTTGTCTTACGATGAGCAGTGTCCAATAAGTAGTAGTTGTGGACCAACACACTGCAGTAAGTTGCTCCTGGTTGGAGTTGCCACAGCTTTGGCACCACGTCACAGCATCACATCTATGAAAATATTCTATCACTTTATCCTGTAGTTACTCGGGAGTGAGTAACCACCAGAGCAGAAAATTTCCCCAAAACCTGGCCCATTTTCTCCCACACACCATGCCACTCATAACTATCTACCCTCAGGGCATATCTGTGAATGATCTTCCTAGAAACATCTTTTGTCACTCTGACGTGATGTGAAATCCCACTGAGGAGACCATGAAGACCTAACAACAAGAACATACTTTACTTAACATCCAAAAGGAATTCAAAATTCTCAAGAGCTGTTGTAGCACACCTGGAGGAGGAAAAGGGGGTGAAAGGCTTCGGAAAATTATCCTTCCCTGTGTCCCCACAGATTAGGCACAATTATTAATGAATTTCCAGAGGATTTACTCAAGACTGGGGCAGTAGAGCAACACAGAATACACATCTCAAAATGCAAACGAATATAAATCCCATATGCCATCATTACCCTCGATGTTGTCATGTCATAGACTAATACCACACAGTACAGAAGCACAGCAATCGTGGAAAAAGAAAATGTGAAAAAGACCACTGTGAGGAGCACATATGGGCACATGTAATGGGTTATGTTCCACACCCACACGAACAGAGGACCAACATTGTGACCAGTGGCTCTGCACATAATACAACGAATCCTTAGGTCAAAATTGCTCCCAACCTGCCCTGGGTAGATCTGTTGTTACCTCAAACCTTTGTGAGCCACACTGGCCACCAATTAAGTCTGTCCCGTTTTATGCATGGTATTTCCAAATTTGGAACTACCACTAAAAGGAAAACCATGAGTACTCCCCTCCTGGCCTTTAGTGAGGGAGAAAAAAGGCAGGGATTACTGGCTGAAATAAGAACAATTTGTTGTGATCAGCGATGAGGCAAGAAAGTGAACAGTAACAGCAACAATACTAATAATAAAACTGTTCACAAACAGGGTGATTTATATGCAAAATGCTCACCAAAGCTCAGGACAATGAAAAGAGTGGTGGGCAGGCCCTCCAGCCACCATGCTTTTTCCCTATCTCTAGCCATGTCACCTTCTTCCTGGAAGTGAGAATCCTGTACTTCTGCACCCTGCCCCTGGTAGCGAGGCGAAGGGGCATAGAAAACACCCCAG
The DNA here is from genome assembly GCA_037013685.1 of Acridotheres tristis. Lineage (NCBI taxonomy): Eukaryota > Metazoa > Chordata > Aves > Passeriformes > Sturnidae > Acridotheres > Acridotheres tristis. Next base: position 41,313,441 of record CM072919.1, on the reverse strand, counting down.
ACGTGCCCACATGGCTCCAGTCTTTGTCCCCTCAGGGCTACTGCTGAAAACCAGGGCTCTGGGGTACCCCAGTACTTGGGCCACATCCTTGTGGCAGGGCAGGGGTGATGCCCTTGTCTCCCCGCTGCCCCTCCTGCCTGAGGAGCACAGGGAGGATCGCCCTGTGCTCCTCAGCCCCTGCTCTGCCAAACCAGAGGAACCACTGAGGTGAGCTAGGGCTGTTTCCCATCTGGGTTTTCATTCCAGGGAGAGCTGGTCCTGGGTACCGTGTGGTACCAATGCGCTCAGATCCCAAGCTATGTGCAGCTGGGAGGCAAACAGGAGGTGTGCTCTGGGCAAGGCTTACCCCCGTGCGGGTGGCCTGCTCTGCACTAGGTACGGCCACTCCACGTTTCAAGTTCCTGTGGCGATTCTTGCACAGTAGAGCAAAAAGACTCTCCTTCCCCTCCCCTTCAATCGAAAAAACACTACATGATCAAAGAGCCAGATCCTCACTCACAGTACAGAGGACTCTGTTTACAAAGTCCAGCAGACAAATTTTCCTCATTCCAGAAGCAATTTGGAATACACATTGTAACTGCAAAATAACAGCAGGTCTACTTTTTCTACCCGGAACTCTGTACACTGAAACATTTTTGGTTCAGATGTGCACTGCTTATATGTAATTTGACAGTTGTTTGGTAACTGATTTTGCACAGACAGTGAAGCATCCATCGGCATAGCATTAAGATTATGTTGTAAGGCCTCTGAGGAAAGGAAAACCTTATAAAAGAGTGTTTATATCATGACCTGTACAAGGGGAAGCCAAATCTTTGAATTCCTAGATGCCATCAAAATCTAAGTGTTTATATATTACACACATATAATTTATACAGTATACAAGGACTGGAAAACAGTAAAAGCCAGATTCCTTGCCTCTGTTTACATAGGGTGGGATTTTTGAAGGATGCTGTGTCTCTTTCTGGCTTTTTATTCAAAAGGAATTATTTATTGGACAATGGATATACGAGAGCAAGAATGGAAGAAGAGAGCTGATTTTGAGTAGCATTGCTTATCTGCCTATAATTATACCCTGGGCAATGTGAAGGTCTCCAGATCTGCTGTAAGGCTTGCAGAAAGACCTTTAGTCAAGAATTTGTGTGCATTTATAAGCTGACCATCATAAATTTCAGTTCAAGATGGAACAACTTTCTTTATTAGACCTTCAGACAACATCTGGGTGCATCTCTGATGCCAGCACAACTCTGTGGAGGTATGGGAGAAAAGAAAGCTGGTTCAGCACAGTCTCAATGTTCTTCGCTGGCTGACTGAATTTCTTTGGATGCAGATTTTTGAGAACTAAATTTGTGATCTGATCCTAAGGGACTACATATTAAGGCTGAAAGATTAATTTCCATGCAATTAAGATAATGAAATCTTTTATTTTGGAAGTGGTGGTTTGAATGGTAAGACCTGAGGCATTAATAAAGAAAACAACAAACACACATTAAGGTTTCTTTGACTAGACAGACTCCTGGAACAAAAAATATTTCTGTTTCTCTTCCTAATTGACACATTTGTGTATATGCTTGTGTATATATGTATGTGTATATCCACGTGTATATACATGAAACACAAATGTATGTCTCTTTCAAATTTATACAGCAAACCAAATGTATACAACAAACCTTAAAGCAACCCAAACCTCTTTTCTTTGGTCCAGCTTCTAACTCCTATTGCATCTTGGTGTCTGAGTTATAGCTGAAGGATGCTGTGATAGCTGTCAGAATGACCAGTGTTTAACAAAGGACATCTTCAGCAGCGATTTCCCCTGTACTAAATTGGAACTCATTATGTCAGGGGCCACCCTGGTTTTATTGAACTCAAAGCTGCTACAGGGACTGAAAGTGACTCTGAAGCTGTGATCATAAACCTTCTTTGTTGTGTATGTGTGCGTTAGCATGTCATCTTTCGGGATAATCATCCAAATGTGGTGCCTATGGAGATGTGGCTGATTCAATACTTGTGCTCCCGGGTGGTCAGCCTGTAATTCAGAGATTCACTGGCCTCGTGAAGATAGCCACAAATGGAACAGCAACCATAATCACAAGAGGCTGTTCCACTAATCCATGGTTAACAAATGTTACTTAAAAGATAAATAAGCCTTATGCAAGCATTTCTCAGATGTGTTTGAGACTTGTGTTTTCATTTGTTCCGGCTTCCCTCTTCTTTAGAGAGTGAGTACAGAAAAATAAAAAAGATTTTGTAATCTAATTTTGTTTCAATAGTCAGAAATCACAGAACATCTTTGAAGTTGAACTATCTTTGAAAAAAAACACCAAATATTTCTTGTTATTATGACTCTGAGAAACAATATAATTCTTTTCCACAGATTTTTCTCTTGACTCTTACTTGTTTTATTTTTTATCTTATTTCTATTCTGCTGGTTTATAGAAGAGAACAGGAAGCTTTTAGAATTTAGCACCAAAAAAATGTCAGAAGAACTCATTGTCCTTTGTAAAAAATGTGAGCATTGATATATTTTCGGTATACTTATCACATTTCTTTTTGCCACCTTTCCTGAAGAAAACCTTACTGGTTTAGTAGTTTCAGAGTATAACAGTTCTTCAAGACAGAATTGTATCAATTTTTTTATATTTTAGGTGGCAAACTGGTGTCCAGCAGTGGTGCAACTTAAGCAGGCCTGATTGCACAGCAATAAAGGAATATAGGAATTGCATTAGTGCAACAGCAGGCTAGTCACATAACTGCTGTAACTTATTTACTGGTAAAAATCTTTACCGTCTTACATGGATTATAAGTAGGTAATGGCTACCGTGAGAAACCAAGAATTCCTTTAATTTTTACATTGTTTAAAATAACTTTGGATGGACTGATTATCCATATGAATGTATAATCCTTTTTAAAATCCCACTAAGCTCTTAGCCTCACACTCAATTGATATTCTGCCACATCCCAACATTGCTTCCATCACCAAGGAACTATGCAGTTGTGTAGGAGAGGCAGAGAAGCAAAAATTCTTTCCCTTAAACACATTTGAATGCAGATTTAGAGGTGTAATTTACTGAATTAGTCAGTTATTTAGGTCTTCTCTCTTAAACTTCAAAACACATTAAAATGTTGATATGAGCTGTATGTGCTTAAGATGAGTCTAGTCAATACACTTTGTTTATTCTTAGCATAGAGAAAGATTTCCTTTGTGGAAAACTATAGGAAAATGTCATCTTGCTACACGACATGTTACAGGTGGAAAATTTAGACAAAGCCTTTTGTACCAGTATTCCTCCAGCAAGTTTGAGAAGAATCAGGGAAGTCTATCGTAACCAAAAATTAATGTAATTACTTTTACACTAGTTCATAACTGTGGTAATGCTGCTTAATTATGACACCTGAGCAAGAAAGGCTGTCAACAACCCTGAGCAAGAGATGCTTGAGCCAAACACAGACAGAAAGCAAGACAGTAGAGTGATATGTTGGAATGGAGGGAAAAAACGTGCTAATGCTTTAAAGTGTTTTATGTGCTAATGCTAATACAGTGGGGAAGGAGAAACAGGAAGGTTATAAAAGGCCACAAAATCAGTGAACAGGTGCCATTTTCCAGAAAAAAACTTTCAACACCTCCTTTGAGTGACTGGAGTGGAATTATGATTATGAAAAATGTTTTCTTAATGGTATGTGATTGTTACCAGTATTCACTATTATTTATCTTAGCTGAATAGTCCACCTCCTTTCCCTCAAATCACTTGAAGTGCTGGAAGAAACAGATAATGTTTTCACCTTGCTTGATCTGGGCACTACGTGGATTTATTGTGTGTCTGCATGTTTTATTTGGGTGGTAGGTGTGATACATTTCTCTGGAGATTAATGCTTGCTCTATGACAATCACCTTTAGGCTGTGCTATAATATCTCCACGTTCTTCTCAAACCAAATGCTGTGGTATTTGAGAGCATAGTTTTACGCTGTGAATTTCAGAGATATTTGATTAATTTCTGGAATTAAAAATTGGCCTGTGAATTTTGTCTATTCTCTTTGCCTTACTTTCTGTTTTTCTTGAGCTTTATAGGAAAGAGTGGTCCTTTACCTTATTACTAAAAGGAGTCTGAGATTAGGCAAAAAGCTCTTAAAAACAAAAAGACGACAGCAAACCACTCCCCCCTCTTCTGTCCATCTCTGAGACATTAAAGATGGGTTCTAATATTTATGAAGGAAGTGTTTGCTGTCTGGACTGGTCAGAATAGATACTGCTTTGAATATAAAATAGCATATGTTCTGTGTGATCAAGAACAGAGCACAAGTATTTAATTCCATTTCCATCTAATGTTTACGTTAAAAGGGGTAACTATTCTTAGACTTAAGAGAATTAAAAAATTACTCAGAAGACATTAGGGAGAAACTTTCTAGAGGTAAGCTTGATGTCATACAGTAATAAATTAAAATAAGCAGTCTATTCTTTAGCATGGGAGAGGTACAATTAATCGTAAAGAGATAGTATAAACTATATTTTGTGATGCCCTACAGATATACAGTCTCTATACTGTATTACAACCTGTGAGTTTTTCAAACTTTGTGAAGACCATGTGTAAAGTTAACTGTTATTAATATGGTATTTCTGGTACTGACCATAAATACATTCCCAGACAGAAGCTCCACAGCTGCAGCAAAGTGATTTAATCACGAGAGTAAGAATACAGTTCAACTCCTTCTTGAAATCCAGAGTCAGATGATCACATATAGGTGTCAGTCTGGTTGCAGTTGGAAATTGAGCTTACAGAAGTCTTACTGGTATAATTTAAATCTGCCTATAAAGAATGCTTATAAAATTTATTTCTGATATGACTGAATTGACAAAAAAGGACAAAAGTAATTTCTGTTCTTAAAATCACCTTGACAACAATTTTAAACACAAAATTTGAGTAAACACAATAATTTAGTGGCTAATCTTCATTAGAGATTTCTACAAATTTTTCTTGCTCATTTGGTCTCTATTTGGTCATGTGGGACTTTCTGATAAGCAGGGTAGTTGTAACGAAATACTTGGACATGCTTAGTGTTTTCATGGTGAACCTGAGGCTTCCCTGAAAGACAAGCCATTTTTTTGGGGTTTTCATAAACATTTGTCCTGGTACAGCCAGGTTTGAGGTGCAGATGTCAAATTGTATAATCCTCTGAATCTTCAACATACACACACAAACACACACACACGCCTGCCTGTGAGGTCTGCACTTGAGCACACAGGAGTCATACAAGGCTTTGAGCCACTCAATTCTGCAGAAAGACAGCCTAACCTGTCCTTCTCAGCCTTCTGCAGGGGGGCTGGAAGACTGAAATATTTCCTGTTTTAATTTGGGTTTTGAAAAGTTATACCCACCAAAAGAATTAGCCACAGGCCAATTTCAATGATTGGCCCCAGTAAGCATGGGTGCTTCTTTGTTATGCTGCAATTTGGGTGCTGTTTTACCAAAGGGAAGAAAAGAGGTCATGGGGAATGGCTAGCAGGGCATGGTTTGACCTTACAGCAAGGTGGAGGATTTGCCACTGTGTTATTTTCTCACCTGTTTGTAGGATCCAATGATCTCTCTTGGTGGAGGGGATAATAGGAGCAGGAGAGGTGATACCCTCCTTCAATCATCCTTCATATGAAGTCAATACATTTTTCCAGTTAAATGAGCAGGAATATGCAATAAAGTCCTGAATATGAAGAAATCAAGACATTCCTGACTGCAGTCTGCATCAACTGAAATAACAAACTCACTTCTTTTATTTCTCGTTTTTGTGAAGAACAGTAATTCATAATTTTGAAAACTGTGAGGACCTCTGAGTTGCTGATGCTGAGGCACTCCACCTAATGCACGTGTTTCTGAATGCCTCGCTTGCTATTGTTTGATTGTATCTTCCATGTTCTGTTCTACTCTTCTATTAATTCACATGCATCAGCACAGGTGAGATGTGCAGATATACCGGCGCAGGTGCTTAATTCCTAGATATTTTAGCTAAAGTAGAAGCTGGTGTAGAGTGTAATACTAACCTGAATTTAGCACCGAGACCCCTAGCTACTCATTGCCTTCCAAAATACTGGGAGAATGCCACACTTACTTATAGGTGTATCCTTCTGTTCTGGCCAGTCTGCAAAAGGAAACCATTTGTTGCACATGATCTGCTAATAAATCTGTGATCTACAGCATCAATATATTTCCAGTCCTGTCTCACATAGAAACAGAAACAGGAACTGTTGAATTTTGCCAAGTTCTGTGGTGGTTTTGTGATGTAGGGAACTGCCAATTGTTTCTATGTGCCTTTATTAGTATTCTCATCCAAGCAGTGAGAAGGCAAGCAGACATGTAAGTATTTGGCTACTTCCTCTACAGAGCCCAACACCATTCATTATAATTTCTTACTGATTTATGAAGGTGGAAGGTTCTTTACATAATACCAGAAAAATCTTCATCCATCCTAGCTGTGGTTAGAAAGCCAGGTGAAGTGAGAAGATGCTGTCTGGAGTGCATGGAGCACAACCTGGAGTGCAGAGACCTTTGCCCATCCTGGAGAAGGATGACGAGCTGACTGAAATTTCATGGCTCAGGAATGGAGGAAGGGCAGGGATGGATGATTTTATGGTGGGGGTCTAATACAGGCTACCTGACCAGGGAGGCAGAGGTGCTTGGGCCCTCCATGGACCAACAGAAGCAGATTCGCAAGCCCTGGTCCTCATGATGGACTTCAACCACAATAACACTTGTTGGAGGGAGAACACAGCAGAGCATCCAGGAGGTTCCTGGAATGCATTGATGTCAATTTCTCCTCTGAGTGATAGAGGAGCCAAGGAGGAGACATGTCAAGCTGGACCTTATTCTCACCAGCAAGGAGAACCCAGTGGGGAATGTGAAGCCTAAGGGCAGGCTGGGCTGCAGTGACCATGAAACTGTGGAGTTTAAGATTCCTGGAGCAATGAGGAGGGAAAGAAGCAAGATGAATATAGCCGACTTCAGGAGAGCTGACTCTGACCTTTGGAAGGATCTCCTTGGTAGAGTGCCATGGGACAGAACTCGGAAGGCAACAGGGGCCCAAGAGACCTGGATGGTATTGGAGGATTGTCTCTTCCAAGCTCAAGAGCAATGCATCCCCACAAAGACAGAATCAGGCAGAAGGCCTGGAGGTCGTCATGCATGAACAAGGAGACCCCAGACATATTCAAACACAAACAGGTAGATTACTGAGATGAACACAAGGCAAGGTAGCCTAGGAGCAATACAAAGAAATTTTCTGAAGAGCCAGGCAGATGTAAATCTGGCCAAGACATCAGGGATAATGAAAAAGGTTCTTTAGCTGGGTGAGCAATAAAAGAGAGGTTGGGGGAAACGTGAATCTTCTCAGGAAGGATATGGGAAACCTGGTTACCCAGGATATGGAGAAGGCTGAGGTATTCAATGATTTTCAGCCTCAGTCTTCACCAGCAAGTGCCCCACACACACTTGCCCAAGCTGTAGAAGGGGAGAGCAGGGATTGGGAAAATGAAGAACTGCCCTTGGTAGGAGAAGATCAGGCTCGAGAACATCTAAGAAACCTGAAGGTCCACAAGTCCATGTGTCCTGATAAGATGCATCAGAGGGTCATGAGGGAACTGGCTGAGAAAGTGACTAAGATACTGCTTATAGTTGTACTGCTTGTAGTTGAAGAGTCATGGCCGTTTGATGAAGTTCCCACTGACTTTAAAAGAGGGAAATATAAGCCCCATTTTAAAAAAGTAGTAAGAACACATGATAAATAAGGAGGTGGCAGCCAACATGTCTTGACAAACTTGGTGGCCTTCTATGACAGGGTTATATCAATGATGGAAGAATGAAGGGCAATAGGTGTTATCTGCCTGGCCTTGTGCACTGGGCATTGTCCCACATTTCATCCTTTACTCTAAACCAGAAAAATGTGGAATTGTGGATGGACCACTTGGTCGATTAGGAATTTGCTAGATGGTCGTATTCAAAGAGTTGCAGTCAACTGTAAGGCTGCTGTAAGGTCTCCATGGAACCCACTCTTCTCCAGGCTAAACAACCACAACTCTCTCAGCCTGTCTTTGCAGGAGACGTGCTCCAGCTCTCTGATCAACTTAGTGACTTCCTCTAGACTCCTTCCTAGAGGTTCTTGTCATTTCAGGGTTCCAATAGGGTCTCACCAGAGCACAGCAGAAGGAGGGAATCCCCACCCTCACACTGCTGACCACACTGCTTTGGATGCAGCCCAGGATACAACTGGCTTTCTGGACTGTAAGTGCATATGCCCAAATTATATTGAGCTTTTCCTCCACAAACAGCAGCAGGATTTCTCTCGATCTGTTCTCCGTCTAGCCTGGGTTTAGGATTGCCCTTGTACAGGTGTGAAACCCTGCACCTGGCCTTACTGAACCTCATGAGGTGTGCGTGAGCCCACCTCTCAGGTCTGCCAAGGTCCCTCTGGGTGACATCCTGTCCCTTGAGTGTGTTGACTGCACCACTCAGCTTGGTGTCACCAGCAAACCCGCTGAGGGTGCACTCAGTCCCACTGTCTGTCACCAACAGAGATGTGGAACAGTGCCAGTCCCAGTATGACCCCTGGGGACACCACTGGGCACTGCTCTCCACTTGGACAGTGAAGATGGATTGGGACAGTTTGGGTTATCAAATCTGGAGAACAGAGGGCTCCAGGAGGACCTTATGGTGGCCTTCCAAAACCTGAAAGGGTCCTAGAAGGTGGCTGGAGAGGGATTTTTCACAAAAGCATGCAGCAATAAAGCAAAGGGAAATGGCCTAAGGCTCGAAAGAGGGGAGTTTTAGATTTCTATTAGGAAGAAATACCTTATTGTGAGAGTAGTGAGGCATTGCAACAGGTTATCCAGGGAGGTTGTGGACTCCCCATCATTGGAGGTGTTTGAGGCTGGGCTGGACAGGACTCTGAGCAGCCTGGTCTAGTGGAGGTGTCCCTGCCTGGGGCAGGAGGGCTGGAACTTCATAATCTTTAAGGTCCCTTTCAACACAAACCATTCTCTGATTCTATGATTCTGTGATCTCATTTTTCTAAGACTCTAAGGATTTGTTGTTCCAATCCTGTTCTAACTTAAACTGTATTTGTAAAGCTATTAGAGAGTAATTTAACCGAGAAAGGGAGACCACATAAACCCCACAACATTCTTACAGAAACACCCAGATTCTTCATACAGGCAGACCTAGAGAGGTACTTTGGGGAATTTCTGGTATGTCTGTCTTACTTATCAAAACAAGTTTCTAGACGCTAGAGAATTGCTAAAGGACTTAACTATCATTGACAAGGACTATTGTGAATTTCACTTAACATTTCTAAAAGGGTTTTTCTCCCTAAAAGAAATGTTAAATGACAGGTATGTAACTTTTTTTCTAAAAGAAATGGACTGGTTAGTCCAATTTGAGCTATGGAATGCCATAATACAGTAATCTGAAAAGTATATTGTTTGACTTAGAATATACATACCTAAGGTTCAACATATGGATTCCTCAGTCCTTGCTTCACCATTCAGTAATCCATTTTAAAAGATACTGCTTTGAGCTGATAAGGGACAGAAGAAATCCACAAACTCTTCCAGTGAAGATGTCTATAAATTACTATTTTCCTTTTTTTATTGCTGGCTCCATGCAAAATCCTTCAAGGTATATAGTTTTTAAAAGACTACAGATGTTCACATAAGGAATAGTCAGTACTTTAGAATAATTTGTACATACTCAAAATTAAGTCTATTATTAGTTTGCAGTCCTGAGTTTTAAATTATGCATACTTAAAAAAAAGTGTTAAATATGTAACACAAATAATGTACTTGTTTCTAAAATTCTGTACTATAAATTCAGATAAGAAAAGTGTGATTTATATATTGGGTACAAAAATTTCCTTCCTTCTTGGAAGCACAACTTGAACACACACTACTCAAGAAACAAATGTTATAGTCAGATTTAAACAAGAATACACAGATCTGTGTGTATGTTGATTTCTTTGTATTTGGAAGCATTGCAAACTGATCATATTTAAAAGCCGAATCAGTCACAAAAGTGCCAGTTGTGGATCACTTTTTAGTTTCATGGCTTGTAACAAAAAGCATAGTGATCTAACTAAATACCACCTTGTGCATGTGCCCAACTGATATTTAAAAGACAGAGTGTCTCCAGAAGGAGGTATTTAAGAAGAGAAAACCCCAGACTTTTGCTGTCTGTGACACACGGGGAAACATATAAATAGAGACTAAAGAGAGCAAACAAATACAAATGAAGCTTATTTCCTCCCAAAGATGCAAAATTTCATTGTTTTTATCTTTAAAGGACTCTACTGAAATGACTTGTTGATGAGGGTGCCCAAGTGGGTGTTAGACCTATAACCACTGAGTTAAAGAAAATGCTGCATGCACAGTTCAGATCTTTGCCTTGTCCTGGTCTTTTTGCCAGAGCTGCAGGACCCTTCTGAAAAGTCCTAAGCTTGTGTTCCATGCTGACCTGGTCCTGACCGATTTGAAGTCCTCACTGGGAGCAAAGACGAACTTTGTGCTGTAACTTCTATTTTGATTTTCTCATAGGTGAAATAGAATGGTGAAATCTTCTTAGCCACTCTAGTTTACCAGTCAACTTCAGCTTAAATTTATCTACCCAAAGGCTCTTCATTTCCCTCTAACAATGTTAGCACAACTTTTCCATGCAGGCTGGTCTTAATGGTGACTGCACCATTAACTTGGCTACCTGTCAGGTGTAGTGGTTTCCTCATGCATTACAACTATGTTGAAAATGCACTTACCAAATTAGGAGAAAATTTATTTGGAATGGCTTTCAGAAAAATTAGAACGTTTGTTAAGAAGAACCAAATTAACTATAACTTCAGCAGTAGCTTTTTTTTTTTTTTTTTAGATCTCATTGTCACTCATATATTATGTCTTTAAACTTCGCATGATTCTTTCTCCTTTTATAGCACAGCCTTAGTATTAGTTAGGTAATGGGATTTATGATTTTGTTTACATCAGTTGCTATGGAGATCCACCATAAAAGATCAGTTGCTTGGCAACTGGGTATTGTGGAGCTGCAATGGAGGGAGGAATTTTTTGTCTCTCTGAAGGGAGGTGTTAGGGAATAATGAAAACTTCTGCTCATACTTCTCATGAATGCTTTATTTTCAAGGTCAACCAAATGTTTTTTCAGTAAAGACTAATGCACTTTTCTTCAAAAGATGCACCGTAAAATGTTTCTCAAAGATTATCCTGTCTCAGAGTAAAAGACAACCAGCTTAAGAAGTTTTTATTCTCTTCATGCTCTTGCAATATAAGGATTGGAGTAACTCTGGGGCAGCCATAATGAAACAGGTCTCTTATTTCCTGGCTATTCTACATTCATTAATGATGAACTACTGTACATTCAAAGCTATCTCTGATCCCAGAAAATGCTGTAATTTTTCTTCAGTGAATTAATGTTTGGATTTTTGTAACTGTAGATTTGCATCTCATTTCATTATATCATCTTTTTAACCAACATTTAACTTGCAGTGTAATTTAAAATTAAGACTCTGGGATCTTAAACTTAAAGAAAAGTATGATAGAATTGAGTTTTGTAATGTTGGTTTGTGGTTTAAAAAGATTCATACATGTTTGAATATATGTGGTATCACTATATGTGAGATGTGGTATCACTTTGTATGAGATGTACACACAATATATTTAAAATTATTAAATCAGTTTTGAGTAAGGTAATTGTCGGATCAAAAATTAAGCTTGTGCTTAATCTGAAACTCAGGTTTTGGGGTCCTTTGAAATAATTATCTGCCTATCATTTTTTATGATGTATCTATTTTTAAACAAACTCCTTTTTTTTGGAATTGCCTTCAACTTATTGTAGGATTGTAATATTTTCTCTTTAATATTACTCTTTCAGAACTGAATCAGTGCTTTGATTGTCAACTACCTTAGTGTTTCTGAGGTTTGAATTCCACTGAATTACTATGGATAAGTCAATACTGCCTTTGTGTCAGTGTGTGTAAGAGAGATTCATCTAATTGCTTGGTAAATGGTTGAAGTCTGACTCCTGCTCACGTTGTCAAACATCTGAATCTTTTGGATTGGACAGGTTTGGTCCAAACACTGTTCTTGTAGGAGCAATATCAGCAGAGAGACTTGGAAGTGATGTATGACAGTAACATCATGTTGGCAGCTATTTTAACTTTTGGCTAAATAATTACAATATACTATCTCATGTAAAATTATGAAAGACAGGTGCTGCTATAGACAGTTACTCAGAAGATAGGAAATTACATATACGGCTGCACAATTTAAGTGATTTCACAATACTTTGAACTTTTCATTTATGGAAATCTGTATGAAGAGGATCTGAAGAGGAGGGGAAAGAAAATGACACCCTGATATGTGTAGTGCTGCTTTTAATCGATAGAGAATCATGCATAAATGTGCATGATTGCTAATATCAGGGGCATTAGAAAAATGTGGAGCTTAAAACAATTACCAAAATGCTGCTAATTGTCTAGCTTCATGCAAACCTTATATTAAATACTTCAATATCTTTTACCCAGCATGGAAGTCTTATGCAATTAAAAATCTACTTTGTCTTGGACATTATTATTGAAAATAAGCAAAGCCTGGCACTATGACAGGAGCATGGTTAGATTTTGTTATTTTTCTGGAACAGAAAGACCGATGCAAATACCATGTACATTTATCAGATCAAATAGCAATAGATTCTGCTGTATGGTGCAGGTACACAACCATTACATGAGGACTGTAAGCCCCTGAGTCTCCTTGAGAAGACCATAGAAGTCTGTGCTTTTTTAGACCTTTATTTCAAAAATAAAGGAGCAGATGGATATAATTCTGCAGTGTCACCTTGTAATGAATCATGGCGTTGTGAATTTAAGGATGAGAAAACCAGGCAACAGTCCACTGTAGCAGATTGCAAAGAGCAGTGAAAGAGCAATTTAGATTAATTCTGAGTCTTTAAAAGTTAATTAAGTACCTCTGAGGCTGCAAGAGAGGTCTGACTCAGGGGATAACCCCCCACAGGACAGAGGCAGCTCCTTCTTAAAGACACTCAATGAATTCCCTTTCACCTTTCCCATCCTAACAGCCACCATTTAGTTCTTCATGATCTTCCCTCAGCTCAGCTTATCCCCTCCTTTGGCATAAGGACATTCATCTTATATTTCACTCCTGGTTTCAACAGCACACATTGCCTGCACAACTGCATCTCTAGCCAGGATGCACTTGCAGCATCTTTTGTTAGATGCATAGTTAGTGGCTGTGGAGTGGTTCCAGATTCCAGAGCATGAATTATTCCTGTGGTGTAAGGAGCTATGAGGGGGCTTGCTATTTGCCAGTAATAAGACTCGTTGGGTTTTTGTGATGAAACAAGGGCCAGACTTTTGCTGGAGGCTTGTGACATTTCTTCAGAATTCAGTGTTCCTTGAAGTTTCAAAAAAACCGCCTTCTGTTAGGTGGATTTGGGCTAGTCTTCCTACCTGGTGTTCACAAGCCAAGTATTTCTTTTTAAGATTGAAGAAAAAGAATTTTTCCCTGTAGCCTCTTATTTTTATCAAGGTCATTGCAGATTCTCCAACAATTAAATTTTTTGCTACATTTTTAAAGAATAAAAATGTTAAGAGGGTAAAACCTACTTTTTATCAACGAATATCTTCCAGAATTATGGAAGATTAAAGTCTTCCACTTTTTGAAGCCTTTTTCAACAAAATAAAATAAAAACAAATGTTGAAATTATTCTACATTTTTTAAAGGCAAAGCCAAAATGTGTAGGCTTTGTCAAACACTTGTTGTGATGTTTTATTGCTGTTTGCAAAAGTTAAAACAGTAAATATATGCATTTCAATTAATCCTACTCTTATCTCTATAAATTAAGTATAATTTCTATTATTTACATTAAGTTTTCATCAAGAAACTTTTTTATTTCCTCTCCACTTGGTGATCTCCATTAGCCTTTCACTGACACTGCAACTGCTGTTACAACGGGTAGTTAACACCCTGCTATGGTCATCTTCACAGCATCTTCTCTCTTTCATCACCTTTTCTTGCACCACAAAACCCTAGTATGCCTCATAATTTTAAACTACCTATTTTATGGCAAAGCAGCTCATTTGTCTATGATGACTAACCAAAGCACTTATAAGGCAGGTCTATTTTGAGAAAGTAGCTCTCTCAAAACTGGCCATTGACACACATTTTGATGATTCAGGGTGACTCTAGCCTAGGCATAGAAATTCACATCAGCTTTTCTTGTGTTCAGAATTGTGGAGTCCTGTTTCTCTATAACTTCTAATATATCATATGGCTTTCGTGATTAAAATGTTTCTTTCAAATGAGTGAAATGTGGCTGTAGAAATGTGGGAATTAGGGAGCTTTCTGAAAATGAGAAAGTTAAGATCTAATTTTCGTAGATCTGCTTACCTAGTAAGTACTTCAGGAAATACATATTTGCTTTTTAAAGGAAACTTTTCCCTCTTTCATTTTACTGCAATTGCCACTGCAGGATCAACATAGCTACATTATTTTTTTGTCATGCATTAGCCATGACAGCTATCTTGCACTGAATTTCAGTCAGCACAGTAACCTAGGTTCTACAAGTAGAACTTTTTGTTACCAATGATTACTTTTAAAGGCAAAGAGAGAGGAGCTGAGGACCAGTTTTAAGCTAGTCTGAAGACAGAATCTAATAGTATGATCCTAGCTTAAAATGTATATTGATGTAGGTCCAACATAAACATTAGTAACAAAGTAACAGAGAACCCTTCCCTTCCCTTCCCTTCCCTTCCCTTCCCTTCCCTTCCCTTCCCTTCCCTTCCCTTCCCTTCCCTTCCCTTCCCTTCCCTTCCCTTCCCTTCCCTTCCCTTCCCTTCCCTTCCCTTCCCTTCCCTTCCCTTCCCTTCCCTTCCCTTCCCTTCCCTTCCCTTCCCTTCCCTTCCCTTCCCTTCCCTTCCCTTCCCTTCCCTTCCCTTCCCTTCCCTTCCCTTCCCTTCCCTTCCCTTCCCTTCCCTTCCCTTCCCTTCCCTTCCCTTCCCTTCCCTTCCCTTCCCTTCCCTTCCCTTCCCTTCCCTTCCCTTCCCTTCCCTTCCCTTCCCTTCCCTTCCCTTCCCTTCCCTTCCCTTCCTTCCCGAAAGGACAATGACAGTATATTCTTTTGTGCTTATCATGCTTCAGAAACAGACTGACCCAAGGGAGGGTTTAGTGTACTGTAAATTATATTTATAAGTCAATATGCCAGAGAGGAAAAACTGCAGGGGCCCTTCTTCCTCTCAGAGAAGGACTTCGACTAAAATTCCTTTTCCAATACCCACTGACCCCTTTCTTGGTTTAATTGTTACACCTTCTTTGTAACTTCCTGTTGCTCTGTTCTTCTCAGGGCAGCAGAAAAAGTTAACTTTGTTGCTTTTTTCTTTTTCAGTCATGGGGTAAAATTTCATATCAAACGTCAAACTGGGCGATCTTCAGCCATTCAAAAAGTTTGCTGAATTTAGGATTATAGAATGGCTTAAATGACTAGAATCATCTAGTTTCAACCCCATTGGTGTGTGGAGAGACACTTCCCACTAGACCAGGTTTCTCAGAGCTCCATACTACCTGGCTTTAAATACTCCCAGGGATAGGGCACCCACAGCTTCTCTCAGCAACCTATTCCAGTGCCTGAACATTCGTACAGAAGAGAATTTCTTCTTAATATCTAATCTAAGTCTACTCTCAGTTTGAAGCGATTGCCCCTTGTGCTGTCACTGTGTGCCCTGTAAACTGTCCCCCTTCATCTTTCTTGTAGGGTCCCTTCAGGAACTGTAAGGCTACAATTAATTCACCCCAAAGCCTTCTCTTTTCCAGGCGGAACAAATCCACCTCTCTCAGCCTTTCTTCACAGGAGAGGTGCTCTATCCCTCTAATCGTCTTGGTGTCCCTCCTCTGGAGTCACACCAACAGTTCCATGTTCCACTCCAGACCCCTGGGGGTGATCACTTGTCACTGGTGTCCATGAGGAGTCTGAGCTGTTGACCACTACCCTCTGGATGTGACCATCCACAAAATTCCTTATCCATCTGAGACTCTGCCCATCCGATACATCTCGCTTTGGTTTAAAAATAAGGATGTAGTGGGCACCCACGGCAAAGGCTTTACAGAAGTCCAGACAAGTAATATCTGTAATCCTTCCTTTGTCCCCTGGGAAAGTGACTCTATTTCTAGTGGCTGCTCCTGTCTCAGGGAGGCCAGAGTTTGATTCTAACAGTATAACTCTGTTCCTGATTCTTGGTCCTTAACCATTCAACATCATCTCAGAGCCAAGAAAAGAAAAGAAAAAAGAAAAGAAAAAAGAAAAGAAAAAAGAAAAGAAAAAAGAAAAGAAAAAAGAAAAGAAAAAAGAAAAGAAAAAAGAAACAAACCTCGTTCCTCTGTCAGATAATAAATTCAATTATGGCTGCAGTCTTAATGTCCTGGAGATGGGTTTTCTTTTGTCTCTCCTTTTCTCTAGAAAGTGTAACTTTTTCTCAATGTCAGAACTTAAAAACCAGAGTGTCAGTACTGTGACAGAGTAAATTCTTACCCATCCCTTATTCTTTGTTCCCTCCTGTGAGTCCTCTTTCCAGAGAGCTGCCTTTGATGCGGGGCTGTGGCTAAGTCTCATCAGCATGGGTATGCTATCAACAAAAGAATGCTGGCTCACTTCCTTTCTTCATGCCTAATTAGCCAGAGAAGAAATTTTCAAAGATACCCAATAGGAGTTGGTTTCATGTGAATTCTGAGAAAAGTTTTGTTATTTGCTTTTTTTTTTTTGGTGAAGAAATACACAGTTTCAATGAGATTTTCTGCCCCTCCCATTTTTCTTTGAAGGAGTATATGAGAAAAAGTTAGCAACTTGAAAACACTGTGAAATGTGTCAGCCCCAGAAAAAAACTCCTTTAGCCTTTCTACCTTTAAATTTTATGAACCCATTTTAAAATAATAGGAGGCTTTCTCCAGTCCCCATTTATTCTACTTTGACACTGAGCTGGGCTGGAGATATTTTGTTAATCACTACAATTTTGAACAAATCACACTTTTTGAAAGCAGTCTGTTAAATGTTCGGGAAAGGTCTCGAAATGTTACATATGATGAGACTTTGACCTGTAGCTTTTTCTTGTAATGCTTTCTTCAGGGAAAATGCTCCCTGTACCACTCAGCTGGCTGTGCCTTCCCATCTGGTTTCCAGCAGCTGGCATTCGGGCAGTGTCCCTTGGCCAGCACACATAAACTGCTCGGGACTGCCCACCCACATTTGCTGTGAACACCAGTCTCAGACATTCACTGGGACTCAGATGGATTTTCCTAGCACCTTTTTCTTAACCTCTGCTGAAAATGAGTGTGTTCTGCATAATCACAACCGAACGCCCTACGATCAATTAATGTGGCAGCTGCATTTAGACACAAACATAGTGGTGTGTGTGCTGTCTGTGCGCCGTGGGGCCAGATTTTCACCTGTGTCCTGCTGATAGCTGGGGCCAGATGATGTAAAAAATGTGGTCCCAGACTTGGATATTCTCTTGAAAAGCTAGATTTTTGTTTCAGTGAGTGTTTGCATA
Source organism: Acridotheres tristis (assembly GCA_037013685.1). Lineage (NCBI taxonomy): Eukaryota > Metazoa > Chordata > Aves > Passeriformes > Sturnidae > Acridotheres > Acridotheres tristis. The sequence continues at coordinate 41,295,857 of CM072919.1, read as the reverse complement.
CATACACCACAGTATTGGCAACAGCTACTGTATATGCTGCAATCTTTTGAATATTTTTTTTTTCTGAATTCCAGCTTAGTTTTACATCCCAGTCACTCCTTTAAAATTCCTCATGGGTTACCTGTTTCTCACCCTTCCTCTTTCAGCTAAAACAGAACTTTAACAATAAGTATGCCCTTCACAAACTTTCAAAAGCACAGCTTTATCCTCTGGTCTCTGTAACTGTAGATAACAACAGAGCCACCATAAATGGCATTCATTTACTGCTTCTGGCATGCATCACAGACACATGTGGAATACACTTCTAGAAGCTCTGTGAGTAATTCTTGTCACAGGAACAAACTGGGCTCTAATTTTTTTCATTTCAAATCTGTAAAGTGGAAATGATAAAAATTACTATATAATAATACTGTATCACAAAATGTTTGAGTTCTGCAGTTGTAATGCAAAGCTTTCACTAAGGTTGAAAATGCACAGTGGCTTCTAATGCAATTTTGCATAATCTAACTTTCAGTAAAGATACGACTTGGCAACTTTTTATCCTTTCTCTGCAGATGATTTTTCTTTCCTTGTAAAAACTAAAATTGCGTAGGAAATACGTATCTTTTTAAAATTTAAACTTCGGAAATGAAAGTTATTGCTATTACAATGGCGTGTTTTGACTTTTTGAAACAAAATGAGACGAAAGCAATTGAAAACAAGCAGTACTAGCATTCTTTAGTAAAGGCAAGCTTACAAAGGCAAGCTATGTGTGTACCATCACCTTTTGAGCACATTACAAAATAAAGTGAATTTTGTAGATAATGTACAACCAGTTTCAAAGTAACATTCCAGAAACCTGCAGGATAGAATCACTGTGCTTAAGGAAGATATAACTGAGCAGGCAGAGGCACAGATCAGATGGAACATCCATAGGACATGGATAACATATTGTGGTGTGTCAACCAATAATGGTGAGGGACAGTCAACACAAATATCACTAGAATTTCTCTTTATTTTTTTAAAAGATTGTTTGACAGCACCTTCTAGAAAGCTGATTCCTTGTAGACAGATGACACTAAATTTTTCACTGGAAGGGAATGGCTTTCAGTCTGCACTGAAACATGGGAATATAATGACTGGGAAGGCAGAACGGAATAAACCACTATGAAATACTTCAAAACTCTGAAGAGAATATTCTGATTTTTTCTTTTAATAGAAATTTGAAAGTCCATTTGAAAAATACTTCAACAACTAAACAAGAAAACACAAGAAACCCATCAAAATTAAGAAGGAATATTTTGATAGCCTTTTAAAGTAATACTACAAGATTGAAATAATTTATTTAAATCCATTTTTACAAGAAATTTCTAAATATAGCACATTGATTTGAGTTTAAATGAAAACAAATTTTGAAATAACATTATTACCAGTTCCCACGCAGCTCCTCTTTGAAGTCTTTAGCTGTGAAGTCAATTAATAATGAAGATAAATGCCAGATGGGTTTTTGCCATGTGGATGTTATGTGAGCTGAAATTGTTCTTTTTCTTTTCCTTTCTATTTTCCTTTATCCATATAAAAGCGAGAGATTAAATTCAAGAAAAGCAATTGTTAGTATGTCTATAAGTGAAAAAAAGTTTGTAAAGATTCAAGAGTCTGTTCTAGATTTCCTCCTATGGTCTGATGCCTAGCCTTCACCATAGTCTAAGACTGAAGATTGACAGACAGACATTTTGATATGAGATGCTGAGTGACCAAGTCCATCCCTGTTGAAGTTTTGAGCAGTCACAGGCCTTCCAGAGACCCCAAAGTTCTACTTTGATCTTGCATCCAGTGACGCCGAAGCTGGACTCCCAGTCTTGCTCCTCAGCCTTTCCTGGAATTCTTCTGTCTCACTGATAACCTATTTAGAGTGTGAAAACCTACAGCTTTCTGTCCTCATCAGATGGAAACAAAGTAGCTGCTCACTCAGAAATGTTCAGGAGATTCATTAGAAGACTGCTACACCTCTGTCATAGTTCTATTCTTTCTGACATACCAGCAATTTGTGATCTGCTGGGATTAACTGCTTGAACACTGTTGATTTCTCTATAGCCATGCTCATTTAAAACAATTTGATGGTCTGATAAACAATAATACTTTGTGAGAATGGCAGTTTGTCCAACAGATATCGACATTGCATCCTACTTCAGCTCTCTGAATTAATGTCTGTACCACTGTAGGAATGTGAGCTGTGTGATTCCAGATAAGGTTGTTCACAGGCTTAGTCTTATTTGTTCAAAACTGAAGTACTCACTGAGGAGTTATATCTCCTTTTGGCCTGTTTTTTCACTTAGTTAACTAAATGAAAAAGTTTATGATTCATTCTTTTCTTAAGACATTATAAACTTGCATTTTAGATCATTGTATTAACAATGTAAATTTTACATCTGATTTTTTTCTTTCATTTAGTACATCCAACAAAGTTTCTAATGCACTTTCATGACTAATTTTCCTGGTGGCTTGGAAGTTCATAAGTTTTGATGGCAAGAAACAATATCCTGTTTGAAGAACCTTGAAGAAGTTCCTCCTAACTCTTTCTGGACTTCTAGTCTGTGGCTACCAAACGTTCAGGTGTTAAGACTGCACAAACTGTTGAACTTAAAATAAAGACTGCAACTCAGAGTCCAAAGGGGACCAATGGTGCAGTTTGCCTTCCTGAACTGTAATCCAAACCCAACACCTAAGTTTGGTTTTAACTTTCATTTTCTGAACTGTTCTATTGATTATTCACATGTTTAAAGTTCAGTGAGTTTGTAATACAAAAGTTCAAGTTATTTGCTGCATGCTCTAATTAGAAACACATTTGGGGATGCTTTTAAGAATGTTTCACCCTTCAAAAGGGTTACTGTGATATCCATAAGGAATGGAGTTTTCAAAAACAAAAAGTTGAATTTGGCTATAAAGGAACCTTCGAAAACAAAAAGTTTTCAAAGAACAAGACCTCCCTGCTAACAAAAGCAGTTTGGAATGAAGAATGCTTTGCTGTAAAATTGTCTAGAATAGTTTTGAGGAAAGCTACTGCTGCTTGGTTTGCACACTCACAGCATCACAGCATCATTCAGGTTATAAGAGACCTTTGACCATCATTCATACTGCCCAAAGTAAGTTTCACAGGATTTTACCCAGATTTTTTTTCCTGGTTTGCTTTTGCACTGATAAACTAGCTATAGAATCTCTCCTTGTCACCTCTTTCCAGCTGCAACTCTACAAGCCAACTCAGAACTGTGGCTCATACTCAGGAATCATGCACCAGCTCTGCATGCTCCAGGCAATGCTCCTAAACAGCAGATTGACTGTTTCTTTTTGCAGATTGTCCTTATATAGAGTTTTCAATCCTAAGAACAAGGACCAAACATTTCAAAAATAGCTATATAGTTCTGTAGTTCTACTGAAATAAATGGTTGAATATAAAACCCTGCAACTTCTACTTTAGGTCTGTATTATCTCTCCTTCATCTCTCTTACTTAGAATTATCACACAACTAACTTACTTTAGTCCAAAAGAATAACTTTAAAAATTCCATTCATAACTACTCATGGAGATGAACATTTAAATTTGGAATTTTAAGTATTCTTGTCAGAAATATTGCTGCATGCTCAAGTAATCTGGGACCAGCAGCAACATGATATGAACTAGCTGAAACTAACCAGAATAGCAAAAAACCACAGTTCTTAATGTGTGATTTATTACTGAAGAAATAAAAAACTCAATTGATCACAGTTAGTACATATTTTGTAAAATATTTTAATACCTTGAAATAAAGTTTAAAAAATTAGAAAATAGAAGGCAACTACCATTCTGGCATGGCTATTAAGTAAAAAGACACTTAAACTATCAGTAAAAAAAATAATTGTGGCTATTCATACACTGTACAATAAGGACAACAACTCAGGAAGATTGCTCTATATTGATGTCATGTCAAAAAAAATTATGATAACCCAAGTTAGACACACAAATTACAATGCTTTGCAGCTGAGATACTGTAGTGCCTGTCTTTTTTGCAATTACTTTTTTACAGCAATAACACAGGAACTAATTATTTCACTAAGCAATGAATTTCTATTGCTGGACAGAAAATGCATCATTATGGGATTTTGTGTTCATAACATTTTTCTTTAAACATGTTAAACCTTCTCTTTTTCTCATTTCCTGGTTGAATACTCATTACAAAAAAAACCAGTTATAACTGATGATAATAATAATCTTCAATTCTTCACTACCACCTATTGACCAGATTATCATAAATTGGTGGTTTTGCCCAGAATAGACTAAGGATCTGTGCTGTTTTGGGCTGGGGTAGCGTTAACCTCCTCAGTGGCTGAGGTGGGGCTGAGTTTTGGATTTGTGCTGAACACACAACATACAGGGTTGATAATGGAGAGATGCTTTAGTTGTTGCTGGGCAGGGCAGAGTTGCCCAGAGCCAAGGCCTTTTCTGCTTTGTGTGCTGCCACGATGATGAGGAAGCTGGGGAAGCAGGAGGAGACACAGCCAGGACAGGTGACCCAAACTGACCAGAGGGATAATCCAGACAGATGGCATCATGCTCAGGTGTTTCAGGGTGCAATACAGGATGTGACCAAAAGCATGTATTCCATCACCATCTGTTGAAAACAAGTGGGGCAGTGGTCCTTATCTCCATGGGACATACTCTCTGCCAATGGACCATCTGTTAAAACCAGGTGGGGCAGTCATCTTTATCTTTTCCACGACCCATCCTTCCTCCAGGAAGATATTGTCTGTTAATGGGCCATTGAGTCCCGCTGCATGACTGATAAAATTACATCATCCCACTGTGAGATGCTCCACCCGGGGGGAGAAGCCAAGCATTTCCTACTTAGATAAAAACTGAGATTTGGAACATTAGAGCAGCCTTTTTCCACTGGATCCCAGAGGAAAACTGGACCTTTCTACATCATCACTGGACCTTTGGAGGAAAACTGCATCCTTCTAAAGCAGCACTGCTTCAACTGAACCACCTCTGTCATCCAGGAGGACTGCAGCCACCATTTATACGGACTGCTACCAACACCCTGACTGACGGGGTGTTGGGATGTATTCTGACTCAGTCAGTGGTTTTGGGTTTGTTCTCTGTAATACTGTATTTCTATTTTAATAGAAATAGAGTATTCTATTTTAATAGAAATTAGAAATTAATTTAATAGAAATTATTCCTATTCCATATCTTTGCCTGAGAGCCACTTAATTTAGAAATTATAATAATTTGGAGAGGGAATTTACATTCTCCATTTTAAAAAGAGGCTCCTGCCTTTCTTGGAAGACACCTGTCTTTCAAACCAAAATATCAGGATGTAAAGCTGAGGGAATGAAGAAGGAAAGGGGAACATTTGGAGTGATGGCATTTGTTTTCCTGAGTCACTGTCCTGTGTGTTGGGACCAAGCTCCCCTGGAGATGGCTGAACACTTGTCTGCCTATGGGAAGCAGTGAACTAATTCCTTGATTTGCTTTGCTTGTTTGCATGGCCTTTGCTTTCCCTATTAAACTGTATTTATCTCAGCCCATGAAGGCTTTTACCCTTCCAATTCTCTCCCTCACCCTGCTGGTGGGGAAACGAGTAAGTGGAGCTGATGGCTTGGCTGCTGACATTTGCCAGTTTGGTAAATTCTGGCAAAACATGTTAGAATAAAATAGAAAGAAAAAAAGGACAAGAAGTAATCTTTAACTTCCATAACTAAATCTCTTGTTGGCTTAATCCAAAGTAACTTCTTAACATATACTTCATTATCTTTAAAATAGACAATCTTGGAAATAATGAATGACATTTATTAACCTTCAAAGAGAGTTGAAATACCAAGAGGCAGTTATTTGCACATGGAGGTAATAATGACTTTGATCCTGCTTCTTTTTGCTTGGAAATGAGTCAAAGAAGCCAAAAAATAAGTACCTGTGGAAATTGAAATCAGGGTGTTAGAAATAGCTAGATTTGCAATAGTTAGTTACTTGGGATTCAAATGAAAATACATGAAAAATATACAATAAAGAATTTGCCTTCTTTGATTTTGCCTGAAGAAGCAGCAACATTGCCTCACAATTTCCAGGAAAATTTCAGCTTTTTTTTCCTCTTATGATTCTTTATATGTTATTTCATTAAGATTTGCAAGTCTATATTTGCTAAGATACCCATGAAGGACTGTCCCTACCTAAGCCAGTCACTCAGCTGTGACCCAGGGACTGCAGAAACCAAAACTGTAATGTAAAACTGATGTGTCTTTGCATGTTATTTTCTCCTCTCTACTCTTGCCAATGCAAAACAGGGTTAATTGCTGTTGTCTTAAAAAGAAATCATGTTGTTCTAAGGATTTTATTGTAAGATAGAGAGACCTTTTTTTATGAGATCTGAAGTTTTATTGAAACTAACTTATTTTCCTTAATAAAGTAAGTACCAGACTGCTGAACACTCATTTATGAGTTCAGAAGGAAGGAGTACTTTGTGAGTTAAATTAAGAGAAGAAATCAGTGGACAGATGTCACTGGTATTACCAAATAAATTCTTACCTGCTCTGGGAACTGCATTATAACTAAACTGCATTTTAATATATGTATATAGTTCTAGTATGCTTGGAAAGAGTGCATCCATCATGAACAATAGGGTCTCTAGATAAATTCGGAAAGACGTGTTGAAGTAAAGAACATTATGAAAAGACACTGCTGGATTTATCAAGTGTGGAAAAGATTCAAGAATCTTCATAAAGACTATTACCTATACAGTCCCCTCCAACTACTCCAAGTCTTGCCTCTCTTTTCACAGACATGAAGAAACTTTGACATGAGGCAGCCAGCAAATATTAAATAAAATGGATGGGTTTGTCTGAAGTAGGCTAATAATGGACCCAGCCTTACCTCTCCTGATGACAATTTTTCCTTTGATTCCAGCAGATCTAATTCTTTTTACCAAAAATGATTAATCTGATTGATAAAAGGAAGGATTAATTAAAAGAATGATTGATATGATTAACCACTTAAAATCAGAAAAAAATTGCATGCTTTATTCATTCTCCAGAAAAAGTCCTGCTGAACACACCCACCACTGTGAATTTAGTTAGAGGTTTTGCCCCTTCTATTGCAGTCACTTGAACATCAAGCACCATATTTCTGTTATTTACTGCCCACTTTAGAGACTTCAGTGGGAGCTCTGAAACTGCAGAGAAGGCAGACTCTAATTTTAAAATACACTGCAGCCATTATTTGAATTACATTTCCTTTTAAGTTCATTACTTCTTACTCGAATTACATGCTGTATGAGTCTCAAAACTTGGATTTGCTATGTCCTCTGGAGAAAGGCTGACTCTTACTTGTAGTACAAGAAGGTCACGCATTTCAATCAGTCTGCAGTTGTGAACAGAAATTATGGCTTGGTGACATTTACTCTTTTTGGTTTTAACTGCAGTCCTTGAATGGTGTGCTAGTGTGGAATACCACTTTTTTTCATGGTAATGCATAACCACATACCTTTAGCCTGAGATAATTTCCTCTAATCTCTAAAATAAAACATTCATGAAGAGCTATTGATTAAGGCTTAAAACATGAACTTTCAGACTCTTTTGTTTCAAAGCAAGTGATTTCTCTTCTTCTGGTCACAGAAGGGAAGTCCTGGTTCCTTAAATATCATAAATGTAATCAAACTGTCATCCTACTGCTTGTGGTAACAAACAGAAAATGCAATAGAGGTAGCACTGCACTGCAGATTAGTGGGGTCCATTTAGTCTCAAAGGCCATTTGTACAAATCCCAACTGAAGCATAAGACATCTGGGAAACGTATTTGCAGCGTCTCTAGGATCCATCTTTTCTCACTAGCTTCTTGTGAAAACCCTAAATGAATCACAGTCTGGAGTCTGACTTGAAGCTGAGAAAATACTCCTTTTCGTAAAAGAAGGAGAGTTAATTACTCACTCAGGCCAACATGAGAAAACCAGTCTTTCGTTAATTACTAGGTAATCGTACATTTGGAAGCATGGCAAAAGTGTGTTTTTGTGTACTCAGGAGAATTTTTTGTGAGGAGAGAAAAATGCTCAATTTCAGGAGCTCTGTCTGAGGTCTGACAGGTGACCCCACAGGAGAATCAGATTAACCAGGCCTGGAGAAGACAATGCCTTGGTGAAGGACAAACATCTCACACTATTCTCGGAGAAGCAAGAGCTGTTGCAGCTGATTTCACCTTGTCCATGTCATGACCAAGTTCAAGCTCAGAAAATTTATTTGGAGGTAAATTTTGCTGCTGGGTCTTGTCCTGGCTACCACCACTGGGCTGCTCCTGGCAATAGCCCATGTGAAATGCCATCCAGCATCCAGGTAGGTTTGACTGGAAATGCTTGGACACGGATGACATCAGTAGGAACTTTACTGTTAACATGAACACCATTGTAAATGTCAGAGCATGATGTGAGGGATCCACACAGATTGCAAGCCATGGTAATGGAAACTCCACCTCCATCTTTCAGATCCATCTAGTGTACAGGCCTACTGAATATAAAGATCTGCATTTGTTCAAAACGCTCTTCCTGCCCTGCCAAAGGATACACAAAATGCATGGTACAACAACTAAAAATTGAAAGTCCATGAATGCTGGTAACTTTTTAAGAGCTCTGTCTTAAGAGTTCAGAAGCAGGCAATTCCAAAGTGCTGGAAGTTAAGCAAGTGAGTCGTGAGTCTGGCTTGGGCCAGGAGGGATCTTCTAGAACTTGGGAGAAAAATGAAAGTGTATGGACACTGGACACCAGGACAGGTAACATGGGGGGACTGCTGAGATGTTGTTTGCCACTGTAGGGTGAAAATGCCTGTGGACAAAGCTGGTACTGTGAAGGACAACAAAAATAGCTTTTTATTATATGTTAACTATGAGAGAAGCAGAGAGAACACTGGCCCATTACTTGATTGGGATGTAGACAAAGCAGAGAGGTTTAATGCCCTCTTTGCCCCCATCTTCAATAGCAATAATTGTCCCTGGGTCCCAGAGCCTGAAGAGCTGCAAGATAATAATTGGAGGAAATATAAACTCCCAGTTAACTCTGAACTTGTTTGTGACTTGCTGATACAGCTGGATGCACATAAGTCTATGGAGCCTGATGGAACTCCTCCCAGGGTACTGAAAGATCTTGCTGATGCTTTCACGTCACGTCTCCACTACTTTTCAATGGTCTGAAGGGTTGACTGGCAAATGTGAAGTAGCTGTGGGGGTGGTGAGGCACTGGAACATGTTGCCCAGAGAAGTGGTGGATGCCCCATCTCTGGAAGTGTTTAAGGTCAGGCTGGATGGGGCTTTGAGCAGCCTGCTTGAGTGGAAGATGCCCCTGTCCCTGGCAGAAATTTTGGACTAGGTGATCTTAGGGTCCTTTCAACCCAAACCATTCTACAATTCTATGATTCTACAGAGAGTCCCAACTTTTGAGAACGAAGTGTAAGTGTAAGAAGGAAGACCCTGGTAAATACAGTCCTGTTAGTTTCACTTTATTGCCTGGCAAAATTATGGATAAGGTTTTCCTGGGGTTTATAGACACACATTTGAGAGAAAATGGTCTCAGTCTTCAGTGGTCATAACCAGCACAAGCTCACAAAGGGAAAGTCTTGCTTAACCAACTTAATTTCCTTGTGACAAGGCCACCCATCTAGCTGGCCAAGGGAAACCGGTAGATTGGTGGTTTGGGATTTTAGCAAAGCTTTTGATACTGTCTCACAAAGCACATAAACCAGACAAGTCCACAACAGGATGGGTGAACAATTGGTGAATGGGTCTTGTCCGAAGTGTTAGAGTGAAGGCGGTTTCAGCAGGCTCGTGGCCAAGTCACCAGTGGAGCTCCCCAGAGCTCATGTTTAGGGGCAGTACTCCCCAGTATTTTTATAAATGATCTGGACAGAGGAATTGAATGTACATTAAGTAAGATTGCCAGTGATACTAAATCAGGAGGAGCTGTAGACTCTGTTGAGAGTGGAGAGAGAACTGGGTAGTAAAAAGATCTCTGTAATCATTAACTGAATGCAATTTAACAAGTGTTGGATTCTCCACCTGGGGTGGGAGAATCTTCATTATATTGACAAATTAGGGGATCAGAGGCTAGAGGGCAGCCCTGAGGAAAGAGATACTGGGTCCTGGATTGATGGCAAGTTGAACGTGAGCCAGCAGTGCCCTGGAGCCAGGAGGGCCAACCCTGTCCTGGGGGGCATCAGGCACAGCATCACAGCCAGGCGAGGGAGGGGATTGTCCTGCTCTGCTCTGAGCACCTCCAGTGCTGGGGGCAGTTGATAAGTGTCACAACATAAGAAAATAAAACTGTGTCCAGAGGAGGGTGACTGAGATCCTGCTAAGGTCTAGAGGCAAGACTTACTAGGAGCAGCTGAGGTCACTTGGATTGTTCAGCTTGAATAGGCACCAAGCCTACCAGAGTTCAAGAAGAGCCTGGACTATGTTCTTGGTAATACAATTTACTGTTAGGTAGTGTTGTGAGGAACAGGGTGTTGGACTTGATAATAAATACAGATTCCTTACAACTTGAGATGTCGCATGATTCTAAATAATTCAACTAATATTTTCATAGATATGTAGGACAGTTATAGGAATAGCCACAGACAACCATAACAACTCTCACAGTCCATCTGTATCTCAAGTTTAGACAACAAGGTATTCCATAAATTAGACTTTTTTTAAAAGAAACATACAAATATGTTAAATAAGGGCTCTATCGCCTTTATAGGCTAGTCTAATATATTAACTCAGTAATTCAGTGTTCCATTAATGAGGTTTGCAACTCACAACTTCTCTAATTCTTAAGTTGCAACTGGCAACTTATATGCCTGTGAATAATATAGTTGCCTAATCAAGTAAGGGTAGCAGAGTTTATCCTTCCTCCCCATCAGGGTTTGTGCATTCATTGTGTCACAGGGAGAGAACAAAAGCTTCAATACTCTAGCTGCTGCTGGATGCACTTGAAAATCTTTTTGGTTAACCTGACATATTTATGACTTCCAGCTCCAAAGACTTGTCTACACAATTTCCCAAAGTAAGTGGATTCAGAAGAAACTGCCAATCAATACACACCCACAAATCTCTCAAAGATGTCCTGTTTTGCAGCCTCTACTTTGGTGCCACGTCTTAGGTGCAAAAGCAGAAGAAAAAACACACACAGAATATGATTAAATTCAGAGATCATAATTTTCTTTTAAATTACATAAGCATACAACCCGCACCACTTGGCAAAAAGTCTTGTGATGACTCCATCACCTGGGTGACTCTGAAGGCAGTTCCTCTTCCCTACTCTATATTCCCAAATTTTGTCATGTCAAAGGTAAGACAAGGGTAATCTCAAGGCAAATCTGCATATACACTTCTTCACTGTGCACTGCTAGAAACAATGCTAAAGCATTAATCAGTAAGTCAGCTGAACTGTGTCACCCAGCAGCACCCAGCATGACTGCAACACCTGCACTTTACACTCAGATAGAGCTCTGGGTGATTCACACTTTTCCAATGTCTTTTTCAAGCCCAGTGCTCTGATCTTACTGTCTTGTAACTTAAAGAAGGATGAGAAGGATGGGACTGAAACCAGTTGGCACAACTGGCAAACTTCTTGTGGCTCTGCCTTGGCAGCAAAGCTGGGTGCAAGTTTTCTAATGTGCTATATTAACAGGAATTAAATATCTGGGCCTGGCTTTCTCCTCAGTCCAACAGCAGCTGTGGAGAGTGGGAGAGAATCCAGACCTCAAGGCTTGGAGGTAGGCTATGACCTGACTTCACCTCAGCCTGCCCAACAGACACTGGTGTTTGCTCAGAAACATTTTCTCCATGTTCTGCAAGGACATCTACTTGTCAGAACAACCTTTGGTTCACAGAAAGTCTTTCAAAACAGTGGCCCTAATGTAATTTGTTATTATAACCAATCTATCTATCTATCTATCTATCTATCTATCTATCTATCTATCTATCTATCTATCTATCATTCTGCCTCTACACCTCCCTCCTTCCTTTCTCCTCTCTATATTCTGAGCTTTGCTAAGTCAGGATTTGTATCTTCTTCACATTACAGTACTTTGTGTATATCTGCTCAGTGAGACTGTACTTTCCTCTAAATGATAACATTCAGTTGTGTCCCACCAATGGTATTCCTTGTGGGATATGGCAGGCCTAGGAAAGGAGTCAAAAGTGTTAATTTTCTTCCTGTGGTAAAATCTTTTTATCTTCATATCCTGGCTAGGTGGCTCTCAGCTTCTGAAACAGGTGCTGTGTCCTAGTGTCACCCTAATTACTCCACTGGAAATATGCAGAGACCAACTTCTCCATCTATCCTAGAAAATGTGGTGCTGTGAAGTATATAGCAGATATATGTCTCTCAGGTAGAAAGACTATGTACATAGAATATTCTAAAATAGCAAGAATCTATAATACTGTGCATTGCACATGTATCACATGCATGTGGTAAAACCTTGATGCAAAGGGAGATATTTACTGTTGCCTTTGACAGCAAAGGAATGAGGATTTCTCCCACATTGGTCATACAGAAATAAAATGGCTGCACAAAAATAAGTGATAAGACAGAGTAAAATAGAAGAAAGAAACAAATATCTAGTAAAATCTTTAGAAACTATTCTAATTATTATGTTCTAATCCAATTGGATTTTAGTAATCTGAAAAATATGGCATTTTTTGATCTAACTGGAATGTTTTCATTTCAATGCCTACATTCTGTTGTGAAATGAAAAATAATATTAATAATAATAAATGAAGATGATTACTAGAGATTTTTGCCTATTGTTTACTGGGATGAAAGGTGACATATAGCACGCTAACAGACCAATATACTTAGTAAGAAAGAAGCACCTAAATTGTTGTAAGTTTATAAGTTTCTCTTGTTGAAAAAGTACAGAGTGGTAACAGAGTTCCTGTCCATATCCTGAGCCAGAAGCTGCAGCTCTCTGTGGGAGGCACACATGTCGCCGTAGGAAAATGGCTCCACTGTTTTCTTTTGAATAGCTTTTCACCAGGTGCAGATGCCAGATGCACGACCTTCTGCACTGCAGAGAGCTCTGGATCACTTTTGTCGCACAGGGACTTTTCCACATTAACATCATACCCCGAGTAGGTCCCAGTATTTCAGCTTTCACTCGGAAATAAAGTCTGCGAGCACTCTGATGAAAAAGAAGGAGACGAGAAGAGGGATACTGCAGAAGGACTGCAAGGTCGTGTTTCACTGCTGATTTGGAAGTCAGTTTGTTAATAGCTATGGCTGGATGAAGAGATGTAATTTAATGGTAGGAGCACAGACCTATAAAACTAATTTAATTCTGAAGCATCATTTTCTTGTGGCCTGATCCGAGCTGCTTAGTCTTGCTTCACCTGTAAAATAGGGATACCATATATTTTGTAGGGCTGTATGGAGGGTTTATTGGCTTAAGTTTCAGAAATATTTCACAGAGAAAAGAAATTAGCATGTCCTTAGAAGTGTAGCTCAACACTTCAGTTCATGTGAGGTCTTGAAATTCTAGTGTTTTACTTGCATTTAACTGAATTTCATTTCAAAGATATTGAACTTGTAAAATTTAATGAAAAAAGATATTTAAAAATCATATTATACCTTTCCAATGCAATGATATCTTTTATTCCCTCTGAAACTGTTGCAGATCTTGTTTTGTTTTTTTTTCTTGCTGACGTTTGCTGTTTATTCACCACCTATACTTTCCCTCCTTTCTTCTTTCCGTCCTCTCCTTACATTTTTTGTACAAAAAGTCATAATACTTATAATCTTTTACATATATCAGTGTGGGGTTGTCTTCAGTTTCACTGTCCAGGACACATTCAGCTCAGACAAGCCTCAGTACATCTCATAAGCCCAGTTATAGTTCTGAGAGCCTTGTAAAAAATTACCCTGACAAGCATTGTCAATTCAGTCAAAATCATATGCAAGATTAAGAGCTGTAATAACTATTAGAGAGGCCTGTTGATTATTAGAAAGGATTTTGGAATCAATAGTGTACAATGACTTCAAGGGAAAATTACCTCTTATGAGTCCAACCTGCTTTGAAGATGAAAACAAGAGTGTGTTCTCAAATTTATCTTTCAAAAATTATTAACGACTTTTAAAGAAACAGGTAATAACTTGCTGCTGTACTACTTTGAAACTGGTAGTTGAAATATCAGTCAGTTATATTTAGAGCACAATGTTGGTATTCATAAATAAGAACACAGAATGGGAAATATCTTCAGGTTAGAGAACTAAAAATAATTATGCATAGCAAGACACAAATCATATACTTACTGTCTTATAATTAATGGGAATATCCCTGATTATTCCTACTCTGGTAATATAATTTAAATGTTTAATGTTACAAATTCTCCTTATTTCCCCCAAGTACTTTAAATACATGATTAGACATAAAATCACAATTTTCTTACAAACTATATGGTAAGCTCTTGGGAAGGTGTACAGTAATTTATACAAACTGGACTAATTTGCTTTCTGCTGCAGTCAATGGCAAAACTTGTTTTTAGTCTCAGTAAAAAGAGAATTCAATCTCTACTCTTGCTAAATAGCAAAAGAAAGCACGTATGGAAATTGATTTACTTTTTATTAGTTTTTCATATGAGCTATCAATGTCCTGTTCTGCAGTAGAAAAAATTACAAGATTCCGTTTTAATAGAGGGCTGCATTCAACTGGAATTCTGTTTAAAAGGTGCCAGAATCAGAAATCCTATTGTAAACTGGGACAAGAAGCAGGTCTGCTAAGACTTCTAGAGAACAAATTAACAAGTGGGAATGATTAAGTCAGAAATGACTTGGTGTTCTAATTGAAGAAGTCATGCAGCATGATGTCACTCTCTGTTATTAGTATTTAATTGCTTTCAGAGAGAGCTCTGTGTGCCTCTCTTCTCTCTCCCACAAGAAAACACTCACAGCATCTAAAATGCATCAAGTTATAGAAGAATGTTGCTGTTTGGTCTGTTTTAAGTTCGTGTAATTAAATTAGCTAAATAAAAAGCACAGAGCTCTTTATAGGCTCAGCTTTGAATTTTTCATTTTATGCATCCAGGTCTGCTTCCAGTCTCATTGGCTGGTTTAAAAACTATTCTTGAAATGTGTCTAACAAATAGTAGTTACATCCTGTGACTGCACCTGGTTTGCTGAACTGGCTATTTGAATTTTTCTCAGCAGATTGTTAGTGTAGGGTCATTATATTATATTAATTGAGAGGAGAGGAGAGGAGAGGAGAGGAGAGGAGAGGAGAGGAGAGGAGAGGAGAGGAGAGGAGAGGAGAGGAGAGGAGAGGAGAGGAGAGGAGAGGAGAGGAGAGGAGAGGAGAGGAGAGGAGAGGAGGACACTCTGCTACTTATCCATGCTTATAAGATATTAAAAATATTTTTGTCATCAAAGTGTTGGGACAGATGGACTCCACTCTTACATTAAAGCCAAGCAAAACTAATTTGTGCTTCTATCAATTGCAGATCATCTAGCTGCCTCAGATTATCCAAACAGAACTGTATGTTCATACACCATAAAGAAATAAAGACTTAAATAAATGAAATTTCAAAGGGGAGAATTACACAGTGCAGACTAGTTTATATTTGCATAAAGGTAGTCCCCACCGCGGCAGTAGAACTACTGAAGTACCATTACCCTGAGGCTTGTATCTTTCTTGTTTACTATGTCTCTGATGGTATAAGCTTTTAACATTTTCAGCATTTCAATAACGTTATTATTCAAGGAAAAAAAATGAAAATAATTGAGATTGAACACAATTTTGACAGACTTCGGACTTCTTCATCACTGAATTTCTCTGCACGCTTGCAAAACAACAATCCTGAGAAATGCTACACATTCTCAGAACTTGCTCCTTATCACTTTGGAAAGAATGTCCAGCTCACATGTTTTCTATTGGCCTGGTTGCAAGGTTGAAAATTAGGTATCTTAAACACTGCTGTGAGAGACAGAACTGTGCATAGCTCATATCACCTTTATCTACCTATGCTCTAGCTTCAGAAAGTGGGGGGGAAATCTCAGTCGGGCTTGCTGAGAGAAGAGATAAGCCTGAGGATTTCTCTCATGAAAATATTAAATATGTTCTTTTTCTCCAGTCGTGAAGATTGCTGTCCTACCTTGGGGCAGCCAGACGCAGTGTTTTTTCTTCTTCCTACCTAATGGGGCTTTGACAAAAAGCAGAAAGAAGTAAATCTCTAAAGTGTGAGAAAATAAATCTTTCCTTTCTCGTGTCCATGTGATGACTCCAGAAGTAAATTCCCTTCCCACTGCAACAGCAGATCCCTTCTAACCAATGATACTGTGTTTGTTTCTCTTGGTTCTGATAAATAAAACTTGAACTTACGGCACTTCAACCAACCAAGTAAACCACTGAAAACTTACTGAATGAGGACTGCTCTTTGGTCAGTTCTGCTCTTTTGCAGTTCTGAACCTCAAATCACTCTTTTATGCAGCTGCTTGTCCTTAGGTATGTTTATGCTACATTGTTGTAAAGTGACGAAGTGGGAGATATGGATGAATAAGCTCTCTGAACAAGTCAAAAAGTTCATGAAATTTAAAGAAAATTATTTCCCTGTCCAGTGCACCTTCAAAAGCTTTACTGAGGCCTGGTATCCTAGTTATTTTATCCCATTACATATTTGGCTTCCCCCGCTCAAGGCTGGTTCTGACATCTTCTGTGGAGCCTAGGATGAGGGTGTTGTAATGTCCTGTGAAAGAGTGCTGAAAAGCAGCACAGGGGCTTCTTGCTCTGCTTGGGAGCTGCAGATGAGTTCAGGCAGTTGATTATTGAACTCCACTGCAGCTGTGCCAGTGGTCAGCCATGTACTTTGTCGTTTCAGACCCTGCCCAGACTTTCCTTTGGGGCTTGACTTCGGACCTGCTCTGTCACTGAGAGCTTGCTCAGGGATAATTGGAGTCATTGCTGATGCAGTTTTCAGAATCAGACTTGCTCTGCTCTCCTTGTAATGACCCCTTGCCTAAAAGTTGCCCCTCTACCTACCTTGCTGTAGCTCTGAGTTCTGGGTTTACCTTCCCATATTGATTGGTGCAGTCCTGCTGCTCTCCGACAGACTGTCTGCTCTCGGTAGGCTTGTCTGGGGAAGAGGAGGAGTCACCCACTGTCAATGAATGTCTGGAGTGCTTGTAACTCCATCTGGGAAAGGATGATGAGGTGACTGAGAGCTTCTGGATTAGTACTAAAGAGGGGACAGGGGATTTTATGGTGGGGTTCTACTACAGGCTGCCTGACCAAGGAGACAGAGCTGATGAGGGGCTTT
Organism: Acridotheres tristis; assembly: GCA_037013685.1. NCBI lineage: Eukaryota > Metazoa > Chordata > Aves > Passeriformes > Sturnidae > Acridotheres > Acridotheres tristis. The sequence continues at coordinate 41,278,578 of CM072919.1, read as the reverse complement.
ACAGATGGATGTAAGCAGTCTCATGTTCACAACCTGATCCTCATGGAGGACTTCAGGAGCCTTCAAACACCTGTTGGAGGGAGAACACAATGGAGCATAGACAATCCAGGAGGTTCCTGGAATGCATTGATGTCAATTTCTTCTCTGAGTGATAGAGGAGCCAAGGAGGAGACATGTCAAGCTGGACCTTATTCTCACCAGCAAGGAGAACCCAGTGGGGAATGTGAAGCCCAAGGGCAGGCTGGGCTGCAGTGACCATGAAACTGTGGAGTTTAAGATTCCTGGAGCAATGAGGAGGGAAAGAAGCAAGATGAATATAGCCGACTTCAGGAGAGCTGACTCTGGCCTTTGGAAGGATCTCCTTGGTAGAGTGCCATGGGACAGAACTCGGAAGGCAACAGGGTGTCTTCAAGGGTCAGTATTGGGACTGGCACTGTTTAGCATCTTTGTTGGTGACACAGACAATGAGATTGGTTGAACCCTTGGCAAGTTCACTGACAGCACCAAGCTGTGTGACACAGTCAGGCTGCAGGGAAGCGATCCCATCCAGAGGAACCTTGGTAGGCTCGGGAGGTAGGCCTGTGGAAATCCCATGACGTTCAACAAATCCAAGTGCAGGGTCCTGCACCTGTATCAGGGCAATCCCAGGCACAAATACAGTCTGGACAGCGAATGAATTGAGAGCAGCTATGCAGAGAAAGACTTAGGGGTGCTAGTTTACAAGAATTTTGACATGAGCAATGTCAACAGCAATGTACACTTGCAGCCTAGGAGGACAGCTGCATCCTGAGCTGTGTCAAAAGGAGTGGCCAGCAGGTCAAGGGACATGATTCTCCCACTCTGTTCTCCTGCTCTATTCTCTATTCTGTTTGGAGTACTGTATCAAACCCCAGGGTTCCCAGAATAGGAAGGCTTTTGATCTATGGGACCAATTCCATAGGAAGGACACAAGGATGATCAGAGGGCTGGAGCACCTCTCTTATGAAGTCAGACTCAAAAAGACTGGGTTGTTCAACACAGAGCATAAGCCTATTTTGGCCTTTCAGTACCTAAAAGTGGTCTGCAAGGAGGCTGGGGAGAGACTTTTCACAAAGGCATATAGTGATAGAACAAGGGATAATGGCTTCAAACTGAAAGATGGCAAGTTTAGATTAGATATTAGGAAGAAATTCTTTACTGTGAGCATGGTGAGTCACTACAACAGGTTGTCCAGAGAGGTTGTGGAGTCACCATTCCTGGAGATGTTCAAGACCAGGGTGTATGTGGCTCTGAGTAATCTGGTGTAAGATGTCCCTGCTCATGGTAGAAGTGTTGGAACTAGGTTATCTTAAAGGTCCTTTCTAAAAGAGACTGTTCTAGGATTTAATTTTTTTTGTTTAAATTTGGTTTATTTTATTACAAATAAAGAAGATGCTATACTCAAAAGAAAGTTTAAGCCATGAAGTCAAAGAAACTTTACTGTAAAGTTGTCTCTTACTGCTATAAAGAGCAGTGGTATTACAATACTATTTGCATACACAATTTTTTTTAGCCATCCAGTACTTTTCCTCATCAAAACACAGCTCTACTGAAATATGACATTTCTTGAATATAATTTTTGAGTAGATACATCCTGTCTGTTTTTTGGCTTTTTACTTTACCATCCTTCAGATTTAGCAGTTCACTATTTGCTATTCAAGCCCTTCTCTGACTACGTTTTACTTGTGACATATGAGGCTTTGTTTCCAAAGAATGAGATTTATAATATTTATGAGAAAAAAACCCACACATTAGAAGAACATTTCCAGTTAAAGATTACTTTTTTGACCCCTTAGTTATTTCAGAGAAATTCTGGTGCCATAAGTTTGTTCAGTTTTTTCCTCAGATTATCATGAAAATCCTTATTAAAAGTGCTTGAAGGTTATCAATTAAATGCTTATATTAGTGTGAAGAATTAGATCTACTCTCAAGGTTTATTTTTATACATAAGTGTTTCAAATGGCTCAAGTTTTCCATATTGCTTTTTATTAGCAAATAAAATAATGGTACAAATATTTTTTAAATTAACATTGCTTTCAGAAGTGAGGCCTATTACTGTTTTATGTTTGTCACACGGTAGAGACATGAAGACATTCTGTACTTTTAACAGCAGACTATAAAAGATCAGGGCTTCACTGGCTGTCCTGGTTCTTATCATCATGAAAGTGGACACTTCAAGAGCTGACTGAGGATGTTGGTATATTACTTTTATGGAGAGTTTTTTCGAACATAATATAATGTACATAATGAGAGACCAAAGGAAGTGGACAAAAAGGGACTCGATTAAAAAACGGAAGGAAGGAAGGAAGGAAGGAAGGAAGGAAGGAAGGAAGGAAGGAAGGAAGGAAGGAAGGAAGGAAGGAAGGAAGGAAGGAAGGAAGGAAGGAAGGAAGGAAGGAAGGAAGGAAGGAAGGAAGGAAGGAAGGAAGGAAGGAAGGAAGGAAGGAAGGAAGGAAGGAAGGAAGGAAGGATTTATCTTTCTATTATGTGGTAGAATACCATTTTGTACATCTTGCCACAGCCTTCTAAAAATCGGTTGAAAAATGTGGGCAAGATGTATGGACAGCAGAGATTGGTTGAGGACTGGATGATACAGACTAAGAAATGAAGGCTGAAATCATTAGGCAATGTTAAACCACTTTTGTCTCCCTCTTTAAATTTGTGGACAGAGTGACAGAACTTTTGGTATTGTTAGTACAGGAAAAACATCTGACAACAATTAAAAGTCTGCATAAGGATAGTAAATTAACAAATGTGCAATCTCCATGGAAATACATGTGTGTGAACAAACTTGTCACAGTCTTTGGGAGCTATGCATAGGGGATACCAAAATGTGATGCTTTCAGCAGAGAAATTATATTCAGAAAACCTATTCAAGCAACTTCATCTGGAGGAGGCTGGGCAGCAAGCAGTATTACAGGTAAAAGACAACATATCCTTTTACAGGCTGACTAAATGCAAACCAAGATAGCTACCATCAGCCACAAGACAGTAAAGATTTCTGACAGTAAGAGCTATGCTCTTTATTTGTTGATTCCCAGACTTTAAGCCACCACTTCCAGATCTGCTCTTTACGTTTTTCCAAGGCTCTGGCTTTGGGGGCAGGTGATTACTTAGGAAGCATCAAAGAAAGAAACAGGTTAGAAATCTAGTTTATGTTGCATGAACAAAAGTTTTACACATTGAAGCTGAAATTATTTTAAAAGTATGGAAATCTTCAAGAATGCACAAATAGCTGTGAGTTACACAATGAGTCATAAACAAGCAAAACCCAACAATTTCCTCAGGACTGTTCATCTGAATATGTGTGACCTGCATGTGTTCAGAGGTATAACAGCATGATCTAAGCATACATGACAAATATTATCCTCTTATTGATAAGCTTTTGGATAATCTCATCAACAAGGTTCTAAATATCACCACTGAAAATAAGATTCTCTTCAAACCCACTCAGCTTAGATAATCCTTCAACTCAGATGCAACAGTCCTCTTAACTCAAGGTTTCTTCAGGTGTCTTTGGTCTTATTTGACATGAACCAACTGCATGCCTTGACTATCTAGCAAACTTTGTTCTACAACATGGCCGAGACTAAAAAAGTGAAATCTTCAAATGAAAGATCTGAGAGAAGAAAATCTTATTTTCATAATTCTAAGAAAACAAATTCACAGTTACAAAATCAGCAAACTTTAGAAAAAATTCATTACAATTTTTCTCTTTGAAAGGATATTGCAGATTTTCTCAATATCTCACAGTGCAGGCCACACAGCTGTTCTCTGTGGACATGGAAAACATGGAAGCAACGCTACCAATGCTAAAATAAGGAACCAGCATATGGGTCAAGCCTTTCTACAGATGACAGGAAGAAAGAAAACCCAAAGAGGGAAAATCTTCTGTTTCCACACCTGTGATGACTGAGGCTCATAAATGCCTACAAGTAGAAGGAAAGTTGAGTTACTGGAACACATCTTATCTAGAGTTGAAACCATTGATCACTGAAAAGAGAATCTAGCAGCTGCCGTCAAGCACAAACTAATTTCTTTTTACTACCCGTACAGAGATTTTACCCATTACTTTAATTCCTACACAAATTCTATCCTATTGCATGAGATTTTTAACTTCTCACTGGTTATGCTTAAGCATTCTGAGAAATGAGTTCCCTTACACTAAAAACCACCTGAAATGCTCAGAGTCTTGGTCATTAATAGTGGCAAAGTTCTGTGGTCAGTTCTGGGTACAAGTGAGACAATACTCATGGTATTATTGACTCCTAAACACACTTCCCATCCCTCTCAAATCAAAAGGTAGTGTGTCAAATTCTTGCTCTTCGTATGCAATCAGATAAAATTGCAGGAGTCACATTAGTAAGTCAACAATTTAATATTTTTTGAGTTGACTTTGTACAAGTCAACAGGTGTTTTCCAGTAAAGTTCTCATGGACTTTTTAGAAAAAAGGCATCCTAGCACCTTCAGTTCTTCTTCAGCATCTGTAGCAATTTCACTACCTCCTCCTTCACTTAAGATTCTGAAGATCTACAAGGAAAACAAGATTTTATGTTGCATGAAGTCACAGATATCTTTTATTACTTTAGAGAGATTTTTCCCTCATAAACTTTTTCTTCAGTTTATGTGACAGTTTGTTTCTGTCAAGACTATGCTGAAGAGAATAGTTTGTATGATACACCCTCTTTTACAGAGGATTGGTGTGCTTGTGTTATATCTCTTGACGGTTTTCTTCATTTATCTCCGTCACCCTCAATTCCTGTGTTAGAGGAACTTTGCAGTTTTGAACAGCATAACAAAATGTCTCCTATGCTGCAAGAAGACAGAGAAATTCTGTTTGCTTCATCCTTGGCTTCAAGTCTTGTTTAATTGTTCTACCTGACACTGGAGCATTTTCAGCAGAATGTAATGGAAGGTCTCATTCTCTGTACAGCATGGTGGCTACTGTTGGTTCAATGATTTGGCATCCTACTCTCATATTTTAGGAAACCCAGACACCGAAAGCTAGGACAGCATGTTCCAGAGCAGGCAAGGTACTTAAAAATCGGGCACTGCAGTGGTTAAATGCTGTGTTCCTAAGTATCTGACACTGCTACAAACCTCAGTGTGAAGGTGTTTACTCTTCCCACAGGCTGGCAAAACTGTTGTATACTCTGTTGCATGCACAGCTATGATGAATTTTGACCACATCAAGGAAGATATTCTTTGGAAATCTACTTTGGTTGTGATTTGCCTGCACTATCCCTTTTAAATTAATCCAAAGCAAACCACACAGTGACATCCCATTGAATCTGGTGGGAGATTTGATGTACTAAGAAATTTTATAAGACTGCTGAGCCATTTGTGGCTTGGTTTTGCTTTGTTTTTTCATGCAAACATTTTGAAAGGAGTGGGAAAGTTGGTGTCTCTGAAGGTTTTTGCTATGAAAATTCATTTGGGGATCTTTATTGAGGATTTGAATATGTATAAATAGTATGTTTCATGGTCTTGGAAAACATAGTAAAAGCAATAAAAAAGAAAAATGGAAGAAAATACGCTACTTAATCTCCTCTCTGTAGAAACAAAGTCTATTTGGGCAAAGAAAAAGAAAAGAGTTTTGAGAAATTCCCTTCCTTGTCTTCTGATACAGGACAGTAAGTGTCTTGTAAACACATAATTCTTCTGTGACAGTCTTTCCAAACTGAAGGAGCATCACACCAGCAGCATAGGCTTTTGCTGACACTAATTCCTACATATGGTTCATGTTCATCAGCTCTTAATTACTTTAACTGCTGCTGCTGACCAATAAGCATTTCCCATTTTGGAAAGCTGATCAGGCCAGCAGGTGTTATATGCTACTAATGTGGAAAACAAAATCTCCCTTCTTCTGCTGACATGTTTTTGGGAAGTAGGTTGATTTGAGCTTGTGGGTGATGTCTGACATTCTACTAGAGAGTGAGAGTTTATAAGTCCGTTTTTCCTGGAATAGTCTAATTTTTGTAATAAGGATGATGCACATTTTCAGCATGTTGTGCTAAAACCAGGTACCAAACACTTGAACTATATGTAAGACACGGTGTTCTCTATAGAGGTTTGCTAAAAGAGATATGGGAAAGGTCTCTTATTTAGATTCCTCCATCTACTCCTGTATTTATATAAAAGCTTAATCTTGTTTCAAAAGCTAATTAATGTACATTGGCATTGTAGGGCTCCCTGTGTATGCATATGAGGTCCATGACTATGTCTGTAAGATCTGGCCATACACCTTACAAATGCACACTGAAATTATCCTTTAAGAACCTGAAATACTTAGCATACAACAAAGGAAACCTTGGACACCACAGAGACACCACATTTGATAACCAATTCAAATGGAAATTACTGAAGTTTAGCTGACTATTAAGTAATTTTAATAATTTTCCTATGAAAAGAACATTAAGTATGAAAGCAATAATCCTGACTATGAAGTAAGGATGTTTAATTGAGTAGGTCCTGTAACCAACGCAGTTTTAAAGTCTGAGAAAAATGTGACTGCAACAATTAAACTGCTTTGAAGCGTTGGTTTAAAATGTCTACCTCATTCTGTTTCATGGTAAGAATCCATCCACTTTGTGATAGTTAACTTCCACAGGTCTTCTGGTCCAGGGCACCGTTGAACCAAACACACACAAGCCCATACAAAGTCACTCACATGCTCAGATGTGTATTACCCGATGCATCTGGAGTGTCTGGAAAACCTTGCTCATGGCAAGTGCCTTTTTTGTGACATTGCAGGTGGTAACCACCAGTGAGCAGAGGCTCTTGTAGACATGAAACTGAGTGTCCTATTCCCTCATGTGACAGCCACCCACTACATATCTTGGTACATACAGCACTGCTCCTACATGGGCATGTCCAGTAGCTGCTCTGCTTTACTGGCTCATGTTTCTCAGCCTTTCTAGGTAATTCCCTGGCCCCACACTTCATGAGTTTGCAGAGACACTGCAGTTCCTCTAACGATCCATGATTTTTCCACACAGCTTTTTTTTTCCTTTCTTTTGAGCCAAGCAAAGTAAAACAGTAGCCATACGAACTGCTAGGAGATTTCCCAGTGGCAGGATTCCAGCTACAGAGCCTTGCAGAAATAATGCAGACTCAAACTAGGATTGCTACATTTAAGATCAACTATAATAACATCTTTTATTCTTAATTATTTCAATACAGACAACATTAATATTCTCTCCTGCCTCCATGGAATTTAAAGCAGGCGTCCATGTCCATTGAGAGCTGTTTAACATTTTTACTCTGAACTCTCATTTTTCAGTTCACAGGACACTTAGTTTCTGCATTAGACATGAAAGGAACATCTCAGACATCGATATTTGAGATCAATGTACACTCACAAAAACAATATATAGAAATTCCTACCTTGCAGCTTGTGCTTTTAATTTTCTCCTCTTCTTCATGACATTTCATGGATGGTTTGGGAACTGGAGTGCTTAAAATTCTCTGCCTGGCTAAGCACAAGTTAGTCATAGTAAGAACTTCTTACTTAAGAAAGTAAGAAATGGTGCTCTCACTCAAAAGTTTCAAAGGAGTGAGATGTGCTGTCCAACGACAGGTAAGTATGAGTTATAACAATGTTTTTTACAGAATGCACATACAAATTTTTACCTGTGTAAACACAGACTTCAGAATTAACTTTCCATATATTCCAACAGTTTCTTGTTTGTTGCTTTGGAAATGAGTGTCATTACAAAATCATTCACTTAAATTTAAATGAAAATGTTAAGTGTCACAGTTATGTTTATTTTAGCCCATGTACGTCAACACAGGACTCAGTCATCTTATCCCACTGATGACTTCTGTAAAGTAGGCAGATTGTACCACTAGACTCCCTGAGGCCAGAGTAGTAAGGCAGGACTCATAGTTTTTTGAAACCTTCCCCAAATGTTTTAAACACAGAAACAAACAGCTGGTGATTTTGCAGCTGGTAGCATGCTGGTCCTTGCGCTCACAGCAAACCAGTCTTGCTGGGAAAACAGCACTTAACTGTCTGAATTCAAAATAATTCAGACGGGGGAACTTTGCCCTCTCTGTAGACACTTCTGAGCCTGAAGGCAGTCTCTAATGCTTTTTTTCCACCAGGTACTAACAATTTAATTTTCCCTAGCTGACTGAATAAGACACAGTTCACTCTTGAGTAAAACATAAAATAAAGTTGTACTGTATTAGGTGTGTCCAGGATCTGTTGTGCTTTAATTCTAGACATTTCTGGGTCTTTCTAGGTAATTGCCTTTCCCTGCACTTTGTAAGTGCACAGAGACACAGAAACTCTGTAATTCTTCTCCATGGCACCTTTTTTCCTTTCCTCTGCATGGAGAAAGCAAAACACTGCAGTGTGAAGCCTGTGAGTTACTTTGATCCTAAACTGTTCTCAGGTTCTTATGGACACATAAGGCTGTTTTTACTCCATTTTTATGGGGGAATTTACTGTTCCATATTAGAAAGATCTCTTCCTTTGAAATGGTTAGTTTGTGGGCTTTTAGCAATTAAATAAAAATAATCCTTGAAGGAAAAAAAGAGTTTCAAGCAACCACAATGTGGACTGTGAACTTGAATGCCAGTTGAACCCAATCCTCAGCAGTATTCGTGTTGCAGTAATAACAGAGAGTAACTAGAAACGGCTCCAAAGAAGAAGGCCCCTAACCCACTTTAAAAAGCTGGAAATAGAAACACAACTTTTAATCTCTCTTGGTTTGGTTCAAGAAATTAAGAGCCAGTGTTAAAGCTTTACAAAACTAGCCCATGAACTGTCCACTCTTTGCACCATCTAATATGAAACTATTTGACATTTAAAGTTCAAATTCAGACTCAGTTGAGCACTTTCAAGCGGAAAAGGAGAAAATAGGAAAATACGGAAAACGTCTTAAAGCATTATTTGCCAATTCTTTCTCAGTTATTTCCATATTAAACTTAGATCACAAATTAAATTTTTATCCTTACTTGCAACATTGAAAAACAACTTCACAGTAGAATATTCTGCCACTTGCACTGTCATTACTAATAATGCACTTTGTATTTAGATCTTAAGTAACATACTATTGTTGCATAGGGAAAAAAAGGCTATTTATCCACGTTGATATATTGTATAGGACTGTGGAGTCAGACTGGTTTAATCTATGGCGAAATCCTTGAGAATTTCTGAAAATCCATTTAAATTTACTACTTCTTTTGTATGCAATTCAAACATTTCCCTTTACTTGCTGTTTTACAGAGGAAATTCAGGTAGCTTTGTTTTTCCATGAAGGAGAATTTCTCAAGGGGATGGGTGTACGATACCTTTATGAACAGAAGAATATTAATTTTATCCATGTAATAATTATTTCTTGTTTCTATCCAATAGAAAACAAAATTAGTTTTTTTCTTTAAAGAAAAGAAAATTCTGCTGCTCTCCTTTTTGAAGAACGTTTGCAAAATGCCTCAAAAGGGAAATGCGAATGTTTTCTACATGTTTGTTGAGCACAACGTGCTGAGCTTTTTTGTTTTTCTTAAGTAATATTCATCACTTTTGAAGATGTCAAACACATAATCTATTTTAAACACATAGTTGAGAGTTTACTGCAGCAGGCCATTTATAGCTGTCTTTGTTTAGGTCAGATAGTTTACCAGAACATATTTCTAATTACCTATCACAATTGCTATAGGTTCATCACAGCATAAAACTACACATATTTCAATTTTTTATTCAGTTGTATTAAAAATACCAAGTGGGGCACGCATTGTGTTTATACACACAAAATTAGAAAATGGAAACAGTCATCGAGGCATCAGAAGTCATTTTCCCAGGGCCTTCACTTTATGTTTTTTATTCTAAGACATTCTCATTTTCCAAAGTCAATTTTTTTGTTGCTTGTTTGGTTTCTGGTTTTTTGTTTGTTTGGATTTGGTTTGGTTTTTTTTTTGGTTGTTGTTGTGGGTTTTTTTGTTTGGTTGGTTTTTTGGTTTTTTGGGTTTTTTTTGAGGGGTCTTCTCTCTGTATTTCGTGTTTCTTTCCTCGAATTGCATTTGTTTAAACTAGGAGATATGATATATAAATTATCCAGGACTTAAATTACTTTTTACGAATAGTTTTGTCTATCTGTAGTTTCTGTAGTGTAATGGATTTTTTTTTTCTGTATCATAACAACATAAATAATTGCATCAAATGCAAAGAGGGAAATTTTAAACAGCTTGAGTCTGGATTATGTTACATCCATTCAATTGTAATGATGATACTAGAATAAAAATTGTATTTTCCTACTACCTTAGAATCATTGTTCAAAGATTCAAGGAATGAAACAGCCAGGCTGAAATCAGTATTACATACAGAATTAATAACAGTGACATGGAGAACATACTGGTTAAACAATTGCTAATAAAGTTAGCTTGTGGTCCTGATACTGACAATGGAGTTAAGTACAGCTGCAGAGACCACAGAAAAAAAAGTCTGAACTGTTGCTTTTATTCTCATGATGACTGGTGCAGCAAAGAGCTGAAATTCAAGTATTCTTATGGGCTGATTCTTGCATGTATTGAATGACTGCTTATTTTTGGACTTTTAAAAAAGTCTGTTTTCAAATGAACACAGGCATCTACCACTTCCTTGCAAATCATGACAATTCAGCCACTAAACATAAGTTCAGAGATTAAGATAAATTTTACATATAGAATTTTTACTCTAAAGATTATTTGAATGACAGTGGTGTAGGCTAAATATATAATAACTGCATATAACATTTTTTTGTCTTTATTGCCGGTTATTTGAGTCACATAATTACAATAAAAATCCCAATATTCAACTCTTGCCATGATTTTATGAATTGAAAAGTTGTTGCAAAGAATAAGGACCTTGTTTTGAAGATGTCAAGAAGAATGGATCATGCAAAATCCCTTAAATTATTTCCTAAAAAATTCTGTCACCCTTGGCTACTCTGAACAGCCAGACTCATAATATTTTTTTCCCTCAGTGAACATATACAAAAATTGCTTTCTTCTATGGTTAGTACTTTAGAGAGCATGTTATAATTCCCCATGGCAAAGTTTTCATAGTAGGATTACAGCCTAAGAAAATTAATGATGAGCAGCAAAGTGCTCCAGGGATGTTGTGCAATTATTTTCATGGTAGCTGACACCCTCTATTTGCTTTACTTCCTCTGTCTGTTATGTAAATTTTATTTTAACAAAGAACTGCTCAGTCAATCAGTAAAACATGAAGGTTTACAGAAGGACTTTCAAAAAGCTTACATTTAATTGATATCCAAATCCTCTCAGTTTGCAAATCAGTAACAAAAGATGTTTTGCCTTCTTTCTGCAAACAGAGCAGATGTCTAAGTAAAATATCACCTCTGGAACAGAAGCAACTGACTTTTATGTTCACATCACAAAAATGGAAGCTCTACACTGGTGGCCTGTCTTATTTACACCACACACATGGCAATCTTTGACATTCATTTCCTTGAATATAAACAGAAGATACAGCCTCCCTCTCCAGAAGTTAATGAATTGAATGATAAGATCCCTTAATTCAAACGCCTAATGACCCCATGGAACCTCCACAGTTCTGAGGACTGGTGAAACAGTACCTTTGTGCCTACTGTGAGCACACATACAGCCTTAAGCCAAATTAGATAAAGCAATTTTAATGCTGACAAAAACCATATTTTCAATTTGACTAAAAGCCAGCTGAAATGACTGGAGCATAGGGGTAAAAATTTTGTAATTTATCTACAGTTAAAGGATTTAACATGAGCAGGATACCTAGTGAAAGGACATTAACAATATCGAGATTACTAGACATAAACCAATAGATTGAAAACTTCAGAGAACAAAAGCATTCATTATAACTAGTCAGATGTTTTCAGGTGGGCTGTTAAGTCTTAAAAAATTACAGAATATGAAACTTTCAAATGTGTGCCAGTTATGGAAAAAAAATATGAAAATCATTTCAAATCACACAGAGTAATACATTACATTATTGGGGAAAAATGTTCAGGACATTCATCTACAATGCAGAAAAACTGCCTGATTTAGATGGAGGATTTAAACCTTGGCTCTATCTATGTCTTCTGGGCTAAGCAAATCTTGTGTAAAAATCTCTGCTTCGATTTGATCCATCTTTATAGAAAAGACCTAAAATTCCTAAAATGTGAAAAAATAAATAGTCTTTTTATCCTACCATGATGTGAGAATTTTTCTTTTTTAAAATTTTGAAGAAGGGAGAATACAATTTCTCATCCAACTCTGATGTCATCCTCTGCTGAGCTATTGGGCATGAGACTTGCTCAGTGTGCAGGAATGACTACACACAACTGAATATTAGCATTCAATTTCTCATAAACTCTAGACTCTCAAACTATAAAAACAGGAGGAAAAGGACCTTCTTTAATTTAGGCAAGATTTTAGTTGCTGGTTTTTTTGGGTTTTTAAATGTTTATTTGTTTTGTAGTGCAAATTCCGTAAGGTACTCACAGCTCTAAATTTCTTTTCCATTTTATTTTTACATAAATTAGATCCCTACAGTGTAAGAAATGGAGTATCTTATATAATGATATCTTGATTACCTCCAGAGCAAACAAAAAGTCAAGTCAAACTGTCCAGCCAAAGCATTCAAACCACTGTTTGGTGTAGATCATATGAAAGCTGGGGAAGTGTTTTGCCAAACACCTCACAGATGCTCTACTAAAACTTGGGGAAGTTGCTACTTGGACTTTTTTTGTAACTTCTTGAGTTGGGATAGAATCTTCCAATTCTCTGCTTGGTGGTAAAAATCCCTCACTCTTCATGCAATCAGAAATAAACTATGGATACTTTTGCATCTTATTATTATTCCTAATGGAAACCTTTTAGTCTTTGCACCTTTGCATGGTGCCCGTTCTTGAAATTCAAGTTTGATGTAGAAGATCATGTCTACTGTCAAGAGCACCTCAGTTTTAGCCAAAATTAATTTCCAATAACATCTACAGGCTCCCCAAAATTTTTTCAGTTTGCTTAGCTTCTATTACATAAAGAAGAAGTTGTGAGTCTGGGTCTTGATAAAATGTGAAAAGTATGCTCTGTCCTGTAATAGCTGAAGGATGGGACTAAAGGAGCAAAATAGTAATTTCTTACTTTGAAATTCATCAGTACACTGAACTGTAAAACTGAACATGGGGCAAGACATGTTCCCTACAGCAAGGAATAAACGTATGTCTCTAGAGCCTCCTTGCTCAAAATTCTCAACAATTCCATTTTCTTTGGATAAAGCTGCAAACTGTATATTTCACTACTATCTCTAAATGAAAAAAATGAACCTTATACAGCTGTGGAGCATATTGGATTGGTAAAAAAAACAGAAAAACCTGTTCATATATGTAATCTTTTGGCATGACCAAGAATTAAAAAAGAACTCTATAATCCTATCCATTAGCAGGCTAACCATAAAACTTCTGCAAATTCATGCAAATAAAATTGTCATTCATTGGAAACAAAAGCTGCTTCACTTGAATTTCCGGTGAGTATTTAGGCGTCCAGGAAGGCAGGACTGAAATGATGAAGAGAATGTGGATGAAATACAGGTATTATTTCATACTACTGCAGAAACTACATCTTAAACTCTCCTTGCACTGCGATACGCTGCCTTCCATGGTGGCATCCCATTTGTAATAACCAATTATATCAGCAAAGGAAAGCTATTGGAGAAAAGCAGCCTTATGTAAATAAGATGCCAAATGAGAAGGCAAATATTTAACTTGTATCACCTATGCAATGAGAGATACTTAGTTGAAGAGTAGAACTATGCATGTTGCCAATTACTTACCATTTTCTCTTCTTTTTGAAAAAAAAATCTTAAATAATGGTTTAAAAATCTATAAGAATTAAGTTAAATTTTATTCATCAGTTAGAATAGTATGTTATGAATATAAGACCCTAGTAAGGCTGAAGGAATGCATTGCAAAACTGAGCACAAAATATTTATTTTGATGTAATTACACTGTCAAACAGAATTCTATTGATGAATTTTGGTCTTTAATGATATGGGCTACAAGGAGGCATTGATCCTTCAGCATATGCCTGTCTTCTTGTAAACTCTGACAGAATCCCAAGCTGGTAAACAAAAGCAAATTCTGCTTTTTGAGCCTGATTATGTGTAAATTCCTTACACGTTCATTCCCTGAATGCATCTTGTTGACTAATTTATATTTTTTCATTGCCGATTGACTCCAAAGCATTTTAGTGGAGATCAGTAGAGACACCACTGCTATGCTGGCAACCTCTGTTCCACTGTAAAGAAGTACCAGAGCAGACAAGACTGCCAGCTAGCTGATCACATATTTTTTCCTCTAATTTCCTAAAGTAGTATGCATTACACCTTACAGTCATTAGAAAACAGTGGACTGTGCTGGGGGGAAAACTACCAAACAACGAAAAAGCAATGTGTAATTTTTCATAATAGAATATGATTTTAAACTACACATGAATAATCAAGAATGCAAACGTTCTCCAGTCATTGCTTGCTGTCAGTGCACAAGCAGTTCAAATTTCAGGACTGCTGTCTTTTTTTCCTTGATGTTAATAGAATAGAAAATTAAGTTTAACAAACTTAATTATCAGTGATAACTCTACAACACTAAGGCAAAAGAAATTAAACACTTGAATATTTCTGGGCAATTTAATGTCGTTTGATGGCATTTGATTTTGGTTTTCATAACTGCTGAAGCCTTGCAGCTCCCACTAAGCTCATGTGAAGTAGTGATAAGTTAGCAGTTCTACAAACCCTACTTGTTCTCTTGCCAGTTTACAGCTTAAATGTAAAAGAACTTCAAACAGTGGCCACTTGAAAAGTTTTTGCTTTTACATGCAAGCTACCAAGCAGCCCTTAGCCCATCTGCTTGGGAGTCTCATATTTTATAAACATTTATATTTCAACTCAGTTGGTGTTTCAGAGAACTTATGCTCATTGATTTACTGTACTTAAAAGGCAATGTTTGAGAAATTGAGTTTTTATGTATTTTTATCCATTGCTGTCAATGTTGTGTGAATGGTTCTACAGCTGGCATTATTTATAGAGCTATGTAAACTATGGCTAGACTTTGTTTCCCAAGCAAGTTCTGAAGCAGACATCAGAATTAGCTCAAAAAGAAAAAAAAGGAAAAAAACCCCTCTCAAATACCCAACAACCTTCTCCTTCCTCTTACAGATCACTGTCGTTTTCTGAACACCATACATAATTTTTATGCTAATCCTTTGATGCAAGCAGGAATCTCCATAGGAACCAGTTCCACATCACCATTTTCTACAGAGGGCAGCTGACATCGACACAGATTTTAGGACAAACCTGACCAGTTATGCACTATGATGCATCAAACACCTTACTACTCACCCCATGACTGAGATGGAAAACAGCATTCAGTTTCTTTACTGCAGGAAAGGGTTATGGTTTTTCAGTTCCTTGGTTTAGTCTTGTTTCTCTCACAAAACAAGTCCTTTTTAAGTAAAGTTAAAACTATAATGCCCTCACTAGTAACTGTAAAACCTGTTCCATACAAATGTGTTTGTTTTCCATGTGTACTTCAGCAGCTCTTAGTTCCTAAGCACATGCACACTCATGGAGATTTTGAAGTAATTTTTACAGCCACAGAGCTATAATGTGAGGAGTAATAGCTGAACTTAAAGAACATTTGCACTGCACTGCAAAATTGACTATAATGGATGGCTTTTCCATTTTTTGTCATGAATCCCTTACAAATATGTGATGATCCTCTGCTTTGTTTATAAATTATACTCCCCATAACTTCAAAAAAATCTTGAAAACTTGGCCTAAATATAGCCCAATGCCTGAAAACTAAAAAGCAAGAAAAAGTAACAAGTTTCTTCCTATGTTAATGCTGCAACTTTTCTGAAAGTACCGTGTCTTGTCTTTTTTAGTTTGTATTTAGGGACTGTCTCACTTGGCTAGGCTACAGTATTAGCTAAGATGTCTATGGAAAGTTTACGTTGAATAAGAGGTTAATAATTAATTTATACCATTGACTTCACAAGTTCTGTAGAACAACAGTAGTGAAAATTTCAAAAACGAAATCATAGTAGGTAAGAGTGTATGTCGATATAAACACCGTTGATTTATATTTCGACTTCTCCTGAACTGGATATCAAAGTAAACAGGAAAGTTATGAGGAAAGTTACTGGGAATACCTATGGTGGTGTTTCCATGTATCACCTTCAGTCCTACTGCCAGGAACCCTTAGGTAGGCACACTCATTTAGCATTCAAGCCTTTAATAATCTGTTTTTCCCTCCCTTGTTTTCTGCAAGTATCTGGAGCCTACAGCACACATAATCCCCAGCAGCAGGGAGGAAAAGGGACTTAACAAAGACTACATTCATCTCTACTTTTTTCTTCTATTTTCCTAAACAGGTACAAGTTCTTAATGTCAGTTGTCATGGGGTTACTCCACAAGTACAACCTGCACTGCAAGGCCACCATAGTCCATTGTGTCAGTTATCCTGAATTGTATTAATGAATTTGATCCTTTAAGAACACACCATTCCTGCTGTGATAACAGCACAATCAGTGGAAGCAGCCTAACACTTCTCTATATTCAGTCATTTCCTGTCATTGTTAAATCAATCATGTAAACGAATTTTCCCATTCTGGTGTTCACTGCAGACTGCAACTTCTTAACAAAAGCTTTAATTAAAAAATCCAAAACAACAACACTTTTCCAGCATGCAAATAAGGGAAAACAGAAATTAAAACAGTCACTAGGTGTTGCGTTTCTTGAATAATAGCTGTTGTGCTCACTGCCAAAGTTGAGGATCTAGTGGGAAAATAAATGAACATTTTCTTAAAAACTTTTAAAAGAGTCCCAAAGTGAACAATTTAATTCTGCCACTTACTAACTTCTGGACATGAGATTTTACAATTTCAGAATATTTTTTGATAGTTTTTTTTTTTTACATGGCCATGAAAAAAACCCGTATTTATGTCAGTAGCAATATAAAAATGAAAAAATGCTGTCTTTTCAATTTATTTTGAAAGGGCAACCTAGAACTCTAATATAAGCTCATACTGAAAGTGTCAGAACAGTATAAAGTGTAAATTTTTTTGTGCACTGCACAACTATAGTCCATTCAAAACCCGTCTCTTTATTTGGACACGTTTTTGTAAACTCAGACAAACAGAAGAATGTGATAAGTTAATACTGACATACAGATGTAGCAAAAAATGATTTTGCAGAAGGAGTTAGCTTGTCAAAATTTATTTCATTGCCAAACAGCAAGAAACTGATATTGGCAATAATTCTATAATATTTAAGTGAAGGCATCATTTCTTGCATGAATTTTAGAAATTATTAACAGGAACACAAAACTATATTTATTGTCCTACACCAATTAACTTTCAAGACTATTTGAAACAAAATCGGCAAGAAAGAAAAATGCCAAAAGGAAAACTAGTCTTTAGGAATTTGAGCACAATGACCTCAAGGTATACTGTTTTTTACTGAAGCACAAAGGAATTCTGTGAAGGCTGTATAGTCAACCTTTCTCATACATACCTCTTTCAAATATTATGGTTCATGCACGTTTTCTGTACTGATCTACTATTCTTTTCCCAGCTCAGTCAGTAGTACAGAAAACATTTTGATAAAATAAAATGCATGGATCTGCTGTTGAACTCCTCTTGGAAGTATTTACATTGTAGATGGAAGACAGCACATGGTACTTCAAATCTTTTACTCCAGTGCACGCTCTTTTTCTGGAAGTTATGACTGAAAACTAATTGGGAAGGGGACCTGGATAAATACAGCTGTGTTGATAGGGAGTATAGTGATGGAAGGGGTAATACAAGACTGCACCATCTGTAGAATATCCTCTCTATTACTTTGCTCCTTTCAATTCTACAAAGGTTATTTTAATGGCTGCTGAAATCCAAGATGTGCATTCCTACTGTAGCTCTATGGCAAATACCTGAAGTTATTTTTGTTTCTGTATAATGGCAAATACCACCTGTCGCATCTAAATGCAGAGGAAAAGTGGAAAACACTCTGAGCTGGACTATACCCACTAGACAGAAACAGTCTCACAGCACTTACACTGTCCAAGACAAACAAATCCTTATCAACAATAGGATTTACCTCTGAAATTAGTTCCAATTAGAACACCCCTTTACTTTGACTAAAAAGCTTTATACGTGTCAGAAATAATTTGCAAGGTTTTACCACAAGTTTAATTCTTTTTTGATTGGATTACTAATCACAACACTTTATTCTTGTTTTACTAAAATAAAAATCTGAATCTGGGGTCAGGCAGTACTATGCCTCTAAAGGCAGTTATTTTTAACTGAGTAGTAGGAACTTGCAAAGAATCTTCTGGAGAATATTTCTATGATAAAACCGCGGAAGCATTTTATCCCTCCTTGCAAAGAAAATTAAACAACTCATGCTAATATATCTCTGAAAAGCCAACTTTTTGCAGCAGGATTTGCTGTAAAACCTCTAAAGGTACAATGTAACATGCAATTCCTGCCTTGGCCAACTTATCACTTTCTGAACCTTGATAAGAAAAAAGCTTTACACAGCATCACTGGACAGTCACTCAGACACACTGGTTACACATGTGACATTTAAAACTATTTTGTGAGCTGCTTTGAGTGAGATTTGTTCTTAAACATAGATTTCGATAATTCTGAACTTTTAACCCTTCATCAAAGCTATTTACAGTCCAGAAAGACCCCAGCTGTAAAAAGAATCCGGCTAGGGCAGAGCTCAGCCACAGAGGCTGATAATGTAACTTTGGGACGTTTACAATGCCTTCGTATGTGGTCAGTGGCTTTGCAAGAGACCACACACACACAAACAGAGGCTCTCATAATTGCCTAACATTTTCACCACCTGTTCTCAAGCCATGTTATCAGATGTGGAGGAACCAGTAAAAAACAGTTTATAAGCTATAAATGGAAGCAGCTACGTCAGGGAGCTGAAAAACATTTCACTGCAAGTTATTT
Organism: Acridotheres tristis; assembly: GCA_037013685.1. Taxonomy (NCBI): domain Eukaryota; kingdom Metazoa; phylum Chordata; class Aves; order Passeriformes; family Sturnidae; genus Acridotheres; species Acridotheres tristis. The sequence continues at coordinate 41,259,578 of CM072919.1, read as the reverse complement.
GTGTAGCAGACTATAATTTAAATGTCACTAAACTTCTTTAAAGTATCGGTTTCAAGTTACAGGATGTCACAGTTGTTCTTTTGGGGTAGGAGATACGTGTGCTGGGACGATCAAAGAGGTGATATTTCTTGTTTAACAGATCATGTCAAAGATAAGGTTATCTTTCCCTTGCCTCTCTGCTTCATCTTTGCCCCTGTCTGCTGCTTAAGTGTGAAATCTTGGTTTAGTTTAGAAAAAAACCCCATCAGAGCACCTACCATATTCAGTCATTTCACAGCCTTCAGAGGTGTTGAGTTAGTATGGAAATGCTGATATCTCTATTCCTATGGGAGTCAATAAAATTACTCTTAAAAAAAAAAAATCTAAGTACAGCTCTACATTTCCCACATTGTTCTTTAAAGGCATTTGCTTTAGCAATTATTTTAATAGTATGTCCTCTGTCACTGCTGACTTCTATGAAAATTGTCTTCTATAACTAGAAATTTAGTATGATATATGGTATAAATGAAGCATTCATCGGGAATATGTTGAATATGTTGTGAATTTGAGCCTTAAATCCATTCTTATTTGATACTTAAGCCCAAAGGTCAGAACTGACTGATTTCCAAGAGAGAAGAAAAGTGAAATATTTGCATACCCAGTTTTAAATTGACCCAGTTAGTTTTGCATGTCTCATTCAAGAAATATTAGACAGAATTTTAGTTTGTTCTCAGTAACCTTATTATTGAAATTGTATTCATATATATTCATATAATTGTATTCATATATGCTGGCTACTTATTGGTTTGGGTTATCAGGATTGTGAATCCTTGCCTGTAATGGATTTGTATTAGTTATTCAGAGTATATATTAAAACAAATATGGAAAGTCTATTACTATATATAAAAAGCCTTACACTTACAACTGGTAGAAAGAATGTTGAAAAAAGTTTCAAAAATTACTTGCTGCATTGTTTTTGGAATTTTAGCCCCTCCAAAGTAGTATTTTTACATGTGATAAAACTATTCTTACATTGAAATATTGTAAAACCATTAATTCATAGGAACACAGCTCTGAGGACATCCAGAGCCAGCTTATTAGCACAGTATTCCTTACTGTTCTGGGTTATCAGTTATGACAACTTATTTTTCATTCACTAGGCAGAGCATGAGTAATGGTTTTTATTTTTACCAAAGAGTTACTCACTGGTAGAGCAATGCAGTCTTTGAATAGTGCAGTTACTTGGGATGACTGCTTGGAAATTTAATTAAAAATTAAGTTCTCAAGTTTTACTCTCAGATCATTATCTACATAAGAAATGCTGTGCTGTGGAATATTCTCTATCTAGATTTGACAAATTTGGGCAGTTTTGATACTATTCTCTTATAAAAAATATTGCAGAAAAAGAAAAACAAAGCAGAGAAGGGTAACAAAGGAAGAGCACTATAAAAGAATCAGGAAATAAAGGTCATACAGGAAGAGAGAATTCTTCAGTTTGCAAAGTGAGGAATGCGGCAGGATGAAGGTAGGGGAAAAGAATCACGGATGTTGATGACATTATTACCATAGTGAAGAGACTCGAAGAAGGATTTAATGACATCAATAATGAGGACATGCAGCAAAATAATCATACACAGACCTAGCACAAAGAAATACTGATTTTCTCCACATCTCTGGGTTCTGAGACTTAGAGGATTGAGATATAATGTCTTGAAGACTTGGCTAGTGGGGACTGGGAAATGCATGATAGGAAGTCATGCTATTCTCACCATAAATATACCAGATGCTTTTCTAGACTGTCTGTGGGGCTAGGTAGACTTGGACCAAATCCATTGCAGCAATTCTGTAAGTCATGTAAGTTTGTATTGCAAGGACGGTAATACTGCTTTTCAGTATGAAAAGTTCCCTTTTTTGTGCTAATTAGCTGAGGAATGAAAGTTTGAGACTTTGCGTCGGCAGAGATTACAGGAGGCTCTAACTAATTCTCCCAGCTAAAGCTCTTGTGCTAAGTTAACCTTTCTAATTTCAGCAGTACTTTCTGTTCAGATGAACTATAGTTTTCCTGGAAAGGATATATTTTTCCATTAGCAATACTCCTTTATAAAACACTGACAAAATAAAACAACGTTTTTGGCAAGATAGGCTCATTTACAAGGTTGAAATGAAGTGTGAAAATTGCTGAAAACTGTTACTTTTATTGCAAATATTTCCTGTGTTTCAAACAGAACACATACAGTTGTACCAGATAATGCATTTTGAGGAAATAACCTGAAAATTTCAGAACCTTAAAAGGAGAACTTTGAAAATAACGGGTTGTCAAGTTTTTATTTTTACTCTAAGGTGGCTCCTACCTGAACTTGGAGTGTTATTCTGTCTTCTTGTATCCATTGTCTCTGCCCTCTTTCCACTTCTTCCCATGACCTCAGTCTCAGGACCCGTGACCCTTACTGTGGTGGTTTAGGAATAGTACTTACTTCCCAATACAGTGTCCCTAGTCTCCTCCTACCAAACCAGATGTCCTTGCTCCATCCACATCTCTTCCTGTCCCCCTTCCTCTGGAGGAAACATTTTCACAAAGGTGAAAATTAGGGTTGAGATGAGAACAATTTGCTGGAAGCAGCAATAGGTAAGAAACAGCATCAGCAACAGTATTAGTAACAATAACAAAAAGTCTAAGGCAAAGAAATTATTTACATGGAAAGTGAAACATACCGACCACCAAGTAAGTCCCTTACTCCCACTGAGATTCCCTCACTCCCACATGAGCTGGTATTCGAACAGTAGGGTCTGGCCATGCATCCTTCTAGCTACCGTAAATAATTAACACTGTCCTGGCTGAAACTAGGGCACTTACTAAGAAGAGTATTTTATACTTTCTCTAGTGCATAACTGTGTTCTGAACTGTTTATCTAATTTCATCATGAATTCTATAATCTCCGGAATGCAATGCATCATTTTGTCGTTTCTAAAGAATCAACAAATTCGGTATTTATTATATCTTTTATTAAACAAGAGGCTTTTTCCATCATACTACCCTAGACATCTGCTTCCCTGTCACATGCTAGGAAAGGAGCTTCTCCTGCTTCTTTCTACTCCTGATTTATTGCAATAACTTTGGATATTCACTACCAAACATTTAAAATTAATATATCCTCTGAGGTTTTAGTGAAGCTTGGGAATTCTGCCCCAAGAGCACTCAAGCATCAGGAGCTGGACCCACAGAGATTTCAGTATAACCTGACAAGAATCACATGGAAGGGAGCTTGGAAACTGAATGGAGTTTCTGAAGTGTAAGCAAAGTTTTGCACTTTTTTGTTAAGTAGTCAGGCAGAGTCTTCTCAAACAACCTAATTTCTCATTATAATGTACAGTAAAAGCTAAAGCAAGGAGGAAATCCAAACCCAAGTCCAAAACAGAACAGATATATCTTGGATGCCCAGAATTTTTTATAAACAAACCTGGATGCAAATCTATGTTCTTGAGCATGGATCTGCAACAAGAATTGATAGCAAACTGAACCTTTATTGCTACAAATTGGAAATAGAGAGATGCATATCATCAACTCAAATCCAGACCAGGATGCCATCACTGAAGCTCATAATGTCATAGGAACAATTGTGTATTTTGTTAAAGAGGGGTTAATGAGCAGAGAAAGCTTTTCATTACGCTAAACGATGTGGACATTATTGTGGAGGATGAATACTATGACACAATTCCTTTTTCAGTCCTTCCAAGGGTGCAGCTCAGCAAAGTGAAAGCTAGATGGAAAGACTAGCAGTGCCATTACCTGCAGGGAACATCAAGACGTACTAATTTAAAGAAAGATATAATTTGGAAACTATATTGGTAGTGTATCACATCCCTACTCATATCCTATTACTTAACTCTCACATGGATTCCATTCAAGGGGAGACTCCACTGGATTCAGTCAGAAAGGATATCAAATAATTGAGCAGTGCCTCATTTATTCTCGGAGCATTAATTTTGTTTGGAAAGAATATAGACATTATGAGCTTTAAAGAAAATGAATAATTTATATGTTTTCCTGTTTTTGTTTAGGTGGTTGGGAACCATCCCAATTCCCCATCATTGTCAAGATCAAAGTTCTCTGGTCATCTAACCAGGCAGAGCCCTGGTTATTGCTGCTAACACATTACTCAGCATGGCTGAGCAGACAGCTCTATGGCCTGTCAGAATGGGCATTGCAAACCACTGCTCTAAAAGCATGTGATTGGCTCCACATGATGAAAATTACATTTGCTATGTAGTGCCATCTTCTCTTGTGGTCTTATCATGTCTCTAATGTTAATTCTGTGTTGGTAATAATTATAAAAGGTTTGTCTCTCTCTATCATGAGGGAAAAAAGTTCCATACTTATATCACATGTTCACTGAGTACTTACCTTTCTATTACCACTTTCAGGATTTTCAGTTTGAGTGATTTTCTTTTCCTTTTCTAAATGCGTATTGTTTGACCAGTGGCACACCTATTTACATACATAAAATATATGATGAATGTTTTTTTGTAAGACTGATTCTTCCTTTACCTGCAGCAGAGGGCAGAGATAGAGAAAATATATCTTGCCTTTGATACCCTGAAGACAGTTGTGAAGTGAACAGTTTTTTAATTCCACATTGTGTAACTTATTGTTTCTTTGTCTCGAACAGTAGTAGTATCCTATCCACTTATTGCAACCATCTACCTAAACTACAGTCTTCTGCATTGTTTGTGGTATTTCTTTCTTTCAGCAGGAGACCTGCAGACTTGTAGATTTACTCTGAATTCGACCATTTCCCCAAGTCGGTACAGTATTACTTATTCTTTGCTCTCCTGGCTCTGTTCTACTTTCCAATCATTAAAAGGCTCCATAACTTCTGGAGGCAGGAAACATCATTAAGCCCCAGCTGGCCAAGAACATGGGAGCTGGGCCGTGAACCCTAGCTTGGAGACCACCTTGCCATATGGTATTCAATTCATTCTGTAGCATCATCGGCAAAAAAATCACTGAAATGAAATGGTAGCATCCTGAAATTTTTCATCTCAGAAAAATTTATACAGTAAAATTTTTGTTTGAAGTGTGATATGGATTTGATCTAAATTAAATAATGATAAGGGGTAAAATAGTGCACAAATGCATCCTCAAAAAGTTGTGGCATTGAACCGAGATATGGAAAGAAGATTAAAATCCTGGTGTTACTAATATCCCCTGCTTTTCAGTTGCAACAAATTCATCTTGAATAACCAACAGCACTTTTCCACCTTTGGAAGGTGGGAAACTCAGGCTAATGTCACTGTGCCAAGTATTTTGACACGTGGTCTCCAGTGATGCTCTGGGCTGCTGAGTTCAGAGAGTGCTCTCTGCTTCAGGCATGGAATCCCTCACATGCTGGAGTTGTGTATGGTCCCTCCAGAAGAATACTCTGGAAAATAAAAAGATGCATTTTATGACAAATTCCTTATTGTTTTTCTCTTAGTGCTGACTTTGGCACATGCAGTCCAAGGCTCAAAACTACAAGAGAGCAAAGGAATGGTGGACAGAGAGGTATATGCAGAAGACACACAGAAACCTGTTCCCCAGTCTATCCACTGGTACTAATTTCAAGATTGAATGAGGAGTACAGGCTACTCCTGTCTTGTGTCTTTTATTTCAGGTAACTTTGGTAAAGCATTTGATCACAAGATCCAGAAGAAAAATATAATTTTATGAATAAAAGTGTTTGGGCGCACACAAGCCCTTGAAATGCTGTATGACTTTCCCTCTTGCAGTTGATTTTACTTGCCTCGTGCACTACTGACATAACTGTAGGTTGTTCTCTTCATTTATCGAGTTACAGCACACACACAGACTAAGGCATGCTGAGCCTAAGGCCTGCAAGACAGAGTCAATAATGACACACATCATTATTACATGTGCATGGAAAAACTGAAATAGGCAGAGATATGTCCCCCTTGTCTTGAGCCTGGAAATTCACGTGTCCTAGGAACACTTTGCATATGCAGCAAGCATATTGTATGTTTATTTCTAATGTAAAGCTTGTGCTTTCCATTTTGTTCCATCTCTTTCTCAGTTTTCCATTACAAGCTTTTTGATGTCTGCGGAGCTGCCTGAACAACAGTCATAAAGGTCCTAATCCTAAAGCTTTTTCTGGCTCTATGGGAGAAGTGCAGATTTTTAGGATGTTTGCCAAGACAGCCTGTGCAAAGGATTTGTTTTTGCAAGTGTTTGTGTGCATATGCGTGCATGATCCATGTGTGTGGCCTGTGTGAATACCAAGTGCCATTTACCCTTAAGGCTCTCTAAACCACCTCTGCCTTTGTAGAAAACATCTCCCTGCTGCAACGAAGCAGAATTAAAACCGTAATTTTCCCATTTTTTCTTTTATGTACACCCAGTCTGAGCAGAAGCTGGACGTCCCCTCATGTTATCATGCAGATAAGGCAGAGCTGAGAAGGGAGGAACAAGGCACTGGAAGCACATTCATGACTGCTCTTTGTCTTGTAGAGCAGCTCCTTCAAACTCCCTCCCTGCTGCACCAAGACTCACAGAAAGCTGCTTTTCCATGCATGTTCCTCCTTCCTGCACTCCTGTTGCTACTCCATCTGCCTCATCTCCCTCACTTGTGCTATGCTTTTCCAGCATAACACTGTAATTGATTTAAGCCTCTCACCCCTCAGAGGCCTCATACTTGAACTTCTTGGAGAGTGACATAGGAGCTCTGCTTCAAGGGCCATGAAAACTCTGTATTTTTCTATCCTATTAAACTGTTTCTTCTAAACAACTAAGAAAGACATGGAATAAAACCATACCATACTAATAGCCGCCCTCTTGACATGATTGCTATAAAACTTTGGAAGTGATTTGTTTAGTTACTTTCTTTCTCATGCATGCTTGCTGCTAGGAATCTACTCAGTTCATTTAACTACCAGTGCTAACAGTTTTAGACCTCACTGTAAAGCCTTGGGTAAATATTCTTTATAAATTTAATAAAAATATTGCTTGCATATGAAGTCAATTGACAAAGTAATGATTCCACTTCACTGCTAATGTACTGAAAATTAGATATTTCTGTCTTGAAATCGGAGATATTTGCTATTCACTTTATTGTGAGTAGTCCAAAAAACTGTTTGTTGCAACAACATTTAATATTCAAACACTGTCTTTCTTTTAATTTAATTATTTAAGAAAAAAAAAAAGGTGAATGTTTTATCCTCATTTTTCTGTTAGAGAAACTGTGGTAGAGGGAAGATAAGTGACTTTCACAAGGATTTGAGAATCTTGCAGGTCTAATGGCTTTCCACTAGCCTACATTGCTTTCATTTTAGGAAGGCAGATTGCTCAGATTCTTTTAATGTTCCCCACCTCAAAGCTGCTTTGAAATGATTAAGTGCATGGCCAGGAACCACAAGTTCTTCCTCCTGCCACAGCTGGGTGCTCATCATATTTATGACTTAATCAAGCTCTGCACACACCACTTAACTTTTGTGAGTGAGTAAAAAAGGGTTTGAAAGAGTGAGGATGCACAACCATCCAGGAAACTGGTACCAGTACTTTCACCTGCAGATACAATATAGATATATAGGAGACCACAATAATGGGTGATGAAATTGCATCAGTGCTTTTGGTGGATACCTAGGTCCTTTCACTGTATGCCTCAATGGATCCCAAACTTCCCCTTTTCTCTTTATTTTCTAACTTAATCATCTACATTTAAATTGGTCTGTGCCTGTGTACCTTCAGACTCATGACACTTAGCACCTTTATTTCAGACAATTGTTTTTCACTTACAAAGATCAAGAAAATTTTATGCCTCTCAGAGACATATGAAGAAGCAGGCTGGGATTGAATTTTTTTTAATTTATCTTTCCTTTGGCAAGTCAGATATTACTTACTGTTTGGGAAATTGTGATGGAAATGCACCCAGGTAATTACTTCCTAGTCATTTATGTAAACAATGTAATAATGAAAATCTAGCTGACATAGTAGTGGTGTCATCTGAAATTTTACTGCACTTAGCTTCAGTTCTACATCCTTTTATGTCTGAAAGTACACCAAAAAATAACTCAGCATTTTAAAAAGACAAGGTAAATACATCTTTCAGAACCCCATTTGTGTTTTTGGGTAGAAAAATGCAATCTTGTGCAAAGGAAATGAAAGTATAGAATAATCTCTCAGATCAACCTATAGTCTTTACAATGGGTAAAAGCGGTGCTGATGATTGAGCCAGATAAAACTCACTTGTATTTATACTACAGGCTTATAATCATAATAAAATCTAATCTTTGCTATTTAAGCCAAGCAATATGCTACAACTGACAATGTAGTGTGGGCAGCAGATTTCTCCCTACAGCACACTCTCTATTTACATTATCACCAGACAAACCGAAATGGAAGGGAACGCACTAATCCTCGATTTGCAACCACTAAGTACTGAGCTACTACCTCAACAGTATTCGCTCAAAAGACAAAAAATCTCAGCTCTTTGCTCAAAAGACAAAAAAACCAATACCATTCTTTAGTTAAGTATTCATACCGCTTTGTGCAAGAGGTGGGGCACTAGACCCATTTTACTGCCTTCAGTGAGTAATTATAGTCTGTTGTTTCCTCTGCTTTTAAATTGTTACTGCATTCCTCCCACCCTTAGCAGAAGGTTGTGTAGCATTTCATGAACTGTTTAAAAGCAGCTTCACTCCACCCTACGAACACCTGTATTTCATTGCTGATGATCCACCCTGTGCTGATATTGATCCAGCTAGTGCTCCAACCTGTCCATTTCCCCTCCTTGCTGAGCTCCTTGAATTTTTTGAACACCATCAAGCATGCATAAGGCCCGCGTCCCGTAGGCAAGAGCTGCCACTGAGTCATATCTGTCAACATTCTTGTATTTAAGCTTTTCCACTTCTGTCATCTTGTCATGCTCCTTCAGTACGTCTGTGTATTCATACAACTTCAGCTAAGAGGAAAGTGCCACTTTCTGGGCCAAAACTATAGCCCAAGGAGCCTGGCAGGCACCTGAATTCCCTAGCTAGGAATGAGTGGTAGGCCTTTGACAGTTCTTGGGCTTATTCTTATTAAAACTAATTGAAATAAATTCTCAAACTATTTTTTTTTTCCTTTTCCCCGTCATAGATTTACAAAGCCCGTACAGGTGGCAAAAGCAGAGAATAGTAATATGAACTATGAATCCATCCTTGATCTAGTTTATTTTCAGTATAGATAGAAGAAATTTCTTGTGCTTGAGGTCTTAATCGATTGCTTTTCTAATGGTATGTAGATGGAACGAGCAAGGAAGAAGAAATCAGCCTGATTACTCCATTGAAAATGACAGTTTACAAAAAAACCAGGAGCATAATTATCATCCACTATTTTTTTCTGACAGGTAGGATTCTGCTGCCTGGATGTTATAACTTCCCAGGCTTTTGCTTGAAGAAGTAGTGAGAAAGTCACTGACACAGTATGTGTGATGAGACTGTCGGCAACTGGAAGCAGCTCAGGAATTCACACTGTTTCAAACTGCAGGGACCCTAGGATATTTTGTTTTCAAAACGTGGCCAAGGAACTTCAACTGCATTTTTGCAAAAGGGTTGTGTGAGAAGTTCCCAGAGTTAGGCACTTAGTGAAAGGACTGAGTTCCCCAAGGAAACTAAGGGAAAGTGGCTCAGGGAGTCAGAAAGGCATATAGCAAAATGAAATACAGGTTTCTTCCTGTGCTATCACGTTCCCTATCTGGTATTATTTTTACTGCATTACTCAGAATAGACAAACTTCTGTGGTTAGGAACATGAACTGGTTCCAGCCAGGGTGAAGTTAACTTCCTTCATAGGTGCCACCCTTGGGATTTGTGGCTAAAATCCTTGGTAAATCACCAGTGTCTTGATTGTTGTGAGCAGTGCTGGAACAGCACCAAGGCTGTCTCTTTTCCCTTCCTCCCAGCAGCAGCCCAAGGGTGGTCAGGAACTGGGAATGGGGCAGAGTCTGGACACCTGTCCAAAACTAAGCAAAAACTAACCAAATCTTAGGTAGCTTAGTTTATTTTAGCTTATCTTAGCTTAGCTTATCTTACCTTAGTTTAGTTTACCTTAGCTGCTGACTAGGTTCAAACAACTCCAGAATGTCTTTACTTTAACAAAAAAATTAACTCTGCCAGCTAGAAGAGACATATAATAAGAGGTCCTGGTTTTGGCAAACCTAGAATTGGTCATTGATAAAAGCACTGCTGCATCTACTTTATAGTAAAAATGTAAGTATTATTTAATCTAGCAGATAGCAGTAACATACTTTAGCTCATGTCATGCTAATTTGTCTTGAATAAGCACATTATACATGGATTTTGTGTTCTCCTCGAAGCTTTTCAGAGAATGATTACTATTCCAAGGGATCTTTTCTCCAAGTATTACTAGCAGATCTGATTTGTTAAGGAAAGAACCATCATGCTTGGACTATGACAGTTCATCTCATTGTTAATGCTACTAATACTTCAGACTTCTCTTGTTTCTTCTCTATTTTCAACTGAAGAGCTCAGAAACATGCCAGAAGTGCTTTTCTCTTCTCCATATGTACTTACCCACAGGCATGAGCACAAACACAGCTCATCTGATGTGTGTTCTTCAAAGCAGCCACATTAGATATCAGAAAATGACAGGAGATCTGTAGTTTTTCTAGATAATTAAAGTACTCACCAAAACTTCAAAATAATTCTTAATAAGTATTTTGACTTTTCTTCTACACTGTTAATGTTTTATAAATTTTTGCCTGCCTTTACCAATATAACACTTTATTTGAAAACAAAAATGGTGACAGATTTTAATACTAAAAAACTAGCATTCAGAAAAGTATTTCAAACATATGCTGTAACTTCAAAAATATCAAGCCATTTTTAGCAGAAAGTCCAAGATAAGTAACTATTTGGTAGTGTGGTAATTTAGAAGAAGCCAACTAACACTTGTAGCTGAATTATTAATGAAAGTTTCAAAACCTGGGGGAAAAACAAGTTTAGAATTCTGCTGTCTCTGGTCATCCAGCTGAGAGTCTGTAGCGAGAGAGGGATGCAGAAAGAGACATCTCTGAAAAGAGAAGTTAACTGCACTATTTGCTTATCAAAATCTTAATATTTTGATTTTTCCAGAGTAAAAAGGCACTGTCACTACCAAGTGTATCTTCAGAAAGCAAACTTTGTGTTTCTTTGTACCGTTCTTTGTTTTCTCTGAGAATAGACAGACACTCATGGCACAGGAGTATGCTCTCGTATCTTCATAAATGCCCATATAACATATTTGTTAGAGCCCAAGTGGAGTTCTCTTGGACTATGCTTGGAACAGTGCCAGCATCAAAGAAGGTGAAGTAATTGTCTCATTTATTAAGATCCAACTCATACAGCAGTTAATTTCAAAGAAATCAGGAGGAAATTCAGCAAAAGGCTGTATTTCTTGATGCAATTTCTACTTAAGTGACATAGGAAATTGGCTTATTTTATTTAAATGGATGTCAGATGTTGCTAAAAGACAAGAAAACAGCCATGGGAAACAGTTCCCTAATACAACAGGGTACTCAAAAGCCTTGTTGCAACTACTGGCTAATCATGCAGGTAGAGAAGCATTCAGCCAGTGAGCTGGAAAATGTTTCACTTTTCTGAAGACCCTTTCTGGAGGCACATCTTACACCTTTGGGTGATTTGTATAATTTCTGCATAGTGGAGGTAAATGGCAAGGTTCTAATGATTGGACTAGTATCCCTTAGAAGTCAGGACAATAATATCCCTAAGAAAAAGATCAACATTTAGCACTAGGTCTATATACACGTTATACTTCTGTTGCAAAGAAATCTATTAAAATGTTCTAAAATTTGATTAATTCCAATTAATAACTTAATTTCTAATTACTAATATGGAACATGTTTCTTAGGAAAAAGTTTGGAAATATATCTATGCCAGATATGCCTGATTTTCAGTAGAAAAGAACTTAATTTTTTTAGAGATTGCAATTTTAGAGACTGCAAATTCAGTTATGAAAATTAAAAGAAGCAGAACCTAGAAAGGATGTAAAAATTAGCACAGGTGAGCTAAATTCATCAAACCAGCAAGAAATCTAATTAAAGTGAGCATTCTGATTCAGGGGAGGAAGTGGGAGAGGGATTCTACTGAGTATTGTGTTCACCATATTACACAGCAAAAAGAAGTATTTTAAAAACCTAAGAAGCCTAATTTAGATCTGTCTCACTTTTAACACTTAGAATTGTCTCTCACGTTCTCACTTGCCATTTAAACAGATTCATCTCTGTTCATTTAGCAGGTTTGTTACTTATTTTTTTTTTTTTTAGGGTCAATGTCCACATATTGATGTTTCACCTACGTGACTTTTGTTCTGATACTGGTGAGAACTTATATGCATACTTTATTTTCATCACAAGTATTCTTCTTGGGGAGCTCTGTCATCTGTGAGGCCACTTTTGCTGTTCAATCTATATGTAAGCATTGTCGAGGAGAGGGTCTTTGCAAACTAGCAAGCAGACCCAGCTGTTTCCATTTAGAACTATCCAGCTTTACTAGCATTAGTTTATACCTTGTCAATGCCACATTAACTCAGTATTTATTTCTTAATGAGAAAAGGATTATTTCCAATGTACAAAAGCTGGTAGATTTAATTAATCCAAATTCACAGATTCATGGAAGAAGACATTTTTTATGCTGTTATATCAGAACTTAAGTTATGCATGATTAACAGAAGAACTGGAAAAAATGGAAAACACTAACTAAATAGGAAAACACAGTGAGTTATGCTCAAACGGAAAGTTCTTGATTAAAATAAAACCACTCAGTGGACAGTAATTCTTTCAGGAAACCCATTCTGAGGACAAAATTCATTATTTATTTTAGATTATTAAAAGATCGTTAATACGTGTGCAAGTAAAAGCATTTGCTGTTGCCCTAGAGAGTGGAGGAAGATGACACTCATCCAGAAGAGAACCCAAACATGACACAGGAATAAGGCAGGTTGGAGGATGGGAGTCATGGCATTAACTCAACAGTGAAAAATGTAAAGTCATGTATTTAACATCTGCTAATAAGAATTTCCTCTCTCCCAAGAGGTCGCTCTTTTGGAGAAACAGAAGGTCTAGTATCTGTTCTGCAGTAAGATTTGAAAAGTACTAATTTTTTAATGAGATGCGTCTCTGCTTATTAATACAACCCAGGCACCATAATTATAATCCTCTCTCCTGTGCTTCCCATGAGCCAATCACAAAAAACTGGGATAAGAGAGGGGAGCACAAGGAGGAGAACAAGGTGGAAGGAGTGTTTTCAAATAAACATTTCATGAGCATTTTTATGACAGGAATAAACTGGGTGTAGCATGCCCGGTCCTAGCAGACTCTCATGTGGCATATTTGCTCACACTGGTGGTATTCCACACGATTTCACATCTATCTCAGCTGTGGCCAGAGGAGACTCAATAGTCTTTCATACACAGACAGACACAGGCAGTTACACTCCCTGGCTGGCATGCTCACTTTGTCTCTGATGCTCAACAAAAGGTCTCTGTATGAGGTCACCATATAATGAGCCACAGTTCAGTTTCAAATACATCTTCAATGTTTCCATCTCAGCGCAGAACAAAGAGGAGTGCCTCAATTCAGGCCAACACTTTCCAACATCATCGTTTGAGGAGAAAAATTATTTTTGTCATCAGTTGTCTCAGCATTACTGTTTCATGGGAAGCAGGCTTCCTGATACATTTGATGCTGGCTGTGATGTCAAATGCCTATCATTGCCCTCATCAATCTTAATTGGTGATCTCTTCTTTGAGCTTTGTCACATTTCTGCACACTCAGTATTATATGAATGAATCCTGTTTTGATTGTCCTTCAAAATTATACTGTTTTCGTTATCAAGCATTTGCTTACTTTGCTTTTAAGTATGTAAAATCTGGGGTGCAAAAAACCCCCAAACCTAACCAAAGACATGCTGGTTGGTATGTGCTTAAATAAGAAGGTGATTTTTGAAGTTTCTCTACATAGTTATAATCCTTTTCCAGAATGCTAGGTCAGCTTTCACGTGTGAAAACACAGTGAGTTTTCATTTGTAGTTTCTACATAGACATTATATCTCGAGTTTGAAACTTTCTCAAAACACTGGATTTCTTCTAGTCTCTGCGTTGGAATTTAGGATTTGAACTTCTGCACACATCTTAAGTGTGCTAACGTACTATTTTCAAACAGTACAATTAAACATTAGGATTCCAAAATTAGATTAATATTAGGATTTCAAAATTAGATCTGCTTTAATAAACACTAGAGAATATAATTTTTTTTCTGAACTGAAGATTATAAAATACTACCTATGAATCATCTGATTAATGCTATGAACTAGAATAAACAGCTTTGTTTTCAGCTGGATAAGTTTACTTACAGGTCTCTCATAGCAATTTACAGGCAAAGCAAAATGGAGGGATATTTTGAAAGCATTCAGCTTTATTTCAATAATTCTTCATCACAATGGGGCTTAAAGAAGTCTGTTGCATTAGAAAATGTGATCTCAAAATCTTTGGCCAATCTCTCTTTCTTGAATAATCTCAGCTTCCTGGTACATCTCAGTTCTGCTTTTGTTCTTTTGAATTCTTGACTCTATATATACCTTGCTCAGCAAATTTACAAGTAGATGCACAGAAACAAGTGATTAAATGTTGTAGTAAGTATTCTACACATTCTAGTAGTATCAGGGGTTTTCTCCTGGAAGTGCTTAGTGAATGTTTTATATGATGTTGTGTAAACTTGTAGTAGAAGCAAAAAATGTTTTCAGGTGCCAAAATCCTAGTACAAGATAGACAGATTTTTGCAACTACATTGCTGAAATAATGGATTTGGCAGATATACCCTATTGGGTTCCTAATAATGAAACATACAGACAGATTTTTTTGACAAATTCTAACACTAATATACCAGCACATTAACAAGATACTTTATAGCAGTATATGGACAACCAGGTTACTGTGCAAAAATATTTCATTATAAAAACACCAGTAACTTTCAGCATAACCCTCAAGCTCCCTCAGTTCTGCATGTTTTGCATGCTTTTACTTATTCTTTTCCTTGACTTCCAGAACATGTCTGCATCTTCCCACGGCTTTGATTATCCAAACCCCTCTCTGTGTCTTGTGGAAAGTTCCTGCTCTCTGATGACTACAGTTCCTTTAGAATTGGATTTTTCTTCTCACAGACCTGCATTTGTACTACAGCTTAGACCCAGGCACAATGGTAGGGTTTCAAGCCTCTCACAAGAGACTACCTCAGAAATGTGTCACCAGCGAAGCAGAATGTGAAATATTCCTTGAGTAAACAACTGGCTAATCTTCAGCCCTGCTCACTCCTCACAAATCAATCAGATCTAGGTGCTTCTCATCTTTGCTTTTTCTGAATTGATGGTTTCTAAACCACCAGAGCCTTTTCTAATTATGTAATGGCTTATCAACAGGCATCGCATCAGAGAAGAAAATGTGGCATGGAAAAGACTGCAATTTGGCTCTTCTGTAGCTGAGATTTTATTAGAAAATAGAGGTAGGAAGCTCTGGAGAATGGATGTGTTTTACTCCCTTCCCTCCTCTGGCTGGTCAAAGCAGAGAGACTTCTAACTTCTGTTTTCAATTGGGATTTTATTTTCTTTGACTATTGTTAAAAACAAAAAGATTCTGTGAGGAGAAAACAGCTTTTAAAAGAACGTGTGTGTGGCTTTTGCTTGTCTCTAACTGGTGACACAGCCTACATAATTGTACTTTGAAAATGCTTTTCCTGGGGGGGAATGGGGAGCCTGAATGTCTCCTGCAGTATAAAAGATTCTCTCCCCACAGTCACAGCTACAAAGACAAGGTAACGTTTAAGGATTTCAGAGATTTGTAAGGACAATTTGTAAGTTCCTCATGATGCACTGCAGCATCTAACAAGCATGCTATATGTATGGCTGATTTCACTGATCCCACAGTTCTGCAAAGAAAACTCCAGTCAGCCTCTCTTTTCCGTTTATGAATCCACACCCCTTCGTTATCCCTGCCAAGGAAAGCATAAGAGTTTTAACATTTAAGCATAAGTGAAAAAAAAGTTCAAGGAAAACGTCAGTCAAAAGGTCTACTTACAAGGGTCTCAGGAATTTCAGTCTTTTAATTTGATGAATTAAATATATCTTTATGGAACAAGATGTAGAATTAGACCTCTCTCTTCAGGACACAATAACACCACAGTTATAGAAGCCCCTACACATTTTCTATTTCTTTTGAGCGTTGTTTTTTCTTAATAGAGGACTTCAGAATCTTTAAACACTGCTGGAATAGAGGAAAGAGAGCAACTGGGGCAATAAAGCCCTGAACTTCCGTGTTTTTGTGTTTATTTCAAGCATGACATGGAACTGCAAATAGATCAGATTAATGTCTGTCTGATAGCTGGTTTTCACAGACAGTTGTATTTATTAGTAAACTTCATCCAAAGCCTGTTTTCAAGACATTTCTTGTTTTACAAACAAATCTAAACAAGCAAGAAATATAGATCAGGCAAAACTGAGTATTTGATGCCCAGTTAAAAAATTATGTGATTGCCAAAGCAAATAAAGAAATACAATACCAAAGCTTTGGTTTTGTTCTGCTAAATTATAACCTTATTTTGAAAGTTGGTAAGTGTTTTGTAATTTTTTTGTTTTCTTCTTATAACAAAGCAGAGCATTCACTAGAGATTTAATTCACTTCAGCGTGCTCTTTGGGGATTTTTTTTGGAATGCTGATAGTAAGTAAACAGCTTTTGTTTTTTAAAATAATTTAATTTTTTCTTTTAATTCTAAACATTTTTATAATATTTTATTTAGCAGGCTTTCATTTGAAAGAAAAAGAATTGTATACAAACCTCCATGGCTCCTAATGCAGACAGAACTAGTTTTTAATTTGAAAAATACATTGAGCCAAAGCCTATATTTACATATGTAAGATATAGTACTAAAAAAGTTCAGTGAAGTCAGTGAACTTCCTCTGGTTTTGCAGGTATAACAGACTAAGCTATACCCATGTGTGTTTATGTTTCATAACAAGGAGTATGCATTTGAAGTATTAATGTATATAAGCCCTATAAAGCTTTATCTAGGCATAATGAGTAAAACATAATTTATGGCCTGTGACGAATTACAGATAGAAATGTCTTGCTCTTTGAAGAAACTGTTTTTCCTCTGATTCTAGTCCTGATTTATATTTGTGCTTTCATTTTATAATTCTTGTGTTGAAAGGGTTGATTTTCACAAAAGTATTTAAAAGGCCTTTCATACATTTACAAAATCATCTAGGCTGTCCATCATTCCACAAGGCACTGTTTTCCTCCTTAATAAAAACTTCCCTTTTAAATCATAACTCTAATACTACTCCAGTTTATTGATTACTAATGGATTTCTGCCTAATATTCAGTAACAAACCATTGATTTCCTAACTGAGGCCTTAACACATAAAGTTGCTTGCTATATTATGCTATACTTCTATTTAGAAACACAGAGTCACAGAACGGTTGAAGTTGGAAGGGACCTTCACAGATCATGTGGCTCCAACACCCCTACCACAGGCAGGGACACTTTGGGCCAGGCTGCTCAGTGTCCCATCCAAACTGATGTTGAACATTGCCAGGGATCTATAAGGTTCTCTGAGCAACCTTACAGAAAATAATTACTTTTTTATGTCCAATCCAAATCTATCCTCTTTCAGTGTAAAACCATTGCCCCTTGCTCCATCACTACAGGTCCCTTGTCTGTCTTATAGACCCGCTTTATGTATTATTGAATTGGAGCCCTCATTTCTCCAGGATGAACAACCTCCAACTCTCTCTGCACAGCAGACATGCTCCATCCCTCTGATAGTCTTCTTCTGGTCCCACTCCAACCTGTCCATGTCTTCCTTCACCTGGAGACTCCACAGCTGGAGCCCCAGAGTACTGACTGCAGGGTTCCAGCTGGATCTCAGCAGAGCAGAGCAGAGGGGCAGAATCCCCTCCCTCCCCTGCTGCCCACACTGCTTTGGATGCAGCCCAGGACACGTTTGGCTTTCTGGGCTACAAGCACAATTGCTGGGTCAAATGCAATGTTTCATCTATCAGTATCCTAAATTCTTCTCCACAGCGCTGCTCTCAGTCTATTCATCCCTCAGTCTTTATTAATAGCAGGGGTTGCCTAGGCCCAGGTGCAGGACCCTGCACTTTGGCTTTCTGAACTTCATAAGGTTTACTTTGGCATAACCTTCAAGCCTGTCAAGGTCCCTCTGGACAGAATCCCTTTACTCGTGTACAGAACTGCACCACACAGCTTTCCGTCATTTGTAAACTTGCTGAGAGTGCACTTAATTCCACTGCTTATGTCACAAATAAAGATATTGAGGAGTCAATTAATTACCTGTGAAGAATATCACTTGTTACTGATCTCTATTTGGACATTGAGCCATTGATTGCAACTGTTCAGATATGGCCAGCCAGCTCCTTAACCATTAAACAGTCCCTTCATCAAACTCAGATCTCTCCAACTTAGTGACAGCCTTGTATAGTTTTTACAGAAAAGTCAAAATAAAATCCATGGCTTTTCCGTTATCAACCACTGTAAAAGGGTGCCCTAAAAGGGCACTGGATCAGTCAGGCATAATTTTCCGATGTAAAGCCCTGTTGCTTGCCTCTTTCATCCCTTCGCATCCCTTCCATATGCCATCACAAAACATCCAGGAGGATCTGTCGCGGTTTGTTGTTGTTTTCTTTCGTCCCTGTTTTCCCCTTCGTTACAATGTTTTTTTTCTATGTTGAAAACCCCTATGAGTTGGTCTGCTCCAGGTCTCCCTTTCCCACCTTTGTCCCTGTCAGTTACCTAACCCCTCCCCTTTTTCCAGACCCTTCCCTGCCAGTCGCCCTAGCCCCTACCCTCCCAGTTATCAATATTCCTTGGCCATGTCCCTAGTCCGAGAAAGTTCCCTGTCTATTAAAGGTTTCCAGTGGTTGGATTGAATGTTGTAAACTGTATCCGCCCTTGTTTCCCCCGGATTGGTTCCTTGTATCCCTTCCTCTGTACCGCCCCTGAATTCCCCTCATTGGTCCTTGCATTTTGCCTTCCCCGTGGGAGGATCCCCAATTTAAATTGCTGACAGACCCCTTTTCGGGGCTTTTTGGGGTTTCCTCGCTTTGCTTCTGATTTGTCCGTTTCTCCAATAAGCCTTTTCTGGACCCACAAAAGGACTCTTCCTCGATCCTTGGCCTTTCCCCAGACGTGTGAGTTTAGCCAGAAGGGCTCTCAGCCCTAGCTGTACTCCTGATTCCTGGAATCTGGGGGACAGCCCACTCTTGGCAATCGGCACAGCCGGCAGGGCTAGCCGGGCGTACCAGACTCGAGTGGAGCAGGCTGCCGCGTCAAGGATCTCTGCTCCATTTTCTGTACCACTGGGTTCAGAGGCAAGGATGACTGGCCAATAGCTCCCAGAGTGCTCCTTTTTTCCCTTTTTAAAAATAAATAGGATGTTTCCAATGTTACTTAAAAAAAATTTCTGGTCACTGAGGACTTTCCCTGGTTGCCATGACTCTTGACTTTGTACAGGCTATAAATACAGTATGGTTGATGAGACAGTCTTCTACAGTTACTCTGCTGTTTACATTTTACACAGATTATATTGAAATCTTGTGGTTCTCATCTATGTATAAGAAAAACATAGATTAAGAGTTGTCAATGTCAGACTAGAATAATATTTATTCTCCATTTCCACTTAGGGTATCAATGCTTTTATTTATGCTTAAAAATACTGCACTTCCTTAGTTAAATAACTTTGTCTCTTACTACATTAGATTTTTATCCTTGAACAAAAAATAATTTTTGCAGCAGTTGGTATCAGAGCTTCAGCATCTGTAGTTATCTTCCCTATTCTTTTTCCCTGTAGGTTCTTTTTATTTAAAGGTAAAATGCAGTAGCCAAGATGATACTTTCTGTATGAGACAGACTACTATTGCTATAAAAGGCAAACTTACTTATCACTCCTTTCTGGAGAAATTCAGGGAATGAATGACCTGTATACCTAAAAATCACTGTACTTATACTTTTGAGAGCAAGGTATAATGCATTGTTAGGACATTAGAAAAAAGAACAACTTCAGAAACTAATGCTAGAAACTAATGTTAGAATTTCTAACCTTCAAACGGTAAACTTAGTATGAATGTGAACACTTAGGTCTACAGCATTTTTCCGTGGGCTTCTAAGTAGCTTGCATGTTCTATATTTTGAGCTCACTGTAGCGCTTAATGAATCTCATCATTTATTCCTGGTTAAGACAACTGTAGTAATCCATACAGGAGATGTTAGGACCAGGGACTTCTATCAGAGGAAAATCATGACCCACCAAAAGGATTATGGAGATTTTGATCATTAAGTCAATGCCAGGGAGCTTTGGGCCACAGATGTTTCAATTTAGTTAATGAAAGTAGGATGACTTATTTCCTCCCACATAATGGGATTCGATATTAATTTAGGAACACTAAATATGCTAAATTATCAGAAGATGTTCACTTTATAAACAGGAAATCTGTGTGCAGGACAGATCTGCAACAGAGTGAGAAGTTACAGAAAACTGAGTATTAAACAAGGTGCTAGAGACACACCTGCAAATGCCAACCACTTCTGCCAGAAATTTATCATGATTAATGTTGAACATGGATCAACAGCTGACAGCCATGGTGATGAGAGCTTGGAAATACTTTAACCGAAAATAGCTTTTCTGGATATCACAAAATCCTCATTTGAGTGAAAAGTACAAGCTCACAGATAGGAAACCAGGAAGATCCGCTACACGAGTTTTAATCTGGAGAGACAAAAGAAACTGGTTCATAGTAACTGTTTGGACCCACTGAAGTTAACTTAGCAGACAGATCAGTGTGAGCAGGAAGGCTGAGGACACACAGTTACTCTGAAACAAAGATCGAGAAACACTGAAGTTTCACAAGAATGGAGCAAGGTGCTTAGTAGTAAAGGGATTTCTGATTGTTTGTGGTACACCATTCGGCTGAATCAAGATAAAAATATTACTAAAATTAATTTATTTGTCACAGGAGAGTGAGAATGGAAAGCATTCATAGCACTGGAACTGAAACTTTGGCAGGTAAGACAAGCATTGGAGACAAATGCATTTTAAGATAAAAGCAGGGGCTCAATTCTGCACACTCTGTTGATACAAGGCAGGGTAGCAGATGAAGCAAACTAGTTTCATTGGATGGTCTTTTGCCAGCTAAAAACATCAAGGGTGATAGAGTATTGGTCTTTTCTCTAGATAACCCATTCTCTACTCCTTGTGTCCCTTGTTGTCTGCTTAATGCATTATAGTCCAAACCCTGCAACCATACAACAATACAGTTAAGAATAAAAATAAATATAATGGCTCACCTAGATGAAATAATTTTACCGTATTCTTATATCTGCACTTGAATAATTATATTTCCTATAGAAATTTTAAAAAAATTCAGAAACTCTATGCATACAATAAGCAAACTACTTAACTAGTTCAAGAGAAGTAATTCATGACTTCTTGTGGAAATCAGGTTGATCATTACTGATATTTCAGCTTTTTTGATGCATTGTATATATGCACTTCTGAAGGTAAAGTCAGACCACAGGCCTTAGCAAGACATGCAATGTTGTGGGTTTACAGGCCTAATGCATTAAGACCATTTCTACAGTCTTTATTATCAAAACTTACCTTGCTTTTCTTAATTTAATCTTTAGGTTAACATTAAAATGTCTTGTATTTAATTCTGAATTTCCTTTGGAAAATCGAGATCAAAACATCTCTCTAGGAGATTCTCATTATAGTCCCATGAAATTCTAGCGAACTTTCTATACAAGAATATATTAGATTTTGTTTTAATCCAGTTCTCATCTTAGAATACTACTTAAAATTTCATTGAGAAATTTAAAATATTAGTTCAAATAGTCTGAACAGTTCTGTTGTTAACTGCAATTTAATGGTAAATTAATTAAATTGCAAAACGAAAGATCTGAAAATAGGTTCTGGACTAGTTCAACATAGATAAATTATCGAAAAAAAAATCAGATAAGAGACTTTTTCCTCGTCTGTGATTGTACTTCAGATCCTTACCCTAACCTCCCATTACATTCATCCCCACATTCTACCTTTTCTCACAAAGTCAGTGTACTATAAATTGTTACTGGTCTTAAACTGACTTGTCATATTTGGCATCAGTTTAATTAGCTTTGGCAGATGATTTTTAGTGACTCATGGGAGAGTACTTTTAGTCTCTATACTAACAGATGTACCATTTCCTGTGCTAAAAGCAATGACAACAATGTCACATGGCTATAAAATTGTAGGAATTTGCTACTCCTAGTCCAACAAAAACAACTTGCTTCAAAAAGTGGAGTAGATAAGATGGAAAATACACATCAGCAGAAATGTCTGGCTGTAAAAGATTTGATCCTTTGTCACTTCGCTAAACTTTGCGTGGTGAACTAGAGCTCTGTATTATACAAAGTATTAATTTGGTAGCAGCCATTACTTTTTGTGACAAAGATTCCCACCTCATTGCAGAAAGCTGTCTCTTCATATTATACACGTGGAATAAAATGGACAGATATAAACAACTATCACTTTATTTATCAGCCCTGGTACAATTTGCTAGATGTTCTCTTGCTTACCCTAGCGTATAAAAGTGTTCTTGTAAAGACAACCTCTGTATAGACCAGAGGATGCTTTGCAACAATTTATAAATAATGATTTATCCACTTGCATGTCCTTAGTCTCCTGCTCTACTTAGTTTATGCAGCACAGAAACTCTCAAAAGTTACAATAAAAAGTTAAAATCTAGCAATTAAAATACTGTAGTTTCCTTTAATGATCCTCAATGAGCAAATGGAAGCAGCATCTTGCCTGCATGCCATATTCTTGTTCCAGAGAGGGCCTTGGAGGAGGCCACCAGGCTTTTGCTAGACATTTCTCTAAAGTCTTTTTTCTTCCCCAGGCTTTTGGAGGAATGCGACTTAAACTGCCAGTGGCTGTAGAAAGGATATTTTTGCATACCGCTCACAACTATTGGTTCAAGTAAAGCCCTACCAACATAGGTGTATACAAAAGAAATTTTCTGACCATCCAGGAGCCACTCTGGCAGCCACAGTCCCACCACCACGGACTGTCACCACTGAATTGCAGCCCCTTCAGAGCAGGCAGCTCCAGTGAGCCAGTGGGAGCCCCACATGACTCCCTGCACACCACACTCACACAACCAGACAAGGTTTTCCATGACAGAGTCTCAGCTGTCCCATTCCACAAAGTCATTTATTCACAGTGCAGTAACAGAGAAACAGCTCGAGCTGGTGCCTCTGAGGACAACCCACAGAAAAGGAATCCCTGAGCTTTTATATTCCCACAGTCCAACCAAGCTCAAGTCTCACTCTTCTGCTGTATTGCCTCCTGATATGGGAGAGACCCTTCTGCTGCTATTAAACTGTGCACTTTAGTGCTAGCTGAAACATTTTTCAGATAAAACATGGATAAAAAAGATTAAATAAAAATAAATGCTTTTTGGATCTCTGTAAGTGTTCAAGGCCATGTTGGATGGCATTCTGAGCAACCTGGTTCAGTGAAAGGAGTCCTTGCCTGTGGCAGGGGGGTTTGGAACAAGATGATCATTAGGGTCCCTTCCAACCCAAACCATTCTATGTTTCTATAATCTTCAATGACTTAATTCCCCAATACAATTAACCTGCCACTTTTATCAGAGCAAAATTTAAAAAAACCAAAAGGAATATATTAATTATTTAATTCCAATTAAAGGTTTAGATTTAGACAAGCTACCTCAGGGAGATGTAATTTGCACTTCCAAATATCAGCCACTCCTCCTGTGCCAGCGGGGGCAATTCATAACTGTGGAGGAGTTGTGACTGTGTTTTGTGAGAGCTCTGCTGGCAGCAGACTCCAAGTCAACAAGTCTGTTAGACATCCTAGTCACAGCCCTTTTCTGGACAGTCCTACCCACACCTTTGGCTGCTCCTTCAGCAGCCTGAGGTATCTAAGACGCTATACTCATATTACTTGTATTGAACCAGCAGTTTGCAGCTTTTCCACACACCTAAATGGGTGGAGGATAAAAATCCTCAGCCTTAGAAACACGACTTCATGTCACGAATATAAAATCGCGTGAATTAATCCTTTTAATCAAACATGTCTGCATAGAAGAGGACAAGAAAGAAGCAGTCTTTCAAGACAGAAATTAAACCTGGAATTGGAATGATCTCAAATTATTTCTTAAATCACCTTCTTTTATGGTGTTCATGGTGTTTATCACAGATTCCTTCTTTCTCCTTCCATCTTTTATCATGCAAAAATGAAGTGATTAAAAAAAGTCTGTCTACTATGGATAAGACCAAATCCTGTAAAATTTATTCAGGCCACAATTAACTGAAGTTCTGTCTTTCTCAAGTAACATTTCAATATTTTAATGATGTGTTTGAATATTGGAATAGGTCTAGCCCCATTTAACTTGTAATGTGGAAAATCTCTTCAAAATAGAATTGGATGTTCAGTGTTAGAGATTTCCAAACATGTCTAAGTTTCTTTTGTATGAAATTAAAGTCAACCTTGACTTTTGGGGTTTTTTGAACGATGTTTAACACAAAAGGAGCTTTTTCGTTAATAAAGAAAGCCTAACGTGACCTTTACATTGTCCCTGACAAAAAAACCTCTCACCATAGCAGAAACCAATGTTAGATTTAATTTAAATTCTTGCAATTTGAACTGTCATCAGAGATAAGCTCTCCCTCATCAGCAATAGAGGAATACATGTCCAGTTGTTTGGAACAGCATAAAAAAACCTTTCATGTTAATGAAAGCAAATTGAGTATTGATTTCCAGGTTAAAATTTTTGTTTGCATAAACTGAAGATGACTAAGCATGATTTTAATAGAATAATAATATCTCATGTCAAAAGACTTCAGCTCACTTTAGGAGTACAAAAAAAATTAAACTTGTAATAATTTAGTTTCACAGCAATAGTGCAGAGCAGCACAATTGCCTCCCCTTGGATGCAGATAAACTGAATGAAGTAAAGATGCCCTTTTCTATGAGACATTCTCAGACAATTTTATTTTATTATTTGGACCTAAGAACCCTTTGTTGATATGAAAAGGAGGGCCTGAGTGCCTAATTTAGTGTTAACAGATATTTATATCAGTATCTAATGGAGTTACTTGAATCTCAGACAATAATTTAGTCTCCATTCACATTATTCTTGTTACCTCCTCAGGAATTTGTAGCCAGGATTGAGAAGACTGTTATTTACAAAATTCCTGGCAGTACTAAATAGTTCATGTTGTCTCCAATGGACTTATAGAAACATTCATTTCACTATAGTCTTATCACTACTTAGCAGCCAAAACAAAATATAAAACATTTATCACCTCCTTGTTAAAAATCTAGATCATACTTCTTACAAATAAAGATTCAACTTTTAAAATGTGCATACTTCATGTATGCATGGTCATTATATTCCTTTCTTCTGTCTTTCTACTCTGCAAACAAAGTAAATACTAGTCACAGAAAAAGGATAACTAAATTTACTTTAAAAATATGACTAGTATTTTCATTGCTGTTTAAAAAACACACTAGATTCTATATACACTACATAATATACTTTGCTTCTTACCAGATCTTAATATTTTTATAGCACATATCTTCTTCATTTTTCATTAGGCATGGTTTACATTTCTGACATTATTAAAACTTGTTCAAGATGGCCAACTAATTTTTGTATAAACACTAAAAATATTCATAAGACATCATGCTGGGAGTCTAAATTGCCACCCAACATGTATCTTATTTTTAGATGTCATTACCACACATTTACATTTTTTAGATATGCTTTTGGCTTTACTTCCAATGTTAACTACAAGACTGACTTCCCTGCCACTTTTGTATGGAAAGTGAATCAAATTGTAGTCCTTGGCTGTGTCAGAGCATAGAATCATACAATGGTTTGAGCTGGAAGGAACCTTGAGGAGAAGATCATATAGTCCCAATCCTCCTTTCACAGACAGGGACACCTTCTTCCACTAGACCAGGTTGCTCAGAACTCCATTCAACCTGGCCTTAAACACTTCCAAGTACAGGGCATCTACATCATTTTCCAGTGGCTCACCTTAACTTTTTTGGAATTGCAGTTTAGTTTCAAATGGCCTTTGGTCTCAAAACTCTAGTTCTTCTACTGTGGAGATGTTTTTAGGCAATATAACCTTCTTGAAGCGTTTCGTGCTTAGGGACAGTTGTCCACTTCCTCACCCCAGGGAACAGGCACCACTGCTTTGGAGAAAAGCAGAACAAGTGTAATGATAGCAAATTCAATCCAGTAACATTACTCACCAATGTAGGTGAAAAACAGAATTCACATAGCGGCAGGAGATCTGCCATGAGGATAAGGATTGTTTTGGCAATCTATTACAGCTTTATCCACCTGGAACATTACTGGAACACTACATTTACTAATTATTAAACACCTAAAATTTCAACTGAAAGCTCAGGACAAGTCATCATTCTTGATCAATATAAAGTATAAATATTTCCACTGAATCTTCAGTTAACAGTGGAGAATTTTACTTCTGTGCAGTTTTGAAAAACCATCTTTATATTTACGATTGTTTTTAACAGATAGGAAAGATTTTAGTGCAAATAGAGAAGTGTATTTTGCTCATCTTGTTGGATAATGAAATAAGTAAAAAATCTATAGTTTTTAAAGAATAATGAATTTGGGAATGTGTATTTGAGCATATGGATGCATATGTAGCATATACGGGACAGATAAATTTTTCATGGCATATTTCCTTACCCAAGGGTTTAGATGTCTTCTGTGTTTATTACACCTATATAGTGAAAAGAAAAATGAAATCATCATCTTGATGATTCTTCTCATTAAATGTCACTCATCCACAGCTGGGAGAGGTATGCACAGCACTCTAAAATGCCTATGAAGATTGCAAATGTTTGTTCTGTACTCTCAAATCTTGGCAGGTCTCTGTGAAAGCCTTTTTCTTCTTGACCTTATACATTAGACTTTTGTATCTCTTACAGGATCATAAAGGTCTGTCCTTCTTGGATACTCTGAGCCCAAAATAGGTGCAAACTCCCACACTCTTCCACCACTTTTAGACACAGACTTGTACTAAACTCTTCACTGCTGATAGACTCTACAAATACCTCTATCCTGTACAGGTTCAGGCAAGCCTAAGTTGTTTTTTGGCAGCTAAACAAGGAATCATCTCCTATCAACTTTTCCACTGGAAGCAATCTTCCTTAGTTTCTGGCACACAGCCAATGCTTTTACAACCACAATAACAGATTAAAATCACCACTTTTGCCTCCCATTCTCACAGCAAAAAAACCCTGAAACCAAGCAAACCCAAACCCCTGTGCTAGGCTTCTCCCTTTGAATTTCCAGAGAAGCTCAGTATTGGTTTAAGCTGCTCCAATGTTAATTATGACTTTTTGGGATACACATCATATGTCTCTTACATAATTCTGACAAATCCTGCTAGAGTTATCTGAAACTTGGAATGCCCAACTCAAGAAAAATAAAGACCAGGTACCTTTTATTCTACAAGAAAAAAATGTTTCTACCAGAGATGAAAATGAAGACCATGTAATCATACATGGTCTGCGCCACACATTTTGAGGCAAATAATTTCTAAAAGCACCTTTAAGTGTCTAAATTTCATCTATAATATACACAACTATATTGGAGGAATGTGCAAGAAAGGATAGAGGTATAGGCGCTCCAAATATCTTATTTTATCAAGTAAATGGCAAAGATAAATTTGTGGCAGTGATCAGACCAAACAGCTGTCATTCTGGTGTTAGCTGGGATACAGACAGGAATGCTCTAAGAGCTAACAGAAGTATGGATAAAAAATGACATTTTAAAATTACTGGAACTGGAGTTAAATACAAATGGCATTTAAGCTATTTTCTTTGGAGTCCATAGCAGTGCTTTTGACAAAGTCATCCTATATTTAAGAGCATCATTCATAAATATATATTAGGGTATAAGAACGTTTGTATGTATGTTTAACATACACTTCATATAAAATAAATGTAAATTTGGTTTCTACAGATGACAAGTGCTTTCACAAAGTGTTTACTTAAAAATAATCCAGTGATTTTATTCCATCATTATCAAAGTTTTGTGTCATTTTTTTCAGACTAAAAAACCACACACCTTTTCAAGGAGATGATATTCAGCATGTTCAGTTATTATTACAAAAATCAGTTTTGAAATCAGTCTGAAATCAGTAAATATTTTAAATGTGCAAGATTCTCCTGAAGAAGTAGACAGGAATAGAAAATATCAGAAGAACATGCTGAAATGAAAATTATAACCCTGACAAGGGCAGGAGTTTTATTTGAAGAAATTAATAAAGAAAAAGATTTGAGTTATGCAAGTATCAACCTTTTTCCCCCTGCATTTGCAAGTTGCTGGTTTAAAATATGGTTAATATATATAAAAAAGAAATCTTTATTTTTTTTTCAGACTTAAAAGCAGAGTAAGATTGAGGGAACATTTGCGTCTGAGCAAACCCTCTCTCTTTAACTTCATCTACCTTCTGTTCCAGATAAAGTTTTTTTAGCTCCCACTTTTCTACCCATTTTCATGTTTTGTTTATCATCTAGTATCTTTTACAAGACTGATTTGGTATGGATCCATTATCAGACTGCTTTTGAGCCTTTTCTCCTTATCTTCCTCTACTTGGATGCTCGCCATGTTAACATACTGAGAATAGGAAGGCTTTTGTGAACCTAGGCTTGTGCTTCAGCACTCCACCTTACAAGTGAGAATGGTTTATTAAGGAAAAGGAGCACATATTCCAAACCAAAACCAAGAACTTGCTTGGCAAGAAGAAGAAAAGAGACATAAGATCAGATGGTGAAGTCTGGGTGTTGCCATTTCCTCTCATTAGACACTCAGGCTCCCCTCCCAGATGTTGCTTAAATATCAAGCAAGTGTAGAATGATTTCCTTTGGGTGCTGAGGTGGATTCTTCTGGAGGCTATGTGGCACTGAATATGAAATTGAATATGAATATGATGGATTATTTGATTCAGAAATAAACTGTATGAGTGAACTTTAAATCTGAAAACAAATCTTGATTTGTAATTCTTGAATGCACACCTTTATAAACTTCTACAGCCAAGACAATACTATCTATAAATCTCAGGTCTAGCACCTGACAAGGAAACATGTCTAACTGAGATCAGTAGGACATGGCTTAGGACTTCCAATAAATTTCAGAGAAGAACCCTTCGCAGTTACTAAGGAAGCTGTAAGGAAGTGGAACAATGCTGATAACAGATGTTATCAATTAGCAAACCTACTCAGGCTGCTTCTAATTTTGTATTTTAATACCACAGACCAGCTTCAAGCCTTCTAGTCTAGGACCCATATGCATAGAGATGAGGTTGTTAGACAAAAATACTTTAGGGAACAAGAGATAAGCTGAGACACAAAAAACTACAGTGGCTAGAATTGACTAAAGCAATAGTAGACTGCAATAAATTAATATAGAAATCATTTTAGTTCTGTCTAGCTAAAGAGTGAACAAATTCTTCAGTAGATTGCTGGGACCAAGGATGTGCTAGGTTTTAGAGGAAGCAGAGAACTAATTAATCTTTGGAGATGAATCTGGCATAGCACATCCTTCTTTGAATTCTGACTTTGCTTTTGTGGCAGTATGCTTTTACAGAGCACTCAGCTTTTCATCTAGTTTATACATAGTGTAAACTTTACAAATAGTGCCCAGAAGAGACTATTCACATAGCACTGTCTGGATCCTGATGAAGGCTGTAGCCCTTGTCCCAAAAGAAAGCAAGAAGGAGTGTACAAAATACACAGAAGCCACATGCAACCTGCTCCTCGTGTTTCAACTCCTCTATTACTTAGTTTAAACATTCTCTCTTTGCACAGTGTGTATCCACTACTGTAGGAGCTTACAGTCATTAATGCATTTCCTGCAGGTATTCAGATATGAACTGTGGGGCCTTCCTATGAGCTTGAAAGGTACAACTCTGAAATGATAAATGACAATGCCTTAGGCAGCCAGGTGAAGGAAAGGCAGACAGTGTGTTTCCTTCATCATATTCAGTAATTTCTGTAACAGAAAAAAAAAGAGCATTCCTTCATCAAAATACATGGAACTCTAAAGACAGCATCATAAGCCTTCTTTTCAGAGTAGCTTTCAGTTTAGTTGGGAGATGAATTTTTCAAAGTATCCTCAGTTTTATATTAGGGAGATGTCACTGGAGGATAAAATTTTAGTTTCATTTACATAGAAAAGGCTGGATTATTAACACAACCTGCCTTTCAAGAAGCAAAATTCCATTTTCTTCTTATGCTCGATAATATCTGTCAGAGAAATCTCAATGATGCTAGTCACAAGGGTATGGTCAAAAGAAAAACTGGCTTAACTCATGATGAATGGAATGAAATATACGAAATAAGGTTTTTCTTCTCAGTACTACATGTTTTGCAAAGTCAGCATTATACAAAGTAATAAATACGAGTTAAATCTCTCAATCAATGACCACTTGGGATTCAGATTTTTATGATTCACTTCTTGAAGAGCTTGTTTTGCAAAGAAAATAATTTCCATATTCCATATGATTTCTGAGTGTAGCTCCTTGAGCACAAAACTAAGAGGCCAAATTGGTTCATGTAAGACCCACTGAGAATAATTTTTGTTACTTGTAGTCACAGTGGACACTTTGGAGGCCTACCTCACCAGACATGGAACATTTCCATTCTTTAAAGGGTGCCAGATGAATAGATATGGATCACAAATAGATCGTCTTCTGCAGTAAGACGAGCATTTACCATAAAATGCAATATAGGGACTGCAGCCTAATGTTACCACCACTGTGGACCATAAATTCCAGTAGAAATTATTCTCCTTGGTATTTTGGAGGCCCCTTGCCTATATTCTTTACCAGTAAGAATCTCTTCTCCAATCCTATATCTGTCTTCAGCCCTTACATTTTAGGCAGAATTATCAGTCCCCAAAATGGACTCCTAAGGCCTCTGGCAGAGGAATTTTCTGCTTGTATTTTGCATATGATGAATGGACCAAAACAGGCTACTTGTTAATAAAAGCCAACACTAAGCAAAAGGAGCCTACCTTCATAGGCAAAAATGTTTGGCATGCAGCACTGTGTTAGGATGCAGTGCTTTGTTCAGGACTGAGGAACACTTCATCTTGAACTAGACTTGAAAGTCCACTTGCTAAGTCTTGTAGATGTGGATGATATAGGACTGTACACAACCAAGAAGTCCCAGTGTATCAGCAAAGAGCCTGGAGCTATAAGTGTGTGACAACCTCTTGAACATTAAATAAATGACAAGAACAATTTTAGGATGCACATAGCCCTCTCATTCTCATTTTTCAGGTTTTTCTGATTAGTCAGAATGGCTAATCAGAATGCAGTGCTGAAATTCCAAAAGCTATGTTTGAAGTATAATACCCTTTGCAGACAGAAAATGTCTTCCATCTTCTGTCTATTTCTCATGGTGAAAATAGAAATGGAGGTCCCCACCTGTCATAGTTGTTGTGGCTGGATTGTATTCTCCTAGGGCTAGAGCTTTATATATTTTTTAGATATAAGCAAAGGAAAACACTGCAGGGAGCAAAAAATGTACTTTGGAGGGCAAAAGACCACTAGTAAAGAGCAGCCTGTCAGCGTATGCTGTAAGATTAGACTGACGATTTGCCGTGGCCTTTGTTATTACTCTCAGACTATGCGGAATGAAATACAACTGTTACATCTTTCAGCCTCCAGTCAGTTCCAAACTCCCTCAAAGAGCAGACATTTCAGAGAAAAGGTATGGTTGATTCTGTCCAGTTTCGAGTGAAGAATTATCCACACTCAAAATCTGCTAATGTAGTTAATTCTGTTGATCCAATTAAATCTTTTAAATATTTTGGTTATACACATTTGTCAGGAATATATTGTCCATTACTCCAGCTATTTCATTGGGGCCTCTGTCCATGGTGCCAGAGCAGGCACTTTCTTGCTCTCTATCTGCTACATAAGTGGCACAATAGAAGATCCAAAACCAAGAATACTTCGGGGAAAAGTGTCTGAAGAGTCTGAAAGACACAGTTTAAGATGTCTTTCTAAATCCCTTGATGACCCCATGAAAAATTAAATTGCAGCAATTCATCCTTTTTATAAAACAAGTGTGAAGAATGTTATCCACATAGGGAGGAAGTGGCTTTGGTCCCGAAAGTCTACAATACAGTAGATAACAGCAAAGGCAAAATGGCAGAAAGCATGCAACAAGAGTAGAATGATTCAACAAGAAAACATTGTTTTCTTCGAATATCGTCTTCACGATTTTCTCCTTCTGTATTAACCGCCATGTTGAAGAAAGAATATAAAGAATGACTAAGATAAATCTATTAGCATTAAATAGTTAGAAAATGAAGCTCAGTAATCTCAGAAGTTTTTTTTCGTATAAAACTCGACTTAGTAGATCAGTACCTTTAAAATTAACCTTTTCTGAAGGCAAGAAGAAAAGGCAAGTAAATTGGAAACACATTGTAAAGTGTCTAAACAAGAAGCTCATTTGTGAAGATGCCATCCCTTTCTTTTCCATAAAAGTAATCAGGCCCTTACAAACTGCATTATAGCTCCATCTGTAGGAAGTTTGGATGTAAATAATTTTGTGAATCAGTAAATATACCTGTATATGAACTGATATATATATACCTAAATATATATCTGTGGGTCTTGTGGTTTTTTGCACCAGAAAGTGATTTCTTGTGTTTCTTGTTTCAGAAGGAAAACAGGTGAAAGGCAAGGTGAGGTTAAAAAACCCAAACAAACCCTAAAGGAACATTATAACCTCTATCTTCATCCAAGTTCACTGAAATGGTTTCTATTACTCAAAGGTAAGATACAGGTAAGATATAGGTTTGCAATGTGATTGGAAAACGCTTTTCAAAATTTAGTTCCTGCACCTTGAGCATTTGAACTTTCTTTGAAGTTAGCCCAACTAAAAGAAGCATTGGGAGAAGCACTCAGGGAACTTCAGACCTGTCAGCTTGGTGCTGGGGAAGGTCATGGAGCAGATTTTTTGGAGTACCATCACATGGCACATGCAGGACAGCCAGGGTATTAGGCTTAGGCACCATAGGTTTCTGAAAAGCAGGTCCTGCTTGACCAACACAACAAGGTGCCCCACTGGGTGGATGAGAATGGCTTTGGGTGTTGTCTGCTTGAACTTCAGTAAAGGCTTTAACAGTGTCTCCCACAGCATTTTCCTAGAGAAACTGGCTGCTCACAGCTTGGATTGGGGACACTGGTTGCTGTGTTAGAAACTGGCTGGATGGCCAGGCCCAGAGAGTGGAGGTGGATGGAGTTATATATATACAGCTGTGGTCAGTCCCAAGTGGTGCTCACCAAGGCTTAGTGTTGGGGCTATGTGTGCTTAATATCTTTATCAAGGATCTGGATACCAAAGAGGGGATCAAGTGCCCCTTCAGTCAGTTTGCAGATGACACCAAATTGGGTGGGAGTGTTGATCTCCTGGAGGGTCAGAAAACTAACAGAGGGGTTTGGAGGCTGGATTGATGGATTAAACTTCAACAAGGTGATGTGCTGTGTCCTGTCCTTGGGTTATAACGACCCTGTGCAGGACCATAGGCTTGGGAAGCTGACCAGTGGAAAAGGACCTGGAGATGCTGAACATGACCCAGCTGTGTGCTCAGGTGACCAAGAAGGCCAGTGGCATCCTGGCCTGTATCAGCAATAGTGTGGCCAGCAGGACCAGGGCAGTGATTATGCCCCTATACTTGGCTCTGGTAAGGCTGCACCTTGAATCCTGTGCTGTCCAGCTCTGGGCCCCTCATGAAAGGAAGGCCAATGATATGCTGGAGTGTGTCCAAAAAATTACTGGAGCTGGTGAAGGGTCTGGAACCCAAGTTGTGATGAACAGCTTAAGGAGCTGGAATTGTTTAGCCTAGAGAAAAAGAGGCTCAGGATGACCCTGTTGCTCCTTACAATGACCTAAAAGGAGGATGTAGTGAGAGGGGGATCAGTCTCCTCTCCCAGGTAACAAGTGATGGGACAAGAGGAAATGGCCTCAAATTGTGCCAGGGGGATTCTAGACTGGATGCTTGATTTAAAATCATATGCAAACTATGTAAAACAACACTCCATTTTTTATCCTTGAGATACATTAATTCCAAAACAAAGAGTGTGAGGTCAAGCACAGAGCAATTTTCTAGCCAAAAACATTTTCTGACCTGAGAAAATGGCCACACTGACTTTAGCTGATGTACAAGAACGACTTCTGTGTTTATATAAGATTGTTTTCTTGGTATGAACAATGCTTTTTCACTGCAGATTTGTGTATTTTGTATTTTAGTGGATAAGTGTGGAGGTGAGTTTGCTATTTTTTTAGTAGAAAATAACATACTACCAGTAAAAGTTATTTCAGAATCTGAGTTTAGCAGTGCAGGTCTATAGTATAGAAATGTGAAATTAAAAATCAAAGGGCACTCTTTCCTTGAATACTGTTAGAATTCCTTTTCCTCTGTGGCAAGTCTTTTCACTCAGCTTCCTCATATCTGACTGCTTAGCTGTGAAATACTTTGCTGTCCTTTATATATGCTGCAATGTTACTGATCAGGTAGCATAGATGCCATGACAGAAGGTATTGTTACTGGTAGGTAAAATATTTGAAGAAAATTAATTAGCAACACCTTCACACAGTTTACGGTATATTTACTCTTCAGATACAAGTTTACCCTGTCACTTGTTTTCCACTAGTATGTCATCACACAGTTGTTTCTGTAACATACTGTATCTTGTTTTGCATTTGCAAGCTACATAGTCTGACAATTTGAACATGCTTCTAGCATTCTCCCCATTGGCTTGGTTTGTTTCTAATGAGAAACTCAAAGGCATAAGATCTGTTTGCTTTCTGACTGCAATGTGGATAGCCCATTAGTATCAATCCTGATCCCCGAGAATATGTAATCTACATTTATCCTTCAGAAAATCCCATTTAGTAAACAAGACAAAAGCAATTAATTTCTCAGATATAACAATTTCTCACGATATATGAAGCGTGATCTAATGTGACATATTTAACAAATCGTAAACTGGGATATTTTGACAGTCTTCTACAGAATGTATCCTTTAAATGTATCCTTCTGATAACAATGAATTCTAGAAGATCCAGAGAGACCTGCATGGTGGTTCACAGGATGAATTGTTATTCAGCTATGTGTACTCTATACGGTGGATCTTTTATTGGATCAAGAAAAATTGGATCATACATACTGCAATATTCCAAGTAATTTGGCAAAGCAGGTGTGATCATATTACCTACTAGTCTCCTCCTGTAATTCTCAAATTTTTGACCCAATTTCAACTAAAAGGAGGAGAATCTTTGCCAAATCTTGTCAGAAGAAGTTTTGGGTGATTGTAAATTCACCCTCTTGCTAAAAAACAGGACTAATTTCACAGAAGATTTTAAACAGAGAAGCTTGAAGGATTTCAAGCTCAAAACCTAATTTCAAGCTTGAAACCTAATTTCAAGCTAGAAGCGTAATTTCAGGTTAGAAGCTTGGCATTTTGTTCAGTCAAGTTTTAAAAATATCTAAAAAAGTGATTATCCATTTCCTAAAAAAAAATCTCTTGGTATAATTACATGTCTAAAATTTAGTTAATCCTGTCTTCTGGGTGGAGCGGTCAATAAAAGCGGTATTGTCAAAGAAAAGGCACATAGAAGGCAGTTAGTACACATTTTGCTTGACTTTCTCTAGTTAGGTACTCAGCTCATGGCTGAGGTTTTTATGGCATACAGAGAAACTGGCTAGAAGAAAACTAGTGAACACATCAAGGATTAAAAATATACTTTGTAACTCTCCAGAATAGATTGGAAAATTAATAAATATATAATGGTAAGCAGAGTTTTCATTTTTTCAACTATTTTTTCACCTATGTAATGTAGTTCCACTTCCTGAACAATATTTTACATTGGAGCTTTAAAAAGCAGATATATGTAACTTGCCGAGATTAAGAAATCCTATTTGAAGATCTTTTTCAAATAAATGTAAACCATTTAGATGCGTTTTAAACAGAATTTAGCTTATTTTGTAAGGCTGAAATCAGATTGGCAGGTCTGTTATGTACTGTCTAATCCTGAGATTCTTTAACAAGTCCGAGAATGTACATGATGTAACATAGTTTTTTTAGAAATTCATAAGAGTAAAAAAGTATCAGACATTACAGAATGAATATCAGTGTCTCAAATAAGGGTGTAACACTCATAGTTCTGCACATTCCTACAGATGGGAACTAGAAATATAGAGTCAACATTGATGTACTCAGACTTCAATATTCAAAAACTTAATTTATGAGTAAACATCATGGAAGATGAATGGCAAAAAATGGGCATTTGTATAGTTTATGGCTTTCATCTGAAATAAAAACATTCTAAATATAATATATTCTTATAATAATAGAGTGATTTTAGATTTCTAGACCTTTAAATGTAGTAAGTGTAGTAAGAAAATACATGTTTTATTGGGTGGGGGGCTGTCATGTCAGTTGTCTAGCAATGGAAGACAAAAGCCTTGATCAGAAACACCAAGCAAAACCCTTTTAAATTATTTTATATAATTTTATACTTTACATCAGAGGCAGTAACAAAGTTGAAAACGTCTGCAAAGCAAACAGCTTAGGCAAAATTTCTTTTCCTGACTGATTTTGTTGTTGTTTAAATTGGTATCTATCCTCTAAGTATTAAAGAAAAATAGCATAAAATTATAGAAATAAATCTCAGTTTAGAGCTAAATGCTTACATTTAAACCACCTTGAGAAATTGGTTATACATAAGTATGGCAACTGTGGTTTCTGGATATGAGCACTGCATCCAGCTCAACTTAGTAATTCAGCACTATATGTTCTTGAAAGGGAGAGTGACATCAAAACCACTAAGCATTTCAGAGATCCAGTAATACAGACTGATTATTTCTTATTTCAGATGTGGAGGTTTGTTTAACTGACAAATTGAATTTTATTTCCTAGTCAACTGTATCTTTCAATGACTGATCATCATCCAGCCCTGAAATAAACGTTACCTGATTAAAGTAGTAAAGGTTAAAACATTTAAAACACATGCTGTAGACCTCAGAAATCAAGTCAAGATGTGTAAGGGTATGAATTATTAGAGGACTTATGAAATCCGCCCTGAACAAATTAATTCATCAGTTTAGCCAAAGGCCTGTCAATGAATTCAAGAGCTTTTCAAAAAATGAAACATCTGTTGCATATTTAAAAGTTCTGTGTATATGTAAATGTGTAAATGTTGTAGATTATTCTCTCCAAGGTGGGATATACAGTTTAAATAAATGTGTTTGGAAGTAACATTATAATTGCTGTAATGTCCTTGAGGATCAGGAGCAATTCATGAAGGGTTCCAGCAGCCTTTGAATTCTCAAGCCTTGGGAGTTATTGAGGCAAATTAGATCTTGAGTGAAGCTGAAAGATACATCCATAAATCTGCATAATGACATCATTGTCAAAACAACCCATTACCCCACAAAAGTTAATAGTAGCTTGCTTTTTTTTTTTTTTTTTTTTTAAGGACTCAAGATTACATGGCTTTTTAGAAACAAGGTGAAATTCTTCCTGGATTCTGTTTTCTTTCCAAGATGACGTAATAACCGAGGGTCTCATTTGTTCTACAACGAAGAACTAATTAATCTCATTCTCTTCAGAAAATAATTTGAACATCACTCAGCTAAAAGAATCTGATGTTTTGTCTTTGTTGTGAAATGATGGTAGTGATACAAAAATTTGCATTAAGCAAAAGTTTAAGCACTTTTTGCTTTTGCATATTTATACAAATTTTGTGCTGTAAATGAACACTCCAGATTCTGTAGGAAACTTGATTGTGACAGTTTGTACTAGTTACATAATATGCACAACAAGTGTAATAGATGCAGCCACATACTAATTGAGATATTTTAATCTTCTCATGTTTTGCCTAATATTCTAAGAAAACACTACATGAATGCAACTGAATTGAAATATTTTTCATACTATGTCAATGAAATGGAACCTCAACTATCTGGCTTAGAAGGTGACTTCTTAGCCTCAGTATCTATGGTGACAACTGCCACTCCATTTATTTTTATGCTCCTGTAGTTGTAGTAGTTAGATGATAAATATTGAAGAATAATAACAAAAAATTTTTCTTAAACCAGAATTATTCCCCCATATTTACATGTACAAAGCTAGGTTAATATATTCTTTAAGAAAGAGAAGAAGAAAGACATGCAATGAGTGACTGGTTCTTGAGAACATTTGTTCCACTATTTTTTCCAGTTAATTAAACCTATGACTGCAGTTCTGGAGTTTTAGCATATCCTTTTTTGGTCAAAGTCAATGGCTCCCCTTTTACATTCAGCCCAGGTAGTCAGTTACTAGTTCATTTTACCCAAAAACCCACATGGAGAGAATCAGCCCCCAGGTTCAACCACAACAGACAGCTGAATTTGAAGAAAGGCTGGTAAGATCTGGACTGGCAATAATCTTGAATGTTGTGAGAAGTCTCTGGTGGGCTTGTGCAGAAAGCAGGAGCAATAGCGTACTGAATATTTGAGTCTTTCTTTTCTGGCTACATTTGTTTGGTTTGGACATTATAATTTAGCTATTATGGCATAGGGGTAAAGTTTGCTATTTTGTGGTTTAATTATTCTTTAATTACTGATACTTGCATTTGAACAGCCCTAATTAAAAACTAGGAAATAGTTTCAGTCTGTTTTTGGGTCAGGAACACACCATAGGCATGTGCACATATGTGTCCAGGCCAACAGATTACTCTGAATAATCACAACAGAGATATTACCTATTAGAGTGATCAGACATCTAGCAACAATTTTAAGTTACATCTATACATTAAAAGGTATGCATGGAAACTTAATTTTTAATATAGAATGTATTTCTAATGATTAATTTCAATTAAAGTAACTTTAAAGGTAACTGGTTTGATTAGTCTTTTGATGCTTTAGAAATCATATCATGGTATTTCTCCTATTTTATCTTCCATTTTATTTATAAGTGAATACTTGAAAAAAAACCCAGGAGTTTTACTATTGCCAGTGTAACAAAAGGTTTCATACTTTTTAATGCAAGAGTGATCATTGGACAGGGGCTGAAAATTTGTCTAAATCAAAGATATACTTTGCAGTGTAGGTACCATTGTGTTATGAAATGTGCTTAGGTTACTGACTTAATACATTTGTTATATTGAGAGCTGATTCAGCAGAAATAATCTCTGACATAGTGGTCCCAGACGTTTGTGGTTTCTGGCACCACCAGCAGTCTGATTCCCCTAGTAAAAGAGGTTAACTGACTCCAGAGTTG
Source organism: Acridotheres tristis (assembly GCA_037013685.1). NCBI lineage: Eukaryota > Metazoa > Chordata > Aves > Passeriformes > Sturnidae > Acridotheres > Acridotheres tristis. The sequence continues at coordinate 41,220,150 of CM072919.1, read as the reverse complement.
GAGAAAAAGACCCTCAGGGACACAGCAAAAATATCCCTTCCACACAAACCCCTCAGCTAGGGGAGCTGACTGGTGAATTGTTTGACAAGACCCCAGTTTAGCCTGTCTCTAGTTTACATCTCTAGCATATTTGTACACAGCTCTAATATTCTCATAAAACCTGCCACTTCATCAAGCTACCCTACTTTGTGAGATGTATAGACAGCACAAAGAAGAAACACAGGAAATAACTTGTAAAAAGCACTGGATTCTACTCACAGTACTGGAATTTTTTTTGTGTGTGTTTAAACAGGAGTCCTATACTTAACAGAGCTCCAGAGCTGCTTCCTAATATGCTTTTTTGTCTATATTGCATGTATATCTCTGCTTATTTCCTCAAAAATATAACACATCAGGTTATGGTTCACAATTAATGATGTAAACTGCTTAAAACAGGTCAGAAAGGAAAACAAGTTTTATCTTTAAGAAGATCACTCTGCAGTTTTTCTTTATTTTTGCATCCTCATAGCAGCCTAGCAATTTACATCTGGCACTTGCAATTTACTATATTTTCATTTGGTTAGAGATATTTTGGCTAGGTTTGACCTGATGATTGAGTCAGATAGCGGTTTACAAGGGCTGTGTATTACAGGTTTATGATTTTAGTTATGAAAGATGCATGTTCAAGTCTCCCACACCAGATTACATTTTCATCTCATCTGCTTAGGAAGATTTAAATGAAGATTTTTCTTATCTCTTGAGGATAACTTGCCATGTCACCCTACCCAACTCCCCCCACCTCCGTGTAGTCTTTTTTGCTTTCTTTCTGTGTGCACTGCTTTTAAATCTTTCCTTTCATGCTTTGCTGTCAATCAGACCTCAAAAAATAATGAAATTAAACCTGAGGAAGCAAGTACCTTTTATTTTTTCCTCAAGGAAAAAAGAGATTACGGGAACCAAACTCAATTGTAATTAAGCATAAAACATTTCTATAACTACTAGTCCTAATGGAAAGATCTGTTCCCTTTCTAAAATAATTTTTATTTGTAAAGTGAAATGTGTAACACGTAATAAAAGATCCTCTGAAGAACCATTATGCTGATTTCATCTAACCAGACCCGAAGCGTAACTGAGACTGGTCCATGAGCCTGTTCACAGATTTTTCTGAAACATTCAAAATTGCTCTATACCAATACCTGCTACAAATCCAGTGGAGCTGACAAGTCTCATTATCCAGTTCCCACTCCAGGCAATCATGAAATCTGAGTGTTGCTGACATGATCCATTTATATACAATATTTATTTAAGAACAAAACTTTACATTTTCCTCAAGTCACCCTTTAGCCAGACACTCAAAGGAAATGAATCAATACTTCGTAACACTTGTGGAATCAGTCTCTCAGGTTTATTCAAGCTGAGTAACACATCATCTGGCAGACAAACTTTAAAGGACAACTTTGCAGCAGTTGTAAGAATTATATTACTCTGGCTTCTAAGAGTTAGTGAGATTTAGGACTAGCCAGAGTATTTTTGAGGGAGAATGAGTTAACAATATAAGGAATATCTGACTCATTGAGTTAAACTCTCAAGGTGTTATCTATTTTTATGGGTTGTGCATATGTTTAAGTGTGCAGAATTTCCAAACATCCTTAGTTAACATTTTCAGGCTTTTATTTTACAGTTGAGGGTGCAAAAGAGAGGAATGACTTGAATACCTGTAAGTTATTAAGATTAACAAGAAATTAAGAAGAGAAATATGCATACAGGTAGGTTGGAAATTATGCCATATCTGATAGCACTGAGCAACAGGACAAGCTGGATTCCATCTAAGCAATCTGCCTGGTATCTACAGCTCTTAATTTTTAAATAATCACACAAGCAGTTAGCCAGAATTCAGTTTGACTTACACAATTCCTCAGTCACAAAAAGACCAAGGGTGGAAGGCCCTAGAGAACATCTAGCCCAACTATGCCTACTGTAAGTCCAGAAGACCAGCCTGTTTTCAATCACCTCAGTGCTCATTTACCTAGTCCATTTTTCATCAGTCAGTATATTGACCATGTTACAGGAGAAAACAGTGAAGGCATTGCTGAAATCAAGATAAACAACATATACTGTTTTCCCCTAATCCCTAAACCACTGAACTCCTGAAGTTCAGGGTCATCATCCTACTACTTCATTGTTTCCTTCTCTCAAGATCCTGGACTCCAACATCTCATGGTCTCTACAGACCAGGCAGAGCTCCAGATATCTCTGCTGCTGTCTGACACAAAAGGCCAAATCTGCTCCCTAGTGTCCTGACCTGCCCTTTCTAAATCCTGCCCACATCTGTCCACTGTGGCATTCAGCTGTGTGAGCTATCCTTCCACATCTCTGTGATCTCGAGGAGGCTGTGGCCCTGCAGCTGCACACCAGGGCTCTAATGCCTTTTCTTTGCTCTGTATGGATGTGATTCAGAGCACCCAGTCAGGCTCATTTTCATGAAGAACTCTAAGAGCTCCTTGAATACTGTTTACGGATAATGTTTAAAACATTGTGGCAAATAAACTGTTGAAGATACAAAAGGCTCTCCAAAATGTTAATTTGGTGAATATTACATTGTGAAGTTCCTCTCTGCAGCACTTTTAATGCTATCTTGCTTAATTAACGTCAATTAAGGGAACCACCTCCTTTCTCCTAACATAGAATTAAACAACTGACAGTTAAAAAAATTCTAGGTGCCTGTACTTTCTGTGAGATTTTGTTAGGCTTCCAAATGCTGAGTGTATCTGAGAATCAGTCCTGATTTGGTTTTAGACATATTGATGTGGAGGATGCTGAAATGTAACTAAGTTGCCCTTTTTAGATGCACATCAGTTAATTTTTCTCCACTCTGTCAGAGAAGAGTGAACAGGAAGGCCACAATGCTACATGTGAAATGCTTTCAGGGATATAGCCCATATTTAAAAAGTACTTATTCCCATTACAGTATTCACTTTGGTTGTTACCTGAGCCTAACACTTCTCTTATGAAATCTAAACTAAGTCAGATATGAGCAGAGTTCAAATTTTAACATGGAGTTTGGTTATATTCAACTTTTCAGTACCTGCAACAGCTTTTCAAAATGAAATCTTTTACAAACCTTTTTATGAAGAAACATGTTGTGAGATATTTTTGACATCCCAGAAAACAACTTCTAACTTGTACTAGAAAGATTCCTGAAAGGACTTACATATTCCAAAAACCTTTAAAGATAGACAGAGCTAAATATTCTTTGGCCTAATGAAACATTTTCATTACAGCCCAGTCTAAAGATAGGTATTGAAAGCAGTTCTATGAAATGAACTTCCATGAAAGAAGTCCTAACCTCAGTGGGACACCTTGTTTTCTAGCTTCTTCTTCAAAGTGAAGTAAAGGTACAGAAACTGCTTATAATTGGCAAGAGAAACCTTAAAGTTAAAAATAAAACTACTTGTTGACACACAGTTAACCAACTGTTTCTGTTAAGGGTGTTTTCCTCCCTTTGTTCTCCCTCCTGAATGGAAAAGCTGCAAGAATGTCCTTAACTGTAATAGCGACTCATCCTAATAAATTCATCAGGATTTTCAGGTGGAATTCTGTTTCCAGCTAAGCCACTGAGGTCTTATCACTGACACAAAATGGATCCTTGAACTGTATGCAGAATTTTTCTGCCTTTTTTATCAGGGAAATTGAAGTGTGAAGTCATAATATCAAATTTGTCACTGTAAAATAGCAGCTCAACCCTGCATCAGAGTCTTATTAAGCACAAACACTTTAATAAGGATCAAATGCAACCTTGTAGAATAAACACACATTTATCTTCAAACACAATCCAGTTTAAAAGCTTCCTTAGAATCAGAACCGATATTCTTGCTCCTTTTTCAAAGATGCTCTCAGGATCAAAGTCTATTAGGTACCTGAGGTCATGTATAGTCTACATGTATTTCTTCTGTGAGAATTCTAAAATCTGGCATGCCACTCCTTTCAGTTTTGGGGCTTTTTTTGTGGTTGGCATAGTTCTTGTCATATTCCTTTGGAGTGAATCCATGACTACATGCATATATTTAAAATAATCTCACATTGGTACTATTTTATGTTTTATTGCTGAACAACTCCTGCAGTGTATGTGGTGTTCAGCATCCACGTACTTCACAGCTGCAACAACTGTTGTTAGAGCTTTCATGCTTGCTATATTCCTATTCTAACTTAATTGGCTGAGAAAACACCACCCATCTTTCATTAACCTCTTTTAGAACAAAATTCTGGCTAATAGCAGACAACTTAAAGAAGCATCTTAATGCTGCTCTGGGCTGTGCAAGTCTATATTATTCTTAGAGCAGATAGGCAGCCTTTTGCATGTTTGCTGCAAGCAGAAACAGCATGAAGACAGCATCTTGCCTTGACTTGCTTCTGAAAATACTATAGGATGCAGAATTTTGATTAGTTAATCCATCTTCATTATACAGAATTTTGTGGTATATGCCAAAAGAATCTAGGGTTTTTTTACTGCTTTTTTTAAAAGTTGAAAGATAATTTAAAGGAATGGAGAAATCATCCCAAATTTGTATTCTGCATTAAAAATCTACGCTGATTTGAAAACAGATCTTGCATGCTCTTTACACATATGTGTTTAAGTTTCAGAAGTGAAATTAGTATAGCACTATTAAATGTGTGTGAAGGCATTTTGTCAAAGCAATAGCAAAGATCTAGGAAACCATACCCTTCATGTAACACTTTATTGCATTGCTATGGAGATATGAGTCAATCTGGATAGCTTTCTTGGTGGGGTCCTATTATTTTTTCAGCAAGAACAGGATAATTGCTACTGACTGTCTTTGTAATTTGCAAAATGTAACTGTGTCCAGTTCACCTCTTTTGAAAGCAGAGCGGTTTTCACAAATGGAGGTGGAATGGCTGTAAACAAATGGGCATCTTTTCATTTTACCTCTTTCCAAATGTCAGATCTTTGGCTCTCAGCACCCATCACCTCTGTGCAGCTGGCTGCTCTGTATTGTGCCAGCTGTGCCTTCCATTACACCATCTGTCTGCCCTGCTTCCTCACCTCCCCAAGTTTTTCACAGAGAATAATGTTAGATCTCTTTCCCCCTGCTGCCCAGAATCACAGAACAGGTAAGGTTGTATGGGATCGCAGGGACTGATCTGGTCTAACTTCACTGTTGAAGCAGGGTCAGCCTCGAGCAAATTCCACAGGATTATGTGCAGTCAGTTCTTGAGTATCTCCAGGGAAGGAGACCCCACAACCTCTCTGGACAATGTGTTCTAGACATGGTCACCCGCACTACAATAAAGTTCTTCCTCACATTAAGGTGGAACTTCTGTGCATCAGTTTGTTTGTGCATCAGCATTTCTTCTTGTCCTATTGCTCGGCACCACTGAGAAAGCCTGGCTCCATCTCCTGACACCCTCCCTTCAGATATTTATACACATTAATATGGTCTTCTCTCAGACATATCTTCTAGACACTGAACAAGCCTAGCTCCCTCAGCCCGTCCTCACAAGAGAAAAGTTCTCAAGGCCCCTATTCTCTGCTGGATTCACTCCAAGAGCTGCAAGACTCTCTTCTCCTGAGGAGCCCAGAACCGGATACAACATTACCGGCCAGAACAGGCCCAGCCGCCGCACCGGGTGCTGCTCCGCCAGGAAACCTCGCGATATTTCCCGCCTGCCCGCCGGGGCCTGTAAGCACGGAGCACCATGGCGACGCACTTCTCGCGATACCCACGCGCCGCCGCTGCCCGTGCCGGGCGGGGCAAGGTGGACCTGCGGCCCCGGCCGCGGGCTCGGCTCTCCTCAGCTGCCGCCTCCCCGGGGCCCGCCGCTGTGCGGAGAGCGGGGACAGCCTCGGGACTCTTCCCTGAGGCGTCCCGAGGGCTCCTGAGGCGCCCGCCCCGCCGTGACCCGCCCGGCGGAGGGGCGGTGGCGGGTCCCCAGCGCGCCGGTGTCCGTCGGCCCCCGGTGCCTCCGCCGCGGGCCCCGTCGGGCTTTGAACAGCCAAAAGTTAAAATGTGTGATGATGATGTCCCAGGTAAGCGTCTTCTGTGTTGCTCTGCAATATCCTCGAATTTTGTTTTTACAGTCATTTATTAGAGTATAAAATAAAAAACCGAAGGGAAGACAAAACCTTACACTCTGCATTAAATGGTCAGCCCTCACTAGTTAGAGAGCATTCGTCGTAATTCCATAGAGGAGTAGTGGTTGAAAGGAACTGGTGCGTGACAGGAGGCCATTACCACCGTGATTTAGTACAGCTAATGTTGACAGTGGCACATTTTTTCCACCTGTAGTAAGAGGTTTGAGTACAGGCAAGCATCTTAAATACCGGCTTTCATCGTTGGTGGCAAGTGCACTATACCCATGCTGGAAAGCCATACGAGATAATTTTTTTGTTTTTAAAGACAATGGTAACCATAAATTATGGTTCTCATTCAAAAGCCAAGAACTTGGTAAATCAGGCTAGTTAAAGTACGCTGTTCACGCTTTGGCTTTAACAGCATTATTTTCTGGCCTTTCGTAAGCAATGGTATCCTTAATAGCCTTTTTCTCATTCTGTTCCGTGCTTCTCTCTAGGTTTGGAGCTTAGTAACACTAGTACTATCGCCCAGTGTAATTTATTCCACTTTGCACCTGAACTCTACTTGTGATGAGTCATATGCAACTCCTTAGCCTCAAGTAAATGCTTCGTTTAAAACAAAACCTCTGTCGTCTTAAAACATGATTTTAACTTGAGAGTCTCTAAACATGTTGCATGTCCATTCACTACTGTGAAAAAAAGGAATTACAGAAGTAAAAGCTCTGCTATTTAAACTTTGATTTGCATACTTAACAGTGTGTTGTATGTAGCTGGTTTCAGTTTTACCATTTTGGTTCCTGTTCTCATGAATGCAGAAAGAACTAGATGCTACTGGGAGAAGTTAATGTACTCCTCTTTTTGCATTGAGATGAGAGATGCTTACAAATGCCTTGAACTTTAAGTATTAGTTATGTATGATTTGTTGAATGTAGAGCCTGTACTTCACCCTTTGCCTCAAAAAGTTACATTTGAGCTTCAAGCCTTTGAGAAGATCTGAGGGAATGGCTGAAGGTCTTGGAGCAGCTTATGTAGCAGGTCCCAAGGTATGGGGCTTGTTATAAATGAGAGACAAAAGTCTCGATATTCAGCAAAATTTTAGATTGCTTTATTTGATATAGAAAGAGCAAGCAGCGCGCTGGGGAACGCGAGGGGTCACCGCCCACTCCACGCTCCATCGAACCTTGGTTTGCAGCCTCTTCTTACACTGTGGGTTCTCATTGTAATCAATAAGTTTTGGGGTTTTTTTTTTTTGTTGTTATAATTTTGCTAGGTAAGCAGTGGTGGTCGAATAAACATCCTTACACAAATTCACAAAGCCTCCGGGCGATAATCAGTCACAGATAGCCATCTGGTCTTTGTAGATAACTACCAGAGAAGTTCTGGAAGTCTGGTCCTTGAGATAAGCAGTATTGATTAGACAAAGGCAGGAAGGGCTTTTTGGGAAGTCCGATTTTGCAAGCTGGTAGCCGATACAACTTATTTGAAATACATAACATAAGGTAATGTAACAGAATACAATATAATGTAACATAACAAGGTGATTTTAAACAGAATTATTTAATCATATAATTTCCTTTATCTAGTGTCCGTGCTTCACTTCAGAGCTTAGTATTCTGGTTTATCCAAACTGCAATGCTTTTGTGATTAACACGAATCTTTTATCAATTGTTACAGGCTAAACTCCAAATAAGGATGATGGGGGCATTATTAAAGAGATCTGCAAAATTGAATTGAATTGAAGGGAGAGGCTGTAGTTTATGACCTTGCTAGTGTAAGAAGTCAGTTTAGGTCTTTCGATTGAAGTTCGTATCAGGCAGAAGCGTGACATGTGTCCAGAGCAGGCCCACAGTATTCTTAGTCAGAAGTCACCAAATTCTAGGAATCTGCAGGTGTTGAGAGGGGAGTGGAGTTTCTTGAAAGAGAGCAGTCTGCTGGTTTTGCTAAACAGACAAACCACCTGGCCTGTGAAATCTCTGTAACTAAAAATACTTTAGAGGCCAAAGAATTTTGGAATAAGGATGTTTTGTAGGCTTGTACTATTTTCATTGTAACCTGCATGTCAGCTTAGAGCCAATGCTGGCTGCAGAATAGTGAGCTTGGCTACATGTGTGCTTTTGATTTCTCTAAGTGTATAAAATTAAATTTATTTAGTAAATGAATTATAGTTATTATTGATTTAACTAATAGATTGTAGACAGTAGTCCTGCAAGTGTACACTTCCAGGTGCTCAGAACTGATGAGGAGAACCAGACTTCTTGCAGTTTTTACACAGAGACATTAAAATGGGTGAAGGTGGAGTTTCTTGCCTTCAGAATTCTTTTCCTTACCTCTGAAAAGTGTCTGGGTTGATGTGTCCAGGGACACATACCACCACTGGTCATGGAATGATGAAAGTTGCGCTGGTGCAAGAGTCTCTCTGGCTCACTCCTTCCTGGTAAAAAGGTGCCTCTCACAGTAATTGATAATGAGTATCTAAACTCATTCCAGCAAAGAGATAACAAACAATAAAGGTTCTGAAATGAATAATATATCTCCTTGTTTTGGACGAGCAGGACGAGATTAGAACTCAGAAGATTACCCCTTTTTCTCTCAGTTCAGATTTGGAGAACTTTGTGCACAGCCATTATTTGTGAGGTCTTTTTACTGTGAAGAGTGAAGACCTTGTGATTTCTAGTAGAGGTATTTTGTTTTGTTTTTCATTGTCAGTATGATGTCGGGTCTTTCCACTTTGATACATACTGCTATGTTTGCTTGTGTGAAGCCACTGTGTAAACTTAATGCAATGGAATCTGGATTTTGCTTTTCTTTCCTATATAGCTGTTATTTCTGAAAGAGTGGTGTTAGAGCAAACTGTAATTTTATGTCTAGCTCAGGCTTTAGTTGTAAACAGTAACTGCTATTTTGATTCCAGTGTTACCTTCAATAAAGTGTTTAAAGTTGTATGCATTTTGTCAAATAAATTTACGTCCATTGTTTTAATAGTGAAGAAATTAAATACTTTGTACATCAGACCAATTTATCACTGTTTGTGTTTGCTTTTTTTATAGACCATTGGCGTATCGGGGAGAAATGCCTTGCCCCTTGTTTGGAAAATGAAAAACTTCATGAAGGAACAATAACTTCTCTTGAAAAGGACAAGAATGGAAAATCATTTGCTGTTGTATCATTCTTGGAGTCTGAAGAAAGGAAAATACTAATAACAAAACTTTGTAAAGTCAGAGACAGTAGAGGACCCTGGAAAAGCTTAATATTTGATGAGGGTGATCTGGAAAAGCCATATTTTCCTGACCAAAATCTTCCATCTCCTGCAGTTGCTTTTAAATTATCTGACAATGGTGATTCTATCCCGTATACAATTAACAGATACCTGCGTGATTATCAAAGGGAAGGAGCCCAGTTTCTGTATAGACACTATGCTAATAAAAGAGGGTGTATTCTTGGAGATGATATGGGCCTTGGAAAGACAGTACAGGTATTTTTTTTGTTTGTTACAGTGGGAGAATATAATATTTTCTGGGATCTGTAAATCTTTTTTAAAAGGCATTGTATTTATGAAGTTTAAACTTCCCTCTGTTGTTGCAGAGATGGATGAGGCAGGACATGATGTCCAGGACAGCACTCAGAGCCAGGAGCCCGTTGCTGATTTAAGACTCACTCCTTACAGGCCATAAAATTGGGACGTGGCTCCTTTTAGTATAAGCATGAGTAATTGCAATAATTAAAATGTTAGCCTGTTGAATTTACTTTGAGGATTGCTACCTGCCCATTATGAAAGCAGTTTGCACCGGAGTACCCCAAAAGAACTTCAGGCCCTATCTGACTCTTGCTTTTAAAATAACTTTTTCCTTTTTTGCTGAAAACAAATAGTTTTACTGTTCTGGGAATGCAAAAGAACCAACACTTTTACTCCCATCTCTGGAAATAGTGCTTTGGTATTCCATGCTACTTCTATAACTCTTTTGGAAATGCAGCTTGATGCAGACTAATGAGGACAAAGTGTAGCTGGATTGTCATTATGCTTTGAATTTGTGTGACCTAAATGACTTATTTTTTTACTTATCTTTTAACTTATTTTACTATAATTAAGGTGTTTTTATGTGTGGAAATTCTCTATAGTCTTTTTGATTTAAAGTTAGCAGTTTGAGTTCTCTGGAGGATAATCTTTGTTCCACTCTTTTCTCTTGCTCCATGTGTCTAGTGTAAGCTCATTCCTTCACTGACAGGTATCTATTGCCCTTCCATTTAGGAGAATATTGGCAGATGCCTTTTAGGAAAAAATAATGTTGTCCTGTGGCAAACTTAACAAGAGGAGTGGGTAAATGGAACATCGAAACTCTGCATAGAGCGTTTAAAGATGTATCATGTATTTGTATATATAGCTGATGATGCTCTGTTAACAGATGCTTATTAATACTAAATTGCATTCATTTTAGGCATGGCCATGTTTATTGTCCATGGTAGTTGAAGAACTCAGTAGTTATGGAAAACTATTTCTACTCAGAACTGCACATAATCTGACTTTATGTAGTAAGAAATATCTATCTATCTGTCTGTTCATCTATCCATCTATCTATGTGAAAAATAATAGTAAACTTGGGGGGGATGAACTAAATTTAGTTGTCTTGTTTGCATCTTGCATTTTTGAATCTTGGAACTGATTCTCTAGGCACATTTATTACACAGTGGCAGTGTGTTCCTATGTGGAATTTACATCTGATGGCTATTTTTTTAATCTGTGTCAAGTTTTCAGAAGAAAGGTAGAGATTTCAAACACTAGCTTATGTGAAGAATATCATATGTGATGAATAACAAGAAGAGATTATGTAAGTACAAAGGTCAGAAAAGAATGGGTGAGGAGTCTGATCTGAGGCAGCGAGTAAACTTGTGTCTGACCAGTCTGGTCACCTTATATAATGGAATAATGGTAATGGTCAATGTGGGAAGATGGATGAATGTCTCTGCTTCTGTAGAGCCTTTGATATGGTTGCACATGGCATCCTGACTTCCAAACTGGAGATGGGTGGATTTGATGGATGGACAGTGCAATGAATAAGGAATTGGCTGGCTGGCTGGATGCAGCCAGAGAGTTGTGGTCAATGGCTCTGTGTTGAGATGGAGGCTGGTGATGATTGATGTCCCTCGGGCTCTGTTTTGGGACAGGCTCTGCAATGTCTGCCTCAATGACACAGACAGTGGGATCAAGTTGGCAAGTTTCCAAATGACATAAATCTGAGCAGTGCAGTTGACACAACAGAAGGAAGGGATGCCATCCAAGGGGACCTGGACAAGCTTGAGAATTGGGCCCATATAACCTTATAAAGAACCTTATAAAGTCCAAGTGCAAGATGCTGCACCTGGGCACTCCCAGATATGAGCACAAACGGGGAGAGGTTGTAGAAAGCAGCCATTACAAGACGGACTGGGGTATTCTTGTGGGTGAAGAGCTGGACATGAGCCAAGTATGCACTTGCAGCCTAGGAGTGTATCCAAAGCAGCATGTCTAGCAGGTCAAGGGAGGGGATTCTGCCCCTCTGCTCTACTCTTCTGAGACCCCACCTGGAACACTGAATCCAGTTCTGGGGGTACCCAGCACAGGAGTGATGTGAACCTCTCAGAGTAGGTCCAGAGGAAGCCACAAGGTGTTCTGAGGGATAGAGCCTCCCTCCTAGGAAGAGAGGCAGAGAGATTTGGGGCAGTTCTGCCTAGAGAAGGCTCTTGGGGGACCTCACTGTGGCCTTCCAGTAGCCTTTGTGTTCAAGGCCAGGCTGGATGTGGGTCTGAGCAATCTGTTCTAGTGAATGGCATCCTTGCCCATTGCAGGGATTGGAAATAGGTAATCTTTTAAGGTTTCTTCCAACCTTTATCATTTTTTGATTCTGTGATCTTGTGTACTTTTCATAAAACACAGTGTTTGTTTTCAAGTTCAGCATTGGAGAGACAGTTCAGGGGATATGGAGTAAAATGGTAGAATTCGCTTATTTAGAAAAGGTTAGTACATATGAATAAATCTAAACTTCATCGAATAACTGATAGTCTTAGAAAAAAGTTGACTTAATGCTTGTAAATTGGCTGAAGCTTTCTGTTTCTGAATTAGAGGATGATTCATGAAATAAAGACTTTTCTTGAAATCCTTTGAATTTTAATGTACTTTGTACTTCTGAACTGATTTTTGCTTTTAGTGGCCTGACCATATGGTTCGTTCATATCAAGGAGTTTTAGTGAAGGCAAATAGAATAACGTTGTTTCTTAGTGTGATTACACTAGTTTGCTGTCAGGGCATTTAGGTTGATTCTTGCTTTATCTAGAAGACCCAAAGATTTCTGATAATGAGTTGCTGTTTCTCTGCTTTTGCTTCTCTTAGAAATTTGTGATGCAAATTCTTCCAAGATTGAAGAATGTGGAAAGGATGTGGAGATTTATTGTTCAGTTGAATTTGATTCTAATTCTCAAAGGATTAAAAAAAATTAAGTAAAAGTCATTAGTTAAACAACATGTGCAAACTGGCAGTTTATCTTGACCTCTGTTTATGAGATATTATGTATAAAAATATTTGGGTTACTTTGATTCTACATACCTTTCTTTCACTCTGTGGCCTCTAAGTACCATGGGTTTCTTCTCTCTTCTATCCATCTAAACTATTCTTTTCAGGCAGGTATTTCTTCTGCACTCTGCTCTCCTGCCTCATCATTAGAGGGAGAAAGTTCTTTTTTTGGAAATCAACAGTTGGTAGCTTTACCTCTGTCCTGCTATGAGCAGCTGTGTAGCAGCTGCAAAAAGGAAGTGGCTGGAGCTGGCTGCTCTGAATGAAAGGGGCCTGTTGAGTTTTCAAAAGAAGGGCACCTCTCTGATGATGCATCTGTTCCTTGCTGCTGCTTAGTCTGTGGATACCATTTGTCCCAAGTGGTTTTTGAATTTGCATGTTCTGGCTAGATATTTCTCTGCCTTCTTCCTGTTTTGGATTATGATTGGAGGAGTTTGGAATATCCTGTGCTGGGATGTTTGTCCTTGCTGTGATGTATTGTAATAAATATGTTCTCATAATCACCTTGAGTAGTTTGAGGCAGATGGGAGAATATAGCACAAAAGAAAAAATAATGGTTTTGATGTCAGCAACAGGAATTTAAAGGAATGGAACATCAAGAAAAAGGCATTTTAGTAAAAAACATTCCTCTAGCATAAGCCTCTTCTTCCTTTTGCAGAAATAACATTGAGAGGATAGTTAGAGGATATCTGTTCATTCTGTTTTCTCATCTGAAATTCAAGTACCCTGAAAAGGAGGAGAATTCCAAGACAAGCATCATCTCTATTTTTTCCTGGTTCATTCATACTCTGTCTCTTGTGTATTTTTGTGACTTTTCCATTTAAAGAATAAAAGAGTGAGAGCAATTAATTGCTCTTATCATTGATTCAAAGAATTCTTGGGAATTCAAGGGAGGAAGGGATCCCATTTTAAAACAAATTTATTTAAAACCAATGAACATCTCCTGCCTGCACCCCCCAGAAAAGAAATCTTACCCCACCAAACCAAGCCATCTTCTGAGGTCCTGTCCAGGATTTTATCCTAAATGTTTATTTTTTGTGGAATTCATTCAATTTCTTCTTGTACCTAGTCACTGAGAGTTGTTTTCTTTCTCAAGGTCATTTCATTTTTGGCTGCAGTGTTGCGCAAAAAGGGAACACATGAGGATATTGAAAATAACATGCCGGAATTTTTACTGAGGACAGTGAAAAAAGGCTCAGATTGTAACCCCAAGAAGGTACAACTTTTAGTGATACTAGTTTAAGGATTTTTATGAAAGGCAATACTCGGATTTGCCTGTTTGTTTGTTTTGTTCTAGGAGTTTATGCACATTAATTTTTAAAATTCAGCTGCTGAAGTAGGATTTCATGCCTTTCCTAGTTGGGAAGCCTTCAGTTTACCAGACTGTCATAGTGCCCTCTCTCTGTAGTTGTTATTGTCTAATCTGTTAGTACTGTTGATCTGCACTAACAGAAAACATTTGAAGGTGTCTGGGTTAGATTTGTGGCTAAAGTACATTGAAAAGCCCATGTCAGTGAGTAAAAAATTAGTGTTGTATGATGATAGTTTTAAAGTAAAAAAAGCATGTATATCTATAATAACAGGGTATTTAATTAGGACAAATCCATATGTTTGTAAAAATGTATTGCTAATAACCTTGATTGGCTGTCATAATGTTGGAAGTAACTCTGGCTCATAATCAAGGTAGTCAAATACCGTGACAGCAGATAAAAGGTACATGTAAAAGTTCTCAGGGAATAAGATAAATCTGAAAATCATTTTAATTTTACCCATTACAGAAACCATATGATTTCTGTATTGCATTGTTGTTTCTATTTTGCATTGTTGTTTTTATTTTGGTGGCATAGTTTGCAAATTTGACTGACGTAATGTGTCGTATGACTGTAGCTCTGTGAATAATGGATACATGTTCCTCAGGTAATACAGGCTGAGAGGAAGGGGTAAATGGATAGCGCTTTATGTGCAAAAAACAAGAATGCTTCTGGCTAAGAATAAGAGAATAATGTCATTTTGAGGACAATTAATGTTGAAACAGAGAGGACACAGAGAGGTTGTAGACTCTATCTGCCCTTATGGGGTTTTGAAGCCCTCAGGAAAGCCTGGCTTTGAAGTCAGTGCTGCCACTGCTTTTACTATAAAGTTGGACTGAAAATGTCCCACGGTCGCTTCCTACCTTATTGATTTTAATATACTGTGATATTAAATTAATTGTGTGAGCAGTCCTAATTTTTTTAACTCTTTTCAGGACTATTTGTTTTCAAGTCACATAATGACTAGATTTGTGGATTTGAGGAAGCTGGTTTTCCTCTTCATGCTTTTATTTTCATTTGCTCCATTTGTAAAACATTTTATGGTATACTGATGGTATAACAAAGCAAAATGATAGTGTTTCGCGTCTTACTGCAGTTGTTAGAGTATAATTTAAGTAAGTAGTGCTTTTTAGTATTTACTTTTAGAATTATGATATTTTTCTGCTGTATTATATACAAACTGATTACTTTTGAATTTATATTAACTTTAAATATTTTCCATACATCCTTTGAAATGACAGAGTTAATCAAACTACTCAGAGCAGTAAAACAGTCAAGATCTTGACTTCCATTTTTGACAAATTGCTATGTTGTAGTTTTTCAAGTGATACTATTATGTATATATATTTGTTTTCAGACTTTCCTCATAGTGGCCCCTCTTTCAGTTCTGTACAACTGGAAGGATGAATTAGACACATGGGGATACTTTAAGGTCTCTGTCTTACATGGCAGTAAAAAGGACGATGACATGAGTCGCATCAAGCAAGGGAAATGTGAAGTTGCTCTTACAACGTATGAGATACTCCGCCTGTATTTGGATGAATTTAACAGGTAATAGTTTTAATGTGCTTTTTTACACACTGAACTTTAACTGTCTAATTGTACATTGTTCTTTTCAAGGATTTGTTTCTGTATAATATATTGACTGTTAAATCCATTGACTCACTGTGCTGCAGAGAAGGATTCCTGTACTATTGAATTTATCCTGTACTACTGAATTTAACTGTTAACTAAATTAAACAGTTCTAGTGGGTTGACCTTGGCTGGACACCAGGTGCCTGCCAAGCCACTCTGTCAGTCCCCTTCTCAGCTGGACAGGGAAGAGAAATTACGATAAAATACAGCTCTTTAGTTGAGGTAAGGCAGTTTACTGAAGCAAAAACAAAAATTTAGGTTTGCACAAACAAAGAGGGGAAAAAAAAGGTTTATTTTCTACTTCCCATCAGCTAGCAGTGTTGAGCCACCTCCCCGGAAGCGGGGCTTTCACACACATAGCAAGTGCTCTGGAAGGCAAATATCATAAATAACAAATGCCCCATTCCTCCTCCTTTCCTTAGCTTTAATATCTGAGTTGATACCATCTGGGAGGAGTTATCACTTTGGTCAATTTGGGTCAGCTGGCCAAATTTTTGCCCCTCTCAGGATCTTACTCATTCCCAGTCTACCGATGTGGTGGGAATGTTGAGACAGCACTGGTGCTCTGCCAGCGCTGCTCAGCAGTTGCCAAAGCACTGGTGTGTTAACAACACCCTCCCAGCTACCCAGAGACCTTTGAGAGCTGCTGTGGGAAAATTAACTTCATCTCAGCCAGACGCAAGGCAACTGTCTTTGTAATGGGACACTTGGTAGCAGTAAGTGTTTGAGTAGTTCCCATAAAACCAGTTTTTGTTTCTGAGTTTTTTCTCTGAAAGATGCAGGAATTATCTGCCTGAAAACTGATGACAGCTAGAAGATACATAGCAGGTATTTCTGTCTTTTAGTTCAGTGTAAGAAGAGCAATCACCTGGAAATTTTAGCAGTGTTCCAAAATGTATTTTCCTTGTTATTTGCTCTTTTCATCAGCTTGATGAAATTATTGAGCCCTAAAAGCTTTGAGATTTAAACCCACACATTTCTCATCCAATCTTAGAGATTCTTTCCCCTTACGTTGTCTTGGAAGTAGGGTATGAGTTGTGTCAATGGCTGGTGGTAGCAGCTTGCCCTCAGCAGCTTGTATAAATGGATCTGCAGATCTTGAGGTTTTGGGTGTTGGGAAAAGTCCAGGCCTCAGAGACTACCCCGGTTGTCTGGAGATCCATGATCAAAACAATCAGCTCTTCATCTCTGTGTTCAGGTCTGAAGTACAGAGAGCAGAGAAGTAGAGATAGAAGAGTAAAGTAGTTTTGTTATCAACCCACTAACTATTTGTGTTCTTTCTGGGGAACTCTTCATGCTTGATCATGATTAGACTCTGGTCAGGAAATAGGTGCATGTGTGGAGCAGAGCTGACGTGTGACTGCCTACAATACACTTCTGTACACAGATTTACCAAACTGTTTCTGCAGAGGATGTGGCTGGATGGGCCTATGATCTTGACACTAGAAGAGACTTTGTGTCTTGCTTCACTACAGTGATAGATTGGCCTCAAAAGCTGCTCTTAAATAATCAGCTATCAGGAATAAGAATACATATGCTCAGTTATGCATGTAAACCAGTATGAGAGATTTAAGTAGAAGGAGCTAGGATGTGAACATCTGTTAGGCTTCTCAGAAACTCCAATTTTTAGCATATTTTGGGAATGTAGGAACGAATGTGTTTAGAGGGTAGCAAAAATGCCCGAAGATCAGCCTTCATTAGTGAACTAAATGCAGCTTGCTCAGGAGACAGGCTTTCTACTAAACATCTCTAAACATGTCTGTTTCAGCTTTTTGCAGCGTATCAAACTGAATACGGTTGTTTTCTGAAATACTCATATATGTAAAGTGAATTCACAAAGTTAGTAAATCTCTTCCTAGGGACTTGAAGACTTTTTTTATTGTCACAGTATACAGGTCATTCTACCCTTAAGTTTTATTCTTGAACTGGCTTCAGAATATCTTTTGGTCACTGCTTATAGCTATGTTCTTTGTCATCACAATCCCAAAATATTAAAATTCCTCTGCTATATTGGTATTGTATAGATATTCTTGAGTGATACTTTCTTGTAGAAAACCATGCAGATTGAAATGTTTTCAGTTCACTGGTAGTTGCATGGGATAATTTTTGTTGGGAAAATTAAGCATACCTGTTAAGCGTATTTAAGTAGTTTACCTTCAGAGAGTTACTTATTTTTTGTAATAATGTTGTTATGAGTGAAGTTAAGTTTAGTGAGATGTGCTAGATTCATTGGTCTACAGATTAAAAGCTACTTTCTTCACAGAAAGCTTTTGATACAGGTAACAGTAGCTAATTTATTTGGTGATATAGTTTAGCCATTATGTTCAACTATACTAATTGAATTTTACTAAAAAAACGATATAAAGAAATGGAGGGGTATAATACAAAAACCAGGGAAATCAAAAAAGTCATAATGCGTTATAGTACCATCACTGCTATTTGTATGGCTGACTTCACTTTTTGTATGTGGGATGATGGGACAAGTTATGTCAACTAATGAAACCTTTTTTTGATCTGCAGTATAGAGTGGTCTGCTGTGATAGTAGATGAAGCACACAGAATCAAGAATCCAAAGGCTCAGATAACTCAAACCATGAAGTCATTAAAATGCAGTGTTCGCATAGGTCTTACTGGAACCATTCTTCAAAACAATATGAAGGAACTTTGGTGTGTTATGGACTGGTAAATAAAATATTTTCTTTTGTGGTTAAACTTGTTTGTATTAACTGTGCAGTGAGTTTGGGGCAGGACTAGGTGATATGGACCCATCTGTGTTATGAAATAGCAACAACGAAACACAACCCTCAACCTCAAAACACCTGCTCTTTTTGAGAATATAACTTTCTGGGAAGGTAAGCTCTTGGTATTTTATGGTTACTTAATACATTTGGAGTTCATCCCAGCTGGCTTCTTTGGGGAATTTGGGAAGTAGTTAAAATTATTCTTCCTCCACCTCCCATATTACCTTTCTTGTTTCTTTTTTTTTCCTAAGAACACTCTTTTTTTCTTCTGTCCTTCACCCAGTAGATACAGAATCATTACACAGCCTTTACCAACACAGTGCCTTTGTTCTGTCCAGTTATATGCAGGTCATTCTGACCTACTTGGAGGATGAAAGTAATAATATTTTGCTTTTTTTTCAAAATGCACAAGTGCACGTATTTGAAAAGTAACAGTCAGAAAAGCTTTTAATAGTCAAGGAGATGTGCAACTGACCGTAGATACAAATCTAAACCTCCTGGGGATGCTTTGCAGAGGAAGAACAAAGCAGACATACTTTAAATATAAGGATATACAGAACAAAGATAGCACGAGGAATGTTTTAAGCTTAGTGTTGCATCTGGTTCATTAAAACTATGCTGATGTTGTTAGTAAATTGTTCCAATGTGTAATGCTGCCAACAATTACTAAATCCCTTTTACTATTGGGTTTGTCAAGATTTTATTTAGTTAACTGTATATTCTGCATATTCTGTTTTCATAAAACCAGTAAAAATCGAAAACATGACTGCTTTGGTTCCAGTTTAGGCTCCTCAACACTAGCAGCCTTGTAGTTTAGAGGTTCTATATACTTGTGACTTCTGTTGTTCTGCTAAACTTTTTTTTTCTTGAGATCCCAACCCTTTCATAAGGGCTATATCTTAGCATTTGAGAATCACAGAAAACAAATGAAAAATTACATGTCTTAAAATAGTGTATGTTTCTGTTTGTACTTTTGGTAAATTTTAGTAGTTTCTCTAATGACTGCTACTTTAAGAGATTTTGCCGTTAGCCAGAAAAAAAATTACGGTGTACTTTAAATCAGTGAATCAATCCCCCATCCCCTCTTATTTTTAATAGGGCTGTACCAGGACTTTTAGGTAGCAGAGTACATTTCAAGAAGAAATTTTCTGATCCAGTGGAGCATGGCCAGAGGCACACTGCAACTAAAAGAGAGCTAGCAACAGGTCGTAAGGCCATGGTGAAGCTAGCAAGAAAAATGTCTGGCTGGTTTCTGAGACGTACCAAAGCACTTATCAGTGATCAGTTGCCAAAAAAGGAAGACCGAGTAAGAGTGCCTTTGCATTTCAAATACAATGCTAATGAATGTATATCTTCTTTTTTGTTTTCTTGCTGTATTTTCTCTCTTGCATCATGTCTGTAGTTTATGGTTTTCTCTTCATCTTATTAACTTAAGAAGAATCCGTAGCCTTGGAAAAAGTGCACTTGAAGTAGTGTGCTTTGTTCACATAATTACTATGATTGCACATTGAAATGGAGTTAATCAGGCATGAAAATGCTCAGCTAGTCTTCTGACTAGTGATTTGCACATCTGTTTTATGTGTGGTTTTTGTCCTTATCTCTGCAAGCCCAAAGCAATGTATGTGAATTTCTTGAAATTCTATGCAGAACTTCTGAATTTGCATCTTGACACTTTGTGTATGGAACACTGTGCTTTTAACGCCCTCATTTTCGATCTCGAAATAAAAATCTAAGACAATCTGATTCTGTGATAGGTTTGTAATCGTGTTCATCTGATGCAATTGTAAATACTATATGAAGTGATAATACTTTATTGATACAGCTTAGAGTTCTGCTGAATCTTCTGAGTTGACAAATACATAAATTTGCAACTGGTTTTATTTTCAAAATTTGGCATTTTTTGTTCATCCTTAGTTTGTAATAATGTCATCTAGGCTGTCTTCTGAAGGAAAGATTAACACAAACATCAGTCAGTCCCTTTTCTGAATTTAGCAGGTTTTATTCTTTTTATTATCTTGTTAATGTGAGTATATGTTCAAGTTACTGCTGTATTGTTATAGCTCAGCGTGGTGCTGCTACTATGTGGATAGCGTAGGTTAAGGAATGATCTTGGGATTTCTGTCTCCTGCTGCTTAAGACTAAAGATGTCATGGAGATGCCACCCGTGGTCTTTAAGAAGAGGGATCAGAGCTTTGGCCATAGCACTGTATAGATCCTTGCATTCTCATTGTTTATTCTGTTTGTCTTGCTTGCAGTAGCGCCCTACAACAGCTAATGCCTAAAAAGGGGAAAGAAAGGAAAATTAAGCACCTTGAAAATTAGAGAGAAGTCTGTAATTAACATTATGCATTTACTTCTCTCACTTTTCCTTCCTCATGCTATTCCTTCACAAAAGTCAAAGCTTTTGAGCAAAATAACAGCAGGTTCTTATAGAATGATATTGATATTCTTTGTAGAATTTTGGGGTGGAATAAAGTAAGTAATATAAGTAAGTAATAAGTAATATATTTTGCCTACGGTCTCATGCTTTTTTGGTGTCAAGGTCCACATTTTTTTTCATTTGGTGGTAGAATCATTTCCTGTAACTATTTGAGCAAGTGTAGTATTTATTTCTACTTTATTTTCAGTGATCTGTGATTTGTACTTTTTGATGCAGTGGCGTTTTTTTGCCTTTCATTGTGTGCTGCACACGACAGTGCTTCTTGTGTTTTCTCTTTGGTAGATGGTTTTTTGTTCCCTAACTGAATTCCAGAAAGCGGTGTACCAGGCTGTGCTTGAGACGGATGATGTAGCCTTGGTATTAAGAGCAGGAGAGCCCTGTAGCTGCAACAGTGGCCGGAAAAGGAAGAACTGTTGTTACAAAGTAAGAACTTGGCACTGTTTGGATTTTAGAGCCTAGTCTTCTGAATTTCTCCAAAGACTCCCTCCTGATGAAGAGCTGATTGAAACGTTTGCCTAATTGCAGCCCATCTGTTTGGGAAATCCCAACCGGAAACATGGGAAGCTGTACCACGAACATGATGGAGTTAGGCACTTTGGGGTTACTGTAAAGCTGCCTTGCATGCCCTGAGCAGGTGATTGTTATGTATGCAGTAAATTCTGGATCTTTTGCATTAATAAATGCGCCTGTGATTTTTGTAATTGGCAAGGGTACTGCATTGAGATATTCAGTATATGTCAGGCATGCTGCTACCAGGTGGCTTAGATGGTTTGAGCAGGAGCTGCAAATGGGAGGCACCCTGAACTCAGCAGCTTGCCTGGGCAGTTCATGGTGTTCTAACTGCAGTTGTGCCTTTCTGTGTCATTAAACATTTACTTTGCCTTGCTTCATGAGGGGAGAGCTGTAACAGCAGCCACAGAGCACAAGCCGAACTTTGAGTAACAGCTTTGCAGATTTCTTCAGTCTTCTCTAGACTTCTTTAAACCTTGATTAGTCTAGCTTTGTATTTGTTTTGCCTACCTCACTCAGGGGGCTCAGATTAAGCACGTCTTTTAAACATTTTAAGCATATGTTACATGCTTGCTTCTCCCTTTTACTTCTCTGGCCTGCTCTGGTTCTTCGTGTAGTGTTTTGTGTTTTTTTCGATATGATGTAGCTTTTTCAGTCTCCTGCATCTTTCTTTATGAGCAGTCTCCTTATTAGTTTTGTTTAATATTCCATGAATACTAGCCCTCTTTGCAGACTTTTTTTTTCTCGTGTTATTTTGTAGAAAAAGAGAAATGCTGGTGAACCTGACTCACAAAAGGGCGATAGGCAAGCCTGCAGGTAGTTGAATGCTCTTATAGACTGTCTTATTCCAAAGTTAACTGTGAAATCTAGTAACTTGAGAAGGCAAAGGAAAACAAATACTGATCAAGCAAGCTAACCATAACTAGGAAGATAGCTGATGAGGTTCTTGCTGTTGCACTGCAGAGTGTCTGAAGCTGGAATTATGCTACTTGAGATGTTTGTAAAGCTTTATAAGGTTTTACTGGAGAGAAGAGTGAAGCTAGCAGTTGAAAGGTAGGAAGTCATTCAAACTGCTCTTCCTTGATTTAATCTTGTTTACTGAAGAGTTCTTGGTTATCTCCTTGTGATGTCTGTAGAAGTTACTCTCTGAAATGCTTAGCAAGCAATGAACATGGCTGTAGGGTTTTTTCTTATTGAGAAGATGTTTCTATTAATAGGGTCACAAAGCTGCAGGAAAAACAAAACTTGGTTCAGTTTTATCAGAAATACAGTATTCATCTCTCAGGGATTAGTTACAGTACTAAGAATTGTTAATGCATTAAACCTGTTATTTGAGATTATTACTTATTTTCAGTAGTATTTATTTGCATAAACTGGGCTTTTTTTTGTAGGTAAATGCACATGGTGAAACAATTAAGTCATTGCGCTTCAGTTACCTAATGATCCTACAGAAGGTTGCAAATCATGCTGCACTGCTGCAGACAGACAACACTAGCAAGCTGCAGGTTGGTTTCAGAAGTATCTAAAAAATGGACTTGAGGAAAATGAATGAGATGAAAACTCTTGAATAAAAATTGTTACTGGCCTCCTTTATAAATCTTAACTAACTGCAATTAAGATACTTTGTGAAATTCCTTTTCCATTTAGTCATACAGAATGAGTACCTTACTAATATGTTATACAAAACATACGTGAAAGTAAGGGTTATAAAACATTGAAGAGATGGGGAGAGAGTAATTTTAATGATTTCTAATAGTGCCATTTTTTGTTACATTTATGAAGAGTGCCTATAATAGGAATGTATGTGTGCAAATAAACAGATAATAGATAATAAAATTTTTTACTCTAGTACTTTATATTAAGAGCTGAGTTTAAGTAATGAGAAACATGTTTTAGAAGAAATTACTCAATGAAAGATCAGTATCAGCTTATCTTGTTACTATGGCAAGCAACAAGGCCCACAAACAGCAGTTTTAGAAATGCTTGTTTGTGAGTCTTAAGATCCAGGAAGGAGGAAAGGGATTTAGGGACGTTACCATTTTCTGTTAGAATCTATCAAGGAAGAGAAATCAGAATGTCCTAGCTAGTTTTGCAAGTTTGTTCCATTAAAGCAGTTTTGCTTTTTCAGAAATGTTACTTCTAGTGTCCACTGCATTACACACAGCATATACCCAGATGCTTTCAGTGGGCTTTTTTGTGTATTGCATTTGTAGTTTTTGTTGTAATAACACTTGATACTTAAATAACCTCTGAAGTAACAGAATACAAGTATTTTTTGACTTACAGTCTTTTGCGTCATGCATAATTACTAGTTTTCCAGCATCTACCAAAGAAACTAATACTTCGTAGTATTTCTTGCCTTGAGCATCAAAGGCCCTTATAGGTGTTATTCTTAGGTGAGAGATGTGATCTTTTCTTCATCTCTGGAAAAGTGGACTTAAAGTGTGAGGTCGTGTATAAGTTCAGAGCTAAGTTTAGCAGTGGAACTTTATGTGGCTTTTGAACAGCTTAAGTGCATTTCCTGTACAGTTTTTGTTGTGGAACAATATGTAATTCCTGTACTGGCTTGTTATGCCAGAGAGTCAAGAGAAATATTGGTGCACAACCAACTGTCAGCTAATGCAAACCTCAAGGCAACAGAATTTTTAAAAACTGACAGTTCTGGCCAGGAGAAGAAATTTTGAGTATGATCCAAGATTTCAGATTAAGAATCTTTGGGTTTTTTTTGTTTTTTTTTTTAAACAAAGCAAAACACAGGATATGTTTTATCCAGCAGTTTTGTAGTGAACTAAATTAGAAACCACATAACTCTGCTTGAAATGCTTTGGCAGATCATATTTCAACCTGTTTAACTCCTTGCATGGCTTAATATAGCTCTGATTTTTAACACCTATTCAATCTTTCTGGTTTTCTTCCAGGAAGCACATATCAAACGAGTTTGCAGCCAGGTGTTTTCCAGTTTTCCAGATTTTGTGCAGCTAAGCAAAGATGCAGCCTTTGTAACAATTTCAGATCCAAAGTACAGTGGAAAAATGAAGGTAAACCCATTCGTTAGAAGAGAAATAACTATTATTAATAATAATAGATTTGGCTACATTTATGGATATAAGATAATATACACCTAATAGTTTGGGGGGTTTTAATTATTTTTCTTTTGGTTGATCATACAACAGCAGGTATCTCTTGTCATGGATCAGTATTTATGTGGGCAAAGACAGGGTAAGAGTAATTTGTGATGCTAAAATTTTCTGTGATTTTAGCTTCGCATGTGGATGGTGGACATGGCAATAACCTTTATAATCAACAGAGCTGTTGTTTCATGGAACCATGAATTACAGTGACAGTCAGAAATATTCAGCAAAGAAAAGGAAGCAAAACAAAATCATCATGGGCTTAACAGTTTGTGCACAGCTTCAAATTTATGTGTAGTTCCAATCTCTCCTCTCAAAAAGCATATGTTAGACTTTGAAAAGGTTCAAAGGATGGTTCAGAGAAGGGTCACAAGGGTGATTAGTAACTGTGTTCAGAAGAAGTCAAGTAGGCTGGGACCCTCCAGACTGTGAAGAATGTCTTAGCATAAATCTGAGTAGGACCTACACAATTACGAATAGAATGGGACTGGTGAAGATGTACTGAGTGCTTACTGACTTCTGAACCTTTTTGGATATTAAATGACAGTAATAGTAGTCATGCTAAGGATGACCAAAATATATGTGTCTAGTATGAATCTGCAAAAGTCCTCATCTCAGAAACTGTCTTTCTCTGGTTTCACAGTTACAAAAGATGACATATAGTGTCGATTATGATGATGGTGCTTAATGCAGAGGAATAGTATGTAGTCCTGATTTAGGGCAAATTTGGGAGGAAACCTCTGAATGGGGTCCCTCTAGCAAAGAGATTCAAGCAACCCCTCCCCTAACGGGTTCCGGGAAATATTTCCTCAGAGAGAAGTGGAAAAAATCCTATTTATTTAACAAGCAAAGTGCTTCCCAGCACAAAAATTAACAATACTAAACAGAAAAACCTCTCACTGCTCTGAAGAGATGACAAATTCAGAAGAGTCTCTTCCGTGGGTTGCAGCCCGGCTCACTCAGGCTGTTCTCAGTCCCTCCGGTGCTGGGAAATTCCACAGCCCAGGCCAGGCCTGGTGGGACACAGGTGTGAGCTCCTGGTGCTCCTCTGGGTTTTCAGTCCAGAGCAGGTTCGAACAATTCCAAGAAAAAGGAAAAAAATACAGTCCAGGGAACTTCTCTGCCTCAGCTAGCCAAAAACTAACCAAGAGCAAAGGGGAGCTCTCTCCTGCTGTCCACTGCAGACAATTCTGTGTGAAGGATGTGAAGGAGCAAATGCAGTCTCTGATAACAAACTCTGCACCTCTTCTCTCCCCCTTCTCTCCTGGAACCAGTCTTAAAGCTTCAGAACTCAATATTCAACATGAACAGAAAGACTATTTGGGATAGAAGCATCATAAAGTCAAACCAAGACATATGTCTAATATAGCTAATTAAAAAGAAAACTATACTAATTTTAGTATTGCTCTGAATCTGAGAGTAACTTGGGGGGGTTAGAAGCTATGCAGAATTTTGGGTCTTCATAAAACTGGATATTTTATTCTTGGGACTGGTGGCAGCAGGAAGATGATACTGTAGCAGGAATGGCTGTTACCACTTTACTGATTTGTTACTATGTAAGCAACATCTTTCTTTACTGTTAGTACGTACCTGCATATTAACTTTGTTATATACGCATAATTATTTTGAGAAGGTGAATTTAGTTGTTAACTACCAGCAGATTTTTAACACATATCTTTAAAACCCAAATCTATCATCTTGAGGAGGTGAAGAATTTCTTATGAAGCAATTCTGTTACTGATTATTTTACCATGACATTATTCATGTTACTATTTTACATTTTTGCTATTATTTTCTTGTATTTAATTTTTTATTTTTCCATGACATTCTCCTGAAAAAGCTGGCAGCCCCTGGCTTGGACATGTGCATCCTTTGCCAGGTTAAAAACTGGCTGGGTAGCTGAGTCCAGAGAGTGGTAATGGGTGGTGCCACATCCTGTTCACATCAGCCACCATTGGTGTCTCCTCGGGCTCAGTGTTGAGGCCACTGCTGTTTAATATCTTTACTGATGATCTGGATGAGGGGATTGAGTGCACTCTCAGTAAGTTTGTAAACTTAAGATAGGTCAGATTGTTGGTCTTCTGGAGTTTGGGAAGGCTCTGCGGAAGGACCAGTGGGCCTGTGACCAATGATAGGATTTTCAACGAGACCAAATGCCAGATCCTGCATTTGGCCACAACAACCCCCTGCAGTACTACCCTCTGGGGCAGAGTGGCTGGAAAGCTGCCAGGTGAGAATGGACATGGAGGTGCTGGTCAACAGTGGCTGGACATGAGCCAGCAGTTTGCCCAGGTGGCCAAGATGGCCAGTGGCATCTTGACTTTTATCAGAAATTTTGTCCAGCAGGATCAGGGAAGTGATTGTTCCCCTGTGCTCAGCATTACTGAGGCCACACCTTGAGTGCTGTATCCAGTTCTGGGCCCCTCTGTGCAAGAAGGACGCTAAGATACTGCTGGAATGTGTCCAGAGAAGGGCAAAGGAGCTGGTGAAGGGTCTGGAGTGTCAGGTTTATGAGGAGCAGCTGAGAGAGCTGGGATTCTTTAGCCTGGAGAAAATGTCTCCCGTGAGCCTCTGTATTACTCTGTACAACTACCCGAAATGAAGTTGTAGTAAGATGCTGTCCTAGTTCTGGCCAGAGTTAACTTTGTGCAATTGCTGTGAGGGGGTGGTGCCTGGAGTGGTGCAGGTGTGGCCAAGGGTTTATTCTGTACAGCCAGAAAGCCAAAGGTGTCCTGGAGTGCATCAAAGGAGGCGTGGCCAGCCAAGTAAGGGAGGTGATTTTCCTCTTCTGCTCCACTCTTGCAATGTACTGTATCCGGCTTTCTCAGCACAAAAAGTATATGGACATGTTGGAACAAGTCCAGAAGGGGACCATGAAGATAACTAGATGGGTGGAACATCTCTTCTATGAGGGAAGGCTGAGGGAGTTGAGGTTGCTGAGTCTGGAGAAGGCTCTTGGGTAATCTTATTACCACCTTTCACTGAGGAAGGAATTCTAAAGAAATCTGGAGGGGAACTTCTTACAGTGATAGGACAAGGGATAACGTCTTCAAAGTAAAAGAGAGTTAAGTTTAGATTGGATAATAGGAAGAAATTCTTCATTGTGAGGGTAGTGAGGTACTGGAGCAGGTTCCCTGTAGAAGCTATGGATGCCCCATCCCTGCAAGTGTTCAAGGCCAGTTAGGATGGGACTTTGAATCTAGTGGGTGTCATCTCTGCCCATGGTGGCATGATTTGAAACTAAGTGATCTTCAACCCAAACCATTATGTGATTCAGTGGTCTTTGTGTGTGGAAGGAGGAAAATGGGTTATATAGCTAGAATTGAAAATAAGCTGGGTTTTGGTTCCATTAATTTTAACTTCATGATGCCAAAAACTGGTTCATATCTTTTTGGTGTGGTGGCTTGCTTTTTTGTTTTCTCTTCTAAATTATAAAAGCTGTTTGTGATGATTTTGCATTTTATACTCTGAAAGCAAAATCATTCAGGAAGTACTTAATTTAGAAAGTTGTCTTACCATAAGAAATTAATCACAGAAGAGGCAACTGGTACAAATGGCTTTTTTAATTTTCAACATGTTTCTTTGGAAATAACTGAGACAAATGATAATAAAATGTTTTTAATAACCTTGTTGCACTGTAGTACTTGGCATTTCCTGTTTCATAAATAAATTCTAGAACCTAATTGAAGTTCTTTTGTAGCTTTCATCTGATAGTGTAGACTGAATAAACATTACTTGGTCTTTTAACTTAAAATTCAGTACAGACTACACAGAAATTTTGGTACAGGTGTATATTATTTTGTAGATAAGCATAGTTGCAAAGGAATTGTTTGTGGCATTTAAAAAAATATTTGGGAAAGGTGGAAAGGCTGTGATTATTTTTTTTAATGAACTTTATTAGCTAAGCAGCTGTAACTGTTTTTCAGAGTTGAAAAGGTTCCATCTGTTTAAAGTATCTGTTCTCCAACTGAACAGAGATAAAACACACAAGAAAACGTTCCTTATGGGATATGAAGTACTTCCACCAGTAAAACTAGATTTGCTTGTACCAAGAGTTAAAGAGTTGCCTGTATGTGGTGTTTGTGTCTTACCTGTTGCTGTGGCTGCAGTCATCTCTGTGTGTTTTGGAAGCTGTAGCATTAACAACATGCTACACCAGCTTTTCTGTTCTGAATTTTGGATTACAAGAGCCTGAAAAAAACAATCCAAATGTACAACATGTATAATCATTGATAGTGTACCTAATATGGTACAATGAGGACACTATATATGTCTGTGTAACAGTGGAAGGTGGGTAATACAGAGTGATTAAAAGGTTCAGCTTTTTTTGTTAAATTATCCCCTCCTTTTCACTGGTACTGCAGAACATACTTTTCAAGATTTGCTGACACATTTTATTGCAAGGTGAATTTCATGCTTAGATTTTTAAGTAGAAGTAGTTGAATATATGAGAGCTGAATGAAAGAAGTGTGCTGCTTTGTTTGGAAACCACTTTTTTGCTGTCATGATGTAAGATAGTGGGGACCTGCAAAGTGTAAGGACAAGTGGTTCATAGCTTTTGAAACACAGTGATTTCAGATTTTCCACACAGAAGTATTGGGGGCTGCTTGGAAAAGAAGACAGGTGAGATTAGCTTTACAGTCCTGCAGTAATTCTCTTCCAGACTACCTTGTTTGATGATTTCTACAGTTTTGTTGAAATTGTGTCTCAGAGAGACTCTATAAGCTTTCTAAGTATAAAGGGGTTACTAAATGTCTGGGCAGTTGAATTTTTTTTTTTCTTAAGATTTATGTTTTTTTGACTGCACATATTTCCACAGACATCCATTTGTGGGGTTTTTTAATACCGTTCTTAATATGAATCTTTTAGTAATAACTGTTGCCTTGATTTAATTATTTTTGCTTGGGATATCATCATTCAGTAGGAGAATGAAAGTCTATTAGAGCACTTTGCAAGAAGTGGCAAACTCTGCCATTAAACATAATCCTGATCCAGGCAGGCCTGGCTTTGAAGGCTTAAAAAATACTGTAAGCTAACCTGAGCGTCTCTACAGAAAAAAAATTCTCAAAAGCTAGAGGTAAAATTTCATCACTTACAGATACATTTCCCCATTGCTACACCTTGTGAGTTATGTTTAAATCCATGTGGACTCTTACAAAGAACATGTGACTTCTGCTTGAGTATGATCAAGTATTTGTGTTTTGGACTAAAAACATACAGGATAATATTCCAGGGCATAAGTATAATATTTGGTTCTCTTTGGTGCAAAAGCATTCATTACTTTTCCTTGTTACAGTTGTTTCTTCCTCCAGAATACCTGAATTCGCAATGGGGATGGAAATGATCCATTTCATTTAAGCGAATTATGTGGATTTATTTTTTTATTCTTCTATAGGAAATTCACTATTTGATCTGTACTTCCATAATAACAATAATAACACAGAAGCCAGTTCTTTCTAGTTTAAAAGAATGTCACTTCTGTTTCTTAATGTGGCTAAATAAAACAGAAATGTAGTATAGCTCTTGTTAAATTGCCTGTTGTGTATTTTTTTCCCCAGTAAAATAAATCCTAGTTTATATATTCATGTACAATGAAACAAGGCCAAGAAATCTATAATTTATACCGTGTTTCACAGCCTTTTGTAACAAGCAGGCTAACATTTACTAAGTGACATATATTTACAATTTTATGTTCTAGATATTGTCCAGAATTACAACGTTAATACAAACATTCATTATTATTTGATTGTCAAAGATTTGTAAGGCTTGCAGTGAAATAACTCTTGATTAACAGTTTATCTATTTATCAGTGAATAAATACAATTTCAAAAATATTTATTGCCCAGTGGGAAAAAGCTACAGTCGTGGTACAGAAAATTCTTCTTTTCCCATTGTGTATGGCTTCTGCACAGTGCTCTGGAGCTGCCATTGCCAGATGTGGACATGCTTCTTTTGAAAATAACAGTATCACTATTATACACAAGGCTCTGGATTATTTGTTTCCCCACCAGAAGAACGTTGTGTGTGGGCAGATTATTGGCATTTCAAGGTCTGTGCAGAGTCTGGGAAGCTGGATCCTACTGTAAACAGAGCAACAGATGAGAGTGGGAGCGGGGAGGGGCATAGATCTCACTGATTATTTTAAGAAGACAAGTTCCAAGAAGCTCTGAACTCAGATGTAGTACAGAAAGTTTAAACAGACCTTGGAGTTTTCAGGATAAATGTGTGCATTTTTTAATGAAAAAACTCAAGAGTGTGAGCTAGTGTGTAACATAAGTAACTTTTTGTTGCAGGCTGTGCACTAAAACAAGTAGCTTCTGAATCTATCTCTCAGTGTTCTGATTACATTTTTCACGGTAGAATTTCGACGTACATCATTGAAAAATGAAGAGTTCCAGCATCTCCATTGCCTTTGGCACATTTATTACGTTAGTAATGATTCTTGTTATGGCTCTGTTTCAGTTTGCAAATAAGTACAGTGTAGTTTATTTAGAAGTTGAAAACATGAGTAAATGTGTGTGAGATGACCTGTAGATAAAAATGTCTTCATTTTTCTGCTGTGGTTCATTTACAGGTCCTTCAGCAGCTTTTAAATCACTTCCGAAAAAATAAGGATAAAGTTCTTCTTTTCTCCTTTTCCACAAAGGTGAGCTCTGTGTGATTTTTATCAATTAACCACAACAGTCAGTTCTGAAGTGTGAATCTGAAAGTTGACACCTTGTCAACCACATTTTCTTATGGCTTCTACTGTGAGGAGTAATTACAAGGACAGTGTGCCATACTCCAAAAGGATATTAAAACCTTATGTTTTCTCATGATAAAAACGGTGGTAGCAAAACAAGTGTAACACTCTTCTGCTTTCCCTAGAGCTTTTTGAAATAGTTGTTTTGCTTCAGGTGCAGATAGCTGAATTCAGCTGGTATGTCTTGAGTTAGAGCACTGTCACAGCTTGGTTTGACTACCATATCGTAAAACCTTTGTGTTCCAACTGAAAGTTGTTAAGTTTCCTCATTCTAACAACTTCTGATCATCAGCAGCAGTGAAACTTCAATTCTTGCTACACTAGCTGATCTGAACTTAAAGTTGTCCAATTGGAGCAAGACATATATGTACATTTTACTTCTAAGCTACTTGCTCCTTAGTTTCCTTATTAGGGAATAATGTATTTCCTGAAATAGTGCATTCTATAGTATTGAGGTTTTTATTTAAATATTTGTAATAATAGCACTAAAAAGTATTTTTAAAAGCAGTAATTTGAATGGTAGTTCAGGAGTCTTAAATACCTCTTTTTTTGGTTTTAAGAAAGAATGCAGGTTTAATGTTTAGATGCAGTATGTGTCTGAGGCTGTGTTTTATGGTGTCCAGTACCGGACTGACTGCTGGTTACTGCAGTCTCTTTCTCTCCATGCCCCTGAGCTCTGACTGAGCACTCTGTGCTGGCTGTGGTGCTCATTTACTGTATTTCAAGTAATTGCAGCTTGCTAAGACGGGAGGAAGGTGCTTAAATGGACTGCCTGCTGATTGGGTTGGTTTGAGTGACAGGTAGAAGTGAAACAGGCAGCTAAGGTTGGTTGATGGAGTCAGATGACAGTGGACCAATATTAATCACCTTGAGTGTTGTAGAATCTAGGCTAAAGAGAATCATGAATGTTGATAGCAAGACGGCAAAGATTTACTGTCACTAGCAGTGGGTGGTGTACTGAAAATATATTTGATGAACATGGCCCCTGTGATCATGTTTAATTAAAAAAATAACTTTTCCTTTTTTCTTCATTTTTCCACTCAGTTGCTCGATGTGCTGGAACAATACTGCATGGCATCTGGGCTAGATTACCGAAGACTTGATGGAAATACAAAATCAGAAGATAGAATCAGAATTGTAAGAGAGTTCAACAGCATTCAGGAAATTAACATATGTCTTGTATCTACAATGTAAGAAAACTTAATTTGTGGTTTGTTTCAATATGTCTGTCTAGTTCAGTGAATTGGTTGCTCTGCATTTTTCTTGCTGACCCTTGTGAGGGATTATTTTTTGAGAAGGTGAAAGTAAGTATAGACTTACTGCTTTGATCTGAAGCTTCTTAAAATGTATGGATACCTTCTCCCTCTCCGCTTCCTACTTCATGAGGATTTCTAAGATCAGAAAGAAGTGGGTCTTCTGGATCCTAGTTTTAAATTTGCAGTTGTAGGATTGAGGAAGCAATTTTAAGAACTATTATTAAAACATTATTATTAGTCATTATCTACAAAAGACTTGTAATTTTATTGTAGACAGACTCCGTTTCTTGTGTTATAATAGTAGAACGAGCAAGTGTGGACATGAAATGCCATATTGAACTGAAAAATTCTGTTGCTATTACTACTATTTATTAATCACGTTAATTAGCTAGAATGTCTATTTAAAGTATTTCAACAAGATCTTGTATTGTATTTTTAAAATGCATTTACCTGTTAGATTTCCTAATCATTTGCTATCTTTGCCAATTTATGATGGATAATGAATTATTTTGAGTTCAACTAAAGTTATTGTTACTTAACAATATGTTAAGTTACGTTCAACTAAAGTTATAGTCACTACAATGACTACTTTTTTTATTCAGGTTACTTGTATGCTTCATCTTGGATGAAGTTTTTTACTGGGCAAGGGCAGAAGAGGCACAAGTGAATCTTTGC
Source organism: Acridotheres tristis (assembly GCA_037013685.1). Lineage (NCBI taxonomy): Eukaryota > Metazoa > Chordata > Aves > Passeriformes > Sturnidae > Acridotheres > Acridotheres tristis. Next base: position 41,187,099 of record CM072919.1, on the reverse strand, counting down.
TCCTTTTGCCTCCTGCCGAGAGGGGAAAACTCAGTGAAACTTCATGAAATATTGTTGAGTATGCAATCACTATAGTTCTTCTTTTCCAGAAGTGGGTATGTTGGAGCTAGGAGGATCCACACTCTCTATTTAACTAGATCAGACATCATCTTAAAGGCTATTGCAAGTGGATGTCAGAGCAGTCTTCAAATGCTCTGGTGCTTATATATAGGCTTGTGAAGGGATTTGTAGTACTAGTCATGTACATTGGCTTGTAATCTCTGCCAGCTGTGGAATCTGACCGTCAGCTTCTCTAAGACCTTCATGAGTCCATATCCCTTGTCCTTGAAAAGAGAGGGAAATTTCAAAATCTATAGCATTAGGAAGTTCTGATGTTTGTTTCAGTCAGTGCTATTTAGTATTGTAATCACAGCTGTATTAGTTCTCTTTCATTAATTTACATCAAAATAAAAAGGAAGGTCAACAGAGATGGACTTCTCTCTGTTTTGAGGGCTTGTGTATAGAGACTAGTGAACCTTCTCTGCTTGCTGATGCTGCTGGAGAAAAGGCTTGATTCTGTTGTTTCTAGTTTTACTTATCTTGTAAAACAAGCGAAAGGAACAAACTGTAATGGAATTACAGTCAATATAACTAGTGTGTTGTAAGCAAAACGGAGGGTGCAATTGTTTGCCTAGTTATCTTTTTCCTTGCTTGATCCATAGTAATGGAAGCATCTTTACATTTGTAATCCTTTGGAAATTAGAAACTGATTTATCCTAGTTCTGCTGTACAAGAGTTAATCTTTCCTCTCAGATTTCAGGCATATATGCAATAATAATATGCTTTAGAGTATATTCTATTTTTCCTTACAGAGTATGTTAACAGAATTGGTTCATACTCTTCTGTTTGTACGTTCTTGCAAAGTTTCTGGCTGACTGTTCTGTGTGTTCTGAAAGTCTAATTGCTCAGAGAGCAAATATTGATTTTCACTGAAAATACTGGCATGGTCTTTTGGATGTGTAAGTGCATTCCGCATAGAATGAATTCTCTACCTAGTAATCTTGAGACTGCCATTACGTTCACTGGCACAATTAACATACAACTTACAAAGCACTAGTCAGAGAATTACAGTGCAGCAGTGATGATAACTTTCAGTGTTAAATTTGCAGTGTTCATACTTTATGTTCCTTTTTTTTCAAAAGGCTGTTGCTCCCTGAAATCACGTATATATAGCCCATAGAGCTTTGAAAATCCTGATTTCAATTGATGGGTGAAGTTTTTTGAGAAACAGGACCTTTAAAAAAAAAATGAAATAAAGAGTAAAAAATAAAATTTTGTCCATCAGTAGATTTGACCTCAAGTCTTGCAGTTAATATTGGTACCAAGTATAGTCATATATTTTATAGGTGTTGAGAGAAAATGTAGTTCATTTCTTCAGAGCTTGTACATTTCATCAAACCATTATATCATGAACTTCAGGTTGAGCACTCTACACCTGTTGAAACTTCTATGTCTCATGAAATAATGCCTGTTTGAGAATACTTCAGTCCTGCACTGGTGTTTTTGGGAAAATATGTGATTATTTAGAAGAACAGAAGAAGATTTTTAGGCATGCTTAGAAACATTAAAATAGTTGCTGGAGTTGCTGTAACTTGATAGGAGAATGTCAAAGCTTTCAATTCCAGTGATGCTGATTAGCCAGAAGAAGGGAAATTGTATATGTACAGTACCAAAGTAAGCACAGTTCTGTTCTGTTCCATTCTAGTATTCTGGAATAAATAAAAGCAGCAAGTATACCTGCATTTAAATCACTGTTTCTGGATTTTTCTGTGCTGGTCTTTCTCTAGATTAAATCTGTCTGAATTAATTGTTAGTGAAAATCCATTTCTGCTTCTCAGTTTCCCTTTTATGTAAAAAGAAGTGTCTAGAGAAATTTGTAGGTAGTTTTTATCATCAAAGGTTACATATCCACTTCCATTCTACCTGCAGGATTCTGTATTACTGTCCATTACTGGACTGCTGTTCATTACTTTTTATAGGGCTTCATTTAGCTTTAATTGTTTCAAAGCAGTGTTTTGAAAAATTTCTAGTGTGCATATGATAACATTCAAAAAGCTTTCAGCCACAAAATCTCTCTAAAACAAAGAGCATAGAAACTATAGAAAACCTAGCTTGCTAAACAGAATTACACAATGAAAATTTTCATAGAACCTTTCCTAATGCAGTATTTTTCTATATCTTTTGTGGTATTAAGTTGTGCAGTTTTAACTAAGATGGTCTTCTGAAAACTGTTCTTTTTAACGATACTCTTTATTTAAGCTATATCATAGTAATTTGCATGGACCAAATTGCAGTAATGTCTAACAGCTAGTTGAAACGAAAGGTAATGTGGGGGACATAACGCACAATGCACAAACTACTGCATTTGTTATGTCTATGTAGGATATAGGAACCATTTTTTTCTGTTTTGGACTAACTGAATTTTTGGGTCATACCTAAAAACATTGAAAGGTAAAATTACTATGAAGCTAAATATCCTGTTTTAATTTTGATAGACAGTTGGTTTTACATCTTGACTTACGTTTCAGTCCAACTACAGGGCTGATTTGGAAAGATGAGAGGCTGAACTCCTACTAAATAGAGGTGGTTTTTTTCATTAAAAAGAAACACACTACATTTCAAAAATACCATAATGTATTCTGAAAGAAAAACCCAACCAAATACTGTTATTCAGTATTTCACGGTTTGAGAATGTGAGTCCTCTGGAAACATCCATTAATTTTGGCAGGTTTCCATATTCCCTCCCTTTCCAGATATAACTAACCCAAAGCCACATCATACTTGGAAGGAAAAGGCCGCAACTGCATTTACATTGACATCAATTCCATGAAAACCAAAAAGTGGTGGGGACTCCATAAGTTTTTTGTTTCTGTCTCCATTCACTCGTATACCTGAAAACTTTACCTTTCTTGTCTGCTTCAAACAAGCAAAATTTCAAGTAATCTGTTAACGAAGGTGCTTGATAGATTAAATTGATTGACTTTTTCAATTTTGCGGTACCTCTTTCAGAAAAATGACACACTTGGAATTAGTGATGCCTATGCCAATGTGAATAATTGTTTTAATAATTTATCTAATGATAGTATTTAGCATGTGCTTGCGTAGAAACTTACGGTTTTTGTATGACAGTTGGTTGAAGCAGTCAGAAAAAATTGTCAGTATTTGTTTGCTTTGCAGCTGGACGAGAAGTGGTATTTCCCTCACTTTTGCTCCTGTCAAATTATTCATCTATGCACGTGCCAAACTCCAAGTAACTGAGCGGTTTTGTAGGGTTCAGCAGTTAGATGCCTCAGGTTAGATGTATGCTCAGTTTCTTCTCTGACTTCCAGGTTTTACCTGAAAACTCTCTACAGCTGTGGAGTGTTATAAAATGATGCAGGTGGTACCCCTGTGACTCCTGACCTGCAGAGCAGACAAATTCTGACGTGACTTTTTTCCTTTTAATGACCGATATGAATGTTGCTAATATGTAGCTCTATGGCCAACTGTGTTTTCAACAACTGAGTAACTATACTTTGTGTTGGTTGTTAATGCTTACAAATACGACATATCTGAGATTGTGACCATTTTAGTGAAAGCTGCACAGCATTATTGTCAAAAACTATGTACTGAGATTAGAGGAAGTAAAATTTCACCTGTAATTTTCCTGCTTCCATAATGCTAAATGACATAAAACTGGTTATGAATTTCACTGTAGTATTTGGGGGTGTTGTCCTCTGTAGGACTTAATGGGAATGAAGTAGCAACAGGGATTTTTATTAAATAAGTTGATAGCAGTTGGTTATGACTCAACTATTCATACAGTCTGTAACAATCTTGATATTTACATGAGAAAACTGCCATTTATGGCAGTGATTATTTGAGTACTTGATGGTTATTAGTACAACAGTAACACAAAGCTGCACTGTTTTCAGTATCTTTAATGTGTTCTTTCTTTTTTAAGTTGGGGAAGGGTAGGCAAATATGGACCTAATACAGAACAGTCTAGTTGCAGTTTTTTCTTGCTATCATATAGTTCTGGTTTTTCATTTTTATGTTTTCAGGGCTGGTGGACTGGGTCTTAATTTTGTTGGTGCCAATGTTGTTATACTGTTTGATCCTACATGGAATCCAGCAAATGACCTTCAAGCGATCGACAGGTACACTCAAAATACAGAACTTGATCCATGTTGAACTCTTCCATTCATTCGGTAATCTTATTGTCCAACCAAAACTTTTCCTCAAGTAAGAAATTTTTTACATTGTCTGATTAATTCACAAGACAGTAGGAAAAGTCCAGCTAAAATAATTTTTGCTTTGATGTGATTATTTTTAACCCTAAATTTTGCAATTTATTTTCCTTTATTTCTTTTTTGCAGCAGTGGGCCAAACAAAAATTCAAAAACTTCTTGTGGTTACTATAACTTCTGTGATCTCTGTAATATGTGTCTAGATAACATTTTTCTTGTGTTTTTCATGAAGAATACATTGTAGTTGACCCTAGTTCAAATGAAGTTTTGAATTCCAAAACCATAAAAACCAGGGGCTCTTCTACTTCACCATTGTGGAGATTAGTGTCTTTTTAGAGAGGTTAGTATCTGGAGGTCTCCCAGTAATACAGATTTTTCTTTCAAGGCTTTTTGACTGTAGGATATTTCCCTAGGAATCCAAGGCAGACCTTTTAGTAACTGAAGTAAAGAATATTAAAAAAAACCTATAAAGAATATTAAAACCTATAAAAGAATATTAAACTTCCAATAAATTTATATATTTTCATGAGCAGGAATACACTTGTTTCTGTTATCTCTTGCAATTACGCAATTCTGTTTAAAGGTCTTTCTGATTTCTAGTATGTGTTTACAGGCACCTGTTCTAGAGAAATATATCAGAAACTGGAGACTATCAGGAACATGTATTGGGGACTATCTTTAAAGAATCTTTGTAAGATCACATTACTATGAATTGTTTTAGCCTCCTGTGAATTTTGAGGAATATAGTCTATTAGAAGTCTCAGAATTTAGCCTTTTAATAGAACACTGCCAGTTCATTAGCTATTTTCATGATGTTGTGTCTTGTAAAGTGAATTATAAAGGTAAGAAAGAATAGACTGCTCCAAGTAGTCCCTTAGTTAATTCTTGTGTCATGGAAATTGGAGAATGCTTCGAGCAATAAATAGGTGGAGACCCAAAAGGAAAAAAAACCCAAACAAACCTGAGATACACAGGATGGATGTGTTTTCTGAAGAGATGGGAGACAGTTCTTGTGATATAAAACAAGGAGAAAGCTCTTTAAACTGGATATGCCTGGGGAGAAATATGAAATACTAAAGGTAAAGGAAAAGGAGATGAATTACTGAGTAAAATTCAGAAAAATGAGGAAAACGACCCAGTCAACATATGCATGATTTAGAATAGTCCTATCTTACTAGAATGCTTTTATGCATTTAGTATGTTTATTGTTACTCCTAAGAGCTTTCATTTCTTAAAATGTTTTTAATGTGCCATGTCCTTACAGAGCTTATAGAATTGGCCAACACAGAGCTGTTAAAGTGTTTAGATTGATATCCTTGGGAACCGTGGAAGAGATTATGTACTTGCGACAAGTTTATAAACAGGTAAAACTCACAAGCTGTTTAAATGGGGAGCTCTTCTACAGTTTCAGGGACTAAAAGCTAATCTAGCCTATAGTAAAATTGTAGTTTACCTTGTATTTATAGTATATGATGTTACCTTAACTTATTAAGCAAATGGGCATGATTTAGCAATTGTTAAAGAAGGAACAGAATTACATTTGTATCCAAATTTTTCTGTAACTATTGACAGTTTAATTATGCAATGTACATTATTCAGGTTATACAGAGAACTGTTTTTGTTTGAAGACTTGTAAAGTACAACTGTGATAGTTGTAGTTAGTATTGCAGCAGTCTGATTCAGGCAGCTTTTTCTAATGAAAGTCTGGAGAAAGTAAAGCAGAAATCTTGCCTATGCTGTAGAAAAGAAGTAAGAAGTGTTCCAACTTTTCTAGTTCTTTAAACTTGCATATAAAAGGAAACCTTGGTTCTGTTGTGAAGATGAGAAGTGATGCTGCTTGCTGGAACACTAAGCCTGGATCACTTGTGCTTTCTAAATTTTTGACTTGCATTGATAGGCTTTGCCCTGGTTACAGCCACAACAGGGATAATTTTTGCAGTAGTCAGAAGGGGGCATGGCCAGGGCTGAAATTTATTCCATACCACCTTCTGTCATTTTTTGAGAATCGGGGAAGTGGGCTTCTCTGGGTTGTGTAGCATGATAGAGAAAGAATTGGGTGTTATTGCGGGTTTCCAAACGGTGAGCAATTCTGTATGGATTGTTCACCTCTCTTGTACACTCTGTTATTCATATTGTTGCAGTTCTTGTTAGTTTCTTCCTTCATTGTTGTTTCTGGTAAATTGTTCTTACAACCCCTGATCTTCACCCTGAGCCTCCAATTACCCTGTTCAGCCTGCTGTAGGGGGAAGGGATAGAAGAAGTTGCCACGTGGTGTGTGATTTCTAATATTTCAGTGTAAACACTAAATTGGGGAAATATTGTTCCTAAACCACGACAGGCTGTAATATCTAAGATCAGGGGCAGAAAAGTGTGGTGAACTCATGACCTAGGAACTGTTTCCTGATGAGATCAGAATTGAAACAAAAAATCAGCAAACTCAAACATGATCAGCGAAGAGGAGGGTACGGAATAGTAAGAAACTAGAAGAAATATGAACTTGTTTTTCTCAACAAAAGTTGCAAGTTAAGAAATTAGATGATTTTTCCAGTTCTGATGTTACAGGCATGTAAACTGGAAGAAAAGAAGAAAACCATTGGGATACTATTGTTCTGAAGAATGCATTGCATAGAAAAGATAAAAGTAGGTCACCTCAGTGGGAGAATGATACTATATATTGAATACTATATATTTTTTTATAAATATATATATGTATAAACTTCATTAGACTCGAGGAATTAACTTAAAAATTTGAAATTTTGTGCATAGAAGTGAAAAGTTGTTAATGAGTCTTCAGTGCTAAGCACTTGTAGCTGGGTTATTTACAAGGAAGAAGTTAGAGACTGAATGAGTGGAAAATGCAGCACTAAAGAGATTGTCATTATACTCCCTAGATCTGAATAAGTGACAAATTCAAATAAGGATCTATCATCTGATTTCACAGAGCAATAGTCATAAAAGGAATTTATCCTCAGGAAGATCAAATCTTTAGCTGCTGTTACGTAATGTGTATGGTTTGTGTTAAAATGCTACTTTTGGAAGTGTAACACTGACTTTTATCTCACTTAAAGTCAGTGTTTTTTAAAACCCAAAAAGCTGTTAGAGTTCTATTTCTTTTTGGCAAAATAATCTAAATAAGAAAGAAGAAAAAACTTGAGGAAAAAATTAAAAGTAGGTGAAACTACACCATAGAAAGGCAAGTTAAATATAACGCATGGTAAGTCCTAAAACGGTATTTGATGAACAGTATCTAAAAACATGAAAGCTATTAGTTTAGTTCTTTTAACACATCACGAGCACAAACTGTACTGCTCTATAGATATTAGTAAGGTTTAAAAGAATGTTCATTGCAGAAAAACCTCTAAACTTTATTTATTGTTTACATCCACATTCACAGAAAAGCTTAAAGAAGTTCCTGTTTTCTTGTGCAAAATACTTTTGAGAATTCCTTTAAACAGCGAATATCAATAGGAAAAGTCTCAGAAAGTGTCGAGCTAAGAAAATGAGCAATAGCAGATTACAACCAACTATATTCACTAAAATCCTAAAGGGGGAAGCCTACTTTGCAGAGATTTTCAGAGTTGGTGATCTTGGAGAAAAAGAAGACCTGGATATTGTCCATCTGGATTTCCAAAAAGCATGTATAAGTCTTCAAAGGAGTTATAAATACTTCCTTTTTTTCTTTTATTTTTTTCAAATTGACTTATATTTTTCAAGTTGAATAAGCAGCAATAAATAGAGTCATTACAAGTCTGAGGGTTGGGGGTTTTTTGGCTGTACTTGGATTGTGTTCCCTTAGGAAGTAAATATGCAGTGCAAAGGAAGGTGAAAAAAATGCTAATAATTTAGTATAATGGAAGCTGAGCTGTCAAGATATGGGGGAGTACCAGTAATATGTATAGTAGATGTCTGATAATAGGCAACAGTGCAGTAGAAATCTTCAAATGTTCTATTTTTTTAAGTTCAGTGAAGCCGAGCAGGTTTGTATTATACCACAATCTATTATACCAACATCTGCCAGGGAAATTAAAACAAAATACCCTCTTTTAGGAATTTCTGCTTGTTCCAGCTAAAGCTGTGTATATAATGTGGGTGCCAGGAAATTCTGACGTGTTGTTGTAGCAAACACTTCTGAAATCTCTTGTGTTGTTCTGTTTTAGCAACTTCACTGTGCAGTGATTGGAACTGAAAATGCCAGGCGGTATTTTGAGGCAGTGCAAGGATCAAAGGAACATCAAGGAGAGCTTTTTGGGATTCATAACCTTTTCAAACTTAGGAGTCATGGGTCCTGTCTTACCAAAGACATACTGGAGGTGTGAAGTACTTCCCTTTTACTTTTGGATATTAGTTTTACATTTTTGCTTTCTTCATGAGACTTTTTGGTCATCGTTTTGAATGGAAACGCTATAAAACAGAATGGTGAAACTTAATCAGTACTTGTCTGTGCAATGACTTCAATGAAATAGGCATGCTAATTTCTCATTCTGATACAGACCAGGTAAATTTCTCTAAATCCAAAACCAGAAAAAGCCTGGATTATAATTTTCATAAATTTACTAGTATGTATATATTTTTTTTTGTATAACCACTGTATAACTTATTTCTTCATACTTGCATGCAGCTTTGTGCACGGATATCTTTTATTCCTCAGTAATTCAGACCTTTTAAGCCAGAATTCTTATCATAAAAATATTTTTTATGATCAAGTTAACCTCTTTAGAGTATCTTCTGAGATGTCAATAACTGTTTAAAAAAAATGTTTGCTGCAGCTAGCTTACCTCTTCAAATTTACTTCGATGTTTCTTTTTCTTTCCTTCCTTCCCTTTATTTTGTTATTTTTCCTCTGCTAGGAGTTCAGTCTGGACCTTGCTTCAATCTGATTCTACTTTTGATGCCTGCACTTTGGAAAAAAGAAGGAAACTTCTTTTTCCTGTGCTTGTCTTTGTGTGTAATGAAAACTGTATTTATTTACGTTAACATATTTGATTTTTTTAGAGGGAAGGACAGGTAGAAGCAGGAGTCATGACAGCGACTACATGGTTGAAGGAAGAGAATCGTCCATGCAGCTCAGAAAAGGTGAGATGTCTTTGTGGACTATAGACCAGAGCATGACAGGCCTCTGGGTCCAATATTGTAGTGGTAACGTGGGCAGTATGTCATTAGGCTGACAATACTTTTACAATGTTGTTTAGAAGATTTTGTTTAGGGAGTTGTGGAGAGGAGTGCAATTCGTTTAAGTGACTGAAAGCTTCAGGTTTTGTGGAACTGTAGAATGCCTAGGCTATTTAGTTGTTGTAGTCAGACAATGAGAGAGAAATTGCCACCAAACCAGTGGTCTGTTCAATATTGTCTTTTTTATTTTTAAATATGCATGTAATTATCAGATGGTTTCCTTCTGGAATAAGATCGTATTTTTAAATTTTTTCCAGCAAAGGTTAGTTTTAGTAGAAGCACTGCATTTGTAGGAATGTTTTTGACTGAGTGCCATGTTTGGGTACTTTGAGTATAGTTATCATTAGATTAGATTGTACTGAATGATTTTACAACTTAGCCACTATCTGTGGGAGATTCTGTGAGGAAATGTCAATATTTAATGTGTGCCCTTATATTGATTTCAGTCTCGTATTGATAATACATAACTGGGTGGTCATGATCTCACGTATGACTTGCTGACAAACAGCAACTTTTTAAGCTTATGTTAAATGCTTTTTGATGAACAGATTAATATATCAGAATATATATCAGGATCTTAATACATCAGGATATATCAGGAGTAAGATATTAATTTTAAAATGTCTCTTTGAGTACAACGTTTTGGTATTTGCTGTTCTGACTTCCATTTACACACTATCATAATTCTTACCTCAGTAGTATGCAGTTTTGGAGCTGTGTTCTGGAGTTCAGTATTTTAAAAATATTTTAAGATTGCCTGGGTATAATTTTGTTTGATTACAGTAGGCTTCAGTGAATATTAGAGTGGGATGTTAGCCCCCATATCCAAAGCAGTTAACCACTATTCTGAAATTTATTTTTGTTCTGAGTGCCATTACACACAATATTAGGGTTTGAATCATGAAGTCACCTTCCAAAGTACCCTTGAAAGATAAAAAGCAATGAGATTAGTATAAACTTGAAAAATATAGATGTGGATTGGGAAGACGTAAGTTGTTTTAGCAGTGTGCAGGATATATTGTCTCAACTACATAGCCGTATTAGTGATTTTCAGTGTTGTTCTGCTAAAAATATTCTACTGCCAGACTTCAATAATTTCGCAGTAATTATTTTGCATTTTGTAATATTATTTTGCGTATATTTTGCTTAAGTAGCAGTGAAAATCCACTTTTTTTACACTGTATTGTAATTAGGCATATTGTGTGTACTATTAATGTTAAATAACTTGGCGGTATTTTCTTTTTTTTTTTTGGTATGAACAGCCAGACTGTCAAGAAGATGGAGATCCCCAAAGCATTCAGGCCCAATCAAAAAGAGAAGAAACTGATTTTTGGGATGACTTCAGTGATGATGATACTCTGGAGAGTTCTGTGAAAAAGCATGATGGAAGGAAGCCACACAATGAAAATAATTTTGTAGTATCAAAAGGACAGCTTTCCTTAATGCAGTGTGGATTCTCTAAGTTGTTGCAGAGAGAAGTTGAAACCACCAAAGAAGGGGATGATAATTACAACTCTCACCATTCAAGTCCTGATGATCATAGTATAAGAAAAAATGTAAATAGCAAGCATGGTGGTTTGCAGAAATGTCAAACCAGTGTGCCTGTTTTGGAGCATGGGAAAGCTGTTTTGTCTCTAAATGGAACTGATAAGCAAGATACACAGAGTGCAGACTGGCTTGGTTTAACAGGCTCTGAGGAGGAAGGGGACATAAAAAATGAGGATCAAGGCATTTCAAAGCAATGTGATATAGTCATGGAAACTGAAAGTAGTTCTGAAGCAGATGATGATGATGTCATCTTTCCTACCCAAGTTAAAGTATGCCAGCAACCAGTGCTTACTAAAGAAGTTGAAATGCGTAGGTCAGCATCTAAAAATTGTGAAGAATTAGCAAAAGAAAAAGCTGGGTTTGTATTTAAGGGAAACAGTAGACAGTTTGGATTCCACAGTACTGAGTCAAATTTCAGCAATACCGTGTCTTTTGAAGACGTCAAGAATGACACAGATTTGAAAGGCGCAAGTGACATAAGTGATGAGTCTGATGATATTGAACTTTCCCATTATTCTGAATCAAGAAAGCTAGGAACTTCGGGTTTTCCAAAGTGGAAGGAAGGATGTGCCCTTAACAATGGACTAGATAATGTCTCCAAATCTCTGCTACAAGCAAAGAAGACCCATAGAAAAGGAAAGGAAAGTGGTTCTCAGGATATAGATGAATTCTCATCCTCTGAAGATAACTTTCCAGTTGAGAAAATTCATGCCAGGAAGCAAAGCTATAGGAGTAAACAAGAGAGAGGCAGATTTCAGTTTGGGTCTAAAATGCTGTGTCCTATTCAAGATACCTCTGTTGCACAAATGAAGTCTAGCAATTACGCTATGCATAGAACTTATGCAAGTAAAACTGTATTTGAGCATCAAGAGAAAACAATGGAATCAATGGATAAATATTTAGGTAACTATTAATTTTTTTGATTTTATTTCAACTGAAGTCCTAGCATATGTCTAATTTACCATTGTCAGTAGGTTTTACGTTCTTCTTGCTGTACGTGATTTTTTGTTACAAGATGTAGTAAATGTTCTGCTAAGTTATTATTTAGTAATTTATTTCTGTATCTTTCTCTTTATTAGTCTTACTTTTCTGTCTTATGGGGTGACAGGCTGCTTTGTACTTCTTGGTTAAACTCTTTCCATGTCTTGAAATATGCTGAGATTTAAGGTTTATTAAGAATCCACTGACTAAATATTTGAACTGTAAAATCTTAAGAGTCTTGACATGGCTGTTAAACAAAATGCACAGAAAAAAAAGTAGTGTGGGAGTTCTAAACACCATGTAGACGACTTGATTCCTAACTACTTAATTTTAACCGCTGGTGTTGCAGCTGTTTAGCCATAGATGTTTTGAAATGTCCTCGTCCATCTGAAAATAACCATACTGAAATTGACATAGTATTAAACTATCTGGATAAATCCAAATAGGTGTTACGATTGTTGTTAATTTTATAGAACTGAGAAACTTGGTGCTTAGTGAAATCATAACAAATTTTATAAATTTAATGCAAATTTATTTTTTATTGCAGTATCCTTCAGTGCGAAAGTGTACCTTCAGAGGTTTTGAATAACCAACATCTTTGTATTTTCTTATAATGTATCAGATGGTGTTCAAGAAGTGGCATATATTCATTCAAATCAGAATGTGGTTGGATCCAGCAAGGCTGAAAATCACTTGAGCCGGTGGGCAGTGAGAGATGTATTTGAGTTGAAGCAGTTTTCCCAGCTCCCTGCTAATGTAGCTGTCTGTAATGGCAAGGTAAAGAGATATTTTTGGAAATGTCATTTTAACTTTTTTAATCCTCATTTTTCATCTTAAAAAGCTCTAGAAAACTTGTTTTTCTGTTACTGGCCACCATGAATGATCAAAGACACTGAGGATGGGAGGAAGAGAATGCTCAGTTGGAAGTCTAATAAATTACTTTGTTTTTTTGGGGTTGCTTTTACATTAGCCGGCTTTGAAAGAGTTGGTAATTAAACAGCATAGCACCCTCTGTGGGATTTCTCTGTGAGGGAAATGGTAAGATTAAACATTGGATTTTTGAAATCAAATTCTATGGCACGATTTTCTGATTTGAGCCTTGAAAAATCTTTGTTTTGTCCTGGATCTAGTTGACAAAAATCCAGTTGCCACAGTATGTTCTGGAACTCCTGTAGCATAAAAATTTGAACAAACATCAGTTTACAGACTCTCTTGGGGAGATGAACATATGCAGTTGCTATAGTTGAGTCAACTGTCTATGTTTAATGTATTAAAATATAGAACTAGAGTTTCCTGGGAGTTATTTGCAGGAACAGATACGTTTAATACTTTCTGTTCGTCCTGTAGCTTGTTTAATTGCATTTGGAATACACACAAATCTGGAATAAATTCAGGTACAGCTTCCAGATTTTTGTTCTTACTACACAATATTTTTAATCTGCTCTGATGATCTGTGTACTTGGTTGCTTGCTTTGTAATAAACATTTGCAGTTTCCTAGACTGATTTTTAAGATAAACCACAAGCACAAAATAAGTAGTTGCGCAGCTTAGTCTTTAAAGACACGTTAGCTATCATTACAGAAATTGTAGACATACGACTGTGTTGTTCTGGGGAGTTGAATGTCTGTAGTGGCTAGAAGAATTTCTTCCAGTGCTGTTGTTGTACTGTATTTAATTAAGCCATTAGCAGAGTTGCCAAAAATTTTTATACTGGGAAGATCAAACCAGGAGAACCAGTAAAAGTAAGGCCTTTTCAATTCTAACACATTTGCATTAGAATGTTCCTCATTAGCAGAAAAGTTGGTCAAAAATACTCAAGAGTACCGTAGGAAAGTACTTATTAATTGGCAGTGGTTGACAACATTATTAAAAGCAAGTTAAAATGAAAGAAAACATTGAAGAGAGTATTTTGACTAAGTGTCTGTTGATTCACAGTTATGTGACTGCAAGTATTGCAAATTAAATTCTCTTGTTTAACTTGTCAGTCAGTTCTTTTTTAAGGTATGCACTTTTCACTCAGAAGCAGCAGGAGTATCACTTCTCTTAGAGATCTAAGTAGGAAGAAGAACATGAAAAACAAAAACATTTTTAGGTAGATTAAAGTAGCATCATGTGTAATGTTAAAAATACAGCTCAGTCATTTAAATTTCCATCGTTTTAAGTAAATAAAATAACAGTTTTGAATATTGGAATGTTAAGTGGAAACTGATAGTTATTGAAAGAAAAACAGTTTTGTCAGAAATTTTGAAATTTCTTATTGATGTAGACTTCAAGTGTCATTGGTCTAACAGATTCTCAGAAACTTGAGTAGCTCTTTCTGTTGGCTGTAGGTATCAATTTTACTAGATTCTTAATTAGAAGATTTTTTTGCAGTCTATTTAGGTTGAAACTTTATGTGATAGCATCATGAAGGCACCTGAATAATATTTATGCTCTGATAATATTTATGTCCCTTCTTAAGCACAGTTAATCGAATTGTTTTCTTTCTAAGTAGAAGCAATCAAGAAAGGTTCTTTTCATTTCGTAGACAGGTCTGCTAAGAACCAAAAAGTATAATGTCCTTAGTGTTCATTTGTGTCCTGTGTGTTCATTTTACCTATGCCAATTCTGTCTTCCTGCTTTACAGTTTCACTCAGTGAACAGTCTGTAATAATATATTGCTAACTTAATAATTTTTAAATCCATTTTTCTAGCAATGACTTATATCTCTGTAAAAAGGGTTCAAGAATTTTGAAAAGCTAGAAATATTCTGTTGAATTGGATGAGTTGTAAATTGGGAAATACAAATTCCTGCAAATCTTGGTGGAAGACTGACATTTTGTTTCTTGCTTACATAGAAGTCTGGAGTGACAGGGATAATAAGCAATGTTATAATAAGCTAAAGTAATTAATAAAGAAAAACCCATGTAAGAATATTTGCATGTTGATTTCTTGCTTTTGACTAGCCATTTAATTATATTTTGGGTTCACTACTCTTGAACTTTTAGAACCTAGGTTAATGTCTTTAGTTTCAGGAGCCAATTTATGGAAATTATTAAGTATGAGTAACAGAAAAAGTAAGTTTTTTATAATGCAGGAAAGCACTTCCTCGTTGTCTTCCTGTAGTAGCTAAAAGTATAAATTAGGTCTATTAGTGCTTCATTTATTGTTGGATCATGGAGACTAATGTAGTTGCTTAAGTTGTAGTAACTGCTTAAAGCTGGAGCAGGCTGCAAAACCTGTGAGGTCTCTTTGAAAGTGAGAGAGGTTGCATGAGAAGATGATCCTTGACAGCCCAAGTTAGAAGGGATGGGAGGCAGCAAGTCTTGTTCCTCAAAAGATAACTGAAGGTATGTAGAACATCCTAAGAACATGAGTATCTAACAAACTTGCATTTAAATTGGTTATAAGAAAGCATAAGACTTAACACCTTTTCTTACCTCAGATTTCACCTTGGTGATATTTTCTTTCCTTGAGTTTAGAAAGGTCAGTGTTAGACCTGCATAATTGGCACTGGTGTAATTCTCAGTAAAGTCTCTCTTAATCTTTTGAACTGTAGGCTTCAATCAAGTTTATTTTTTAATCCAGTAATAAGTATTCAGTCTATCCTTAATTTTACTTGCCTAGTATTTGTTCGTACATCCTGGCTACCTTTTCTCTGAACAGGTAGAACATACTATTTTAATCTGCTATTGTTCTGTACCTTTAAAGGCTTAAGGAAACAAAATTTTGATTCTTTTTATGAGAAATAAATCTCGCTACTATTTTTTTTTCTTGCTTGCTTTGTTCTACAGGTTCTGTAGCAGTCCTGGATTCAAGACTGCAGAGCTCTTTACTCTTCTTTCCCCAGAGCTGATGGGGAGTGCAGTCATTCTGGTTTTTGTATAGCAGTCTATATATAGTTTTTAAAGGAATTTTGCCAACTGACTAGTTTAGCTAGAATGTTCACCTTTATAGTACTTCGTGCTTGTTTAATCTGTATTTCTATAAGTACTCTATGACTCTGGAAAACTAGTAACAGTTTATAAAGTATGTCATCAGGAAACAAAAACAGGACATCCTGATACCTTTCTCACTGCTTAGCAGCTGTGAAAGGTGAGAAGAATCCAGAAGTAATAAATGTAACAGTATATCTTACGCATTAATTGTACAAGAAAGTAAACCATAATTTGATTGAATATCATTAGTCAAAATAAATCCTGTCCAGCACCTGAATTAAAGAAAGTTTGTGTATGACAATAGTAGCAGCAAACATATGTGAAAAGGTGTTTTATCACATGGTCCCGAAGAAAGGAAAATAAATTGTGGAACATGTTCCTTTTATCAAGGAAGCCCATGGGACTGCATAAAAGTAGAAGAAGAAGCTCTAGCTGTTAGGTGAGTTGAAGCAGCGTTCTGATTGAAGACATTGTCAAGTTGTTACAGAATGTTACTATTTCATAAATAGTCATCTACAGAAGTGGAGATTCATTTATAGTTTATTTTGGAAGTGTGACGAGGGAAGTACTTAAATAACTAAGATTAACTGGAGTTAATCATGGCATGATGTCTCTTAAATGTGGAATGCTTAGAATTAGAATTACAATAAAAATTCTGTAATACTAATAGTCCCTGTATTGAATGTAATTATCCTTTGTGTGAAGATAATCTGTGTTCTCACCATGGCCCAAGACTGTCAGTATTGGATTGCTGTAGATTTTGAGAAGAAAATACATAAGAACTATAGAATATGACCCTTAAAGTTCATCTAGTTCAAACTCTCTGCAGTCGACAGGGACATCTTCAGGTTGCTTAGAGCCATATCCAACCTGACCTTTAATATTTCCAGGGATGGAGCATCCACCACATCTCTGGACAACTAACTCTGCAGTGTTTTATGATCTTCACTGTAAAAAAGACTTCTTCCTTATGTCTCATATAGATCAAAACCAAGCCCTGCTAAGAAGTCTTCCTCCATTTTTCTTACAGACCCCTATTAAGTACTGAAGGGTCATGGCAAGTTCTCTTCAGAGTCTTCTCCAGACTAAATAACCCCAAGTGTCTTAGCCTTTCCTGATAGGAGAGGTGTTCCATCCCTCCAGTCATTTATGTCACCTTCCTCTGCACTAAGAGCAGAGGGATAGAATCACGTGCCTTGAACTGTGACTACACTTCTTTTGATGCAGCACAGAACAGTATGACAATCTTCCCTCAATAGGTTGATCTTTCTGACAGTGCTGCTTATGCAGAAGGAGCTGATGTGTCAATAATTGGAGGTCTTAAGAGCCTCGGTAATAAAAAAGCTGGGGATTTCTGTTCCATGCAGAAGTGTGGCAGACAGCTGTTTCTAAAGAAATTTTGGAGATATGGGTTACACTGTATAACAGGTTAATAGTAGATCTCATCTTCATTTATTGTTAAAAACTTTGCTTGCGTGTCACAGAACCTAAAATATCACAGCAAGTAGACAGATGTGTCTCTGTGCAGTTTGAGATCTCATGCTACTCATAATCTTTGCTAAGAAGTCATGAGTCTTAAAGCGTGAGTTTCATTTCTGTTTTTAATGCCATAATGGAGGGAGAATCACACGAGCCTATAGTTTGTAAACTATACCTTGAAGTAGAAAATGTATGTCATTCAGTGTGGCACATGGCCACTCCAGTAAAAATTACTGAGAGCTATTATATGACAACAAAACACACTTGATGTACTGCTTCATTGAAGATTATTTGTAGGAAGGGTTTTCCAGTCTGTTATATACAAGTATGAAGGAGGAAGATGATACTGCAAGTTAATGTAGTGGAATAAATAATTTAGTTTTTTACAGGATTATTTTGTTGTACTTAGCCTGATTTGATGACACTGAGCAATCTGTGTTCTGCACTTGAGTTGAAATTCAAGTCTTGTGCAAATAGACTTTTTAAACATTGTGTTTTCATTAAATAAATGGAAGATTGCTGCCTCTATTATCATATCACTATATGTTAAGAACATAGATGAAAGCCAAAAAGAACTATCTTGTGTAACCACAGAAAGAATCATATGGAAAACAAAAGCTTCTTAAACCAAGCATGTGAATTTGTAGATTGTATATGATGGACTTGCAAAGCCAGACTGTAATTTTCATAGCAGACCTACATTTACTTCAACGTTTCAGAGAGAAAAAAAGTCTTGAGTAATTAATGTGATATTTTGCTCAAAATTACTCTGAAGTTAATTTTGGGGGAAGAATGAAGTGTTAATAAACTCTGTAAGGGCTTAGTTACCTACTAAGTATTTTAGAGGGTTTTTTTTCCTGTTGGGCTCCAGGATCCCAAAGCAACCTGATTTTCAGTGCAGAAGCTTTTTTTGAACCCAAACGTCCCTGTGTTTTTTTTAACTTGCACTGAAAATTTTATTTGTGAAACTTTTTCTTAGCTACTATAAGGAAGAGAAACCTCCCAGAGGCAAGATTTAAATATCTTCTAATGTTTCTAGTCTATTCTGAATTAAGTGGCTGCATTTCTTAATTAATTTCTGTGTTAATTGGCAAAAACAGTATACATTAAATGTTTTGCATGGAAGTTTGGGATAGGCTTTATCTAGTTCTTACACAGCTGAATTCATGTAGTATTTCTTGAATAGGAATCCAGGGTGTTGAGGGGGGGCTGTGTGAGGCATGGGGAAGTCTTTGGAGAAGGCTTGGAGGTTTCACAAAAAAGACGGAAGATGGGTACAGGACATACTAAGTAATTTGAAAAACTGATGATGTCCCACGTTAGAGCGAGTTTGGACTTGCTAATATGTGGAAAAGTTTTAGTCACAAGAACTTGTACTATACCTGTTGAATATGTGAAGTCTTTTTTTCTGTCAACTGAATGTTTTCATCTTAAGTTTACTTAAAGTTTTACTGAAAAGAAATGTACAAAGACAGCCATTCAATTGAGGATTAATCACTATGGCAACAGAAATGTGGTGACTAAAAAGGGGGAGGATGTATTCTCCCCTCAGCTTCCTGCCAGCTGTCATATTCAACCTCTGCAGCATGAATTCAGGCCAAAATATAGACTGTGACCAGCTCTAAGAAACTTTATCTGTATTTTTATAAATTTGTACAAGAATTGCACTATAAAGGAAGACTTAATCCCCTGAATTGGATGACAGATATTTGGCACTATTGCCAGTGTTTGACAGAGAAATAACGAGATGCTTTGTAGTAAAACCTGGATTAATGGTAAACCCCTCTTTATGTTATTGCAATGTGGTGTAAATGAGAAAACTAAGCATGCTGTCAGCCTAGGAAAAAACATGCCCTTTGTATCTCCAATGCAGATATAAGTACTGTTGAGAATACTGTAAATACAAAAGTTGTGTCATTAAGAACTCTGCTTTATCTTATTTGTAGTACACTGACATTTTGTAGATTATTTAAACAAAGACTTTCTATCAGTTGTAGGAACTCTTGATTGCAGTGTGTTTGCACAGCTTTCAGATTCAACAAGTTTAGATAGTTGTTTACAAAGAGTAGGCTTTTGGGAGATAACATTCCTTTGTTGTTGCTCTTCTAGGATGGGGAAATACTCAGCTTTAAAGTATTGGTTCCCAAACGATTGGCCTGTAATGCTACTTTATTGAGTTTCCTTGTTCATTTTGCAATGGAATTCACCATTCTACTATTGCACTTTTGGTTGTGTTTTTTTATATTGTAGTGAGTTAATATGTGGCATTCTTTGAAGCTTGGAGTTTTCATTATGATGTATGTGCATGGCCTTTGCTTTTGCTACTCTTCGACAGAAGGATGAGAGGGTGAAGGAAGATGGGTGCAAGTCCACAACTTCTGCTGGGATAAACCATTACCTTAAGCTTTGAGTTCTGAGACAGGCTGAGTATCTTCTCTCATTCTCAACAGTAGTGATAACTACATTGATTCAATGTCAGCTTTTTGGTGAAAGACAGTGATATGTCTTATAGGAGACACTTCAGGTAAAGGTTCAAAAACTTAAGTAAGATGCTCCTAGTGAAAAATTCTTTCTCTATTAGCTGATTGTAGATGAAACAGACTCAGAAGTAAATGTGAAATGAGACGGCGCAATCTGTTTTCAATTGGCATAGTAGTCAATTCTCCAGTACCAAGCAAAAGATTAGAGTTTATGGAATGTCATCTCAGCTTGTTTATGCAGTAAAGCTACATGCGACATACATACATATTACTCTAAAATTTGTGTAATTTTATCAGCTTTATTTTACTGGTCTCTTGGTGTTGACAAAATATTTTGGAGGAGTAATTTGGATCCATAATAAATATTAACAGTTTTATAACTTGAGAAATATTTCTGCTGTTAGTCTGCTGGGATACATACAGGTATTAGATGCACTTGTAATCATAGCCAGCATACTTTATTTAACTCAGAAAGCTTGATATAAATATAGTTATCTTAAAGTATTCTAAAATTTTAAGGTAGGTTAGCTTCATTTTTTAAGACAATTAAGGTACCATCTGTTGGCTATACATAACTTGTAATTCTCATTCTACAACCTTATTTTGTTAGAACAGATGCATTCATTTAGAGACTGCTTTTCATTAAAAAAGCTAAATTAAAGGAAAACCTAATGTCCACATCAGAAATAGTTCTGAAATATTGTAAGATTCAGGCTCCTTTCAGACTGGGATTTATAACTCACCATAAGTCTCTGAAGTACGGTTTGTTCAGTAGTGTGTTCTTGGCAAGCAGAAAAGCAATTCTAGTTTATTTAACAATTCTGGGAAAGTAGATTTTTTGCTAATTGTATTTATTGTCTTCACCATGTGGACCTAATTTTTAAAGAAACTGCATGAAATTTTATGTGGACACTATCACAATTTATCTTCCTTGACATACAGAATAATATAGGAATAAATTCTTGTGTGAGATGTACATGTACTAGATTGCCATTAAAAGGTCCCTTCCAACTCAAACCACTCTTATCAGTCTGTATAGAAGAGGAAGAAGGAAACAAGACCAAGAATGGACAGTCAGGTATCAAACATTTCTTGGTACCTTGTGTATGTCCTGACAGCAGAGAAACATTTGTAAAATAAAAATAATATGTAGCAATATCATATGTTCAAGAAAAGCATATGGAAAAGTCATAATAATTAATATATATAATCATAAAAACTGCCAGGGAAAAAAAAAACCAAAAAAACCCTCCAAACCAGACCAAAAAGAACAGAAGGAAAAACTGAAAAAGGGAAAAAGATTAGTTTAAATAATTCAGAATTGTAGTTTGTATAGATGAAGGCCCTGGAATTCAGTATCAAGTCATCAAATTAATAGCAATTATCCAAAACCAACTTCAACTCTCAATGTATTGGGAAAGTCATGTGCTTTCTCAGGTTTGGAGGGAAGTGGAAAAATATGAATTAGGATATGGCATAATGGTTTGATGTTTGCTCTAAGATGCATTGTAAGAGGTCAGTCATACTGAAATTACTGCGTTTCATTCTTATGTATTTTTTGGGTGACTGCAAGGCAACTAGACATTTTAGAAGGCCATTCTTGTTTATTATAGAAATGTAAACAATGAAACTGTGCAATGATAAGTATCCTGGATATCTGACAGCAGTGGTTTCATGCACACCTAAGGCGGTAAGTCTTCTAACACTGGGGGCAAGTCAGAAGCATTATTGATGACTGGAAGTCAGTTTCTGGCAAGGTAGTTACTCTAGGGATACTTTGGGTAATAAGGCACTAAAAGAGAGGAAGGTACTTGAACACAGTACAACTATGGCTGAAGAATAATTATGCAAACATTTTCAGATTCAGGCTTCTGAAGACATTCATTATCCTCCAAGTCTGATTTCTTAGCAAATTGCCACAGACATGACACAGCACTGAGAAACAAGTATCCCGAATCTCTGTTTCTCTTTTTTCTCTGCTCATTGGACCCAGCTTCTGCCCTCTTACTCTCCCATACCTTTTCATTTTGCTGTATTTTAAAAAGTGAAACATTGTAGTCGTTTGACTTGAAGGGACTAAAGTAAAGGAAGTTACTGGTGTAAGGTGTCCAATCATCTCAGTCATGTCTGATGATGCATATACGTGGACTAGCATTCATTGCTCCAGAGTATAGAGCTGTCTCTTGATGCCTGTTACAAGAAGGACAGATACTGAAGTTTTGTACTGTCAAACGTAGACAAAAATTTGGTTTGGTAGGTGTATAGATTTTTAGATAGCTGCTGTAACTAAGCAGCAGGAGACAGATTGTCATACAGAGCTAACAGATCCAAGAGTTGCAGATTCAAGATAGAATCTTGAAGTAGGTATTATGGCTGCATTGTAACACTTACATTTTTGCTTGATGCCTATGTTCATTCATTCAAGATAAGACTGTTACCCTTAAATGGGTTGTGTGACACTAAATGTGCAGGTACTCTAGCATTTTTGCTAGATTCTTCATTGCTGCATCCTCTTAGGTAATATATAATTAAAAGAAATCAAAACTCATTATTGGTATCCAAAACTCAATATATACTTTCAAGACTTAGAGAACTACATAACAAAAGAAGAAGGGATTGAAACCATCATAGACTAAATGGAACATGAAAGGTGTCAATAAATGCTTTATTTGAAGTATTTTTCAGTTGTAGTAAGAATCCCTGGATTTTCTGAATACTTTAGAACGAGTATATTTCTGCACAACTACTTAATTATCTGTTTTCTTTCCCACTGCAATGTATAAAGAGGGTCTTAAGAGTAAGAGTAGTAGATCAAGGGGGAATAGAAGAAAGAAAACAAGGATAAGACAGGAAGCACTGGCTACAATTTTTGTGGGTTTTTCCATAGTTCACAATAACACTTCATAATTTCATTTTACTGTACTTTCATTAACATTTTCTTTGCATTTAGTGGGATATTTCTGGAGGGTAACTTTTTCTCATTTAATTTTTTTCAATGAAAAAACACTGCCTTCTGCTAAACCACTTGCATGGTCTTTGTCTTATATGTATGCCTTTAAAAGTAAATAAAGTGTGCATTTCTTTTGAACTTGCTGTGAAGGTTTTCTTGACATAATGGAAATGCACAAAGTCTAATAAAGTAAAAATACTGCATTCAGTAATTCAATCAAAATTTTTAATCTTTGATGTCAATGTAATTATTCTACTGCACCTCCTACCCCTCCCCCCAAGTTTGTGAAAACAGAAATGTATAACAGCGTTACAGATAATTAAATAATAAACGAATGTAATTTGTCAGATGACCAACAAGTATTGGTCAAGTTTAAGTGAAGCTTTTCCACTTATCTGTAGAAATTCTATAACATGCACTGCAAAGTGCCCAACTACATTGTGTTTCATGGATTTAAATATCTAGTAAAGACTTTCCTGCTTGCTGTCATTCTCTCTGTCAATATTCTTTTAACATACAGCAGACACTGTATGCTGCAACATACCGTGAAAGATTTGTTTCCTTTATTATTCCATCATGTAATATCCAAATATGACATGTTGGATGTCACACAGAGTGTGACATTCAGTAATACAAACAGATTAAATGTGCTAGTGTCTGTAGAAGAACAAGAGTCAGAGCTGAATCAAGTTGTCTTGATTTCAGACTTGCTTTGTGAGATTGTCTTATGCATGTTGTGTGATAATTCATGCAAACATAGCAAGCACTATACACTCAACACAGCATTTCATGTAGAAGCAAGGAGCGTGGACTATGTGGAGTGTCAGTGAAAGGGCTTGAGGAACAGAAGAATATAGAAAACTTGAAATTTTCATTATGTGTGATTTAGAGGGCAAATATTAAAAGATAATTTAAAAGATATTGGCCATGAGAGAAATTGATTTACAAGGGCAATACAGGAAGTCAAATTCAAAAGAAAGCAAAACAGTGTAGAATGTTGACAATACTGGATTATTGACTGAAGTTTTCACTTTTTTGGTAGTAATGCTAATTTTCATCTCATTTTGCAAGTCTTGCTTATTCATAGACCTGTCGTCCATCATGTCGTTCAGAGTAATAAACATCAGATTTGACCTTTAACAAACATGGAGACATCTAAAAAACAAAAGTAATTTAGGTTTATTAAAAAATGTTTATTTTTTTAAAGAAGTTGTTCCTGGATTTAGGTGCTAGGTGTTGGGATTTCTAAAACATTTGCCAGTTCAGCAGAGTCAGTTGTGTTTCAGCCTAACTGGGTATCATATAACCAATTGCCTTTGCTCTAGAGAGCTGGGGAGTTTTTCAGGAGTAACTCACAATGGCTGCCTACTTTCACTGGAATTCGCTCCTGCAGTTCTTGCAATAACTTTTTTTACAGTAACTTTTTCTGCCTTGAGTTAAAAAAACCCCACCTTTGAACAAAAGAGATGCTCTTTGTATGTATTTGGTGGTATTTTGATGTTGTTCTTTTGGGTGGTGCAGTGTACGTAAAATTTTATGCTTCCAGAACTAAATATTGCCTTTTGTGCATTTATGTGCAATTAGCAATACTTCTAACATTAAATGTGGTTCTCTGCAAAGACAAACAATTTTATGACTCTTGGTGTGTTTACAACATTTGGCTTTTTTCCCAAAGATATTAAAAAACTTCTATGTTTGAGCAAATGTGTAAACCAAAGTATTACTGCCTCTTATACTTAGGTCTTGTTTAATGAGAGGTAAATTGATACACATTTATGGGGGTTAAACATAATTTTAAGACAGGCGTTGACATGTTAGTCTTGTATTCTATTCAAGTTATACTTTCTTGAATTAAATTATACAGCCCTGATTTCCTAACAGAGTGAAAAATAGGCAAGTCTTATCATAGTGAGATTGGAATGAGTATTTTTCATGCAAAAAATCCATAAAAATGAGTATTTTTTAAAACTATGATTGCTTTCTACTTTTAAAATACATTTTCTGGGTAAAATTCTGTATTACCCATGCATATGTTAAAAAAATCAAAAAAGTTAACAAATGTATACAGAACCAGCAAGACAACTGTAGAATATGCTGTGGGTAACATCTACTAATTCAATTGTAATTTTGTTACTAGTGTTATACTGTTATTGGGAGAATAGGGTTTTTAATCTTAATCGGGGTGGTGTTTCAGTGTTGTGGAGAGTAACATAATGGTGAAGTAAAATTTTAATCTTCAGAGCTGTATGTTTGTCTTAAAGTAAAAATTTATGTCTGTAGGTTCTGTAATATTAACATATCTATGTGTATGCTAGTTTGAGCTTACTTACTAAAGTAGTGAGGTGAGGACACATGTGAGACCCTAAAGCTCAAGAACATTGTGAACAGCCCATGAAAATAAAGGAAATGGACATGGATTAAGTAGAAAAACACTGAGAAGAAGCAGCGTAGATCTGAAGCCAGATTTTGAACAGCAGGTGACAAGGTGTGAATGCAATTTGTAATTTCATCCCTAACGTAGTGTTAGTAGGGGGACTGAGCATATCACTAAGCAGGTATGTTTTGGCAAAGGGGAAATTTTGATGACAATTTTTAAGAATTTGAGAAAAATAACTCAGGTTTGAATAGGATAATATTTTTGTGCATGATGTCATGGAACCACGACTTCTTTCAATGTCCCTAGACGTTTGTGACTGAGTAGGGAGTCTCCATTTCAGAGCTGAATCCCAATCCTAGTGTTCAGTCCAGTAATGCTAGTTACAAGGGACAGAATTGGGTGAAGTTTGGTGCATTGTTACATGAGGGGCACAGCTGTTCTAATGATTTCAATGTCTCATTTTACTAGAAAAAATATGAAGTCCCAGAAGACAATACTTCAGAAAAGAAAGTTGTTAAGGAAAGGCAAGAAATGTTGACGAACAGTAAGCAACATCATCTGTTTGTTACACATCCTGTGACCCAGAGAAACAAAACAGTACACAGAATAGGTTCAACCACCTTCTTGATTGGAAAGACACCCAAAAGAATACGCAGGTGAGATTGTTTTGGTGAGTTGGAAATAAAATTGTAAGGTTGAAACACGCTTCCCTTTGAGTAGTTGCATTTGTCGTTATTTCAACCCTACTCAGGGTTGAAAGCTACTGTTATTTTCTATGGCAAGAGTGGAACTAGTGGGAAACTTTGACTCACACTACTCTATGAGTACTGTAATTGATTAATAAAATGAATTGAATCCACAAATAACCTGAACATGTTGATTCAATGGTCATGTATTATGTAACTGTATAGATGTCATCACCATGGGAGTTTGTGATACGTGCATCCTGGGCTACTACAAAACAGTGTTTAAACTGTATAGAAAGGAGGCATTTTATAATGTTAGCTTCTGACTGCCTACTGATTTTGCCCAGATCTCATCACTTATGTTGAATGGCTGTTAAAAAAACTGGGCATTATGTTTCTTTATTACTGTGGGGCTCAGTACTTTTTAATATCTCTTTAAAGCTTCCTCCTCTGGTTATTTTTGGGGGGATAACGTTTTTGTTTAGCTTATTTTGGAGGGATAATTTTTTGTTTCCTTGTTTTCTGCTTTCTTGGATGATTCGTATTATTAATATGAATATTGAATTCCATTGTTATGCAGATAGAAGTTCAATTAAAACAGCCTGGTGGTTTGTGGAAGTAGAAAGTGGAAAGCTGTAGCTAGCTAAGCAAACTTACAGAATAGATATTTGGTATATATTTTCAATTTTCAAGTAAGTTACTGTATGAAAATTGTTACTATGTAGTGCCTGTAAGCATCCAGAAGTTGTCATATCAGCTAGCAGGCCTCAGTTATCCATATCGTTATTGTTGAAGTGCCAATAATTGTTGGGGTCTTTTACGATTATTGACTCTGAAAATTATAGATATTTATGAGGCATGTAAAGAAAAACTCTTCATTTTAAAAATGTTCAAAATCATATTTAGTTATGAAAAATTTATTGAGGTAAAATTTTCAAAGGCAGTGAAGTGACCAAGGCTGTTATTCCAAAATCCCAAAACTATATCTAGCAAAAAGCTAAACAAACCACTCTTGAGCATTGAGCAGGTTATCTGTTAGCACCTGCCATGCAGTTAGACTTTGTAGTACATGTGGATGTGCCACAGAGTGAATGAGGATGATTATGTACTTCAGTTTGTTGTAATTGTAGGGCAGAGTGGGAAACTGTCTGCAGTCACCACACTCAAATAATTGGAGCTAGCCAGTAAAGTAGTATTTGAGGCAAACAGGGTTAAGTCTTACTGCCTTTGATGCCTTTAATTTTAAGTTTTCCTATTCTCCTTGGATGTGCTTTTCTGATGTGCTAGGGTGATGAAGACAGAACAGTCTTATTCCAGTTAAGAACTCAAGGACATTTTCTCCAAACTTCAGGCCTTAAGCACAAACAACGTGGAAATGTGGAGGGTAGGTTCATGCAAATGAACCAAAACCTATGGAAGTGTAAGATTTTGTGACCAACCCCTCGTTTCCTTCCATCTTGGAGCCATCCAGGCAGGGGTCACAACTGTAGCGCTCATACTGCTAGGGTGTGGCTTTTGTAGGCCTTTTGTAGGCCTCTCAATAAATACCCATTTTATTCCCTTGACTTTGTGTGTAGCCTCTGTTCCAGCTCTTCAAGGCATCACCTTTTGGAGCCCTCGTAACAGGAAAGGTGACATGTTTTATATTCTTTCTCCAACATGGGGTTGTAAACCTACCTCTCCAGCTTTCCAGCAAGGTTCCCTTGCCTCAGACTAGAGCTAAATCAACTACAGTGGTCTGTTTTAATTAGAGCTTGGCTTTTTAGCAGAAACAAATATTCCATAATTCACTGGGTAGGATGACGTGGACAATTTCTCCCGTGCATGCGTTTATCCAATTTTTGTTCAGCAAGTCTTCCTTAAAAGGACCTGGAACAGCCATTTCCTCCATATTTCCCCCACCCCCTACTTAAGGGTGACAGCATAACACATTTTTCCTTCTTGATAATTACAGGAGACAATTTGAGGAAATGGTATGCCACTTTAATATGGGATCAGTGAAAGACCTTGCAGAACATATTGCAAAAGCTACATCAGAAGCCAGGCAGAAGATGTTGAAGGAATTCTATGTTTCCAAGCATCCAGAGATGGAGCCTTTCTTCTCTCTTGAAATACCAGCAGAAGCTTCACATAACTGTGAGGAAAGAGAACTGGGTGCAACACAGTCCAGAAAAAGAAAATCCATTGTTAATTTTGGAAGACCTAAGTCTAGACCTTCATCAGCTAAAGGACTACTTCTCAGTGGAACTACAGAAACACAGACCCAGGAGAGCCATAAAGGAGAAGCAGAACAGCTTCACAAGGACTCTAACTTGCAAGATATGTTTGTTGATTCAAAATGTAAACAATCACCCATTGTTGCTACTCAGCATATCCAAAGAAGAAACAGTCAGGTATTCAGGGATTTTACAGCATCTGGCTCATTAAGCAGTAAATCAGAAATAATTGAAGTGCTACCTGTAAAAAGTTGTGAAGGACAGCAAGAGTCAGAAGGAACACAGTTGCCAAAAAAAAGATCCATGTCTCAGTCAGAAAATGGAGAGAGAAAAGCTCAGATTTTCAAGAAAAATTATTTTGTGGACTTACTTGGAGATACGTCTATTCTTGATGAAATCTTCAGAAATGATGGAAATGGGTCTACAGAATCACCGAGGACATTCTCTTCAGGACAAGCAGAAAAATCAAAGGAGAGACCAAAAGATTTCTGGGATATGCTGAATGAACAGAATGAGGAGAGCCTCAGAAAGCTCACAGATATAGCAGTCGTAGAGAAGCTTTGTGAAAGAGCCCCTCATTCTACAGTGACAGAAGAGAGAGAAGTGTGTGAAAGTTCTCTTTGGAAAAGAAATGAAACTTTTTTGTGGAAAAAATACAGTGCAGATGATTGAGATGAGCCATCTACTGCTAAATTTTGTAATGTAGTAAAATGAAAATTTTCTGTGTAAATTGCACTATAACTATTTTATTTGAACTTTGGCAGTGTTATTCCACAAAACATGGTAATTCCATGAAATTAAAGGTAAAATGAAGAATTCATATTTATAGTGATATAGAATGACATTTTCCAAGTGTGAATATGTATGCAATTACATATGCAGTGTATAGTACATATGTGCATAGTCATGCCTATATACTGTGTATGGTAACCTATGATATATGATGATTTTATATTAAACTTTTTTGGAATTTTTTGAATGCTCTTTGCTTTCTTTAGTTCTGATTATATTCCTGGGCTCAATAGAAGTACTTTTTTCCCTGTACTTCAAATTTGGACATTGTCAGTCATCTCAACACAATTTGGAGATAATAGGATTTGACAATGATACTGCATATATTTTCTGAGTTGCTAGAGTCTGGAGGACTACCTGAGACAGGGATGATGTCTTTGTGTCTAATAGCTTTTGGTGGATTTCCATCCTCCATGATTCTGCTCAGTCTCTAGAGCTGTGGACCTTTGAAATCTTCATAGTATCCTATAAACGTGAGTTTCTGAGCTTGGTTGATGTGAAGAACCACCAATTTTTAGATTTGGTCTTTCTCTCATTAAATGATACTGGGTGTCAAATTTCATCTCATTACACTTTCATTTCTTTTATTTTTTATAGACTTCTCTCATGTCTTTGTCAGGGAATATGCAGCACAGTATATGTGTTGGAAATATGCAATACAGTGTAGTAATAAGGAATTTAGTGTAGTAAGGAATTTCAACATCTTGACAGGTTATCTATCATCTTTCGTGTGGATTGCTGGATGTAATAAAACTTCCAAATGAAAACTATTCTTCACAGATTGGAAGAGTGTAAGATACTCAGGGTTATATATCGTTTGCCAAATAGTCTGTTACATTTTTCAGTGCTATGGGACCATGTGAAGAGTACCTTGTAACACATAACTTGAAGAGACCAGGGCTTCGTGTTGCTCTGGAAACCCTAAATCTAATTTTTTATTTTTGTAATCATTAGTATACAAGTTTACATTGAGTATACTGTATAAATTGTTTCATGTGAAGTGTAAATATTATGAAATTTTAAAACCCTGGATGCTGAACCTGCACAAGCAGCAGTCTGTGAATGGTGGTAGTTTTTGTGGTCTGGAAGAATGCCCACTGGAAAATAAGCTTAAATTTGATCTGGAGCAGCTTCTACTTTAGGTCATGGGAAGCTGTTGTAGACTGCACTCTGTCTCTTTGGTAACCATTGTGCACATATTTTGAATGGAAACCGTCTAAAATCCTGATTGTGAAATCTGACTTAACTACCTGAAAAAAGGAGCTGAGCATTTAACATAAATGTTAAGTAATAAAAGCCTTGGGTTTTACAGGTAGCTAACATAAGTAATATTGATGTGTTCCCTAACTTTTTCTTACTCTGAATCTATGCTGTTACCACTTCATTATACCAAATGGTATAATGGTCAGTTGGAACAGCTTTTAAAGAAAAAGTATGAACTAAGAAAGTAAAAGAAGAAGCTGTAAACTGTTAGTCATTGGTGCATTTGAATTATGTACAGCTAAAGGAAGTCAGTCTAAGCCAGGGAATACCTAAAGTCTCATTGATGTTAATAAATACAAGATAAATTAAGGCCTTTTGTTCATGGCATTAGTATTGATTTTCTTTACAGGTTAGCATTCCTATGCTCAGAGAGGCAAACTGCTCCATAGGTAAGAAAAAGAAAGTTTGGTAGAGTAAAAAATACGGCCATCAAATACATTAAAAAAGAGGAAGGGAATAACCCCTTCGTGTCTACAGCAAAAAGAGAAGTTAAGCAGCTTAAATTGCACCAAAGATAATTGAAATTATATAATAGGGAAAGACTCTGTAGGGAGTTAGTAGGTTGTGTAGTGGCAGTATCTGACATATTCAAGAAAGGAGAGAAAAGTACCTGCTAAAAGTTGCATAGATGAAACTGTCCTTGTTTTAGGCCAGAAGGAAGGACTGATAACCTCTACCTGAGGGCCAGAGGGGACTAGATAACCTTGTTGATTTCAGCTAATACTGGTTTACTGAAGGGAGGCTTCACCTTTGCACCATGTTTGTCAGTCATGGTGTGAGGTAGGTATGAGGAGTCAGGTACTAGAGGGGGCAAAATCTGGTTGGGGTAGGTGAAATTTCTATTGATTCTCAAGTATGAAGCTGTCATCATTTTCCTGAAGTAATCAGGAAATTATGTTTATCTTACAAGGTAATGGTATGCATAAATCAGATGTGCACGTTTTATTCACATGTATGCCAAATACTGAAGTATATTTGTGGAAATCTTTTTGTTATATGCAATTGAATTGAGCTGTGGGAACGTGACCTGAAGTAACATTCATGTCACTCTGTAGCTTACTGCAAATTTAATGTATTTTACAAGGAAATATCACCTAAGCCATAAACATTGCAACTTAGTGCCCTAGGGATCTGTCTGTAAAATATTTTTGTCATGAAGATGTCTGTGTAATTTTAAAAAATTAATCTGAACAAATTTTAAAAATAATTTTACCTACTATTTTTAAAGACATAATCTTCAAGTATTGGAACTGAAGAGATCAATTCTGTCTTCTTAGAAATCTGTGGTTATCATTTTATTTGGCTTGAAAAAAAATAATAGTCTGGAGTTCATACTTCCATGTACAGGTTCCATGCAGGCAGGCATGGACTACAGGAAAACTCTTAACAGTCTCCTGGCATAAGGAGATAGCTTCATGGTAGTTGTCACTTGATCTGTATGTAAAACATCTAGGCGATGGAGTAGCATTGCTTCCACGTGGAAATTACTTGGTAGGTTGTACTGTTCTTAATTGCAGTTTGCTTGTGTTTTCACTCATTGGAGTTCCTATGAGTCTGGCTGTGGATCCCTGAGCTTGCAGGTGGTACCACTATTTCCAGTATTGCCTTCAATGGAAATTCTTTGACTGGAAAAAAAAACCAAAAAAATCCCAGATTTCCAGTGAAATAGTAAGAAATTTGGCCCTGTCTATGCTAACAAACACAGCTATCCCAACTACCTTACAAGACCTACTTAAAGCCTGTGTGTTCTGAGTCTGATTTGCAGTGTAGTTTGGATCAGAAGTTGTTTTGCAAGGTGGGGCTATACTTAGAACTGCATTTGGCAGTAGCTGTGTGGTACACAGATTTCATATTCGATCTGAGGGAGGGAGATGAATCATTTCAGGTAATGAATATGTTTGAGAAAGTTGGGGTGTGGATGCAAACATTTGTAAACACATTAAGGCAGCTTGAAAGGATGTATTTGCTTAGCTTCAGCAGGTCATGACTTCGAGCAAAAGCAAACTGATGCCAGTGCCATGGCTTCAGCACAGTGAATAAAAACCAGCATTAAGAAGAGGAAAGGGTGATTGGTAATAACATAATCAAAATATCACAGGATAATTCAAAGGTGATGATACTACATAAGAAAAATACTATTTAAGTTACTTCCTTAGAAATCTCAACTGCAGAAGGAGAAGAGGATTTTCTTCCAAGGAAGCATTTAACTGCCTTTGCTGCTACATATTTTTCCATTCCTGCAGTGTCCTGTGTATTTTACTCACTGCATACCTTCCAGCTTATGCAACAAATGATGTAATACTGTTACAAATACTCTCTCGCCTTGTGTTTGCACATTCTCTAATTCAGTACATCTTGACTTGGTCGATTCTGTAAAAAGAGATTAGTTACCACTTAAGTAGCTATCGTGTCAGAGTCTACTGTCCTTATGAGGGTACCTGAAAAGTAGATAATTAGCTTGGAATGACTAAGGAGATGCAATTTCTGTTGTTGAAACTGGATGTCTAGATTGGAGATGAGAGAGGTAGGCAGTGATTCAGAGTGTTTAAGAGGTATGCCACTTGTCCTGTAGATTATGTGTGGATCAGAGCAGAGTCCTTGTGAGTCTGTATCTCTTGTGTGAGTCTGACAGCTAGTTCTGGAACAGGAAGAAAGTTTATCTAAACTGATGATTGGAGGGCTTCAGAGTTTTTTGCTTGGCATCCTAACTTTTGTTTAGTTGGCATCAGAAAGCTGAATTTCCTTTTCAAAGACCAAGTGAAGATGGTGCTCTAAAATAAAAAATGTAATTGAATGTAAGCATGATGTGTATGCATGATACTTGAGGACAAATTGTCTCAGTTGTTCTCCAAGTTTGCCTGAGCTGAGAGGATGGAATTGAGTGGTCAGAACCTGACCTAGTGTCTGTCAACGCACAATATGACTGAATTGAGATTGTACACACAACTTGCACAAGCTGGAGCATAAACAGGCCCATTGCACTAAAGCATTGTTTTCTGAAAATACACAGAGACAGTTTAATTACATTACAATTTGCAGTGGTCTGTAGTAGCATGTCACAATGACTGAATGTTGTTTGTATATTTAATAGCAACATTCTCAGTCCCTAGCACTATACCCAGTGAAGACAATGACTAATCAGTGGAGATAGCTGGGATGCTAAACAAATACCAGCTCAACTGAGTGAATCTGTTTTTTTCTTCAACAGAACTGTTTATCCTAAAGGGGTTTTATTCCCCTTTTGTTTGTATTGAGTTGTTTCCATCGTGAATGCTCATGTAGACATGATCTCCCGTATCATCCTGAAAATCATTCTATGCTACTTACTTTAAAAACAAATGCCTTATGTCTATTCATGTTCTTTGAGGTAAATGTGCATAACTGTCATCAGCACTTTCTTCTCCATGATTCTCATGGTTCTGCGATGGAACTTCTGTGACAGTTTCTGCTTTTTCTGGTTTATAATTCCATGGCAGGGAAAACATTCATACTGTGGTCTGATTGGAAACGTAATTTCATTGTCTCTGAGAAAGCTTTTCTTAAAATGTATTTCATGCTTTTGTCTCTTCACCTCACAACAGACTCAGAGATTAGCTTGCCTTGGTTCCTCGGTATGTATACTGTTAGAGGCATTTGTGCTCTTCTTGCCTCTCTGCCCTCACTGTTTTGTAGTTGTGGTTATATATATTGCTGCAATTAAAATACACTAATTCTAATTTAAGAGTCTCACACTTGGAGGGAGTATTGAGGACTGTTATCTCATTAGTCAAATATTGAGGTTCTGTTCTGGTTCTGGTGCGTCACTCTGCACTATTTCGAAAAAACTGAAATTATGTTCCTTGTAATGGACTTTTTCTTTATTATGTGCCTTAATCTTTATTTAATATATATGTACTTATTTACTGTCTTTATAGTATATACTGTATGGATCTATGTATATAGAAATTAGAATTATATTTTAAATTGTCTATACAATCAACTTCTAGCATACAGTACAAAAAGTTATGACTGTATGAAGTAAGTGTTTTATGCCTGAGACAAAAGAAATATTAGGTATTTTACCTAATAGTTGACATTCTGCTGGTTGAACCTTGGGAACGTAGAACAATTTAGTGGTTTAGAATTTTGTGGTTCTGTCAAATCGTTGTAACTGAGTAATTTGCCATTTGATAGTCTTCTATGTCAAACTCATAAACCTTAGGCAGATGAGAAAGCAGTGAAAAGTTGTAACATCAGAAATACCTGAATTCGGTGCTATTCACATCTCTGATTCTTTGTAAACTGCACAGAAGAGAATGTGCAGTCTCTTATTTTGTTCTTACACTGCAATTTAGGAAAATGTGCTTGGACTAAACTGTGGTATTTCTCTTGAAACATTTCTGGATCTATATTAAGGAATTCTCTTCGTAAATTCCAGTTCACTAAAAGAAATAGAAGCAGTAGGAAGCTGGTTAAAAGTGAAAGTTGGACTTCCTATTGCTTATGTAATGAAAAAGTTAAAATAGTAACTTAATATTTAATAATTAAATGATCCTCTTTAGTAATGAGAAAAGCTGTTTAAAGTGGTGGGAGTTTTTTTAATGTTTTCATTTACCCTTTGGTTCAAGCATTCTGTATATTAATGTTCATGAATGTCAGTGAAAGGAATAACCTAACTAGTGACTGAAAAAGCCAAAGACATGGAATTTGTTTGCATCTGGAAACCCTGATATCCAATGTCAAAACTGCTACCCCAAGAAAGGTAAAAGTTTAGGCCTTTTTGCAGAGTTTACTCTTTATGATTAGGTATTTTGGCTGTGGTAATAAGTTGAGCATGATTACCGTTTTTCATCTCATGCATCTACCATGAGAGGAGACACTTGTGACCTGGTAGTCTTGAGGATGATGTATCTGAAAATATCTGGTAAGGAAATTATCTAAGAATTTTAAGGGAGTTTAAAAAATAGAACTAGACACTTTTATTTTACTTTCCTCACCATTAAAATCTCAACATCTTAGAAGATACTGTGTTTAAGACCTAGAATGAGCAATAAAAGCCTCTATAATTGAGTTGCTATATTTTATTCTTTCAGGGATCAGAAATGGATATTCAAAACCTTTGGGAAGCATCAGCGAGTCTGTTCTTCTTGGTAGCAGAGAACTTTCGTTTTTAACCTTGCAGAATTACAACATAATAGATTGGAAGTCTGTGAGCTATGTTTGGCTTTATCTTTTGGTTTTGTTCAGGCAGTGAGCTGGGAGCTAACTAGAAAAGATTGTAGCTACCCAGTAGCTTGGTTTGGATGCACTGAGATGGTAGCCCACAGTGCAGCTGTGCTTCACAGCTGCAGAGACTGCAGCTGACCTGTGGTGCTACCTGGGATTTCTTCGTCCTTGTCTTTGTGCTCAGACAGTCAGAGGGGAAAATCTATAAATCTTGCAGGGAAAGAAATTAAAGAGATCTCTTTAGAAATTTGGTGATCTGCAGAGGAGGGTGATGTCTCTGGGAAAAGTTAATAGTGTAAAGCATACAGTAGAAGACCATGATAGAACACACAAGCAGTTGTAATGCTGTCGTTTTCTAGCTTCTGAGTGTTTTTATAACCTTATTATTTCTAGTGCAGTTCTGAAAAGGTGATTTTTGAAAACTTTCAAGCAAAACTGTAAAGAGAAGGGTATTCCTTTACTCAGAAGTGATTGATTTCCATGTGTATCATTATGAAAATTTGGAATGACAGTTCCAATTACTTGATAAATTGGAGTTGCTAATAGCACTGGATTACAGTCTCTTTTGTAGACTAGCCAGTTAGGGGAAGAAAGGATGTAGGTGTTAGTAGATGTCACAGAAACTGGTTGAAAACAAAACAGTGCAGGCATCTGTGAAATCTTAGTTCTATTCTACAGTCTGGAGAGAGTGTGTATTTAACACGATGGATCATTATGCCTTGCCTTATGTTGCTTCTGTCTCTTGAAGTCTGCTCTGCTTTTTATTTCTTTCTTGTTAGCCCAAGCTCTTCATCTTGTTTCCAAGCTAATGAGCTTTCTCAGTGTCCTGCATGGGCACCATCAATGAGTATTGATGGAACAACAGGCAGAATTTCTCAGCTCTGAGTTGTAGTGCCACAGCAGCTTCTGAGAACCAGTACCATAAATTGCAAGAAAAGACCCAAAATGCTCTATAAATCCTTTGGTAATTGTGAAGTCACTCAGTTAATGTATGGGAAGGATGTGCATGTAGTCTGGTGATGAAGGAAGTGTATGAGGCAAAGTAGTCGTGTTCTGGTAGAGTGTTCAGAAAACAATGTTGCTTCTCTCTAGGAGATTTGTATGGAGCGTGGGTAAACCACAGTGTTTAGAACCTGGCCAAAATTTGGCAGGTTTTCAGAAGTCTATTACTGGGCATGATTGTTTGCAGTAAGGTAAACCCTCTTGCCACCCACAGTATCTCTCCCCAAACATGCAGATGAAATAGATTCGCAGTGAAATGGCTATAGAAAAAACACGAGGGAAAGTGAGACTGATCCCCTTTAGTCCCCTTTTCAGAACAGCTGTTCTAGTTGAAACTTAGGAAAAAAAAATCAGCCTGATGGAGACATGCAACAGGAAAAATTTCAGCTTGAGCACTTGGAGTTTGACAAAGTTAAGAACAACTGAATTCGGGTCCTCTAAAAGAAAGTGTTATGCAAACTTCATTGGTGGAAATACCACCAGTGTATGATATGAGTATAGATGTACATTTGTATGCATAAGCAGATTGTATCAATGGCTCAGTTGTGTGATGGTATTACTGATCAGTGGAAGAGGCACAGGAGTCGGTCTGTAAGCACCTTGTTCATTTTAAGCTTTGCAGGGTCGGTTCAACAGTGGTGCTACAATTGTAACGCAGGAGAACTCCTTACCTGTTGAAGACAATAAAGCTACTTTTAATCCAGCATAGGAAATATTTAAGGAGAGCTGAGCTGTCTCATTGTTTAAGGGTACTCATTTGGTGTAAGGCTATGAAGAATTAAACTTAGGAGGCTTTGAAGCTATGGAGTAACAGCTGTGGAAAAGTTTGCCCTTTGCCTCTTCTGTGTGTATTTTGTTCTCAACAGCCATACAGTATTGTTCCTCTGCTTAGGAGAGGAAAGAGTGTGAGGTTTTAATATACAGTAAACTTATGTTCCTGGTTTACTTCTTTTTGTAATTATAATGGAAAATAATATATGAAACACTCAGTGATTTTGGCTTAACTAAACAAGTAGTGACAGAACCAACATAAGTCTCTAGGAAGATTGTGGGAAG
This sequence comes from Acridotheres tristis, assembly GCA_037013685.1. Taxonomy (NCBI): domain Eukaryota; kingdom Metazoa; phylum Chordata; class Aves; order Passeriformes; family Sturnidae; genus Acridotheres; species Acridotheres tristis. The sequence goes on along the minus strand of CM072919.1, from coordinate 41,149,710 downwards.
GACTTCTCCCTATGCAGTAAAAATAGCTTTAATATGTTTGCATCAGCAGTTTCTCCTCTTAAAAGTATTTAGATGGCACAGGCTTTTTGCTATTTCTCTTTTCTGTGGTATGCACATACTGTAGTAATCCATTTTTTTCGTCAGTGTGTTACTAATAATGAGCCACCTAAGCTTTGAAAACCTCCCTCTGGTCTTAGCTGTAAAAGAATGCTCAAAGGATTTAGGGATGTCAGTCATCATCTGTTTTTTTAGCAGGGGTGTGTGTATGTGTGCACAGGGACGAGGGGAAGAGAGCCCAAGCTGGAGTTCAGAAATTACACTGTGTGTGTGGTCTGAGGTTATTTCTCATTTCATGAAATCCACGCTTCATTCCTGGCTCAGACAAACTTGCACGTCACTGAATAAGTCCCTTATCCAGTTTCCAAAACACTGAAGAGATTTGAAAGGGCTCTGTGGGTGGACTGCTACTATCAGCAAAAGCAAATAAGCTAGCCTATTTAGTTAAGCACTTTTTAATACTGAAGCAGAATAACCGACAGCAATACTTGAACAGTTGTGGCCAACGAAGGGAAGAGAAGGGAGGAAAAAACCCCACAAGTTTAAGCAGTCATACATTAATTAAAGGCTGCATTATAGTTCCTGGTGTGTGAAGGTGCTGTCTGATGAGTCCAGGAAGAACACTAGGGAATGGTTAAATGAGCTGCCTGTGCTGCTAACAGTCCCCTGTGGTCTGCTGGTCAGAGTTTATTCAGCATTTCACCTTCCTTTAATCAAAAGTGGTGTAAAATTATTATAGTAAGCCCCCAGAAAGATCAGTCCAAAGAATGCTTGTATCAAGCTGGTTTGCTGTCCAAAATAAGTAAATGGCTTTACTCTGGAATACTACAAATGTCCAAAGCAAAGCATTGTTTTAGCAAATTCTAGCTCTCAATATCAAAAAAAAAACCCAACAAATTAGGGTTCATTTCATGGCAGAAAGAAAATACAATAAACGAAATATTACTATTCATTAAATTTGAAATTATTTGGCCAGAATGTGCCAAATGAATGGATTGCAGAATGAGCACTCCAAATCCTGTTTTCAATCCAGTATTCAGTGATCAAATATCTCTAATCTTGATACATTGGCTCCAAATTAGCAATGTAGCTAGCTCTGCAATTACTCAATCCATGTATTTAAAGATTAATTTTATTTTAGCTCTGAACTAGAGACAAAAGAATCTCTTTTAAAGTTAATTTCAGACAGAAATCTTGTATCCTGGGAGATCAGGATCTGTAGAAGCCTAGGCAGTGCAGTGTGGTAAGATGATTTGATGAAAGCATCCTGTGAGAGATATGTGACAATGATCTCCTTGCCCTGGGTAGTTCGGCCTGGGTCTGGACACCTCTCAGAGCTCTAGCAGAGTGCAGGGCTAAAGGCCTTTGACCAAGGAATGAGGGTCCTGCTTCCTTGTGGCATGAGAGAGGGAATAATCAGGTTGTAGATAGGGGTTGTTGCTGAAACCTTTGCAACCCATAATGCGACTTCAAATACTTCTCATCTCCCAGTACCAATGTTAAATTAGGTGCCAAGGGTCTCATGATCTGAATAAACAGTAGAGAAATTAATGCTGCCAAGAGGTTGTTAAATCATAAGTAAGAAGCAAGAGGTATTTGATGGGTTTTTTCATTACATCAGCAACTCATACTTGCCTAGTGTGGGCCAAGGACAGATGAATTATCAAGCCATGTTGCATGTTGTCTTTTCAGGATGCGTGGACCCAGAAAGAACTGATGACTCTGCAGCTTTTGTCTGCGTTCACAGGCCACTGCCACAGGTTGTCTCCATCACATCTTCAGTGTGGGAAAAAGGGGGTAGGCTTACCCTTCCCTTTGATGGTAAATCTACATTTATGCCTCATTTCCCTCTCCGCACAGGGAAAGTGAGGCACAAGGCAGGCAAACTGCATATGCAAAAACTCTGTGATGGACCTAGGTTGACATAGATCTTAACTGTGAAACTGTTCTTCCTTTCTTAGATTGTGTAATGTGTGGTCTGCCTGCAGGAGATTTCCTGCTGTGCTGCTTGAGAGATCCGAACAGTAGGCACTGGAGGGAGTTGTGACGTGAACCACATTCAAGGATGAATGGCATGGAAATCCCTAAAGCATGTGCAGTTACTCTCTGGACGGGTTAGACAAGATAGACCCTGGAAAGATAAATTTGTTAGGACATCCATAATGAAAGTTAAGGGTAAACAAATCTTGCCAGTGAAACCATTTAGTTGATGGGGAAAGGTGGCATTTGAAGAAATTTTTAGGATTTGCTGGGGATCTATCACAAAAGGTTCAGACACATTTGAATAATAGAATACTAATTCACTGCAAGTAATTTTATGTTTTCCCTGCCCTTGGACAACAGCAATTGGTGCTGAATATTTTCACATTTTCACCAGCCCCAAAGCTGAAATTTGCTGTGTTGTTGTTTATTTAGTCTGACTACTTCTGAACAAGGTGTTAGTCTTTAATTCCATTGTGCTTAAAGCACACCAGCGTATCCAGCTGCCGATTAGATGGCTTTTCTCAGCAGTTGTCTGCATTAGCATCTGGCTCTAAGACCAAGCTGTGCTGCCAGACTTCCACAACTTCCTGTCAAAGTCCAGACAAGGCTTTCCAGAGTTGGATGAGCCTAGGAAATAAACCCACCAAACCCAAAACCCGCTTATAGAAATCAATGCCAGTTTCAAATACCACACTTTAAAGACCTTCTGCTTGTGAAGCTAGCAATCAGAAAACCTCTCTCTGTCTGGAAAAGAACTCTGAACCAACTCCTATTATAGGACCTGACACTGAGTTCTTGGTGGTAGATTACCACATTACTCTTTGGGGCCTGTGGGTGTCAAAGAAAAGATGTATATGAGAGAAGTCACCAGCTGAAAGCATGGATATGTTTTGAACACTGGAGGTAATTTAGTGGCCTGAGCCTGTTTCTGATTAAAATAAGAGTCCTTCAGATGAATGGAATGTAAACCACATACCAATTATTGGAATCCCATAAAGGAAACTCCCTTTTCCGTCTGTCTATTCATCCATCCGCCCACCCACAAAAGTAGAGTGTCTCAGAAATATCCCTCGGCAGAAATGATGGAAAAATTCAGTGCTTGCTTCCTTTTTCCTTACCTCCCAGGTGCTGGATGACAACTAAAGAGATGAAATTGCAGTGAGGCCACTTAAAGAGTTATCAAAGAAATCGCCCTGCTAATTAAAAGGATAGTATTTCCTGGCACAAGAGAAAACACACAAATCTTGAGGCTTTCCTCAAGCAAACTTCTGTGGGAATGTGACTGTGTGAGGGCTGCAGGAAAAAGCCTTAAGAGTAAGACCCACTCAAAGTGAAAGCATTAGATCAGTGCACTCATTAAAACAAAGTACTAAGACATGCATATACCTGTTTCATTTGGCAAATTTCTCACTCCTTTGTGTGTTCCCATTGCACTTTTCATTGAGGCTTTCCCATGTAATTGATTGCAGTAATTAATGTTCACATTGCTTACTTCTGTGAGGCAGAAGGCTTTTCTCCCAGGTCAGCTTTGCATTTTAAGTGTTACAGTATCTGTTTTACAGATGGTAAAACTAAGATAGAAAGTTCAGAAACAGCAAATCAGTGCTGGAGTGTGTTAGAGTCTAATTCCTGTCTCTGACCACAATAAACACTGCTTCTCCTAAGTATGCTCCAATCTCAAACACACTGCTTAAATGAGATCTTCCCTATATGAGTGAAGGCAATAGATCCGTTTTCATGAGCACTCTCTAACACCCCTGACACCAGTAGATCTCTAGAGGTAATGCTATGAAATGCTTTTTTACATTGCCACTGTAATTGCAGAACGGTTCAATCTCATTGCACAAGGCAGCCTTTGGACAGCTGGAAGAAGTTTTAAATGTTAATAGTTTGGGTAAGATTTGGATCTACAGTAGTATTATGGTCTAGTTCATGGTAATTGTTTTTTGATACTTTGCTGGCCTCTAGAGGGATAATTTATACAGGCTGAAGCAGTAACCAAGGGATTTTAAGCAATAGCGCCTGCTCTTCAATTTTCTTGCCAGGTAGTTCTTTCCTATTTGGCAAGGCTTTTAAGTAACGATGCTTTGTAGCTCTTTGGAAACGCTTTCCCTTTTAATCTCTATGATTTTCCTTCTCTCTGGGCAATACATGTAAGGTATGTTTCTACTGCTTGAATAAATAAGGGCAGAAGATCCTGGTAATAAACACCCCTCAACCGCTGAGGTGAGAAGCTCTGAGGAAAATGAGCCAAAGGGGCAAGTAAGAGAGAGAAACCCAGAAAAGCCAAAAGAGAATTTTGTGCATAGCATTTATCCATAATTTAAAAGCTCTTAAATGCTAAGAAATCTTCTCATGAATCCTGTCATGTTTACTGAAAATAATGACTGCCTTGTAAAAAAATAAAGTCATGACTTTTAAATTCCCGAAAGCCAGTAGATCTTCCTTGGCTTTTTCTGCTTTCTTCTTACAGTTGCTGTAAGGATTTTCTATACTCTCCAACTCATTCCCAAACTCTTATCTTCATGTTTTTCAGGATATGTGTACTAAATCTGAAAAAAACATTGAACAGAAAAGGTGAAAACTTACTGCAGAGAGCAGATAATGGTCTGTAAACCGTAACTGCTTTCAGGAAATGTTGTTAACACTAGGTACATATATTCTTAATGCTTAAAGTGTACCTCTCTCTAACTTCAGAATATAACAGTCATCTTGGTACATCTATGTGAAGGCCTGAGTTACTGTTTCCGAGTCATTTATACCCCTTATCCAACAGCATATATCCTTCATGTCCTCAGCTCTGTCCTGGTTCTTTGCCTCCATTTTCTATGGCCACTCTCACCCAGCTGAAGTGCTTCTTGTCTCCTCAGGGTGTAGCCATTACCATCTTATTGGCAGTTGGCCACCTGGAGTGAGGTTGGCTTGCTGGACCCCAATGTGAAGTAATTTTTAACTCATCTGTGCCTAGTGATACTATAATTGAAGGATATGTTTCTATTAACTTCTTATTTTCTCTGTGAGGTGACTATTGGGACTTTCAGTGTAGGGAGGAGCCTTATCTAGAGATCATCCTGATGTCAAATGCTAAATGTTTGGGCTAACATACGTATTGACCAGTTTCCCTCCCGAAATCCTTTGCACCATTAATACAAGTATGGAAAATATTACTGGCAGCAAAATGCCAAGTAAGGCCTTTGTGGCCCTACTCTGGTAGGATACACGTCTATCATGGGATTTACTTCTTGCTGTGTTCTGAAGGAAACAAAATGCTGTAGTAACCAAGATCTATATGGCTGTAATCTAAAACAAAACTAACTTTGCCTTCCAGTCTTGTGTGAGAAAACAAAAGATTCTACACCAGTGTACCTGTCTTCTCTAGAAAGATTTCCTCTCATTCCTTCCCTGTCTTGTTGTTCTGCAGCTATACCATCAAAGTTCAACAGTTACTTATCAAAATTTACATATACTCTTCAATGTATACAGGAAACTAATACATCAGAAGAGTGCATTGTACTGGAGTGACGAGTAAACATTTGGTGGAAAGTCTTAAAATTATCTGAATAAGCAACTGGTGCTTGCTGTGTGCCACTTGAGATGCCAGATGAGTTAGTGTTATAAATCTGATCTTCATGTGGCTTTGTATTTAGTAAGAACTACTGTCAAAGTTTATGGTGAATCTGTGTAGCTCGCATGTGCTATTAGGAAAAATATGTTTCCAAATGGAGAACAAATGAAACAAAGGAAATTCTGGCTGTTTTATCCAATTAAGAATGTTGAGCTGTGTAGAGCTGCAGAGTTTCAGTGTTGTTTTGCAGCCTTGGTTAGTGTGTGGTGTATGAAAGAAGGCAACCAAAAAGTAGTGATTGGCTGACGTGGACCTAAAATGTATACTGGAAATTACTGTATTAGTGACGATGGCAACTACAGGCAGGGAACTGCAACAGTGGTGTATCATCTGTACAGAAAATAACTGGGGTCAAAGAGAAAGCATTAAAACCACATTCAGAAACTCTGCCTTTTTGTTGTGGGAAACAGCCTCAAATGCAAATGCTTATTGGTTTGAACAAACCTTGAAGAAATTGCTGGAAATGTAAATATATTTGAAAAATACACAGTTCGGTGTGAACCTTTCAGGAATAAAATAGCAGCTAATCAGATTACAGATAACAACACAGAACTTGTTGAAAATGTTGAAATTTTGCAGCTGCTGTGTGATGCAATGATAATCAACATGTTATTAAATGAGAGTTAAAATAGAGCTTGATATAACCTCCATGCTTCCTCCAGCTTCACAGCTAGACTGTCACACATGACCTAGAGGGATGAATATGCAAAAAATCTAAATGCTACGAGCAACTTAAACAGAGGAAATCCCTCTCTTTCTCTTGGGTGTTATTACAGTGAAGTTCTCATGTAGTTGTAAAAAGTTGATACTAAAGCTCTGTGTTGTGAATTACAGGAGTGTTGAGTTCTTTGGCAGAGAGCAGAAAAAGAATATTCATCTGATCTGCAGAAGTACAGAATATCCAGGCAGCTTACAGTGAAACCTGTATTATGTGCTGAATCTCACTACCTTCCCTCACTCAAGCTTTGGTCTGAATGACTCATTATGCTCTTGAATTTGGAGGCTGTAGCAGGCATATAGATTTAGTGAATATGGCCAAAGTGCCTGAGGACATAGAAAGAAGGAGGGGGAAAAAATAATTCCTGCCTAAATAAAAATGGAGCTTCAGTTTCAGTTGTGTCAGTGTCGGATCAAGATTTCTGGGAAGTCTGAGAAGCCCATTGTAGGTTTATCCGCATGGATTAAATTCATACCATGTGCAGGAAGGTCCTTCCACTCTTTTCATTTCAATCTTCCACATCAGCAAAATGTCACAGTGCTTGATAGAGGAACTTGGCAGCTATTAAGGGCTGCTGGGTAGGAAATTATTTTCTTGTATTGCAAATAACCAATTTCTAAACCTTGCTTTAGGAGTACATGTGAAGGTCTTATGAGAATGACAGAAAAATGTGGTCATTTTTGGTACCAGCTATTAGGACAGTCATTTCAAGCTATCAGTCAAGTTACAAGTGTTGGTTGTTTGCCAGTGGAAGAAGGAAGTAGCAGTGGTGGCAAGGAGCTGGCAGCAGTTATTTTGTCATAGTCTGATATGGTGGGGTGAAATGTAATACAGTCCCACAATGTCTAAATAGTGGGACTGACTCATGTACCAGATTGACTCATATACCGGAATGACTGCTCATAGCATTTTTTAGTTGAAAGCAAGTTAAAGTAGTTAACTTGTTCCTTCAAGTGGTTTGTTTCCATGAATTGTGAGTCTTCTATGCTTCAAGTAACATCAGATTCTTGGGAGGCTGCTGGATCAGAACTCTCAGGAAGATATAACCAGATACTCATATACAACTATGAGGAAAATGGCCCTCTAACTTTTTAGTATCTTACAGGTTCATAAGAGTTTAAAACCAGAAAGGACCATTAGCTTCTTTCACAACCATTGAATTTCGTTTGTTCTACATTAGGTCATTAAGACAGTACAGGTATATTAAACAGCCCTCACTCTGCTTTATACAGAGTATATATATATGTTGTGTATGAAGGTCAGCCAAAGCAATATGTGCATAATAGCCTTCAGATGTTCATTGTAATCAGAAAATCTTAGTGTTTGAAAGCCGACCAATATTTTCATGTTATTTTGTTGAATCAAGAACATAAGATATGTGTAGAGCCATCCCATCAGCCATTCTTATTCATCAGTCTGCAGTGTCAAAAACAAAACAGGCTTTTTTAACCTGACTTCCAGTAAACTAGTAAACTTTTAGTTGTTTGTTTGTTTGTTTTGTTTTTGGAAAACAGGAGTACAGGAATCCATCAAGGCTTTGTATTTTCAAGACTCCAGTGTCTTGCTTGGGTTTGAAATTTCCAAATAGCATTTCCAATGGGAGCTCTAACGTGGAGTGCACCTTTCGTGACTGGATACTTTTTCCTCAGTGAGATTTTAGAAACTTTTCAAGAAAGGGGAGAAACTTGTTAGAATATTAGGAGAAAACTGCTACCTTCAGTTTGCAATGGAGACTTTTTCTGGCAACCATTTGAGTGGGCCACATCAGCACACTGAATGCAATAACACAAGAGGCTGGAGTCACTAATGGAATACTTTGTTATCTGGAGGGGTTTCTTTAGCCCTCATTATTGTGGAAGTTGTTTACTGACTCAGGGAGAGTCAGATGATAAAGTTCTATCACTGACAACTGAATTCTCTCTCTCTTAACACCTTTATTGTGCATCATACTGTCAAGAATTTAGTACCTTACTGCTTCCTGCAGAGCTGCAGACCACTCACAAGAGCTGTGAAAGTCAATGGAAGGGTCATCTGGAAAATGTAAAATTCCTGCCAATTTCAAAAAGTTGAAAAAAAATCTAGGAACCTCACTTTAGACACCCTGAAGAGGTGATCATCTTGGACATGAATCTGCGATGCTTCAATTTCCATCTCTTATAGTAGTCCCTCACTTCATAGGTTTGGTATAAATGCAGTCTGTAAAGCACTCTAGTATTATAATGAGAAAACAGAGAGACATGCAAGAAACTCAGCACTTCTCTCTTCGGAGTTGTCTGTGAATCATGCAGAAGACACATGCTGAACACTGGGAAGGGGACGCAGTGATGACTAGCAGCCCAGTCTGTCAACCCTCACCATATTCTAAGGCACATACACAAGTGACCCCACATTCTGATATTCTTCATTGTAAAGAACTGAATCTATGACTTCGTTGTGGATTTTTAGTCCTACATATGAGCATCACACATGCACAATAATGTGTCCCTAACAGCTTTTGATTTCATTATCCTTATAATCCTAACCCTAATTCAAATTTCCTAAAATATTCCCTATATTTCTATACTTCTCTTTTACTAGAAAACTGCTTGTGGTCTTTTCACATCATGCTATCTTTTATGTCTAAATCAGAGAAATAAGTATTTGTTTGTCCACAATATGCCCACCCTTCTTCCAGAATTGGAAAGAAAATCTAGGTCTTTGCATCCCATAGGGTTGTCCTGTCCTTACCTGCTCTGGTTCTCCGTTCTGTAAGCGGCCATTTATGGAAAAAGGCTTTTCACCCAGCAGGTGGTTGGGCACTGGAATAGGCTCCCCAGAGAAGTGGTCACCAGCCTGACAGAGCTCAAGGAGGGGTTTGGACAATACTCTCATGCACATGATGTGACTTTTGGGGATGGTCCTCTGCACGGCCAAGAGTTGGACTCAATGATCCTTGCAGGTCCCTTCCAAATCAGCTTGTTCTGTGATTCTGTGATCCAGCTGACAATTACTTGGCATCTGGTTTGGTTCCACTTCCTTACTTCCTGCACTATCCTTCTTTCTGAGGATGTCCTGTTTAGTGTTTCAGTTTTTTAGTGAAGGGTTTTATCTGATAATATTAGTGTTCACAAAAATTACCTCATACAAAACACAGGACAGTACATTCTTTTCCCAACACAGTATGAGTTGCATTCTCATCTTTTTGTATAGCTGGTACTTAAATTTGCCTTGTGTCTCACCTTAGGTCTATTAAACACTACACGTCTTTGTCTTCGACCAGCAAAGGAAACCTCATAAAATTATAATGGCTATTAATTTAATTTAATGGGTTTAATTCTTACTTCAAAGACACCATTCTGACCTTATCGGAATTTCCCTTCTAGTAGGTATATCTATCAAAATTGTCATTACATATAATCATCACTGCAAAAAATAAGAGGCTGTTTAGATACAGTATACATTTATAGTAACTGTAGGGACATGGCTGAAAGATCACACTTATGGATGTAAGCCTCTTGGTGTGCCATTCTCTTCCAAACGTCTCTCCATAAAACAAAGAAATTTGCAGTGTGCTACTTTCCCAGCCTAAGTCAGTAGGACATTTCTCATTGATTACATAGAAAATTGATTAATTTCTAATGAAGCCAACAAGTATCTAGCTCATGCACGTGCCGTATTTGACATTCTGTGCTTTGTTTTGTACCTGTTCTTTATCTAGTTCACAGAAACCAAATATGATGTTCTTGGGTGAAACATTAGACCAGGACGCTGCTGGGTTCTTCAGGATTTGCAGCTTCCAGATGTTTTTACACAACTGTTTGAAATTGAGATGTTCAGTGTATGGCTTTCATTTTGTTTTTCTACATTACGCTCTATTGCTCCTTTGTCTCTCTTCCTTTGTGTGGTATTTGAGATGGTTTAAGGTAAGGGTGTATATTGACTATCCATTTTTATTGGGGCTCTGGATCCAATCAGTGCTGCTAGTCATTGAATGAATTTCTCCATCTACTAGTTTTTTATAAGCTTCTTTACACTGTCAGTAGTTGTGCCTTTCTTTGGCAAAAATATTTGACACTCCTAGATTGAATGAACCAGAAATTTTCAAATTAATTCATGAACTCTGCTAATGAAAAGAAGTAATGTGAAAAAATAAATCACTGCTTTGACAAGACCTCTATGTTGTGTCTCATAAAAGAGCCTTCAGATGTTCTTTAGCATGAACTGTATTTATTTTTATTACGCTTCCTAATATCTAATAATGAAACCTTGTATTTATGTGCCTCGTCTTCAAAGTGCTTTAAAAACATTTGTTATCTGAACATCTGCAGGATGGGATGTCCATCTGCTACACAAAATTATCTTAAATGAGTGCAGCACAACTTACCACATACCAGACTTTGGGAAGATGATTATGCTTCAACTTTCTTTACCATTTGCCCAAAGGTTTATAGCGTACTTTAGACATTCTTGGCTGTAGATTCAAACATGCTATGGCAAAATAATACATTTTTCTATGATACAAAAATTGAATTTGTTTCTTTTGTGTCTGGAGTTTTCTAATATGTGTTACTTGGTTGTCTTAATCTCAGTATCCTGTGAAATTCTAATGCAACACAAATGTGTTTTAAGATGTTCCATTCCATCTGAGTTTATTTACCATGTTTTTTCTTCACTATGACAAATTTGCATTTTTACTGTTGTTTTAGTTGTTCCATCACACTCCAATTACAAGAATTTAATGTGTTACCTGTCGTGTGACCTGGTCAAATTCATGTCGTCTACAAGAGTTAAACTTTGTCTGTATGGTATTGAAGGGGAGTTTCAAGCAAGGTAAGTGAGCACACGTGATTGACTTTGTTGTAAAATGCTCACTCCCCAGACCAAGATTTCGGTGCCACAGCTGCCATGGAAATGTTTTGTATCTAACAGGGCTACTCCCTGCTGCCATTTGTGATTAGCCTGTGATTATCACCTCCCAGCCACAGAGACAGAATGGTAGCAGACTGCTCCTTGTTTCCCTGCCGGCAGAGCTGGCTATAACCTAACAGTGACTTTGGGTGATTTTCTGTGATTTGCAGCTAATAGGAGAGTATTGTCAGGAAGCAAAGCAGCTCAAGAAGAACATAACCTTCTCCACAGCATCTCCCATAGATCCCCGTATAGCAGTGGACCTTAGGAGTAGCCTTCTGTATCAATGAGATCACACTGCTAAAAAAAAAAAAAATTTAACTGGTAATCAATTGAATGCTACCTCCTGGACTTTGTATTTATTGGGATCTCACATTAATCTTATATGGGTGTGAGTCTATTTTGTTTAGTGAAACTAACAAAGAAAAAAAGCCCTCCAAAACTTCAATTTTACACAGACTTTTCAAAAAGGAATATAATAATTAATAATTCATCAAACTGAAATTTGGAGATGAACTTCCATCTTCTGCTTCTAAACAGTTATTTAGAGCCTATTTGCCCTGCTTGAACCTATTTAATTTTTTTTTCACTTCTCTCCTTTGGTACTTGAGATTGGGAAATGGCAGATGAATGTGTTTTATAGGAAAGTTTAAAGGAAGGAGTTCATGTGCAGCATGTTATCAATCATGTCCTGTAAATATGATTACAGTATTTACACTGCTTCACATTAAAAGCCAAATGTTTTGTGATGTCTCCACCATCATAAACTCTAAGGGAACTTTTTTAAATGCTTTTTTTTTTTTTTTTTTTTGTATCAGAACAGAGCAAAAGTTTTTTTCACATTGTGCCTGGGGACATGGATATGAACAGAAAGACTGGGTCTGGATTTTTCACTTCTTATTGAGATTAATTTAAGTGCAACTATTTCCGGTTTACATTTTTATCTAGTATCACCATCATCCAGTGTGTGCACCTGGCCAGTAGTTTTCATGCAATAAAAAGATCCTGACTTTGAGGAGCACAGGGGCTGAGCATGATTTATTCTACCCTCATTAACTACTCATTAACTCCCCTGACCAGGATTCTGGGTAATGTAGTCTACAGGGACTCTCCTTGGATAAATGGTTCTAGATGGTTAAAGTTTGTGCTGCAAGAGATTATTGGACAGAGAGCCCTAGGCCCAGGAACCTAACACAATACAATAGCTCTCCAAAGAGTGGGCTGTGGGCCCATGCTTTCTGCAGAGACTGCTTCTCAAAAAGAGAGCCCGTGAGATCCTACACAGCAGGACTTGTGAGCGTGGGGAGGTGGAACAAGGACATACACTGGAAAAGAAGTTTAGCCTCTGGGTGCTGGGATCTGGGATGCAGGAACAATGGGAACAAAAATGGTTGGTAACTGGGATTTCTGTTCTAAAGGAAATTCCAATGGTTTCAGACAAAGCTTATTCCAAAACAGAATAAAATGCTAACATATTCCCATTAAACAAAAGTCTGACAGGGTTTGATTACTGTGGTAGTATTTAAAAAATTGTTTCAACATTAGTGTTGTAGTTCTGAACTTGGAAAATTAACTTAGCCTATATTATACGTAATGTTCATAGTATGTTACTATTTAGCATTTTCTCTATGTAGATTACAGTGTTACATAAACTTAGTCACAGTCTGAGCAACTAAAGATTAACCGAAGTGGAGAAAAGAAGTTGTGCATTTCAAGTATTTCCTGACGAATCTGTGGAAGCCAACCCATTCCCATAAAGCTTTCTCATGCTGACAAACTGGATATTTTTAACTCATCTAAGTGGGGACATCACTAGTTTTATTGCAGTTGTGACCTAATGGAAGCAGCTCCTTTACTACCATCTGTAGGAGGTCAAGAGCTGTTCTGACAGCCTCATCCACCAACGTTGTGCTAAGTCCAATTTTTCAAGTCTATGGATCAGGATTTAGCATATTAGCCGTTTTTGTGTGAATTTCTTTCTTCAGTTTGCAAAACCAAAGTGATGAGTTCTGGGTAGTTTCTGTTGTATTGCTGGCTGATCAGCCGTGGTCTTTTCCATTCTGTCTGTTCTGCCATAGAACCAGTGTTAGACTTGTAGGTAGCACCAACATTGTCACAGGTAAAACAACACAATTGTAACTGTTAAATTTTGAAATACCTCTGGAATAGCAAGAGTTGTTAGTTGGCCATGATAGATTTTCAAATTTTGCTGTACAATTCATGAGAATTTCCTGTAAAGCATAGTTCTTTCTTGATTTGTTCAGGGGCACCTTGGTGCATCTCTTTGGGAACCAGCATCTGGATCCAGCAATCAGGAGATGATAGCCAGATTTCTGTGCAAACTCATATTTGTGGGGCCATGATTCTTTGGCTTCCTGACTTCTATCCAAAATTGGACATTTTGCACTTCTGTCAGGCAGTAGTGAGAGATCAATGCATGTGTCCTAACTTTTGGTTAAACAGAAAGGACAGAGATGGAGATAAACAATTTCAATAGCTTTTAGCATAATCTACATACCAAATCAAGGCAGTAAATCAGGACAACAGTGATTTTATCAACCATATGTCAATGATGAAAAGGAAAGGTAGCCTGGATCTGCAATCGAGGCTCATGTTTGTGATGGTTTTTTTTAAAGGGGCATATGCTAAAAGTGGCTGTGATTTCACACAAGAAGTCAAAAGGTGTTATTGAAATCTATGCATCTGAAAAAATTGTCCAATGTGTCTCTCCTCATAGAAGTAACCTGTTTGCATTTGTATGCATCCACCAACAGGAATAGAGCCCTTTACATGCATATTTCAGCCTCGGACATTTTATCAAGTCAGCAGGAACAATGGCTATGCTTTGCCATCAGGAGGGACGCGTGTCCCCCGTACTACAGGCACACCTGGCCCCCCATACATACTGGCAGCAGTGAACAGCTGTCCTGGAAAGAACCAGCCGTGCTGGGGGGCTTTGACCCAGCTGGCTTCCTGTGAAATGCAGTCCAACAGAAGATTTCCCTATTGGCAAAATGTATCGATTGCCAGAGCGCTTTGCACTAAGTCTCATCGTGTATCCTGCTCCATGTGGGCCCAGCCCCTCTGAGGCACAGCAGACCACCAAGGCTCAGACTAGTCTGTACACCTCTGGCTACTTTCTATCTCTCTCATCGCTCAACTACTCGACATACAGCAAATGACCAATGAAATGAAGGTAAAGCTGAGGTAGGGATAATGGCACAAGAGACCTTTCCAAAAGGTTCAGCAACTTTAGCTGTTCTTAGATAACACTGGGCATTTTGTAGCTTGAGAATTCATCTATTTGTCACTGCTTCATTGTAGTCAGGAACAATGGCTGAAGTAAAGTATCATTCCAGTTCCTTGGGTCGTGTTTTTGGTTTAAACCCCCTTTTACTTTTGTTTGATACCATATGAGAAATACAGCTGCTCAAATATGGATGTCTGGAGTAATTTCAGGTGCTCTGGTGAACCATGCCTTACCATCAGCTGTGTTCTTGGAGGGCTCCCACCAGCACTTTATGAGCATTTCAGGTGTCCACAGCAGTCTCCTGCCTCGATGCAACTGCAGTTGATGCTGCTGTTGGCCAATGTCTCCCATGAGGTACCTTAGTTACAACGCTGCTGTGTTATGGAGTAAGAGCTCTGGCTTTTTACCAGTTCCAAGCTACTAAGAAGAGGAAATTGATGTGTTATTGCACAGGATGAAAAGACCAACAAAGACAAGTTGTATAGTTCCTTGTGCTTTAACTGATATTTGGGGAAGAAATAACTTCAAAGCACTTCACATGGAGTTTGCTCAGGCTTGAGCTCCAAGTATTTATTATTCACCCTTCTGAGGTCCAGAGTGTTTAATCCCACTGCAAACTTCATGTGTTGCCTCACTGAAAGCCCACTCTACTCCTCGATAGAAAAGGTGCCCATGGAAGTGGAGCCGTCTGCAGATCCCTTGAGGTCTGCAGGGCTAAGTGCCAGCCTCCAGCACACTCACACTGCCACTGCTACCAACCCCGATCTTCTGCTAGCCAGAAATTGCCATGAACCAGATTTGGGAGGCTGCCACCATCCAGGTTCCTGTGTAGCCAGATTTGTGCACACGCTGTTGGCTCTCTCCATAGTTCCTGTGAAATCAGCTCTGCACCATGGTTGTGACTTCTCTCAGTGCTTGGCATGGGCTCTCCCAGTTGAGAACACAAAGCAAAACAAAGCCCTCTGCCACCCTTGGCTGAGCTTTTTAACTTCTTTACTACACCAAAAGCTGTCACTTGTAAATTCACTGTCCTTCTGTAAGTCTACTTAGAAGAAAAATGTATTAACAATCAAAACATAAACAAGTTTCAATCAAACTTTCAAAAGTCAGCAAGAGAAGTAAGCATGTAAATTAAGACCTCCAGCGAAGTATTTTCCCCTTCTTTGGGAATTAAAACTCTCCTGTCCTGAAAGAAGACCTTTACTTCACATTCTCTCTCTAGTCCCTTTATACCCATCTTTTCAGATAATGTTTACCCTTTTCTCACCATACCTGTCTTGAAATGTTGTCCTCTGCCATGCCTTCTGTTTGTCATGCCTGATTTAGACCTAAATTCTTTGGGAAAATATCTGTATTTGTAAAATGTCCAGTAAATTTATGGTGCTGTATAATTTATGATTGTAAGTGCAGGACATATTTCAGTTTCACATTCCAACTTATATTTTCAAAGCCATAAATAAAGTATTTATGAGCAAGATCCTGAACATTTTATTTTTAACATGTTATACTTGAATGTTTAATTCAAGGATGGATAAATACTGAAGTTATGTGGACAGGACATAGTCCTTACTTTCTCCTTCTTCAGGCAATATTGAGGGGCCAGTGCCCCCTTCATTGCCAGAAAAGGGATATTATACTCTGCTTATGAGGGTCCAGTGTACTATGTGTCACCAGGAAGACTGAGCAATGATGGCTCCAGTTGAAAATGACTTTGGAAAGGACAAACAATGATCCCCTTTTTAAAGCACTTGTGAACTAAGCTGATATACAGAAATGTTATTCTGACGTAGCATAGAGTATGAATATCCATTTCTTAAGAAAATATTTGAGTGCAGCTGTTGCTCTCTTGTCCCATATGGTTATGCTTTTCAGCCTGATTTGAACTTGAAGAATTTTTCATTGATGAAAGAATAATTCCTTAACAAAATCTTTTTTTTTTCAAAAAATATTCAATTCCTTTTGCAATTAACATGTGAGTCACTACTTCTGATATTTTTCTAATCAGTTAATACTTTGTTCTCAGTTGCCTTGCCCTCTTCCTCTGTTCTATATGCGTTTTATGCCCATATCTCTGAGATCTTCCTAGCTGGTTTGAGAGTGTGGAAAGGTTAGGCTGTCTTGCTGTTGCTCCAGAGGGTCTTAAGTTACCTGCTATTACAGTGTGTAAAGTCTCAGAGACCAGGTGTGCTGCCTCTTTGCTGCAGACTCAAACCCATGCTCTGTGCCAATGTGCTCACTGACAGAATTTCCTGCTGCTTTTGCCTCTGTGAGACCGTCCAAAGTGTAGTCCTGGGCTGAGGATGGACATTGAGGTTATGTATCACATCATTATGAAAAAGAAAGATCTCTTTAAACATGGGAATATGTTCATGCAAGGTTCAATGAATTTACAAGGACCACCTGGCCAGGTGGTTGAGGTCGTATGCTGGGAGCTCAGCTCACTCCTGCACTGATGCTGGAAGCACAGCTGTGGGCAGGTCATCTTCTTCTGGAGGTGATGTCCTGCAGGGCAGGCTAAACAGACACCCTTTCCAACATGCAGATGGAGGCAAAAACATGCTGAGCCTTCTGGAAATACAGGTAGACTTTAAGTCTCACTGTCACAGCCATAGACAAGACTGTTTGTTTATTAAATATCTTTCTTGGGCATCACATTATTTTAATCATAGTCATGAAAATAACAGCAGTTTGTCTTTCCATATGTAACCTATTTCTGGCTGAGCCATAAAGATGCATGCTTGTTCTACATCTACTTCTCTTATGAATTTTTATGAGGGAGATGAGAACATAACCAGCTACTAATCTGCTGTGCAAGAAGTACATCCATGCTGAAATTAGATTCTGTTGTCCCTGAACATCCTGTATGGACTGTCTGTGGTGGTTTAATAAATCCAAATCAGTACATCTGTAGTCAACATCCACTGCTCTTAACCTTTGCATTCCCTGAATGACCTTGAGAGATGGTGGCACTTGGAGTCTCATGATAGCATATCTCCTTTACAGCACTTCAGCATAAAATGCCTGGCTAATGCAAATTACTGGGGCGTTTTGTTTGGAGCTTTGTTTTGGTTTGTTTTGGTTGTTGTTGTGTGTTCGAGGGGGTTGGTTTTTTTTCCTTTTCCTTTTGCAAGTGTTCACTCTATTAGTTAACACTGGTTGATTCTGCACTACATGTGTATTATTATATTTATTATTTATTATTATACTATTATTTTAGTTTTAATTACTATAATAATATATTTCTAATAAAACAATATAAATATTATATTATTATATTATTATATTATTATATTATTATATTATTATATTATTATATTATTATATTATTATATTATTATTGCATGTGTATTTTTACCTAAAGCTCCTATTGCTCTCTTGAAAGAGCTAGGAGGTGGCATTCAGTACCCAGTTTGAAAGCTACTTTGAGAAGATGTGAAGAGAAACAAATGTTTAATATCAGCAAAAAAGACTATGTGGTGTTGTTTAGAATGAGTAGTTAGGACGTACTTAAGACTAATACTGCTGAGGACAAGAGAACAGCAGTGTAAGGAATAAATTATGGGTTTTTCAGTTCCTAAAGTCAAATTATGATGGATCAAGCCTTGTAAGTTTGTGAAACTGCCATAAATCAACAGTTTGAAATTATATGAAAATGAAAGTTACATTATTTTTCTTTTTCTTTCTTTAAGGTTTGTGACTGCACCTCAGTGTTAAAAGTCTCATTTAAGTAGTCCAGGTGCAAATCATATCACTTGATTCAGCAACACTTAGCTTCTCAAGGCTTTAAGAACGAGCTTCCATATATCCTGAGGATTTGGATAAAATAATGTGTCAACAACTCTGAAAGGATGAAAAAGCAAACTTTAAAATACCTGGAAATATATCTGTAATCCAATTGATTTGATAAAAATTATGCAGTCTTTGCATAATTATCTTTAAAAAAGGACTAAGTTTCTGTTCTTACCAGTCGTTATGTGTGTTCCAGCACCTTCTGGAATAATTGAAACAATAGAAGAATGCTTTCCCTCAGCCTCAGAACAGCTTTCAGTAAAGTCTTCAAGAAGAAAGATGAGAAGGCTAGAACACAGCCAAGGATGCTGCAGAACATGAGGGAAATACAGGGCACTTAGGGTAATTTCTGTGTATGTTTTTCCTATTCCTGTTCATCCTACAACTGATACACAGGTAGTGCTCAGCTAGAGAAGTGAGCCCTTGTTTCAAATCTAGGACCATTTAGAACTTGCACTTTCACCGTGTTTTATTCAGAGGGAGGGTAAATGTTTGATGGGTTTAGTATTGTCTTGCCTTCAAACACTAAGTGCAAAACAAAGGCATGTGAAATACATCTCCAACTGAAAAACTGTATCATTTAAGGCTGAAAATTAGTGTGAGCTAGATTTAAGATGTAACAGTGAAGAGTCAGAAACAATATATGACTGAAAAATAAAATAATGCAAAATAGATATGAATATGAACCTCCAGTATTCAATTCTGCATGATAAAGGTCCAGTGCCAGGGTTTTATCCTAGAAATTCCACTCTCACTGATTAACGGCAGACTTCCGTGCATACTTTAAGCTTCCAAATGTTTCCTTCAGCTTCCTTGGGACTAAGCAAGTGTTAAAGTTCCTTCATATGCCCGAGGACTTTCCTGAGCCAAGGCAGGCTGTTCCCTGCCACTGTCAGATTGGCTTGTCTAAGCACTGTAGATGACCAATTTCTGCCTCTCGCCTCTGCACAGAGTTTTTTTGCTTGACTAGCTGGCAGGACAAATAGTGGCCAGTGCCCAGGCTGTTTCAGATGCAGCTACCCACACATATTCCAGTCTTGTCTAAGTGGACAGTTTTCTTCCCACCAGTTGTCATGAGAAGGCAGCTCATGAAACCGATGCTTAACTCCTGGTCTTGAAAATTCTAAATTTCTGAAATCCAAATCACATCAAAACTGTCATAAAATCCTGTGGATATTATAGAAATTTCCATAAGAGCTAGGATTGCTTAAGCATGGTCAACAGACCACCAGAATGTTTTTTAGCTTTCCAAACATCATGGTCCAATATTTTACAAGTATAGCTTCCTGCTAATCCTTATTTTGATCAATGTTGGGAACAGTGATTACATACACCTTCAAATCTGTTTAAAAAGTCTCAGAGTTGCTTCAAAGTCAACAGAAGTCAAAGGTGTTCCGTGCCTGGATGTTGAATGCAGAAGGGTATGTGAGTGAAGCCCTGCCCAATGCTGTGTGTGAGTGCCAGCACAGGCACCAGGGCTGGGACCACAGACCACAGTTCTGTCCACAAAGGCTTTCTCAGAGAGCTGGCAGAAACAAGAAGCATAGGCAAAGTCATCCGGGGTTCCTTCAACCCCACTTCCCTCCCCCTCTCTCTGATTCCTTACAGGCCTTCCAGGTATAACAGCAACCATAAAAAATTAGGCTTCTTAAATGAGAGGAAAGATCACAGACTTGGATTCTTTTTTGAGTTTGCCCAACAACAACCATCATCTGGCTAGCCATCACCATGCAATGAGTAACTTAGATCAAAAAGGGAGCTTTATTTACTGTCCTCTCACATAAAGGCAGTCTAAGAGCAAGCTATTTATGTACTACTAAAGCTAAAGCAATACAAAAACAATTTAATCTAACATCAGAAAAAAATTGGTCAGGAAAAAATTCCACTCTCAGGAAAGGTTTATTATCATTTTTCCTAGATCAAAATCCAGGAATCCTAATGTATATAAAACAAAATTACTCTTTGAGATTTCCTGGATTTTCAATTAATTGTGCTTATACATTCCAGGGATTAAAATGAAAAATGCATTAATGCTCTGAAAAAATGCTGTCTAAAATGGAGTTATTTCACCTGAAAACAATTGGCTGTGATATTATAAATACTTAGCTGTGATACAGTAGATACTGAGGTGGTTCAGAAAGAAGTCATTGTACAGATATGGCAATTGCAGCACAGTCTTGGTGAAGGTCACCGAGCACAAACTTGCTTTCAGAGCAGCAGGGAAGTGTGCCCAGCCATGCACACACTTTCCAGCCTGGTTTATGTGTGCAAGTCTGCTTTGTTGCACCAAGAAATGAACATGAAGCAACACCTTAGCATCTGGGTGTTGCTTTGTGTTTGGGTTTCTACGACTGACAGTGATAGGCTAATGAAAAATACAAGATTAAATCCAAGTGTCCTCAGCCTGTCGTGTCCATCAGCATACAGTTTGCACCCCTGTCTCAGTACATACACTGATCATGTAGTGGAAAAGAGCATATATTGTTTACTTTGCAAGAAATATGTGATTGAACTTCTGAGATAACACGTGATCTTCTGGTGGGAAACTCTTGCTAAAATGGTAACTGAATTTTTCAGGCCAGGGACAGAAGAAGAGGCATGCTGAAACAGAGGAAGGCAGGACACCAAGGTATGCTTTCTGGAATAAAGACCTAAAATTGCTAGTGGCGAGCATGCCTGTGTACTGCTTGCTGAGCTGCCCTAAGCAGGCAGGTGACAATTTGTGTGATGCTGCTTGGATCAGAGGAAGGCAGGTGGTCCTTTATTTCTTGTTTATTTTTTGTGTGCCTTGTTTGAGATTTCCAGATGGCATGGCTCAGGGATCTCAGTATTTGCTGTCCTAGCAGACCAGGAGTGTGGAAGTGATGGGGAGTCTCCAATTTCTTCTTAACTGCTGTCTTGCAGCGTGGCTGCCTTCCTGTACTTAACCCCTGTTTGCCCCTGGTTTTCACTCCTACATTCATCCATGTTGAGCTAATGTAGCACACCTAGAAATAGGGACCCACCTCTCAGAAGCTCTATTTCACCTTAGCACATAACAGGTTGCTCCTGCAGCTGTTATTGCTTCCCCTTCTGCTGTACTGAACTACAAATAATAAGCACCAGGGAGCAGAAAGGGCCTTCTAACAGCTACATATTTTGGTCACACTGTAATGAGATGAACAGGAGAAATGTCTGACTACTGACCACTGCTGCAGGTGCTATGCAGGGGGGTGGATGCTCTTGTTTTTCTTCGTGTTGCTACAGCTTTTTTCCCCAAAAAGGCTATGTTGCCAATGTTTTAACTCCATCTGTTACACAGGTCTCACTTCCTCTGTAAAATGTACATATGTGTATATACACACATAATTATATAGTTCTCACACTTCACCTTTTTTCCTGCCCCTCTTCAAATCCTGTGATATTTTACCTGGCTAAAGCTTGCCTTGTTGGTCCCCAGCTTAGCAATAGAATTTGCAGAGGGCAGATTTCTGCCTGGCCTGGGGAGAAGCTGCCATTCTTACAGTGGATAAACTGGTTGTGCTGCCTTCCTTCTGTGCCCACTCACTGGGCTTGAGCTCCAGTGCCTCTGCAAAGGGGAGGTGGAAACTGCAAAGGGGAAGGAGGACAATGAGCAGCACAGCTTTCATTTTGATGTCTAGTTAACTTGTGAAGTATTGCTGTGTGCAATGAATACCAAGGAAACATTGAGATTCAAAATTCAACACCAGCAATTCAAACGTAGCACAACCGAAGAACAAATCAAGGGGAAAACACCACCAAAACTTCCTTCGTGCCCCAACTAATTTTTTGTTGTTGTTGCTTAATTACATTGTGGTTTACAATTTTTTGTAGGGACCTTTAATATAGAGTCTCTACATGGATTACTGTTAGCATGAGAATAACAGCACTTTGTTGATTACTAAGATTGGTTATAGTAATGCTTCTTTTGCTTGCTATCCTTTAAAATTTTTAGAGCTTTGCTACCATTATTATTTTATTTTTTAGTGTGAATAACACCACAACCAGCCTGACAAGAGCTGTAATTTGCTAATTGAATGTTAAATCATATTCAAATTGATAGCAGTCTCCCTCCCTTTAGCTTGCCTCTGCATGCTCGCTGGAATTTTGCTTTGACTCTGAACCGGAGTTTGATGAAAAAATCTTTACTTCTCATGTTTGCATCCTGCAAATGTTATGTCTTAAATCCCTCTTTTCTTCCACATGACTTCATATGCTAGCAATTTGACTTAATGAGCAGCTACAATAAATGTACAGTATGGAAATATTGTTGTAAGTCTGCTAGAACATTCCCATGCTTAAACCAAGTGTTGCGTTGAAAGAGATGTAAAATATATAATTACACTGAGGCCTTGAACAAAGTCCTGCTTCTTATTTCATTCTTACCCTTTTTTGGACAATGTGAGTAGTCCTTGTTTATGCCTTCTTTTTGAACAATATTGCTGAGCTTTTAAGCATCAGAGGTTTGCATTCCCTGTCATCATCCATGGATGCTACTAAAATAAATAGGTTTCCTTGTGTATTGTTTGTTTTATTTGAAGACCTGCCAGATTCCTGGCAGGAATAACCAAAGTTATTTTAAAAAGTCTCAGATAAACCCATTGGTAATTTTATCTGGGAATTTAATTTACTGGAGGCAACAAACAAGAACAGCCTAGAATTAAAGGCAACAAGATTTCCTCTCTGGTATATTTACAAATATTAGACAAATTAAATATGCCTTCTCCTCTGCTTCAGTGCCATCCTGCTCTGGTTTTGCTAGCCTACAAAGGCACAAGTCATGGATGCAAGTGTACATTCCACACATAAGGATTGATATTTGTTTTTAATATGTTTTAGTTCCTTTGCAAGCCATATCTTTCAAAGATTAAGGAAATAAGTTAGTGCTGGTTTATAAACTAAAGAGATTCAGTCTGTCTTCTCCCCAGTCTCCAGGCTTTGGAGAAGTGTGTGGGTTTGCTGCATTTCAGGGAGTACCTGAGTCTCATTTGCAGGTCTCTACCTGAGGTTTGGTGAGCTGCCATGCTCACACTCTGCATTTTCCACTGACCTGCTAGTGCTAGCGAGGATTTCTTTCCTGAGCTTGGGCTCTCTCTGTGACCCATGCTTTCTTTCCTGCATCCCAGCCTTCTATCTTTCAAGACACAGTGTGAGCCCTAAAAATCTCCCCAGCTGTAGTGTCACAGGAGACTGAACACGGCTGGGGAGTCCTGCCCCATGAGCCATGAGACAACTGCAGACCTCATGCTGTCAACCTCACTACCAAAATGGGAATACTTCCTGTTGACCCACATGTTTTGGTTTGTCAGGCACACATTTACATTATTTCTAATGGAAATTTAACATTTGCTGCCTCAAATAGACTTTTTTTGGTTGAGACTTCATTTTTCCTCCAAGAAGGCTTTGATTAGAAGTCCTCTGAGCTATCACTGCTCTGCTCCCCCACCTAGTTAGTTTTAGATGCTTCTCTCGAAGTTTGTGCTAAAGTACCTTTTTTTATCTCTGGACTAGAGAGCTTATATCTGCTTTTACCATTGTTTGCATCTTAGTGTGCTCCAGGAAAATGTTTCCTTTCAGCATTAATGTTTCAGGGAGGCCTGGGCAGCCTACAAAAGCAAGATGGGACATTTTTGCGTCAGTGCTCAAAACCAGTTAGTTAAAAGGTCCCTGCTCTTGACAACCTAGTTCATCGTTTTAAAATTGAGATAACAGCTTTTCGTGTAAAATGTCTGCTTTCTGTTATGCCAAGGGTTGAGAAAGGTCTGAAAATCCCACATGAAATGTCAGCAAGCCCCAGCCTGAACCTGGTCCAGCAGAGGAAAGCAGCATTGCACTGGGTCCTGGCTCACCAATACCTTTCCCAGCAGACATACACTGCTCTGAGGTCTCCTGCTTGCTTTACATGACTCAGCATCACAGACTCTCTCTCCTGAGCAACTCCTGAGAACATTTTTAAAAACTTCTTCAAAACACCATTTTAACCAGTTTGTAGTGCCCGCACAGTAATAGCACCATCACACTGTTTTACAAGGCCATAATTTGGTTCACTCCCTGGCATAAACAAGGAGAACTTTCTTCTGGTAGTTTCTCCACTTGGTGACTGGCTTACTACCTTGTAAAACAGCACGATGGGACTATTACTACTGGAGGAAGGGACAGGCATCAGGAGAGCTGATTGGTTGATACCTCTTTTTCATCCAGCATAATATTTTTCTTCTTGGAAGTAACATATAAACCAAAATGTTTGCATCTGTAACACCTCATAATTTACTTCCCGCCCATCCCCCAATTCAAAATCAATTTTAATTCAGTTTGCTTAATCTATAACCAGCCTACCTACACTATTATTTATTTTATACACTACTGTAAACAAGGAGGGCATGCACAGCAGGGGAGGACGAGGTGGCTGTGTCACTGACTGTGAGCAGGAGCACTTGCATCAGATGGAGCAGTGGCTGGCAGGGGGCTGCAGCCCCCTGGCTTCCTGCAGGTCTGCACTGGCTGGAAAGGCATGTGACATTTCATAACACTGGCAGTGTTTTTCTAAGTACCCTCATTCTGAAAAATTTGTTCACTTACACCTGCAAGACTTCTACATGGTAGGGAAATTCCTACTGTCCCTGTTTGACATACCGGCATTTTGGGCAGAGAGGGGGAAGGATAGCCAGTGGCCTGGCTAGTGTTTGGCCACCAGCAACAGTACCAATTCTATGGACCAGGCCTTTACTGTCAATTCTGCTTTGTCCCTATCCCGGACAGTATAAGGATTCCTCTCCTAGTGATGTCCCACATGCCAAAGGGAACCCAGGATGCTGCAAGCAGCTCTGAGCATTAAAAGAATTGAACTTTAATGCCTGGGCACAGAGAGGAGGGCTGTGTTACCACTGTAGTACAAGTACTTTCACAAAACCTTTACTTCCTTTAAAACTATATGTATTTTTTGAAAAAAATGCCTCTTAAAAAAAAAAAATTGAAATTGCTTTCAGGAAGTCAGGGCCAGTGCTTCTGTGTGTGTAAAATTTCTCATTATTGTCTACTTTTTATTGTTAAACATATTCAGCTTGGACCAATGAATTGTCAGTCCAAAGTTGATCTATGTGTAGGAAAAAGAACTGTCATCTGGAGTCATGCCACCTAAGCTTAGTTCTGGGTAATCTGATCCTGATTAGCTTTGTCTCCTCTTACAGAATCAGAAACCAAGTCTCTGCAGAGGACATAAGGAACAGCACTGTTGCCAAACTTTGCTAAACTGTCACTTGACAACTTTTTTTTCTTTTCCTTTTTTTTCGTCCCAATTGGGTTTTCTTCAATCCAAATTCTGAGAGCATCTGCCCAGCACAAAGTCAGGGTGCTGCTGCTACTGCTCAGAAAATGGCAGCCTTTTCCAAGAGCTTTCCCGGGAGTCTAAATGGTGTGGAAATCCCCTGCAGATGTGAAGGTTGTTTAAGTTTAATTTTCTTCTTTCATGCATCCTCTGACACAAAGGACCTTTAGGGGATGGGTCAATATTATTTCAACACAAGGGCATACTCCAGCAGCACCTGGCTGGTGTGGGACCCAGAAGGCTACAGGGAGCAGTAACAAAACAGAAGGTCTGCAGCCTGATACAAGCTTTGCTATGACTAAGTCAAAACAGGTAGTTAGCTTCTTTTTTCCTCTAGCCTTAACCTGGCCTTGTACAGTTAATAAATAATTCTTTTACATGTCATACATCCTGATGAACAGCACTTGCTCTTCTAACTGTGCATATCTCATTGCAAATTTGCCAAATTTATTGCTGGCTGCACTTGCCCCCTAAACTATTCTCAAATGATTGATTTCAACTCCACTGAGCTGCCTAAAAGTTGTCTTGAAGACACGTTCAGTCACACATGTCTGTGTGGCCTATCACAAGAGTGGGATTGATCTCATCAGTTCTCTTTTTTGCATTTACATCTCTGGTTTGAATGGCTTGTGAGCATTATTGCACTAATCAGTGACTGCCTTTGAGACAGGCACTGCCCTGCCAATCCGTGCTGTGCCCTGGTGACACTCCCTTGCCTGATTTTGCAGTGGTAGGAATGTTTCACCTGCCTGCTGTGTTTCCTGCTGCAGGGGAGCAGAGTGAGCTGTGTGAGCCACTGTGGCTCACATCCCAGTGCATCCCTGCAGACCCAATTGAAGAGCTTATTGCAGTGAACACGAACAGCTGGACTGAGGATGATGGCAGCTGAGAAGCACGTTGGATCATCCAGACCCATCCCAGCTGCAGGGATAGTAACCTGCAGACTGGAGCAGTAACCAGAGCTAATTACCATATAGGCTTGAGTCAGATGCCTTTAAGGGACAGCATGCTAATGCACTTCCAGCAGACTGAGACAAGTGCATCAGAAAAAAAACCAACGTGCATTCAATCTTGAAAATACCCTGGTAGCTGTACAGCAGTAATTTAAATCTTTTCCAAATCCCACCAATAAGTTTCCCTGTTAAATCTGACCCGCTCAACATCTCTGCATTGCGACCTTGCTGAACACATGCAAAATGTGATCCACTCCACGGGACTTGGGGAGGCAAGGCAGGGCTTCAGAGGGTGCTGCTCCCATCCTGTGGCAGCAGACTGGCAGTCTGGAGTGCCTCTGTGCAGAATGTCCTGCTGTCCCCTGGGTGCTGCCCGGCCTGGCCACAGCCATGCCCGTGCCACCAACCAGGGCAGCCAGAGGGGCTGGGAGTGTGGGAGGATTCTGGTTGTGCTGTCAATGTCAGTATTTTTACAAGAAAATGGAACTATTTTCTTTAAATTGTGGAATTATTCTCTCAAAGGAAAGCATGGAAAAAATGACATAAATTCACAGATTAAAATCTGACAACTTTATTCAAATTTCAGATCACTTCTTTTTACTACTTTTTTTTCTTTTCAGTTGAAGAAAACATTTTGTACTGAAGGGACAGTCTAGTTCCCGCCTGTTAGTGTTCCCAGTGCACTGCGTGCATGTTGGCTGTATCTCAGAGAGACTCTTCAGAGTGCTGCTGACAGGATTTAAAGCTCGCCAGTGCTGCTGGGCTGAGTTTAAAGCTAGGGCTTTAAAGCCAGAAACCGTGGGGACTGTCTGTGTTTGCATGCATAGTTAATCAGACATCGATTAACATCTTTAGCACAGCAAATCCCTGTGGATCACAATTTATGGGATCCGTTCTGGATCAGAGGCATGGTGCAGTCCACTTGAGCTCTCAGAAAACTGGCTCCTGACGGTGAAGTGGGATTGTTTCTTGTCATATCATCAGCACTTCATACAAGTTTCCTGATTTTGTAAACACAATTTGAGAGAGGGACCTTTCATTTATCAAACATTTTCTTCACCATTCCCCCTCCCTGATGCAAACATTGTTAACAACTTTTTTCCTTTACTTCAGAGCTTTCAGTTAAATCCACAACTGATCATTTTGTTGACCCAGTGCTCCTACTCTGTGAGATTGCACACCTGGAGATTTTTACACGAGTTTCATTTTGGTTTAATTCCCACGGGGTTTTGTACCCCTCTCTTAACAAGAATCAAAATAGCTTACATTCCTGCACCATGCTTTTCCTCCCAAAGGACCCTAAAACCATTTAAAAACTATAAAAGCTGCTTTTTCTCTTAACAAAAATCACTTTACCCATCAGTGAAGTGCAGCCACCTGGAGGAGAGGGAGAGTGGAAAGCAGCAGCTGCTTAAAAACCCCCAATATTGTTAAATTTTAAACTGAAAAGTGATAAGTACTAAGGTCCAGCTGAATGTACGGCTGGCATTTCAGAAAGTAGGATGTAATTTTTCAAACTGTAATTTGACCTAGAGAACATACCCAGCTCTTGCCCCAAGTACAAAGAGGCATTTAATTTTAGCTTGCAGTCAAACAAGCAGCTTATGACTTATTATAAAGAAAACCAGGACCTCTGGCAGGAAATTACCCTAAAGTTGTGTAGAAAGGAAGAAAAGAACAAAGTGGATAATCACCTCCCAAGCACAACTGTGTAGTATTACTTCATGAAGGACTATGTGCTGAGCAATCTCAGGCTGTTTGTTTTTCAAGTCTCCCATAATTACAGCCCAGGGGGATAGGCTGCAACAAAGCTCTAGATGGCACGCAGAAAAATCGTCTGTCTCATCATTGTCAGAATACACTAACAGTGACTGTATTGGTGGTGATGATGATGATGATGGCAGCAACAACAACAATAATAATAATAAAACCCCAACAACTACCATTGATGATACAAATTAAACCAAGTTCATGTGAACATGTTTGAGGCTGGTTTTCTTTGTTTTCAAAGATGACTTTTTGGTGACTCAGAACTACGAAGCTCTACTATGGCAGGTTGTGTACTTGAGAACATGTACATGAAAAGTAAAGAAAAAACACTCTGTGTCTGGAGCTATCGTGTGTGTTACCCAATTACAGGTGATGTGCCAAGGGAGAAATCTATGGGCATTTTTAAATGCTGTGACAAGAGCAAAGATTTGAAATGAGCACCCTGCTGAAAAGGAGTTTCACAGAAGACATTTACAGCTACTGAGACTGCAGTTTTACAGCTGTCATAGCAAGAATAATTACTGCTCATTTAACAATCCTCATCTGGGCATTTCCCAGGGACCCTGAGGGACTGCAAGAGAGACAAATGTCTCTTACACCCACCCATCAAAGTGATAAAAAGGCACCATTCCTCTTTTAATGGAAAAACTCAGATTTTTAAAAATTATAATACACTGCTAAAGGACAGGCTGTCACAGACAGTTCCCAAAAGTAGCTCCCTTTGCTGAGCCTGGTGCTTGCACTAGCTCTAGAAAGAGACATTACTTTTGTAGACCGTAGGAAACAAAGGAGGTTACACCTCTTTGCTTAATAATATTTTCTTTATTTTACTAAAACATAAGAGTGTTAAAGCACTGTCATCTAGTGAACATCATAACAAATGGGAAGCACGAAGGAAGAGATGGGAAAGGACTGAGGTGGCATACGGGCAAAAGGGAGTGATCTGACCCCAAAATGACAGAATGGACTTGTGTCATTCCCTCTTGCATTTGTCCCAGAAATATCTGTACTCCATACATGACTCCTGTGTCCTGCCACAAATCAAATCTGCATCTTCCTCTATTGTCTTCTGTACTATCCATTTGAAATGCCAGTGCTAGTACACTAACCAGAGTGCTCAATGCTGTTCTGGAGTGCTCTTGTTAGAGTTTGAAGAAAATTGCACTCTTTTAACAGATAGAAGAGTTTCATGGGCAAAATAAAACAGAAGATATTAATTTTGAGTGTCTAAACATATCATAAATTGCAGAAGTGAAAAGAATTTTAAAAAATAGTAAGTTTACTGTGGAGCTTATTTTTCTTTTTCTTATGCTGATGAAGTCCACACTGATTCTGAGTAGTACCATTATAAAAGAGCACCTATACCCAAGCACCTATCAAGCAGGTTTTCTGCAGTTTGATTCTTCTTGACCTAGATTTTGTTGCTTAGTTAATATCTTCTCTATAGATTTACATACTTTTTTCAAAGGTAAATTACATTTTTCTTACTCCTAGAACTTCTTGAAAAGAAGGCATGCTAGATGATAAGGTTAGACTTAGAGCAGACTGACTAAAGCAGTTGGAGTGTTTTTCTTTTATCAGCATTTTTTGAAGATAAATCTTTTTATTCTGTTTGCTTCCTATATGCTGTTCCATGTTAGAAGGTCATTCACAAGGTAGAAGTCATAATTGGGTTCACTTAATGGAAAGACAGAGCATGTAATTCCTGCAAGGAGATCAACTGATATTTCATCCCTCTGAGATAAGCGTCCACAACAGAATGAAGATAACATCAGAGTCATTGAGGGAAAGAGTAACTGTACCTGAAAAATATATGATGATCAAACCTGTAAAATATGTCTGCAAGAAACCTTAGAAGGTCTTGATGTTTTTATCAATGCTATCTTTTAAAGTACTAAAGTGACATAAAAGCAGGGGGAAATGATTATAGAATTTCAATTCCTTTGCAGTATTTATTTCAAAGGCCATAGGTCAAGTAAAAGTACCACAGAAATAACCCTGGTCAAATTTATTTGAAAAATATAAGTGCAACCAAAGCCTGGCAAGCTTTGTTTAAGTATGAAGTGTAAGTCTCTTATCCAGCAAACATTTATACACCATCTGATTTTGAGAGTCTCCCATCAAGTTGAACAAGCCTAATATTGCATAATTTTAAGTACTGTTCAGTATTTAAAGATATTTTTAATCTCTACTTCAGCTCTATTCAGCAGATCATACTTTTTGCATACACAGAGAAGCTCATCATGCTTTGAGAAACCTGCCTAAAAGTTTTGTTAATTTCTATAATGGAGAATAAAGAATTTGTACCTTGGATACTTGAGTGAAATGTGTGTGTAAGGTATACTGTATTATGGGGGAGAATCTCATTCTTGTATGGCAGGAATAAAAGTCCCATGATGAATTTAGCATTGACCTGCAGTTTTTGTGGTGTAGGTAGAGGAAAGACTTGTGCAGTTAGTGTTCATATTATCAAAACTATTTTCTGAATGTATTTTAAAAATTACCTTTTAGCAACCATATAACCCTGATTAAATTACAGTATTAGCATAGATAATTCTGGCATAGATAAAGTATGGCCATGGATAGAGTTTGTAAATGTGCATCTAATTTTATAGATTGAGGGTAAGACAGCCAAAGTGAACTGCTTTCCTAGGAAGAGATGTCTGGCATCTGCCACTTATTTTATTCTGCTAAATACTAAAGGAGGTTTGTGGATATGATAAAAAGCCCTCGCTTTGTTAGAAATCTTCCTCAAAGAGTAATGATAAAACTTTTTAACTTACAATTTTGCTAAGTAGCATTTATTGTGCAAGTGTATAATATCTCCTGTAATAATTTCAATATGTCTCTGTGATAGTTTAGTGGGATGTACCAAAGGAAAGGGATATTTAACAGGTCTGTTTTTATCACTGCATCTGCCTAATGATCTACCACATGTGCATATCACGTGGAGGACATGGGCACCAAATAGACAGACTCGGAGTAGCTACAGGACTGTATTTTAGACAAAACTGGAGCTTGGGTTCAGAGGTAGGATCAAGGTCAGCCTGAAATCACCTTTTCTGCTCTTGTGAGATTTCACATTGGCATGCTAGGCAAAAGGCATTAGAGGACTGTTTTGGTCACTAATACTGAAAATTCCGCTTGTTAGCTCTTGTCCTTGTTACTGCTGCTTGTCTCTAAAACTTCAAAAGTAAAGGTATCTTCAGGAAATTTTGCTTGCATTTTTGCTCTATTCAGAAGAAGAAGCACTTCTAGGTTCTACATGTTCTTCAAACCTGTGAAGGAGTTCTTGCTCTGAAAAATCACCCAACTCTTTCACCTAATCCTCATGACAGGAATGATTTGTTGTGCTGAATATGACCTTGGTTCTGTAGTAATGTGATATGATTGTAAGGAAAGCAATAATAAGACTCCTGCCTCTTCCTGTTTTATAACAAGGATATAATCAATCCCCTATTACTACAGGGTAATCCAGCCAAGCCTCTGTTGCATTTTATGGAACCTTCTGATGAAGATGTGTTCTCTTTCCTCTTTTCCTTGACAGAAATGCAGTATGATTTCAAACTGAGCCCATCCCTCAAACCATTAAAAATGAACTGGATGAGCTGCATGACATGCTGTGCTCTATGGTATATTTTTTTAAACCTGGAGGAAATAGCCAATCTTTCCCAAAATGAAATCTTTCCTCATAACTGTCACAGGGCTTTAAAAAGGTTTAAATACTCATCAGAGGTGACTATTGTCACTTACAGCAACAGGTGGGTCCCTTTTTCATTCAGCACTTAGGAAAGTGTAAGACTCAAACACTACTTCTAAGTATTGTTTCTTTCAAGTTAAATTCCAGGTAGTCACAGTGGAAAAGAATTGCCAGTACTCATGCTGTATCCTATACAACAGGCCAGTTCCCACACCTATTTGTAAGTTTTATCCATCAGCTGAACCATTTCCAGGCACATGAAAAAGAAGGGGGAATTTTTCTTTTTATTCTTCTGATCTCTAACACATGAGCTGTGATTTAAATTTGATGATGTAGATGCAATGCAGTTACTGAATTTTCCTACCTCTTTTTTATATTATGGAACAAAAATTCTATTTTCCAGGGGAAATCCTTGCAGTTTATTCTTCTTGGGAACCCAAGCATGTATTTTTCATGCTTTATTGATGCTTTGCATAATTTTAAATAAATCTGAGTTTACAGAATTCTGTGAAGTCTAAATCAGATTTTCCAATGATTAGTGGAAAGGTATCAGGGCAAATTCTCATATGGACTGTAATCATCATCAATCAAACCCAGACCTCAGAACTGCATATGCAGACATACAAAGATTGCTTCAATGTCAAAGTGGGTTTTGGGTGGTATTGAGTGGTATTGAGTTGGCTTGGAGGCTCTTCTTCGATTCTGCTTCTCTGCTGTTTGCAGCAGGAAAAAAGGGCCAGGCAGGATCCATCCTTTACCATTTTGTGGGTAGTTTTAATTCCTCTGAGCTGAGAGAACTGTAGCTGGCATTAGGTTTCTCTGAGTATAGGAAATCAGAATGTAACAGAAAGAGGAAAGGGATTAGAAGGATGGAAAAAAGGGAAGGGACAGAACCACAACTCAAAACCAGTTCCTACTGCGTGCAATTCAACCCATGCCTATTGTGTGTAGCTGCCTTTTCCCATGCACTTGTTTTTGATCTACAACACACGGGAAGGTGGTAACTACTAAAACCTAGGGAACATTTGCAAACCATCAAAGGAGGTGGAGTCACTTAGGCAACTGGAAAGGGAAACTCTGCTATTTCTCAGGATATTTATAGAAGGGTACCCCCACTGCCATTTGTGCTTCAGGGAGGTCCTTCTCTTGATTACTGATAGTGTGTACTTTAGCCATGTGTGGTGTAGCAGATTGGGCTCAGCAGTATGAGCCACAGTTCCCCTTTCCCAGAGATTCCTTTGAACTTTGCAGCCCTATGCAGTAAACTTATGTGTGGTGTTAGCCTGGCCCACCCAGAAGCAAGATATTTCTTGGAAGCTGTCTTGCACTTCCTTATGGCAAGCTACTGTGAAAATGCTGTGGTGAGATCTCTGTGTCAGCACTGCTTCTCCCTCCCCTTCTTGCTCCAGCCTGCCCACTGGAGGCAGACCAGGACTATCCCAGCTGGAGCAGCACCTTTTGCTCAGCACTCTTTCTGATTTGAGACCCTTCATTGCTGTCCCACTCCACGTGGACCGCTGAAAAAGCAGAATGTTCAGTGACAACATCACATTTGCCCAAAGCTATTGTTTCAGCTTTTGTTTTTAATTGCAGCATTCTCAATAGCTGGCTTCTTTTCCACTTTTTTGATTATGAAACAGGGCTATGTTCCATGTGTTTTGTTATTGATGGTGGTGTTCCAATCTCTAACCCATTCTCAAAACAACAGTTGGAAAATACTTTTCAGGTCTCTCTCCCCAAAAACAGCTGGTGCATTTTCAAAGATTTTGGTTTAAGATGAGAGAAGGGAAGAGAGCACCAGAAGGGCTAAGCAAGCCTGACAGCTCTCTTATCCAAACACACTGTCATCCCCATGATTGATGGCGTTCTTGGCCA
This sequence comes from Acridotheres tristis, assembly GCA_037013685.1. Classification (NCBI taxonomy): domain Eukaryota; kingdom Metazoa; phylum Chordata; class Aves; order Passeriformes; family Sturnidae; genus Acridotheres; species Acridotheres tristis. The sequence goes on along the minus strand of CM072919.1, from coordinate 41,115,779 downwards.
AACTCTGGAAGGCTTTCAAACTGTTTTTTCACTGTTCTGGTGGTGTGAATTTCAGAGGGTCATTCTGGCAGGTGTGACTAAACACAAATTAAGTGTAAGTTCTCCAAATAAATACTAACTTGGAGAAGATAGCAAGTACAATTTTCAAAACTCATTACCTTTGAGCAAAGCACTCAGAACTTAGAGATATTAATGAAAAACACTGATAATCTTACAGTTGATTAGTAAGCGTTAAGTTTAAAAAGCTAATACTTCTGCCAGTAAATGTATGTTTCATAACCAAAACTGTGAATGTATGATTTTAGTCTGTGGCATTAAAAAAATGACAAAAACTATAAAAAAAAAAAGGGCAACAACAAAAAAATACAAAACAATAACAAAAAAAATCCCAGACCAACCGACCAGAAGAAAACCCCAAACCCAAAAAACCGCTGCCAACCACTCCATCACTCCATTCTTCCATTCTCCTAAACCTCCTCAAACCTCACCATATACTCAAAGTAAAATTTTAGTTTGGTATCCAGAAAAGTTTACTCAAAACATCTTCAAGGACTAGCTTATCAGCAGGAAGAGGTTTGTGATTGACCTGTCTTTTCACTGAGAAGTAAAAACCCCTAAATTCAAATGCCTTTAAAGAATCCCAGTCTGGAAGGAAGCAATTTTATATCCTTATATGTATTGTTCCTATCCTTGTAATATGATAGGTTGATATATATGTAATGTGTATTGTGGATACAAGAAAGGTATTTAATACATTTCAAAGCTAAATACAAATGTGACTCAATTTGACAATTTTCAATGCATTTTCAATGCAATTTCAAATGTCTAAACAGGAAGGTCAAATTAATATGCACCTCACTTAAATGGAACTCTTAGTTTTAATGTCCAAATAATAGAAAAACATTTTTCCAGTGTTTTCTACTATAAGTTATGACTGAGTGTTTATCAGCCTATAAATGCCTTGCCCTGACAATGTTTCAATGTCAAACAAAAGGAGTTTGGCTTCCAGAAAGTGAATCACCGCCTTTCTTCTTTTATAAATAATACTTTGTACACAGAACACCTTCCACCAAATTTCCAGGAGTGGGAAAAGTCTCCCTATGCCTTTGGGAGACTGGAATGTGTGAAGTGAGGATGAGACAATGTGTTAGGTTCCCAGTGGTGTAAAAGCCAGAGCAGATGTAAGGAATCAATTCCAGTTCTTCCCTCTGCTAAAGTGTTGCTGTAACTATTAAACCTTACTCTCATCATATTAATAACAGTAAGTCAGTGGAGGGTTACCTGTTCAGCACATGGATCTACTTTTTCTGTGTTTTCCCAGGGTTCTGCAGAGAATCCGAGATTCACAGTTTTTCTTTGGATTAGCATACACAGGTTAAAAGATGACACCCTCAAAACTGTATAATATTCATGTGTCTATACAATTGGTGAGGCTCTTGGTTTTGCCAGTAGGCAAATGGGTAGAAATCAAAGACTCTATTCCATAACTGTATGAGCTTTGTGGCTGCTTCTGGATGAAATAATCCTGGAATTTTACTTTAAACTAGAAAATGCTGGAATTAATTTTGCTTTTACAATTGTACTAATTATGGTCAGTGCTTCTTCCTCTGTCACTGAAGGACAAGAGAAGCTTTCTGCCATGGATGCATCAGATTTGCCATGTGCAAAAATATTCTTCTTGGCAGATCTCCATAATCAAGCCCATTTCTTGCTATCATTGAAGCTGCTGTGTTATTTTCTCTCTTTGCCAGGTGCCTCACATCCCTGTCCCTTTGAAAGTCCCAACTAAGTGATCTCTGGGGCCCAAACTCCTGCATATATTGAAGACTGCATTTTAGCACTTTGCATCCTACTTGGGTCAGTTTGCATGTGCCTTCCAGTGTGCCCTGGCACATGAATCACCCTTTAAATGAGAAGTCTTATTTACCCTTACACCACTTAAATACTATAAAGGCAACTAGATGTTTCATTTACAACTGGGTTCTGAATACTGGCCTTGAGGATTTCATTCTGTTTTTAATTTCTTGGACAATTTTGTTTTGAATATATTGACAGTGATTGAAAGCTTGTACAGGGTGGGAAGGGGAAAGAGAGCAGATGAGTCACCACATTACATAGCTCATGAAAGGCTGGAACAGAATGGCGGCTGTAGAACAATGCACATTCAGAAAGACACAGAGCCTGTGCTGGCAACTTTAGGCAGCTTTAAAGTAATGTGGATATAATATGTCCCCAGCATGAGGCTGTATAACTCTGCCAGAGTACTGCAGTGAGAAATACTGCCAAGGAGTAAGTGCAGAGAAGTTCCCAGTATCTCACTGAATAGAGAAGCTACGGAAAGCCATCGTAGAAGATGCTTTGTTGTTGTTTTGTTGTTGTTGTTGTACCAATAGGTGAGATAGGGCTTCCCCATCTATGTAAACAGTGTTGTCTCTGCAGTCCTTTTTCAGATAAGGGAGGGAAATCAGCCCTCTGCAGGTAATACTAGGCTATTGACTTGATGGCTACTGGCTATAAAAAGACTGGAGTCACTTGGTCCTGGAGTTATCTACTTTATAAGCCTTACCTGACTGTACTTAGATAGACAATCCCACCCAAAACAACTCAGCACTTCAAGGACGTCTTCCAGTATTGCTTCACATCCCCCTTAACCTTCCTGTGTCTTTTCTTGGAGAGAACCTTTGGTGCCAGCATGGTAAAGAGTATTTATATTGCTTAATTACTTGAGATCTTTGAGCTGGCCTTTCCATAAGTCTTCATGAACAGATACTCGAGTGCCAGAAGCTGAATGAGAAAAATATTTTATAAAACACACACACACACAGTTGCATCTACAGATATGTAGAGCAAAAAGAGTCAAAAAGAGTTTTGTTCTGAGTTTGGAAAAAGGGATATGAATGTGTAGGCACTTGGTTAATAAAGACTCGTTTAACCCTTACTAGTCCTTGTTTTCATTACCTGGGGCAGGTGGCACAGTGTTAGCAACACATAATACCAGATAGACCAGTATTAGTCAAGGGTCACAGAAAACAATAAGAGCAGACTCACACTGTGTGTCATACATGCAAAATTAATAAAACCGAAGAGCTGTTTCTTTTCACTTTACGTACATGACTACTGATTTTCTGCCAAACTAGTTCCTTATGTGAAACGTAATGTTTTCTGACACTGAATAATTTTTGGTCATGAATTACCATTCTAGAGTTCATCACGTTGTATTTTAAGCACTTGTTAATTTACCTTAAGCTCAAATTATGTTATACTCCTAGTTTACTTAAAAAAACAAAAGGAACCACCAGCCAAACAAAAAAATCGAATCAAAACGAAACAGGAAAATCACCCCCTGCCTCCCCAAAAACCCCAAACAAACAGGAATTTTTTGTTTTGATTCTTTTCTTAGGTGCTGAGAATTTGACTGCCAGATTGGACTGCTCTGAAGGTTGTTTCCAAATGATTGGTTTTGATCTGTTTGATGAAAACAAGCTAAACTTAGATGGGTTTCTAGTAATGTATTACTACAGTAATTACTTAAATCATGGAGATATGGTACCTGAACTTTTTATGCACTCCAAAGCTAAGGTAAAGTCTACAGAAGATAATAAGGGTCAAGCCTCTATTAATTTCCTTCTACACTCCATTTAATTTTCTTCATCAGAGTAGATCCTCAATATACTAGAGTAGGGTGGTTATTTTTCATAAAATGGGGTATTATTTCAGACATTCATGAAAGTGCACGAGGAAAGAGGATAAAGCAAATAACAGTTTCTGAAGAGAAAATCCTACAGAGAATTGACCTTAGAAATAACGCAGTTAGGTGGAGAAACATTTGCCAAAGTTCCCACAGTAGACCAAAATATCTGAGCCTCAAGGAGAGGTGTGAGGAGCAAAGGGGACACAGAGGAAGGAAAACACTTAAGCGGGAGAAACAGGCTGTTTGGGAAGTTGTTATTTTTAAATGGCCTCAATATTGTGCTTTAAAGAACAATTTTTGATCTTTACACAGAGAATGAGAAATTACTCTCACAGAGAGTGAGAATACTTTATTTTTGCTCTAAGATACTCGTGTGCATATACTTCTATGAAAGCACCTACCTTCTGCTTTATTTAGAAATGAATGTCTGGCCTGAGAAGCATGTAACAATGAATTTGTTCTTAAGCCTAGGTAGAGACTTTAATAGATGTTAATAATTTTTATGGCTTAAGTGAAAACTCTTACTGTTTAGATCCCACACAAATAAAAGCCTTTCTATCACCTGTCATAATACCCTATATTGTTGTAGGTTAAGGTAAAAGTCCATTAGAGTGATTGGCTGACTCACTGCAAGGATTCAAAGACTGTTTATCTCGATTAATTAAAGACCTGTAATTACACCGGTTTGACCTCGAGGACAGCAATTACTCCACAAAAGCTCTCTACAGGAAACCAGACATTAGCCTTAGCTAATTAGCTTGACATTCACAAGCTGCCTGTATCAGAATGCAGATGGTTTGGCAGCACCAGCATGCAAACAGCACCTACAAATGCTGCATGAACTGCCCCCAGAAAAGCAGCTGCCTGTCAGTGGTGGCTAAGAGTGAAATTATTTTCTTGATGGCTTTTATAATTTGCATTTAGAAAAATCCCTTTTCCCAGAGACAATTTCCCATGGAGAAAAATGGAAGAAGGGGATGGCAGCCTGAGAGATTGACTCAATTTATTATGGGAAAAAGTAGAGGAGTCTGGTTCTGTAAACTTTTCCTGGTCCTCCTGACAGTGATTAGTCTTCTCATGCCTATTGGCACATTCCTTCCTCCTGTAAAACCCTTGTCTATAGGGTTTATATTTAGGATGCTGCAGGCTCCCTACATGTGGTCTGAATACCGCAGCATATAAAGCAAAAAACTGCCATTCAAATTCTGCTAAATCTTGCATTTTTTGCACACAAACTAAAATGGAGTTTTGAGTTGGATTTACAGTTCCAACTTCCACAGATGTTTAAATAATAATTCAACTAGTCCTACAGATGTGCTTTAACATAGGCTCAGTATGGAGGTCAAAATGAGTTGTGAGTTCACTTTTTGAGAAAAGAGAATTTAGAATTATTTATTTCCTTATGTCCTTCCCAAGTGACAGTCAAATTCTGACCTATATTTCAATTTTTTTCTTCAACATAGTTTTCTACTGTGTGGTTTCAAGGTTATAGGTTTGGATTCATGGTACAATGAAAGAAAAGATTTGGTATTTGTCAGCATGGCAATGTATGGTGGGCCTAGACACTGAAATGCCAAACTTCTTTGTATTTTCTGCAGGAACTACAGAATAAGAGTTTATCTGTTATGAATCAGCATTTCAGCAAATGATCAAGATGTGAATTTGGGTAGTGGCCCAATAATCCACATCAGACCAGATGCCTTGGCCCTTCTCTGAAGGCCTGACTATGAGAGATTCACTTGCTCCTCTCCACATTCAGTGTGCCCACCACAATTTTGGGGGTGTCCACCTGGGGTGGCAAAAATCCTGCTAAATAGTGATTACAGCAGCACAAAGGCTAGCATAGAACAGACATATTCTTACATTGTGTCTGAAAATTACACCATGGAAGGTATCCTGGTGAGAAGCACCAGGATAATTGTTCATACTAAAATTGTTCATACTAAAAAATGTTTTAATTAATGTCAGACTATTTTAGTATCTCAAATGTAGATTTAAATAAAAAATGTTGACGTCATTTTGTTCTTTCTGCCACAGACATTTTTTATGACGACATTCTTTGCAAATAAAGGAAAGATCCAAAAGGAGGATGAGTCAGAAAAATTGAATTGTTGAAGTGCTAGTAAATGAGTGTTCATGGTTGTTGCCAGTGAACATTTCCACCTGCTCTGAACATTACAGTGTTCAGCTTTCCATCAGCTAAACTACTTCTGCTATGCCTTCTGGAATTTTCCATAAACTTAATAGAAGAAAGGACTAGATTACTTTTCAGCTTTTATGAGATGCATATGAAATGGAGACCAGGGAAGAAGAAACCCCCTCTGTGGACTTAAGTATGTTTGTAGTCCTTTCTTGTAACTAGCTGTTTATCCTCTGCAAGATATGAGATGGATAAGGAATGTTGGAATTTATATTAACAAATGCACTTCTCATGAGTTTACTTGTCATTCACTTCTTTTCCAGTCTCAGCATAAGCAGCATTTCATTGCTCAACTAACTGAGCAATATCTACATTTGTCAAGTGATATTTTATTCTTCTTGAAAGTAAAACAAGGGAAAAAAGGTATATACAAAGGACATTTTTATTGCAGTGAAAAATATCAACCAACCCTGTGGAACAATCAAAAAGCTGTCAATATGTAGGGAATCATTTTACAATCAGAAGGAATGTTCCTCCTTTCACCATTTCCAACATCTACTTTTGCCCCAGATTTGCCCCCCTGCAACATTGAGGAACCTTTAGGAATAAAAGGATTAATTGTCCATTAAATTAAATTGTCCATTATGTTTACAGACATTCACAGCATATTTCAAATTTGGTGCTTTTGCAGATCCAGAATCTGCAGAAGCACATTTACATTGCTCCATGTCATGCTATAGAAATGTGGTCAAAACTCTGATTCTTGTCTCAGGTCACATCAGTTTTCTGCTGAAATAATTCATCATCACTGAACATGGTTCTGATGGTGTAATACTGTCAGCACTATCAGAGCTAACTAGTGTAAACCTGTCTCAGGTTTGTGTCGTGATGTTCTAACTAATTTTCTGTTACTTTCTGTTATAGCACTGATCAATCTCAAAGAAAGGGTAATGATTGTAAAATGGTTATATTTTGACAAAAGCCTGACCTGTTCACAATCCCTCTCAACCTTTCTTTTTGGGGGCATAGGAGGAAAAATGTAGAGTAGGCCCTCAAATGCCAAGTGGTGCATTCCTTTAGCATGCAGTATTTCAGGAAAGTGAAGGTGTAACAGAGACTATGAAGCCTCAAGGCTACAAAGGACAATCCTGTATGGATTCCTGATTTTATAGGTAGGACTGCCACCTCTTATATTTCCTTCACTTGTCCTTCAAATCACCAGAATCATGACATATCCAGAACCACAAGTGACAGCGTTCAAACAGGCAGATGCCGACCTCGTGCATGGTGCTGGAAATACACAGCTCAGAAATTACGAGTTACACTGTGTGCCAACACTGAAAATTAACATACTCATAAAGGTAGGTGCCTTTTCCAATTTCTGCATTTTGTTCCATGTCATGAAATTTCACAGGGCTGAGCTCCACTCAAACTGCCTCTAAGGCCTAAGGGACTGTATCACAATGAAGTGAGAAAAAGATACATCTACTTTCCTGCTCCATACAGGCATGTCTGTTTTCTAGGTGCTCCAGCCCATGAAGAAGAGGAGGAAAAAAAAGCTGCTATTTTGCAAACCCCTTCAGTCATTATTCTCAAGAATCTTTACCAAAAAGGCTGCCAAATACAGTGGTGGGGCATGAGTGGCTTGGGAATGGGAGAGGAAAGTTGTATATGTCTATTTTTCCCTCATGAAATGTACTAAATCCCAATAAAGAGCCACTGAAACCAAACCAGTGACCCTGAGTGTGCCTCCCAAGTCAGGTTTTGGAAAGGTAGCTTGTTATGCATATGGGATGAAAAGCTATATCCTGGAAAAACACAGAAAGTAAATATTTAAAGTAAAAGAAACACAATGAAACAAATGCCTTGTGTTTATATTTCCATGGACCAGTGCCATGTATCTCTCAGCCTGTTACCCAGCTAATATTTAGTGTACCAAATGTTTTTTAAACCAGTGGATTACTCTCCTCCATGGTTGTGAAAAACATCAATGTATTTGTTCTGGACTTCCTCTTCCTGCCTTTGTTGTTAATTTACAAGTTTCTCACATCCTTTTGACAATTTCTGTCTCTCTGTTTATGTGTTTTAGATTTCTGATGGAATGTATACATTGCTCTTACCACCACTCAGGATCTGTTGCCCATTATCCCCAGGAACATAAAATGTCTCTCAGCCATTTTTAGTGGACATTTGAGAACACAGGCCAGAAGGATCTCAGGTATATTTTCAGCCCCCAAGTTCCTTGATGCCTGCTTGGACCATCATCTCTCTGTGAAAATAAAAGACTGTCAGATCTCTGTTCAAATCTCTGGAAAGGTCTTAATCCAAACTATTTGAATGGTGAAGAATGAAAACCACAGACTCCTAGTCCTAACTTAGCCTCTCTCACAGCTATACTGTACTTCACTTTGTGACATTTGATGGTGAATCACAAAGCCAGCTAGGGAGCTATATTTTTGTACACTGTGATTTTGCACATCTCTGTGTAGACAGTGAAACACCTCTCCTCAGCCTGAGGATCTCAGCCCTCGAAGACATAACCAGCAATGCCGCCCATTTTCCTTCATTTCAGGTCTTCGATCAAAGCCTAGAGATGTTGGTATGAAGCAAAAGCATTTTTCCGTGTGGTTTCAACTTTCCCAGGAAAGTTATCAGAAAATAACAAGTACAGACAGAAATAAAGTGTAAGACTGAGAGAAACAACGTGCTCATCAAACATCACAAATGTTTGGCTCCGGGAACCTGCAAGGAGGGAAGCTGGTCAAGTGCAGTCACTTCCATCCCCGAGCGAACACCCTTGGCTGCACATCTCTCGTGCAGTTGCATGTGTACAGCACTTAGGTGAATGTTTGATCATGTTCACTCACGGATGTGGCTGGACACCTCAGATGGAACAGAGCCCCAGCTAGTCCGTAGCGTGCCAGGAAGGCATTCCTTAACCCTGGAAAAAAAACAATGAAGCTGTTGCTTCAAACCATGGAAGGAATCTCTTTCAATGTTAGACCATGGGCAAGAGCTCATTTCAGATGTAAGGACAAGCAGTGTTCTGTGTCTAAATATTTCCAAAACGTATTCATTTACTTGAAAAGAAAATCTCTGGCTCAGCTTATGCAATGTGATAAATGGTTGGTTGTCACATTACCTAGGCTGGAAAAGTCTGCATTTCTTGCTGAGAACCAAAGCAATAGAAAAAATGTCAGAAATTCAATGTTTCAAGTACAAAAACAAAGTCAAAACCTTCTCACAGATTGTGGTTGGGAAGAATATTAACTGGTGGTGCTTGTAAGTACTTAATATCAAACTTCCATTAACTTCAATGGCATGACTGTTTCCTGTGGGAATGAGACCTTTTTTTGTTGTTGTTGTTGTCTATCTTTCTTGTAGCTTTTGGTTTGGCTTTTTTTGCTGCTGCCTACTAGAAAAGACTGGGAGTATTTCTGTATTCCCACAACTTTAGTAAAAAATCAAAAGTTGAAAATAATTGACAAGTCTCAGTAACATGTCAGGGTCCAGTTCCCATTGCTTTCCAGAGCAAACAGCGGTCCACATGCCTCTGTTGATTTTTTTTTTCCTGCTCAGCCTGTGCTGTTGCTTTTTATTAGATAGATGAGAACCATGGAGGAAAGCATCCTGTTCAGACAACATCAAGTTCAAAGGCCAGTACCATCTGATTTAGACTTTCCTTTCTTCTGTTTTTCTTTGATCCCATTTTGCACCACAGATCCTTTTTTGGATGAAAGTCTGAATGTAAGGCAAATTCTTACTCTGCACTCCAAAGTGGTGAAAAAAATCTTGGTGATCACTGGGTGTAGCAGTTTTAGAGCAGACTCATCATCATAGCATTTAGCAGGACAAGGTTTCTATTCAGTGTGACATCATTCTTCTAAATAATCTACTCTTTGTGTCCCTCACAGATGGGGCACAAGTGGGTACAAATTATTGCAAGAGAGATTTGTACCTTTATTTAAGAAAGCATTTGCAATGGTGTAGTTGGTGATGCACTGGCATGGATTGTTGGTGGAAATTCCCAGCCCTGAAGGGTTTTAAGAATGAGCTTGTCTAAGGCCAGTGAGGAATAATACAATTTTGTGAGTTATGTGGGTCTTGCCAGCCATCTCTTCCTATTAGTGAGCTTTTACAGGCAAGCCAAGTACCTGTGCAACTATGCAAGGAAGGACCCAGGACCTTTGAGGGAGGATGAGTAACCTCTAATCACCAGACAACAAATCCTGCCAGCCTCATGCCATCTTCCAGCATCTTCGGAGCCCAGCTCCCAGTGCTTCTGGAGCAGACACAGAAGCCAGACTGCTGCAGTTTCTGCAGGGGGCCCAGGGATCTGCCTCCTGCACTGCTCATGTGTGTCCACAGCACCATTGCTGGAGTTCTCACTGGGTCCAGACTCAGCAATGTCCCTGTCTTATCAGTAATGCATGTATTTTGTGCATTTAAGGAACAAAAATGTAATTTCAGTCTGGACTGTGTGCACAGCTTCCCAACACCTCCTCTCATGCCAGGTTTGGACTCACTCCTAAGAGGAAGAGTGTGTGGAGACTGCAGATTCCTATCTCAGTCCAAGCACATGTACACAGACATGTTCAAAGGAAGTTTGCAGCTGGACTATTAGGCTATCCCTGACTCCAAGCCTATGGCATTGAATCCCCAGGCAAGAAAATTGCTGAGAGGTTGCAAGTGGAGCGTGTTTATGTGGTACGTGGGAAGAGACTCTGTAGGCTTCTGCATAAAAATACAGGCTATGTCCTGAAAACACAAGTGTTGCCACCTTCTTTATAAAACAGCCCCGGGAATGTAAAAGTTGTTCAAAAAGTAAATAGGCGATGTCTGGTCGAAGTGCTGTCCGGAGGAATGGCAGGTGTTTGTTCTCATGGGACCTCTTCATGTCTCAGAGCATCTGAATATTTAAAGGGATCATTTGTATGTGAAGGGGTAAAGAAGGGTCAGGGCCACATTGTTCTTTGCTCTCTTTGTTTGTTAGAACAAAGCAAGGAGTAAAATTTGAATTCACAGAGTGGAGAGACAGCCAAACTTCGTGCTTGGGAACCTGTTTGCATTTGTAACTAGCATAGTGTTAATTAAGTTGAAATGGATTTCAATGAAACAAGCATAGTTTCAGTGCTGGTCTGTTTTTCTCTAAAACTTTGTTCCAAGGATAGGAGGGAAAGAGGAGAGACGGTCCTTTTGTGTGTGCATGTGACAATTTAAGCACAGTTACTTAACCCTCCAGCCTTCTCTGTGTGCATGGTACAAATTGCAAAAAGACAATTTGCAGAATATTACTATAGTGCTCACAGTAATCATACTCTGGCCTTGATTTTTCACAAGGAATTGTAGAAGGAGGAAAATGAAGTAGTTACAATGTCAGTACAACTTAGGGTTTAGCTAACTTAAAATGTGTGGTCCCTATGAACAATAGCTCCAAATTGCAACTGGGATTAGATTACACGTTATCTCATTTGTATTCAGCATCACCACTACAGCTTTCAATTGCAGCTTGGTGTATAAACTGCCCGTGTGAACAAAGCATTTAACAGTCTCTGTATTTCTGAGTCAATCTGTATCAAGTCAGTTCTGTGATATACAAACAGAACAGACTTTCTGCCTGGTTCTTTGCTACCAGTCTGTTGCTTGCAATACCAAGAGATACATGCAGCACATTTGACTTCAATTTGGGAGATGCACAGTAAGTTCATTTCCATTTTAAAGTCATTTTCCAGAGCAGAACTGAACCTGATGAAAAAAACTCCAACATATAGTTACAGAAAAATAAATAAACAAAAATAAGTGTGTTGCTCTAGTAAGGAGAGGGATGCAGTTTGGACAGTCTATGAGATAGCTGGCACTGCTGCATTTATAATAATCCCATTCATGTCTGGTTTGGCTGGGAGAAGGGCTATGTAGCATGAGAGGACTTATACTGCTCTGAAGTGTTCACAGCAAAATCCAAGGCTCACACAACAGGTCAGAGAGGTGACGTTGGAGCCATTGTCCTGCTTGTCACTAAAGCTGCAGGACCTGGCCAGTGGGAAGGGACAACAGCTTCTGCCCCTTTCTGGGTCTCCCAATCAGGTGGAGAAGGGATGTCCCCATGCTTAAGCAGGAGAAAAAGTCACCTGTGCCATCAACACAAGGGCCAAGAGCAGGGATTGTGAGCATTTGCCATTTCTACAGAAAGGAAGTGGCCTCTGGGAGCAGCAGTGTCTTCCTGCTCTGGAGGGGCTGAGGAATGGGTGGGAAAGGCCAGCTGTACCCTGGTACCCAGGCTCACTCTCTGCTGAAGCTTAGTACAAAATACAGAGCAAAAACTGAAAAATATGTTGAATCCAGTTATTTGTAATCACAGTTGTGAAAGCCTGACTGCTGCAGCTATTATGATTCTGAAAGCTTTAAAATGCTTTGGGCCATATTATTTGGTATGTTTCATTATTTACACTCCTTTAATTATGTCAGTAGTGGCTTAATCAATCACCTGGTGATGTTTTCCTGCATGATAGAATCTGACTGCTAAGATTTTCTTTGTGCCTATTATTAGTGCTTCAAAGCCCTGTATTAAATGAACTCTTTTATTTCCTCTTTTGTTTGTTTGGGTTTGTTTTGTTTTGTTTGCTTGTATCAGATCAAGTGAACGTAACTGAAAAATTAGACTTTGCTTGACTTGAAGCAAAGGAGGCAGGAGAAATGAGATCTCATGTAACCCTTTTATTTCTCTGTGAAAGCAATGCAATATTTCTTCCTATAATTTCAAAGCTTGCCTAAAATTTGAAGAAATCTTTGTCAAATAAAGGATGATCTTTGGTCTCTAAATAGAATATACAACTATGATTTTTCGAAGTTGGAGGCAGGCCCCCACAAACTTCTAAACATGATGGTATCAAGCACTATGACTCTGTTGTCAGTTTCTGTGTTTGCTCACAGTGTGCCCTAAATTTGGCATTAGACCAATTTTCTTTTATATTGCCTATTTGTAGAAGTGAAAACCACCTCCTTGGTGACAAGACCCCCTGTTGAGGACTGTGTGAAAATAAAGAAGTTGAATGGAAGACTAGAAATTAGTCTTGCATCTAAGGACTGGAGATTGGGGTGGAGTTTTTTTGCTTTTTTGTATGAGTTTCAGATGCAAACTGATGGAATTCATGTGGTGACAAGCACTGCTGAATCAGGAGGAAAGGATATAAAAATATCCCTTTAAGTTTTGTGTCTTCATCCTTATGGGAACAGGATACACAGTGTGATTTGCTGTGGGTTCAGATGGATTTCCAGTAACCTTTCTGTGGTCACTGGTGCCTCTCTTGAGAGATTTCAGGGGCTGAGACCTCCCAGCCTGTGGTTTTAGTTCTGTTGCCCTACTTGGAGTGGTGCTAATAACTGTGAAAAATATATTTTTAGAATATTTATGAACAAGTGTACTGAGAGACTAGGGAAATCAATGTAAAATCACCACATTTCTCTGTGACTAACTCATGATTTGTGACATTTTCACTGAACTAAGCACTTCTGGAAGCCAGTTTTACTAGGCACCTTACAAAACCTTCAGTTTAGCCATTCTGCATTTGCAGGGTGCATCTAATACTGGGGTTCTTCTATGCTTTAATTCTTAATGTGGTTGATGTCATCAATCCAGTCTGAAAATAGGTGAAGGTGTTTGTAAAGGAAAGCAGAACCAATAGAGCAAATTCTTATGATCTGTCACCATTCTGTACTTTTACTTAACTTTTTTTTGCAAGTAGTTTCTCCAGAAGCAAAGTTTCAGTTACAAGTTCTGTTCCCAGGTAGGATAGAGGCACAATGACTAATGTGTGAAGAAATTATTTAATTTATTCAATTACTTTCACTTGGTAGATCAGCACCACAGAGGCAGTGCAGAGGGGGAAGACAGAAAAAAAACCATTCAGAGGTTGATTTCAAAGAGAAGTTACTGGAATATTCTGATTTGACCAGGGCTTTTTTCTAATTGATTGCCTATGGAATTAAGGGTGGAAGGCCAGATTATGTAACGAAGTTTCTACATTTGACTGATGTGAATACCCACCAAGAGAAGAATATGAAAAACTGCATGCTGCCTCAGCAAATATGATAAGTTCCTATTAACCCTAAAGACAATCTGCATTGCAGCAGACATCTGTTTTCCCTGTTGTAGCTTAGCATCTAGATTGAAAAAAGGGGCAGTAGACGTGCAGTAAAACACAAGCCTGTTTGCAATCATGCATGTGCATCTTTGACAAAAGAGAGGCAGATTCATGATCTTGCATGTTGACCTTGCAAGCTGGCAATGGGGCTTCAGAAATTATTATTTTTTTAGTTTTGCAGAAGCTGACCACTGACTGGAAGATGAAAGGTACATTTGGAAGAAACAAGGGAAACCAAAGTATCCTGTGATAACCATTTCCCCGAATCTTCTTTCTGAAAGAGGCAGGAAAGATGGTTTCGAAATCACCTCCATCATGGATTTCCATCAAAAGGCTGAGTGCTGACAGGATGTTGGGGCCTCTAATGACACCATTTGGTCACTGATTATTTGTAGGTTGGGGCTTAGTGGGTGGCATCGAGCTCTTTGTGAACTTTTTCATCTTCTTGTTGCTTTTGGCTGTTTTCTTCCTTTTTTCTTTTCTTCTTTCTTTTTTTTTTTTTTCTCCTGTCCCCTGGAGTGGCCGGGAAAGGATGGTGGTGGGAGGACACAGCATTCACAGCTAGCCTGAGACACAAGCCAGTTTATTTACTTAAACAACAAACATCCAGCATGCCAGGAGAGCAGTGACAGAGGGCAGTTCCTGAATGGGATGAGACAGTGTGTCTTCTAAAGCGCCCACCCACGTTGCCTGAAAGGGTTTAGTGGTGCTGACTCCTTGTGAGGAAATAACAGCTTGTGTGTTCTGAAACGTCACAAGCAACCCAGCAATGTGTGTGATGTGAGGATCTCACAAGCTGTCTGCAAATGACCAGAGGCAAAACTCTGCTTATTTTCCCTTTATTTCTTTCACAGCTCTGCATACCCCTCCCCCGGCCCTCTTTTTGGGGCTGTCATTCTTCTCATCATCCTGCATGCAGCTGGCATTAAGCAGCAGAGCACATTCCCCATCAGATGGACAGAGAAGGGGGTTATATAAACAAACAGAACAACAAGAACATTTCCAGGAGCAACATCAAACCTGACCTTTTGTTTTATGGCAAAAAGTAACGAAGATGTTCTTGGGAAAACAGCATAGCTGAGAGAGAAAAAACACGAACCCTTGAACTGTTGTGCCTGTGAGGAGCTGACCAAGCAGTGATTTGCTTTCTTACCAGGGCTCTGAACTCTGCTGGACTATAAAAATGTACATGGTCGTTGTCATTCTGTAAGGTTTGGTAACCTCAGAACTCAGCTGAAATGAAGCAAAACAAATCTTTTGCTATCTGTTGTTTTTTCTAGCAATCCTGGAGCTGGATTTTTGCTGACAACTCCTCAGCATGGCAATATATGACACCAGAGCTCTGTGATCTCTGCTGC
Organism: Acridotheres tristis; assembly: GCA_037013685.1. Lineage (NCBI taxonomy): Eukaryota > Metazoa > Chordata > Aves > Passeriformes > Sturnidae > Acridotheres > Acridotheres tristis. The sequence goes on along the minus strand of CM072919.1, from coordinate 41,100,449 downwards.
TCTCCTGCTGCTTTTCCAGACTAAGGCAAAGGTGTTGACTTTGACCTACATAGTCCTTGACGGCTTTGGACTTTCCTACTAGATTTTCTGTCTCTGAAAGCTGTGACCAACAGAGGGGCCCCAGATGCTGTGTTTAAAAGAGAGCTATGGGACAGGCTTCTCATTAAGGATGTCTTGTGGATGGCATAAACTTTTCCATACACACTCCAAAATATTCTCATGTGAAAAGTTTGCATAAGAGCAAGTCATTTCCTCTGGCTCTTGTCAAAAGTCTAATGTACCCTTGAAAGACGATCAGGGAATCCCAAGATTTCATCCTTGGTGATCTAACTGCCAGCTCAGAAACTCTGTTATAGGGTTTTTAAAAGTACTTGGACACCAGTAATGCGGTACCAACTTTCTTTCAGTTTCGACAGCATTTGAGAAGTTCCTTATTTGAGTTAAAGGGAACAAAATTGGTTTCATCATAATTCAGGTGCTAAAAATTTTATTTCAACATTTATTATCTAATTAAGGAGTACTTATCACTTAACACTGCTGCATCAAGGCTTCAGTTAATATGAACTATTAGACTGGACTTTACCAGCACTTAGTGGTGAGGATTTTTTTGTAAGCTATCTAGACAGTGCCATGGGATTAGAAGACACATGCTCTAGAACTTTCCTTCCTCTTCACTGATTAGAGAAATCCAGTGAATACTCATACGCATCTGAAACTCAGTTACCTAAACACGCTTAAATAGGTAAATGTCAGATGGTGATCACATCAAAACTGGGTATTTTTCATACCCTTTTAACAAAAATACCTTTCTGTAATGCATATTCTTCCCCAAACTCATGACTTCTTACTAGCGCTGAGTTATTTTCCTCCACAACTCTTACGTTGGGATCAACAGCAGTGGTTAGCTCTACCCACATGGCACCTAGATAGCTTTCTGGATTTGGACTTTACTATCCTAAATTACAGTTTATCTCATCCACTCTTGCCTGGCTACCCTTAGCATTATACAAAAGCATATGCAGACACCCCTTTCTAAAAAACTAAAGCTCATCCTCAAAATATACATCCTTGGACAGTTTTGAAATCTCCTAGAACACAGAAGCAGCACTCATTTGCACTCCACATTTTTAGGAAACTGACTTGTCTGAGAAGGGCACTTCCCTTCCTGCTTTTCCCACAGAACACTGTAGCAAGCTTGTAAATACTTGGTACATCTGCAACAAGCTTCACAGATAATTCACGAAACACTCAGAGTTTAAGGAGGGGGGGAGGATGATGCATTTGGCCAGATTTCTCAGCCTATGCACACCTGCAATTGTGGACCTGTGTCCTTACATGCGAGTATGACTCTAAATGAATTAAATTAAATTATTTGAATAAATAAAAAAGCTAATCTCCAGAACTAGGGACAGACAGAGCTGATTTTCTGCACTCTGACAAGACCATCAAATTACATAAGCTTATGATAATTTGTGAAATATACCTATCACATCCACAAAAGTCTCCAACTGAATGAAACTGGTCAAAAAAGTACTCTGCTTCTTCCATGCAGCTCTTCCAGAAGAGAACTAGAAATTGTCCTTCCTTTCCATGTGGACCATATAAGGCAGTTTGTCTCTTCTGGCAAAACAGGAGTTTATCAGCAGACAGAATCTCACTTGGCCACGTCACCAAACACCATTTCATAGATTATTCCCTGTGTTAGAGCTCACAGCTCATTCCTGGTTTTACCATCAATCAGCTTTCCTGTTCTGTAGTCTCCACGCTGAACATCTACATAACAAAACTGTTTGCTAAGAGATGTAACCCTGCCTTCCTCATACACACACCCTTATGTATTGAGAGACAATTCTGAGTTTGTGCTTCCTCTATTGCTGTTTGCTGTGTGTGAATACAGTCCCACACAGCAACACTGAAGCACCAAGCTATTACTAAATGCAGTCTTTAAAAAAGGGCAGAAGGTGTTTATAAAACATTGCTACCTTGTTTTGGGTCTCTGAAAACATTTGCCCTGCACATTACCCCGTGCAGACATATGCTTAATGGTCGTAAGATTGAACTTGGGCTACAGGAAATACCTGCTTCAATGTTTTGTTAATAAACTGTAGCACAGACAATCCCTGGTGTAATTTTAACTGGAGAATCACACTGTCCCTGAAAGATGAAGGAGAGGCTAGTCCAGAATTTTAAACACACTTTTCTGCTGTACTGTACTGCACCCAAGGGAGAAGAAACAGTCCCATAATGACCAAAACTGAACAATTACCTTTGGGCGTTGTTGCGGTGTGTTATTTAATTTAACTTTCTTTGTAAGTGAATGGTTGATTCCCAGTTGTTTTCCCCTGATTTACAGGTTAAATGGTTTGTCCCTTTCTCACCTTTCCCTGATCCATCACCCTAATCCCCTCCCCTCCTTCTGGAACCAAACCCATCCCACCATGGTGTCAGTCTCTGTTTGCCCCGCCTGTTCTTCTAGAAGCTTCTATGTTGATCATCCTTGTTCTGAAATATGATTTGTAAATGTATAAGTTACCACGCCTGTGTTTTCCCTTATTGGTTCATTGCCTTTGTAATCCCACCTCATGTTAGGCCCCCAGGTTGTGATGGCTGGTTCTCGGAATGTATCCTCCCGCGGGGGAGGCCCCTTACGTAAGGCCTTGCAGAGCTGCTCTCGCGGCCTTTTTGCCGTTCCCCTCCCGCATTTCGGCATCTTTACCTTTTTCCTTCCCAATAAACCCTTACTTCGAACCCAGAAAGGCCTCTACTGCAGCTCTTTATCCAGACGCCCTGCTGGAGCCATAGCTCACTCAGAGCTGTACCTCTCCCCCCTGTTGGCAAGGCCTACCCAGGGGCTAGCTGGGTGCCCAGCTGGGGTGGGCAAACGGTGGGCAGCGTCAGGGCATAAATTTTAATTAGCAAATTTTGGCTCATTTCAAAGTGATCACTAGGGATCATTTTTGCTCACACGCCTCAAGGAAATAGCAAACCTCTAAGCTCATGCCATTAGTGGCACAGATTTTTTGTTTTACCAAGAGCATCAACCCTTCACCAGCAACTGTCCTCCAGGAGGAAAGAGGTGGGAAGCCTATGTGTGAGTTAGTGGGCATGGTGATATTTGGTCAAAGGTTGTACTTGATAATCTTGGAGGTTTTTTCCAACCATGGAAAAGATTCCATAGTTCTGGCATTCAAAATTTTTGTACAGTTCATTAAACTGTTGCCTTCTGCCCACACCAATCAGGAGGGACAGAGCTTTATGGAAAATGTTTTGTGAACAAGCATTTGTCTCCAAAGTTTCTCTGAATATTTTTTGGTACACCTCCACAGTGGACCCCTGTGTTTCATCTCAGTTTGTGAGATAATATGCAGCCCAAATTGCCTAAACCCATGACTTGTTTTGGAGCTAGCATGGAAAATCTTGACTTCAAAACAGTAGAGTAGATACAGACATAAATGATTAACAGCTCTCCCACACAGTAAGTATACTCCTAATACCTTAATCCTAAAATATATAGAAGAAAATGAAGCAACATCATAATAATATATACAAACTGTCGTTCAAGCATGTGAATATATGAATGTCATTATGACTTGCCAGCTCTCATTTTGAATACTTTAGTGTGGTGGGAAGTCTGCTGAAACCTTTGTGGAATGCAGATACATTCCAATCATTCTAGCAGCGCTAGGATGTCATGATTTCAAATAAATTCGTGTAGTCCCTGAGTTTCAGAACTGAAGGATGTGTCTGACATCTGTATAATCTGAAATTTTGTTACGAAAGAGCTGACTCCTCTGAGATTACCAGAATCCTGTATTTGGACTATCTCTATTATGGATTTACAGTGTTATCAAATTCTGACTCTTGAAGTCAGAGATACAATCCACTCATACCAACTATCTTCCAGAAGAGAAAGAGGCAGTTTTCTGCTGAGAGATGTTCCACTTGTATTGGTTTTGCATCTGGATTGCAAGTTTTAGGCAGACACTGGCTATCATTGGCTTCACTAAAATTCTCAGAGCAATTATTACATATATGAAAATTCTCCAAGTGGGGGACCACAGTATTGTAAGTGATGCAGGATTTTTTCCCAGGGAATTACTACACCAAAGGGAAAAATAAATTTCGATAATATTCTCCCATAGCCTAAAATACATTAAATCTAAATAAATCTAGGAATAAGTGCAGTTAGAGGGAGAGGAACTGCGTTTTTCTAATTTGGAGTTAGTTTGGATAATATTTGCTTTGCAAAAGTGAGCTGGAATTCATGTTGAACATGTCGAGTTGTTTTAGCCATACAGAGAAAAGCAAAAGTTTTAATAGGCACCCTAAATAAAAAATTGTGATGGTTGGTTTCACATTTTGAAGTGACACACTGTTTAGAAATCTATCCATCTTTATTTTACAAGAGAGAGAAAAATCTCTGAATGAAACTCTGCATTGTTTTGTTAAACAAAATGCCTGTAGATTCTCTCCAACGACAGTTTTGCAACTTCCTGGTTTGTCTGTGATCGAAAATACAATCGATCCTCCTTGTAAAGTTTAGGGAGAGGTAGTTTTTAAATGAAATCTGAATTTGTTCTCAGGGACACATCCTTCCAGGGCACTGCAGCAGGGATGAATGCAAGGCACGGCAGCAGGATAATGAGCCTCTGAGTGCACTCCTGGCAAGAGAAAAGAGCCTGTGGTACCCAGTCCAGGGCAGATGCCCTTAAAATTGGAGAAAGCAAGGTCACTGATGAACTTGAGCTACATGAAGTGTAAATATGTCCCATCTCCACTTTATTTCTAATTTATTGACCTGTAGATGAGGAAAACAGGATTGGGACTAAAAGAATTTATATTTATTTTTATTTTCTGGTGAAACAAACGCAACAAATTAAATAAGCTGTGTTTTAATTTGTCATAGTGTTAATGAGATAAATAAATATCACTGACATTAATGACCGCTTGGGACTGAAAAACCCTTGTTTGATTCTGGAAGCTCAGATAGTCCTCTTTTATGTTGCTAATTTACTGCAAAACAATTTACAGGTTTATTAAGTGAGACTCCTGTGTACATCTCAATTAAAAACACTATACTAGGCAATGCCTCCCCCCACAAACTGCTTTAAAAAATTATCTCTTATGTGTCCTGTCTAATAGACACAATAACAGAAGCCTGTGAAAAACATGACAAAATTTCACACAAGAAAGACCCACCACAACAGAGCACACTGAACAGCTGCTAAACCTATAGAAGTCACATTGTTTCCTGCACTGGCTGTTTGAGTATCTGATCTCATTGAAGCCAGGATGATTTGGAGCAGCTTAGAGAAGAACTATTGACTGAAGAGACCTTTATATGGAAAACCATTGTTCAGTTAAATTTTATGACTTCACAGCTATTAAACTGGAGAAATTTTAACAGAGAAAATTTCCTTCGAGGTTTCTTTATGAAGTGAGTAAGCTGAGTTCCCCATTTCTTCACAGATTAGGCTCTGTTCTAAGAAGCTCTCTCTCATCTTTCATCTACTGGAAAAAACAAAAAGCATGGCCTGGGTTTAGCAGTGTAAGCCCCTCATCATGAATGAGCTCCACCTACCTAGAAAGAAGAGGAAGAATTGTCAGCAATCCTACTGTTAATGTTGTGATGGATTTTAGAGAAGCCTGCTGGACATGATCAGAGTTTCTCCTCTGGCTAATAATTACGCTATCAGGCATAATTAATGCCCTCCCTACTGGCCACGACATTTGCCACCAAGAAGTTTCCCTTTACCTTTACCTAAGTGTAATTCCAATAGCAGCATAGAAGGAGTGGCTAATGACTATCATGTCACCTAAACTCTTGTCCTGCATGGCACTGAATTGTTCAGAGATGTAAGATCTTTCACCAGGAGTAAAAAAGGGAGAAGGCATGGCCTGCCAAAACACAAAACACACTGTTGCATGTCTGCATGTGTTCTCCTGACCCACTCCACTGCTGAGGAAGGGTTACAATCTGCTGTACAGAAAGGTTGCAGTCTATACAAGCAGGGCTTTCTTCTGTGGCTTGCTCCTGGAGGACAACCCAGCAGTTAAACCTGCACATGTGCACAGTAGCACACATTCAGCTTTTCTGATGCAGCCATGCTAGACCTGAAGGACATGGAGGGAGAAGGAGATACCAAAATATGTAGACTTCAAAATCATATGACATTCCAAAGTAATTAAAATCCACTGTAATCCTCCTTGCCAGGACTTTTCTGCCAGACCATCACTCATGGTCTTTATTACCCATTCTTGTAAACTTGGAAGAATTATGTTTCACCTCTCATTAGACGTTAAATATAATTTCTAAAATGCTGATGTATGTCAGGGCCCACCCAGGACACCACCAGATGAGAAACTACAGTGTAACTTAATATTATACCTTCAAAATATATCTGAATTGAGAACAAGAGTATCATGCTTCTACAAGAATAAATGTATTCTGAACTACCATGTTTCAATGTTCTTTTTTCTATCCTTCTTTCCTGGTACCAGAGTCTTTTGCCTGATTATGTGTCCTTTATGCTTCACTGTTTTATATTTTTTTCCCTGACTCAAGGAAACCTCATATTAATTAGACCAAGTCAAGTTCAAAGCAGAGGACATGAGTGAACCCAACAAAGTGAAGGCCCTTTTCCTAGTATTTTAATATGCTGAAGCTTTACACTCTGTAAACTGTGTCATTGTAGGGTTTATTTTCCCCATTTTTTCCAGTGTTTGGACTTGATAGCAAAAGCTAATTGTCTCAAAACAAAAAAGTCACATCTTGAAAGGCAGCAATTGCTGCCTATGTCGTAGTGCACTCTCACAAATACAAATTGATGTCAGTGCACCACACAGACTGCTGTATAAGAATTGCACTACGGCCAGGTGCATGAGAATATTTATTGCTTTAAAACAGCTGAAAATAATAGTGAATATACAAGTTGTGTACATGAGTAATACTGTGTCTACTTGGTAATAAAAACCAAAGAGCATTATAAATGACCCGATAGGCTCAGAGCATTTGTGTCATGCATGCATGTCTGTGTGGGGAGATACAACATATGTTTCACACATACTTTATTTATGTGAATGCTAAAATGTCTGGTGCCTCCAGAAGAGGAAAAGGACTCACATGGCTCTGAGAGTGCTTGGGCTTATCCCAGTATAACACTGACATCCAAGCTTATGTGTAGTTTACCCTACATCAATGCTACACATGGAACAATGCTGCTGGAACATTAGGAAGTCACTCCAACAGGGTGAAAGCAGCTTATCAGTGCCTAGAGGAGCTCTGCTTGCCTCCTGAAAACAAAGAAAGCAGCTTCTGGACGTGAAATTAGCTGAATTCCACTTTTGTGTACAGAGGCTTTGGCCAGGTAGCTGTCCAGATAACTTGAAGATTGGTGGAACCAGGAGCAGCACCTCAACCCTGGAGGAGCTGACCTGATGTGTCACCTCACATCAGATCACATGGCACACGTTCACATTGCTCAAGGCCAGGTTCAGTGGCACACCTTGTGAGTACCAGGGACAAAGACCAGTCCTGTAAGAAAGAGGATGAGGGATGCTCCATGTAGTTGCCATTCCCAGAGAGAGGCAGGCAACAGTGCCCAGACCAGAAGTGAAGGCATCTCAAATCCTTTAAGAGGCTGTACTCTGTACTGCTTCCCTGGTGAGGTAATAAACATCCTACAGCAGAAATTAAGATTTCATGAGAAGATGGTTGATGAAGAAAAATCAGAAGGCCAAATGCAGGGACAGCTTTAAGCAGGAAATAGCTGTCTCCAGCATAGACATCTATGCATTAGCTGTATGTGCTAGAGCATAAAGTAGGGTATGAAAATGCACTGAATAGCAGTTGTCACTTTCTTGCTGTGTTTGTGAGCACTCCCACCATATCAGATGTATCAGACGTATCAGACAATGCTGGGTGGTCCTTCTTTTGTGAAAAAGTAGAAAATTACTCCATATTTAAGTGGGATTAAGAATATGCCCACTGCTGGAATTACATGGCACCTGGGGAGCCAGAGCTCTCTCTATGGAGTCATTAAGAAGCTGTTAAGAAAACGGAACCTGTTGCTGACATTCAGCAGAGGTTTGCAACTAGATCAGAGAATATATAAAAGTACTATATCTAAAAATTAAAACAAAATTTTGAATATACATTGATTTTAATTTTTATTGTGAAGCCTGTTACATTACAGAATGTAAAATTTAAAAAAAACAAACCAAAACAACAAAAAAACCAAACAACAAAATAAAAAAAAGAGACTGTGAGTGTGTCCTCAAAAACTCTGAAAAAACATCTGAAATTTTCAAATAAGAAACAGGTATCTGTGATTGTTGCTAATAAGCATACGACTTCATTATACCAACAAATGTTATGTTGATATAGCTGTGATACAACGTGCAAGGATAAAAGTATACAGTGCTTGTGAGGAGAGGCAATATTTTTTATTACATTAGAACCTGAAGGAGGGCATATGTGTCTGTAATATTTCCTGCTCTATCCAAGTATGACACTCAAGCTAACAAAGTATTCTCTCTTTCTTATCTTTCTTTCCTAACAAATCTTGATTTACTTTTATTAAAACATAAAGTTTACTTTCTTCTTTTCCAGAATTGCTTAGAAAAAAAAATTAAAGTTGTTTATGTGCAATATTAATACTCTCTCAATAGGCAGGGGAGAGGGAGGGCATAAAGGAGAGAGGATATTCTCCTGCTCTAACATCTTTTTCTCCTAACAAACCATTACAAGTAATTTACTAGCATGGATTTTTCTGGACTGAAACTGCTAGAAACAAACTATAACAATAGGTTCAGAGTACAGCATGTTGTTCATGTGCTTGTCATATGCCTATGTTGCAAGCACAGCCAGATCCACACAGTTTTTCAATATTGAAAGAATATTATTCAACTTTTACTGAAATTCTCTGTGATTTCACCAGTAAAATTGCTTTCTGTAATCCAGATGGGATCAGTGACACAGTTTAATAATAGAGGCAACTCTGAAAATTAAGGTGATTATCAATGTACGGGCCACCCACTCTGTGCCATTCACAGGAATCTGCCAAGCAGAACAGGAAGAGAAACTGGCATCTACTGTGTATCAACAGCAGAGATACTTTGTTACTTTATTTATTGATCTATTTATTGATTTATTATGTGGGTGGAGCTTTAGGAGAAGAAAGCTGCCTTTTAAAGCCTAGATCTATAAAATCAGCATGTGAAGATAGTTAGACAATGTTCTGCAAACATTTGTCTCAGACACCAAGAGCTTCTGCTGGTTTGGTTTTTCTTTTGGTACAGAATTAATCCTTAAACATTCTTCTTTTCAAACTATTTCTGCGCCAAAAAAAATGCAATGTGTGCTTTGTTTATCCATTCTGAGCAGCTCGCATTGGGTGCAAGTGGTTAAGTGTGATATACATATACCATCTTCATAAACTTTTAGTCATTGCAGTCTGGAGAACTTCCTTACCAAAAAATTCTCAGGCTTTAATTGAAACTGTGGTCTGTGGGCTGTATTACATTATCTTGCAGGAAAACAGCCCTGGAAGACTGATTGAAAGAAATAAATTTAAAACTCAGGTGCAGCAGGGGCCACATAACCTCCAGCTCCTTCCCATTATGTGACTGAAGTCATGTTTACGTCACACCAAAATTGTAGAGGAGAGGAAAAAATGGGATTGGTGTTGTTTTTTTCCTCCTATGGGAGCACACTTCAAGCCATGTAGCAGCGAGGACTTTTAGGACCCTTAGGAATAAGAGTGAGCTGCTAGAAAAACTCCACAAACCTTCAGACTTGTGGAGAAGCAATGGGACAGACAGAATAGGATATAATGGAAAGGTTTATAGATTTTCATTGCTTTTATAGCACAGGACCCAAAATCAAATGACTTGCCTGTTGCTACTTTCTCAATTTCCCCTCTACAGAAACCCTCTCCACTTGCCTTTGGGCATTAGGCATTTGCCTCACAAGCTGATTTCCATCTTCATGCCTCCTGGACACTTCACTCTCCTAAGTCTTTTTTCTAGTCCCTCAACTGCCACACATTCCTAATCTTTCAGTCTGCAGCTGTCATCCTTTGATTGTTTCTCTGGAGTTTATGTCCAGAATCCACACCTTGCAGACATTTCTCCAAGCTTCTTTTTCCACCAGGGCCACTTCTCCTATAAATCTCTCATCCCTTTCCCTAGACATTTCTAGGTTTCTTTCTTCCCCACTATGTGCCTTCCTGACATGCATACATTTCTCCATCAAAAGGTTTTCTTTCCAGGTGACTCAGATATTTTGCCTCTGTGAAATACAGTAAAGAGAGAAACTAGGTGAACTAGGCCCTTGATTGAAGATACAAAGTATTCAACTCTTGCTAGTCAAACTGATTTCATTTATCTTCATCTTAAAGGGGCTTCAGTTTTCACAGATATTTGTCCCATCTAAGGACCAAAACAAATTAAAGAAGTCAAGAAATAAATTCACTACATGACCTATCTATGTACCAGAGATCAGTGAAAGAATCAGACACAGACCAAGCTGCAGCAAGCTGTGGAGGAGCCCACTGAGATGAGCCGCCTTCAGTTGTTTAAGCTGAGTTGGGTTCTTCACTCTAAAATATCAGGGAATCAATACTTACTTGTTTAAAACAGATATGTGTTCAGATGACTTGAAATAGCTGAAGTTACAAGTTTTATTTGTCTCATAACTTTCACATAGGCTCAGAACTTCATTTACATTTTTAGAAAGCCAGTCCTGGACTCTACAATTCAAGGTGATTTAGATTTAAGAATGCTTAAAAATGGTGCTGCAAAGTCTGTGTGTGACTGTCTGGCTGTGCTGTTGAGGGTGGCATGAAGCCTGGCTCCGCAGCCTTTGTGGTTCCTGACCAGGCCCAAAAAGCCTCCAGGCAACTTGCAGCTGCCAGTCTGCCAGAGAACTCCACTGTCTGGCTGCCAGTGCATAAATCCTGTTCCTTTTACAGCCTTTTTTTTTTTTCTCCCACTCTTGCATGCACACTCAAGTCCCTCTGTCACTGTGTGTGAGGGAGAATACCATTCCGATGATATCTGAAATATTTCCATCCTGTTTGAAGTGAAATGTTTACTATAATCTTAAATCATCAGTGCTGCTCAGCACAGGCTGGAGAGTAGGGGTGGAGTGGATTAGAAAGAAGATGTAGTTGAAAACCTAAGGTGGAATAAAAAAGGGCATAAATACCCAATTACACTTTCTCACTAAACCTTACTGTTGAAAGCTGAGATAAAACCAAAGGCAGAAAAACGGGGAAATCTGAGTGACAGATTAAAGCAGCCTTACATGCTGTAAATGTTAGACAAATACAACAATCTGTATGTGTAACAAAAAGAGCAATATAACCACCTTTGATCAGGGAGAAGATATACAACATTCTTTTATGTTCTTCAAAGGCAAAAAGATGTTTTATTTACCTAATGTCACTTATATAATTGTTTGCTCTACCAGAGCAAGATCCAGAAGTTTTTCTGCTTGTGTGCAGGGCAGTGAAAGATAAGAGCCCATAAAGCAGTCAGATGATCTGACTCCCAGCCATATGTTAGCCCGTGGGTAGGAACGGAACAACACAGGGGATTTAGACCAAAGTCTGCAAGCAGAGCAGACATAAACCAGAACCAGGTGTGCCCCATGGGCTGATCTCCTGTAGTGTTGATCCTTCTTCAATGCTGTGTTGACATCAGCATGCTTTTTGGTGTGGGCATGCCCAGTCAGGTGTTTCGGAAGTTATTAATGTGGACAGCATGCTGTTGAGAGGTGTACAAAAGGCAGGACTCTGCTGGATTGTCAGACCTTCCAGCTAAGTGTGGAGCTGAAACATGCTGTGATCTGTGCATGGCTGAGGCAGAGCAGAGATCACTGACGCTTTTATCTGGGTTTCACTGTGTTCTTTCTCAAGAAAAACCCCCACAAAATCAGGAATTGATTTTTCTTTCATTTCTCCTTAAAAAACCCCATACGAACAAAAACTCCTCAATATATATCTTGGGGAGAGTAGCTGAATGGCTGTACGAAGCCTGCAATGCCATTAGAAGAAACAAAACAGTGGAATAAAATAGTAGACAAATCTGTCAGGGTTTTATTTTGTGGTCATAGTGCCCCCCAGAGGTATCTGTTCAGATAGCTGCATGGCTCCCTATAATTTTATAACTTTATTTAAACAGCAGTGTACATAAAGCCTAAAGGTCTGATCTGTTCTCTCAGCCCTGACTTGTTCTGCTTTTTGTGCAATTTGGTGTGCTCCTGAGCAATGCACAATTGCTATTCTCCACGCACAAGCTGGAGTTGCACTGCTCACTGTGTTTTGGTTACACATTCTTACAGCACATCTCAGTGGTGAGGCCAACTCTTGGTTTGCTGCTTCCCAGGAGACGGTTTCAGGCACCAGGCAATGCTTCCATTTTCCAGTATGACACAAGAAGGACGGTGCCTTATGCCAACAGCACAAAGATACTTCTGCATCACTCACCTCCCTCACCCTGCTCACTTCCCTGCAGTGCATATCCTTGCTGTGCCTGTTCCAGGAGTGAAGGCAATCTACACCTCATTCCCAAACACTGGCTCAGCCATCCTACACAAGCATTTAAAATCTGATAGTTTGATCTCTTAGTTTCAATTATAGCACTTCAATATTAGTACGAGGTATCACTTGGTCTGCTTAACTTAGTTGGGTCACTTCCCTGCAAGAAATTTGTGCTGCTTAAAAAAATCCTATTAGGACTCAGTGTAGACAGATTACAATACTATACTTTTCCTTGAATAACAATATCTGGTATCAGCAGAAGATGTCTGGTTTTATGCAGACTCATTCTGTCTCAGCAGGGATTGAGCCAAAGCCCACTGAGGTCACTGGAAGTCTTTCTCCTGCTTACTTCGCATGTTGACAGATCAGTGCTTTCCAAAGCACACTTGTAGAAGTTAGCCTACTCTGGACAGGAAAATTCAAGCAGCTATGATCATAATATAGGCTGCATCTATTTTCTTCCAGAAGTCATTTTATGCTATACAATAGGTAGGGAAAGAATTAAGTTTCCCAGCCCTTGCAGTGTTACCATATTCTAAGCCATTAAACAGCAGTAATATTAACCAGCCTCCCTATGTCTGCAAAAAGTCTTCCAAAAAAGGTGGCTTCACATCTCAGTATCTCTGATGTGGGATAAATATTCTTTTCTCCATGGAGAGACACTTTGATCCAGAAGTCTTAATAATCAAAGACCCCCTACTGAGCCCTGTACCAGCATCAGTCCTCAGCCTAGATCTCTCCCCTTCTATTGATCCAGCTTAGGCACTCCCTAAGTTCTCTCATGCACTCCAAATAGGCTTTTGTCTACATCAAAACGGTTGCTTTTGACTTCCTTTCCTTTGCTAAATATTTTTGCACAAACACATTTTTCTCATGGTTTCTTCCCACTATTTACTTCCATAGCAAATTTTAGGTCAATGTCTGTTTGAAGACAGTGAAAAGAACTTTGATCTCGATTTAATTTTCATTGACCTGTTTAGTGAAGGTATTTCTCCAGCACAAACTCACACTATGCTCACAACATAGCAGTCTTGCAGCAGGAAGTCATACTCTCATAAGTCTCAGTTTCAACAAACGAAACATTATTTAGTATCATTATTATTATTTTTATTATTATAACATTATTTAGTACTATACAAAGTTTACTATCTTGAACAGTAGAAAGAATTGCTTTGGCACACAGATTTTCCAAAGGGTTCCCTGGGGATAGCCAATATATTTTAATCTATAGGGAGTAATAATCCTAATTGCCTGGATATTTCAGGGCAGTGCAAAATGCAACAGGTCATCCTCCAGTAGATTTTATACTCTCCCCTTGAGTTAGCAAAGCTGTCAAGATGTTACTTCATTGTGTAAAGCTGTGTTTGACCTTGCTCCCCCTCACTCACTCCTGAACCATTCAACTTGGAAGTTTGCAGAGCAGCGAAGGAAAGAGAAGGGGAGAGAAGAAAGTAATAGCCCTCTTGGGCCAGCTTCCTTTTCTGTGTTTGTCTTCACCAAGTATAAGCAGCCAGGAACACTAAACAGCCTTTTTTTCATGTACCTTTATTTGGCAACAACAACAAAAACTCACAACCAGCCACCCCTCCAAAAAACTGTCAAAACCAAACCAAACTGAATAAAAAACCAAACCAAAACAAAAAAAGACCCCAACCAAACCCACTAAAATCAAAGCCCCAAAACATCGTGGAGAGGGCAGAACTGTTTTACAGTTGGTATAAATGCCTCAGTTTTACATGACAAATGCCCAGATTCAGCTAGATTTAAAACATCATAAAAGTTTAGATCACTTTAGTTCAAAATATGCTTTATATAACATTTCAGTCATTCTTGGTTTTAATAATTTCTGAAAGGTTAGAATACCTTCTATTTAGGTCAATGTAGGAGACTGAAGTCAGAAGTGTATTTTGCCATCAGTCTCTCAATTCACTCAGTAAGCTGGACAGCAATTTCAATGTAGATCATGCACTGTTCTAAAATGGGGACCTAAGTGTGTAAGTGTGGATGCTGGTATCCAGCTTTAATATCTAAGACTGAAAATAAGATTTAGAAAGCTCTCATTGTCCTACAGCTGTTCCAGGAGATGCTAGGGGATGTCAAGGGGCAGTTTGTACCAGATGTGTGCCATGCTCCTGCTGCAACCACTGACAGTGATGGTGTGTCTCACTTTGGAAAACTCTGGGTTGCAATGCTGAACTCTGCCTTTGCCTTCAGAAACCTATATGTACCAGGATGTATGCCACCATGGCTTAAAGACCATGCAGAAGGTCTGCAAGTAGGCTCTTAAAAAAGAAGGCTCTTTAAAAAGAAAGGGGCAGGGGGAAAGACAAGTGTCCCTTTACACATGTTACGATTAATTTGGGATTCTTGAGATGCCATAATGCTGGAAAGACCAAAGAACAGAGCAGAACAGTCAAGAAACTGTTTAAAGACTCTGTCTTTATTCTGTGTTTTAGGAGGACTGACATTTCTGAAGTGTATACTGCAGTCACTGTCAAGGCCAATCCCATCAGCTGCTCTCTCAGCAAAGCACTCCCCACTTGTACAGCTCTTTCATGTAGCTACCACATACTGGGATATCAAAAATAAATTTTTCAGGCAAGTTGCCATATCAAATTCTTTCTCTTGTGGGTGGTCCTTGAGAAAAGTAGAGCCCTGTCTGTATTACCAGTCTTGATAACAGACTGTTTACAACATTAGGATTCAATGGTTTAGATTTTTTCTTTTGCTGTAAATTACTTGTCTAGACAGATTTGAAACTCCAATCTTTGTGAAAGTAAGGCTTTGACTCAACTACTGATGTAATCCACTGGTTGAATACAACACATTTTTAAAAGCAATCCTGAGCTGCATAGCTCCTCTTTTCCTTAATCCAGTAGTCTTGCACTAAGTGGAAGATTTTTTTTTTCTGGGGTGATTTTCTTTTTTGCCTGAGAATGTGAATAATGTAATAACTGAAATCTGTAAGTCAAAGATTTGAAGTTGTACCCCACAGCTGTAAATTGTTTTAGCTTTACTTTTAAAATAGTGATTTGGGGAAAAAAAACCAATGAAACAAACAGAAAAATAGTCAAAAGTAGCAAACAAACAAACAACCCCCAACAAAACAACAGCAAACCCAAAAACCCAAAATGAAAAACCCCCAAGAAACAAAAAAACCCCAAACCAAACCAAAACTCAAACAAAATAACAAACAAAAAAACCCCAAACTCAAAAGCAAGCAAACAAACAAAAAAACCCCCAAAACAAACACAAAACCCCCTACAACTTCAGAAAGCAAAAAAACCAACCAACCCGAAAAGCCAACTAACCAGCAAAACCCTCACTCAACTTTATACCGGCCTGCACACTATACATCCAGAACCCCTAGTAAACAATTGCACCTGAAAGGAGCCTCAAGGACAAAAAGATCTGGCTTTCTCAATTTCTTTTGGTTTTCGGTGGCCCTTTTTGAAGACCAACTTCAAGGTAACTGAAGCCACCAATGCTGTGGTGTCACACATAGGTGACTATCCACATGCATGCTCACAGGGAAAAGCAGGGGAATATAACCAGTATGTGTGTGTGAAAGAAAGAGAGATCTTTTAAATATTTTGCTCTGTGCATCACACTGTATTCCTGACCCAATTTCTTTTTTCCACAGGTCCAGTGCTCTTCCTTCTGTCTTCTGCTCCGTCATTGCTCAGAAAAACAGGCTAGGTTTAGCTCCTTGCAGAAAAATCAGAAACAGCCCTCTTTGGGAATAACTGTAAATACAGCACACTCTTGAAAGGCCTGCTCATTCTGTGCCTTTCATTTTATTATTTTGTAGTGCCATTAGTTGAGTGATTTCCTTGCATACCCAAACAAAATTGTGGCTCAACATCCCTGGCACTCAGTACATAAAGAAGATGGCCGTGGACGAAACCTTCTTCAATGAAAGCACCACATCTGAGGGAACTGGAATTGATGGTCTTCCTGATGGCCTGCCCCTATTGCAACAGGATCCACATGGAGTTTTCGGGATTTTTTTCTTATGTGTGACTTTGGTTGGGGCCAAAATTGGCATACTATGTGTAGACAGTTGTTGAAGCAGCCCTAAGAAGCAGAAAATAACTAGTGGAGTTCTTCTTCTGGCTGAAGAGATCACAAAATTTACCAGGATCGTGTCACTTGGAGCCATTACTGGTCAGTGATATAGTGAAAGGGATAAAGTTCATCCTCAGCAAGGCTGTGGATTGCACCAAGCTGAGTGGTACATTCAACACTTGAAAGAAGGGACCTTGGCAGGCTTAGGAGGGCAAATGTGAACCTCAAGAAGTGCAACAAGGCCAAATGCAGGGTCCTGTACCTAGGTTTGGGAAATTTCCCGTATCAGTACAGACTGAGAGATAAATGGATTGAGAACAGCCCTATGGAAGACTTGGAGATACTAGAAGATAAAAAGAATTACATATGAGTTGGCAACATGCGCTTGCATCCCAGAAAGCCACGCATAGCCTGGGCAGCATCCAAAGCAGCCTGCACAGCAGGGCAAGGGACGGGATTCTGTCCTCAGCTTTCATGAGAACAGAGGAGCAGTGCATGCAGAGGGCTGCATCCAGCTGTGGAGTCTCCAGCAGGAGAAAGACATGAGCCTGTTGGAGCCTGAGGTCCTGAGGTGGGCCACACTAATAGAGGGCTGGAGCAACTCTACAAAGAAGCAAGGCTTAGAGAGTTGGGGTTGTTCAGTCTGGAGAAAAGAAGGCTTAGGGGAAACCTCATTGCATCCTTCCAATAGACAAAGGATCTAATAAGAGAGACAAAGACTTTTTATCAATATCTGTAGTGACAGGACAAAGGGAATTGCTTTTAAACTGAAAGAGGGTAGAAAAATGTTATATATATAAGGAATAGTTTCTTCACTGTGGGGTTGATGAAACACTGGACCAGGTTGCCCAGAGAAGTGGTGGATGTCCCAACCCTGGAAGTGTTTGCAGCCAGGCTGGATGGGGTCCTTAGCAATCTATCCTTGTTGAAGATGCCTCTGCCTACGGGAGAGGTGCTGGAGTAGATGATCTTTGAAGTTTTTTCCCAATTGAAACCATTCTGTAATTGGCTGATCCAGTGACCCTGGGAAAAGGAGGCATAGCCTTTTATTAAGGCATGGATGGCAGCTTTTCATCAAACTCCCAGGTTTAGTGGAGTGAGGATATAAGAACAAAAGCCCAGCAAAGTTTGGCTCTAGGTGGGTAGCCATATTTTTGTTACTTAGTTTGAGGATATTTGACTTTCGAAGCCATCAGTCTCCTTAGAAGTCATAGTCTCCTTGGAGGATGGGGCTGAGGAGAGGTGAACAGTGTTTCTCTTGAGGTGATCCTCCTTCCTCTGAGTGGCTTGGGGCAGGTGCCTCAACTTTCTGCACATCTTCTTCCATTCTGTAAACGGGTAATATGGAATCCTTCCATGAAGAGCCGCTGCTCCAGTGTGTGGTTTTGTGGTTATTAGCAATGTTTTATCAAAAAGAGGAAATTCCATGCTATGAGTTCTGTGGGAAAAGCAGAAGGCCTGACTTGCTAGTCTGCTTCTACACCTTCTCCCCAGGTAGGGAGTACTGGGAAGAACTGCCATTTTCCCCTTCTCTTTCCATTTCCCCATCAACCAGAGCAAGAGCAGATAATACAACTTTTGAGTTGTTTGTTCAGCACTCAGAGAGAGCACGTGGTCTATAAAATGAAGAGGAAGGTACGATTGCTTCTCCTCCAGCCTTACACACTGGAGGCTGATTCACTCACTAACTTCTCTGAGAAGTCAAAGGAAGAGAATCCTCTTCTTGCAGACTTGTGTTAATTTAACATTAGAGAGAGCACTTCTAATTTATTATTAGGAGTTTGGAAGTCAGCAAGATCTGGCTTAATATTGTGCAAATGGAATCACAGAATCCTAGAATAAGCTGAGTTGGACAGGACTGATGAGAGTTATCAACTTCAGCTCCTGGCCCTGCACAAGACACTTCATGAATCACACCATCTACCTGAATTGAAAGGTCAAATAAGGATGCTTTACACACTGGCCCTGCAAGAGCAGCAAGTAACAGTATCCTTCTGTTCATCAAGCGAAACAGATCAACACTAAGCTGATTGCTCTGCTCTCAACAGCCTGCAAGACCCACGCAGAGCGCACAACCACAGCTCAGCTCAAAACAAGAAATATGGAACTGTCATTTGTCACAGGTTACAGGACTTGCAAGCCTTGGAAACCAAGTCTTTTAGTCACTAACCCGTGCCTATGGGTCCTTGGTACAATGGTTCTTCTGTGTGACTGGGGTCCCTGTATATCAGATAAACATTTCTTCTGGTGACAAAAAATTGTCATTGTAGGAAGGGCAAAAGCATGTTCTTTAACATGAGTTAGGTAAGTCGTGTGAAAATCAGAGAGAAAACAAGGGAATTTGTACCTACATTGTTGGAACTGTGACAAGCTGCAGGTTTGCTGCTGCTGTGACTGAATCCCTAAATGACCCCCACTGACTCAAGCAGAGCAGGAGCTGTCACTGCTTCCTAGGAGTTGTGTCACCCTGCAGGGACTGCTAACACTTGCAAATCAAACATGCAGAGAGCTGTCTGGGGACAAGGCCTCAGAATGTGTTTGGAGTGGATGAGCTGGGAAAGAGACATGCACTGCATTCATGCTGTACCTGAGAATGTATTAATTGAGCATATACGTGTGTGGAGAAATAGGCACTTCGACTAATGACAAACACAAACCCCACATTCCACACTTGGGCCTCCTATTCAATGTGCATTTCCCTCAGGAACTTCAACAGCTTTTGGTGTACACGCAGTATGTAACATATCTTGTATTCTGTATTTATTTGCTGCACAGCTGCACAAATATAACACTTAGAAGAATACGGTTTAATCGTTTGCAAATACAGTCTCTATGGAGTGAGGAACAAACCGTTTCTGTTCCTTGCATTTCAAACCAGCAATGCTGAAATGTCCAGCATAGATGTCTCATTTTTATTTCCAGATGTTTTCTACATCGGGTGATAATATTCAAGTAATAGTTTTATTTCCAATTCTGACATGAAAGAACGTAAGTGTATCAGCAGTTTCACTGAGTTCAATGGTAGAACCAACTCATAGGAGCCCATGTGAGTAAAGTGAATTTTTTACACTTGTTTATAGATCTGGGTCAAATCTGATTATACTGCAGGAAAGAGACATATAATTTTATGTGTTGTAATTTTCATTATTTCAGTTCGGAGATCTCAGCTCAATCCTTAGTTATTCTTTTGAGATTTATAACAACAAGTGTAGGAGACGTGCAGAAAGGTAGGACCTAAATGGTGCTATAATATATGTCTATGGTGTGTTATGCATAGATGTCATCAACTTCAGTGCAGCTGACAGGAATTTCGGGAGCCAGCAGGATACATTTTGTGATTTTTCTTCCATCTGTGTGGCAAAGATTACAGAGGCTGTCCCTTGCATTATGCAAAAAAACCTCAATTTTTTATTAATAGAGTCCTTTTTATCTTCATGCTCTTTTACAAATACTTCTCAAAATGCAGAAGTTAAATAAACATGCAAAATTAAAAGATACATGAAAGTTAGTGATTTTTAATGCACAAAAATGCATCTGAATAAATAGCACAAACTAGCCTAGCCCAGGATAGAATAGTTCAGCTGGGAAGGCTCTAAAGAGATCATGTAGTTTAGCTGCCTGACCACTTTGAGGCCGACTAAGGAGTTAAAGCCCAAGGTGAAGAGCATTGTCCAGATGCACTGACAGGCAGGGGGCATCATCCATCTTTCTAGAAAGCCTGTGACAGTGTTTCACTGTCCTCTCAGTAGGGAGAAGCTTCCTAATGTCCAGAGCAGAGAGGAGAAACCAGCACTCCCTCTCCAGGTGCCCTCCTCAGGCAGCTCTACAGAGCAATGAGGTCACCCCTGAGCCTCCTTCTGTCCAAACCAGACAAACCCAGAGCCCCCAGCTGCTCCTCACAGGATGTGCCTTCCAGCCCTTCCACCAGCTCTGTTGTCCTCCCCTGGACCATCCAAGGACCTTCCCACCCTTGTCAGACTGTGGGGCCCAGCACTGCCCACAGGACTCCGGGTGAGGCCGCACCACGGCTGAATCCAGCAGGAAGATCCCAATCACAGCTGGTGATGCTGTGTCTGATGCACCCCGGGATGGGGTTTGCCCTCCTGGCTGCCCGGGCACACACTGCTGACTCACCCTGAGCTGCTGCCAACCAGCACCCCCAGATCCCTTTGGCAGGGCTGCTCTACACACACTCCTCTCCCTGCTTATACTGTGCACAGCTTTGCTGCATCCCAGGGGCAGAATCTGCATTTGTTCTTGTTAAATTTCATGCCGCCGATTATTGCCCAGTGCTCCAATGTATTCAGATCCCTCTGCAAGATTCTTGTCTCCGAAGAGAATCAATAGCATCTCGTAGTTTAGAGCTGTCAGCAAATGGTGCATTCAACTCCTGCATCCAGATCATTGATAAAGTTGTTGACAGAACTGGTCCTACAATGAATTCATGAGGAACACCACTGGTGATTGCTCACCAGGCAGATGTAGCCCCATACAATAAAACCTCTGAAATTCTGACATACAGCCCGTTCTTCACCCAGCATGTTGTGAACCTGATCATCACAACAGCTTGTCCCAGAAGAACACTTTGAGGGACAGCATCAAACATCTTACTAAAATCTTACTAAATTTTACTAAAATCAAGAACAGTCTCACCCACCACTTTCCTTTCATCCACTAGGCAAATAACCTTATTCTAGATGGGTATCAAATTAATTAGGCAAGACTTTCCCTTTATCAATCTACAACAACTATGCCTGGTGATTGCATTGTCCTCGAAATACCTTTTAATAGCACCTGATTTGATTTCACAAGCATCCAGTCAAAACACGTGTCTTCTGGATTTATTCAGCTGTGTAGAATTACTGTGCATCTTATTCCTATGTTGCTGCCTCTTACATCCTGATACTGGATATTGCAGAGCTCTGCAACTTTCATGGGCTCCAGAAAGAAATAAATTTTTTTAATCATTGCAGACTTCTCAAAGCCCAGTGTGTACTTTACATTCTGACAAATTTCTTCTTTCACTCTTGCAAATTTCCTTGGCTGTTCCAAAGAAACCTAAGACACAAAACACTCAATGAAAGCATGAAAATAGAATGTGAACAAGATGGAAATAGAGCATATGGTTTTATTCATAAATATCAAATAAGCATAATGATTTGTGACCTTCAAGATGATGTTAAAATGGTAATATAAATTTCTTAGAGCCTATATAAGGCCCACAAAAGCTTTTACTTCAGGCTTTCAATAATTACATTTATCTTAGAGGAAAATGTTAATTCCTCTGCTTTCAGCAAATCTGTTCCCTTTCTTATACTTGCATTTAATGGACATCATTAACAGCTGCTGTGTATAAATATTTACTCTATTTTGTTAGCATGGTATCCATGGAAATGATGTCTCTGATAGTATATTCTGGTTTTATGTCCTTCCTCTCCCCCACTAATAACTTTTGAAATTGCTGGCCAATTTTTGTGAAGGAGTAGAGGTCTTGGAAAATTCCTTAGCAAGGTCATGAAAACAGGCAGCTGGAGAGAGGATAAAGACTAACCAGACATCAAACTGAGCTCAGCTCAAGGCTCATAAGCAGACAGAAAACCATACTGTGCTGTTACCACTATACTTCACTTGTGTACTCCTCTCTTCATATTTTACTGGTGCCATATTAGCTTTAACAACCCATTGTCTCTTTCTTGTTTCATGTTCAAGGTCTATGAAAGGAGTGAAAAAACCAGGCTGAGCCCAGACAGCCTTGGCTGAAGTCTTTGGAAGTAATTTATGCACAACCAGATTCAATCAGATGTCTCATGGGTGAAACATCCAAAAAGCTCATCTCCAAAGGGGACACACTCCAGTGATTCACTAACAAACTCTTCTGCTATCTTTGTAGTAATATTAGGGTTTTGGTACATTGTCATTGGAGCAGAAACACCATAAGGAATCACTACCTAAAATAAAACAACAGTGTAATTCCATCTAATACTTACATAAGGCACTCTGCAGAATCCCACAGCATCTGACATATTTTAACAGATATTTGCAATGGATTAGAGTACAATGTGGAATAAGTGATAGTACTATGGTGAAAGAAGGAAAAAAGCTGCATAGAGAGGGGAGAAACAGCTTTGAGAGAGTCACCCAGCAGTTCACTGAGGGCAGCTACACAAGACGGGTTTAGGCATCTCAAATATTCTTGAAGAATTTACTAAAATGAAGGGTAATATAGAAAGATACAGCAACGCCTGTATAATAATTACCTTTGCCTTATATTCTGCTTGTAGTGGTTGTAGAAATGCTTATAAAAGTCTAGAATATAACCAAACCAAATAAAACAAACCATTAGCATAGGAAACGAAATGCTTTCACTATGCTCAGAAATAAGTGTGAACATGTCCTTACACAAATGTCCTAACACCATGCAATCTAAGGCCCAGTGCAGTGGTGGAAAACACAGAAATGAAGTTTTCAAGATACAGTTTCTGCTGGTGCACAAGGGCGAGCCTGACTCTTTCTCTGCACCAGAAAAGACAGAACCTGGCACTATCCTGAGCTAGACACACAACAAGTATTCCTGCAGACTGCACTGGAAGCTTTGACACTTTTTTGAAAAGTAGGGATACACATGCCCAAGTCCCACTTATTGTAGCTATTGTTTCATGTGGCTCTCTGCTCTGCATGACACCTACTGTGCCAGTCAGACACTGGCGCTTGTGTTTCTTTCGTAATAAAATGCAGAGTAAAATAAAACTCATGGCTTCAGTGTTTACCTAGTAGCATAACCTACAGATAAATGTTTCAAAGTCAAGTGCTTCTGAATTTGAAGGAAAATTTTAGCTTCAATCTTTCAGATTTATCTTTCTAAGGTTTTGTCCCCACCATGAAGTGTATGCATATACTAACTTCATGCAAATGTTGAGTTTCTTTCAAGAGAGATTTTAGGAGTTAGATCTTTGAGAAATAGTCAGAAATTTGACAATGCTGAATTTCTCCTCTGTAATTAAAAATATAAAACTTCTAGTAAGGGAAAAAAAAAGACTGTTTTTCAAACCCATCATTTGACAGTCCTAAAATTCTAACACCAACACTCTCATGATGTTGCATGATATAATGCTGACAAGCAAAATAATTTCACTTCAGGAGATTAAAAAGGAAAAGTTACAAACAAACTAACCAAAGCAAAAACCAAGCCAAAACAAAAGAAACCCCAAAGTTAAAAGATATCTGAGAATAAAAAAAGACAACAAGACAACATAATCCTATCAATGTACCATATTAATTTGAAATAATGTTAAGTAAACATTTTTAAGGATCTAAAACTCTCTGGTTTGAATGAAGTTAAAATTCTGAGCAATGAGGGATTTATATAAGAAAAGGAAAAGGAAAAAGAAAGCTATACTTTCTTACCAAGGATAGCTCTTTTTTTTTTTTAACCAATCTAAACTTTAGCTATGTACAAGAGAGTATCATTAGTATTTTTTATTTGAAAGAAACCTGGGCTGATCAAGTTGCTTTTGGAGTTTTACTGAAAATCATTCATTCCATAATTTTGTAAGTTCATGAATTCAAATTCAGAGAAAAAATTTAAGGTGAAATCTATGAAGTTAGCCAACTTGCCACTCAGTTACTAGAAATGTTATTCTTGGTTCCATAAGCAAAACCTAGCATTTTTGTAAGTTTTAAATAAACTAGATAAGTGAGCCTAGTAAAATTCATCACTTCCCAGAATCAAGAGAGATTATGAACGCCAGTATAACACATTTAATAAAAGATAAAAATATTCCAGGGATCAGACATATGCTGAGCTGGATTTCATTTACACAGTTTTGCTGATTCTTAGTTCTCAGCTAGTGCTAATTTACATTACTTCATTATTTCAATGGAGCAATGCTTTTTATATACTGATCATTTGTTATACAATGCTTTGATAAATACTTAATGGGGATGTCTCAATAAAGTAATGTGAAAGATTTACCTTACTAGTTGAGTACATTGTATATAATGGACAAGGAAAAGTACTCTAACCAGAGGACAGATCCAGAATTAGACCTTTCTGACTGAAATTTAATTTTAAACAGTTGCATTCTGTTTACACTTTACAGGATTATAGTAAAAGGCTGCATGAGCAGAAAACATTTTTTCCCAGAAGGCACAGCTCTTTTATTATACAGTCAATTATGCTTTCAAAATATTTCCTTTTTACAGTTTAGTTTGGTCTAAACCAGCCAGGAGTAATGTCATAAGTGAAATTTAACTGCAGTCAGAACCATGGGAACATTGTATATGGAATTGTACATCTAAGAGAGAAAAAAGTCTGTCATTGGAGGACAGTTTTTATTCTCCTGAGTAATTGGCAGATCCCCTTTGCTCTTCAGCCAGCACATTTTTTTTTCCTGCTCAATGAATCTGTTGCTTTAGCTTCCCCGTTCACAGCTCCCTGTACACATCACTAAAGCCCGATGCATTTTGTAACAACAAAGAAAAAACCAAAACAAAATGAAATTAAAATTAAACAGTAAGAGGGTTGGGGTTTTTTAGCCAAACTAAAAGCAGGTTCTGGCCTCTAAAATGCAGTATTTAGCAATGATTTCTGGAAAATCCTTCCAAAGAGCCTAACTTTTAGTTTAGGGACCTCATGTCTAAAATACACATGGTATTTAAAGGAGAACAGGGATCTTTAATCACAGAGATGAATTAATATCTCTGACTGGTAATACGGGTATTTCCAGAGCTCGAAAAGCAATATTCCAAGCCCAACTACCACTCTTAGAGGAACAGGTAATATATTCAAACATTGTATCTTCCTTGATTAGGCCCATCGCATCCTATTCTATTTCTGCCACACATTTTAAACCGGGGGCTGATATATGTGCTGTTTTCTGCTCTCTTCTGTAATTGACTGACAATTTGTGGGAGTTCCTATGCATATAATCATACAGCACTAACAGCACTAGAAGATACCTTGCTGATTGATAGACTGTCCAGAAGTTCATCATGAAAAAGCCTGCCACTAAAGACACTGAAGGTAGAAGCTAAAAGCTATTCAAAGTTATAGAAATAAATACCTTAGTTGCATCTGTTTCAAATTTTTTTCATCTATAAGACACGTATTTTAAGAATTATTTCTGTTCCCCATCTTCCTGATAGCATTTTTGTACTGATTTTATTTTAATAACAAGTATTTTCACTTGATCAAGCCATATATATACAGCTCAAATAGCTAAAATATGGCACATTCAACATTTTGGAAAATATTTTAGAAGTGCTCATGGCCTGAAAATCATCTGAATAGAAATCACAGGTTAGCCTTCTAAGCAGTGTGAATCTTATGTTTATCCAAAGCTTTTCTACAGTTTCTGAATTTCATCATTGTCCAACACAGAATCATAACTGCAAGGAAAAAGTAGACTCTGCGTTCTTTTTTTGCTTTCACTTCTGCCTGTAGCTGGATCAGAAATTGCAGAAAATGATGTCATTTTTTCTGCTTCCAGAAAGAGCTTTAAGATCATTTTTGGTGCCAATTATTTTATTATTTTTTCATTCTTATTTTTGCAATAGACTTAATCATGCATCTGATTTTAAAAGTCAAATTAAATGCATTTTTTCAGGTAAGAAATCAACTTTTCTTTGTGCTTTTGAAGGGTATTATTGATAGTAAGCCTAAGTATCAAGGAGAAGTCATACTTACACTATGAATTGTGTCAGGACAGCAGTGTGATCTAACTTGTAAAGGGCAATAGTGAAAAGTAGTGCAGATTAATGGTGCAGTTTAATTGAATACTTGTTATTTCCTGATTTTTTTAAATTGTGTCATTGTGCTCAAGAGGATAGTAGGACCAGTGTGGGGTTCACAAAGCCTGACAACATGGGTCAGTCCCATCAGTTTGGGTGAAGAGGAATTTCCAAATAAACATGGGAAATGATCCTTCTTTTGCACAGCTGAAAATCCCACTGACACCTGTGGGAGCCAAGATACCTGGACCTCAGGCATTACACTGCAAGGAATGGTGAACAGGATCTTAGCAGGAATCCAGAGAGGGAGGGGAAAGGAAAATCCAAAAAGATTTAAAAATTATTTGTACCTAACCATGAGGAATGCTGGTTAGGAGAATACTTCCTTCTCTGTAATTTGGAGGAAAGTGAATATTTGGGAAAGACTGAAAAGGATGTGGTTGCAGCAGTGGGGAAAGCAATGCCCAAGCACTGCAAAATCAAAAGAGGTTGATTCTGGGACATATGTAAAGTGGGAAATGACAAAAAGAAAAGACATTGGCATCCAGAGAGGGTACAAAATGGCATATATATATATATAGCATTCAGATATTGCAGATATTTCTGTTCTTTTTACATATTAATGGAATAAATCCTAGGAGAATAAATGTCACAAAGCTACTTACAGAATTTTCTTCCATTGATTCGTATTACATGATTTATCATCTTCAGTAATTAAGCATGAGTAGAAATTTGATAGGTAAATTTTGAAAGCCAGAGAAAAACAAACATCTGCTGTTAATTTCATGTCACTTTTAGAAAGACATGAAAAGAATGAAAGCCAAGGTGGAAATCTTCTGCTCATGTTCATGTTAACATGCTGCTTACAAACAGAAGAGCAATACAGGTCTTAATCAGAGTTGAAAAGCATGAAATACTAAAAGTTCTTGAAGGGAAGTGGCCCAACCAAAATTAGCACTGAGGGGTAACAATACAAAAGTAGGAGACAGTTCCTGGAGTTTCTGTCCTGCATTGATACAAAAACATTTTGGTAAAAGAGAATTGTGACAAAAAATGCAAGTACGGTGCTGAAATTCAAACTGCAGATTTACCTGTCTTAAAAACTAATTCTGAAGCAAATCTTCCTGCACACCCAAACAAAAATGATCAGCAAAATTTTTAGCTGTTTCAACTGTACTGCAAGGACGTGTTTCAACTGAGAAATTGTGTTTAAAATTTTCCAGTCAGTTCTGATCAAAATATTTCACAGGCAATAAAAATAGGTGGGTTCCTTAAACTAACACCAACGTTCCAGCTGAAAATCACTGTCTCTTCATGAATTAAATGATAATACACACAAAAGCTAGTTGATCACTGTAATGTGGGACTGATTTTTTTTCCAATGAAGTACATTACAGCCCCAGAACAGATGGGAATGTTTCACATACCTACCTGGAACAGAAATAATACTGCAGTAGACAAGGTCCTGCAGGAAGCAAGGAAACAGTAAATTCGTCCTTAAGTCAGAGTCTGAGGGAAGCAGCCTGCCTGAGAGTCTCTGATTTGGAAGAGATGATGATGTAAAAGTTGAAAGAATCCTGAGAGAGGTCCTAGCAAGACACACACTTAGAAATTCCGGGTTTTCATTGCAAGTGATATGGGGGTAAATACCAATGAGGCAATGGAGAACTTGATCACATCCTTAATCCTGTCACCCTATTCAACCTCTGTAAATTAATTCCCCCACAAAGTAAACAGTGTTTAAATGAGGTTTTTGGTTTTTTCATATTTTGTTTTGTTTTGTTTTGAAATTAGTTTGTTTGTTCGTTTATTTCCACATACAAAGTAACGTGTTCCAAAGGAAGTAAGTTTTAATAATACTAACAAGAACCCAGTATTTTCAGCTGTGGCTGTGAATGGACTGGACCCCATTACACTACAAGCTAGCAGGGAGTCAGGGGGTCTGCTAATCCCTGCTACAACCAGGTCAGCTTTCCACTCTATTGCTGGATGCTTCCTGCAGTTTAGCTGAAATCTACCATTCTTTTTCTCTTTCAAGCTCTTCCAAGCATTGAAACCAAATCAAAATATGCTTCTTCAGGCCCAGTTTCTTTCCAACCCAACTGAACAGTCAATACTTGATTGTAGCAGGGGCAAAATCTATGCCTTGTTCTATGAATTACATTTCCTCATTGTTATATTAGAAGGCGAAATTCACAGAATAATCCTACCTCCACTATGGTTTACCTATTAAGGAAACAACATGGAAGAGGATTGTGAAGCATTCCAACATTGTTAACTAGTCAGGGAAAATGCAATGTTAAGAATCAAATCTAGACAAAGTGCATAGTTCGTCTAGTTAAACAAGTTGCATCTCCTGAAGCCCCAGGAGGTTGTGAGCTGCATGTGAAGAGAATTACTGTTTATCATCAAGTCTTGTTCTCACTGAAGTCACCGATACTGATGGGTGCTGACTCTGGGGAACAGAAAAACAGACTGTTGTTAAAATTGTTTGTGTATTGTTGCTGTTGTTTCATTTCTTTCACTTTTAAAAAGATTACTTTCTGTAAAAATAAAAAACCCTTCCAAAACCGCATCTTTTCACTGTTGCTTCGTGAGTCACACCAGATAATGAGCCACAGACTCAATATATATACTTGGCTTTAAGCATTGGTTAACAAGCTGTTACAACACATCATTTATACAATGATCTGTTTAATACACTACAGCTATAAAATACTTGTCAATTAATAGACTTTAATGACTGACCCAGAACACCAGTATCCAAGTCTTTCATATCTTTTTCAATGTTCTCCTACACTGAACTTTTAGGGAAATTAGCTTGTATAACCTTCACATTTTGATCTGTGGCCTGCTCTGTAACTAAAGAAAAACCCCAAACCAAAGACCAACCAAACCCAAAACCAAAGACCAACCAGCCAAGAAAACCTGTTTGCATCTACTGAGAAACTACTACTACTACTCTCATTGTAATAAACAATGAGAGAAACAACCAGATATCTTGCTAAGTAACATCCATCATATAGCAAGCAATTATTTCAGCCGTCTTACTATAAGAAATAATACAGCACAAGCATAACACTCTTACTCTACCCCGTTGTTTTCAGGTAAATGGCCTGGCAAATATAGGATGAATTTACGCCCTGAAATCAATGGAAATTTTTTTACAAAAGCTAAGCAACATTTAGTCCTTCAGTAAGGTAAAACAACACAAATACAGAAATAAGCCACACAGGACTTCTTCCTCTTGCTATCATAATATTTATAGATGACACTGACAGTATATGTTCAACAAATGAATGTGGATGCCAGATCCCCTACACAAGCACAGCTTTGCAGAACAGTTTAAAAGAACTTTGATGGATAAGTTAAGCAAGTGGAACTTATCTTTTTATACAAGAGGAGGGGTAAACAAGGATGTATGGGATGCAGCATCTTCTACATTATTTTTTAAAAATTCCTTGCCTGTTTTGACATTTGCACTCTCATAATCTGAACCTTTCTCGGGATTTTGCTGCACTAAAAAGCATTTTAGGGAGGCTATAGCTTAAATTTTACAAAGTCAATTAGAAGGGAAAGGGAAATGTGTGCGATTTTTCCAATGTCATTTCTATGTGGGAGGGGAGCCCAGCTGTACATTGCCATTTTTCTCAACAGTTGATTTATTGCTGTTCATATTTTCAATGCAGTTTCATGAGGAAAAGAAGTAGAAAGTCCTATTTACTCATTTTTAAA
This sequence comes from Acridotheres tristis, assembly GCA_037013685.1. Classification (NCBI taxonomy): domain Eukaryota; kingdom Metazoa; phylum Chordata; class Aves; order Passeriformes; family Sturnidae; genus Acridotheres; species Acridotheres tristis. The sequence continues at coordinate 41,070,372 of CM072919.1, read as the reverse complement.
GGCAAGGGTCTCCTTTAAAGAGGCCCTCTAACTAGATGTTCACATTGTAAATTTTTGCTACTAAACCTGCTTTCAAGTTTTATGAGTAACCTGAAATCCAGATGAAGTTTGCTAAAAAAGTGACAGGCAAAGCCTGGAAATGTCAATAGAATATCAGATTGCAGGGTCTCTGCAAGTGGCAGGAATTCAGGTGCATACACATGGCAAAAAGTGCATACAGCTTTCGGGAAAATGTCTCTTGCTGGTTTATATTCTGATTTTATCATAGAGAAGACAGAAAGCAGTGCCTTGAATAGGAATCAGACTCGCTGAATTATTACTCAGAAATTTTGTCTTATCCATCAGTGCTCATTTGCTAAGAAGGGGCCTTGTGCCAGCTCCTGCAGGAGAGCAAGGATGCAGAAAGCTGGCTTTGAGTCCAGCAGGCCAATTTGCAACAAATCAGAACTTCTGCCAGAGGATTCTCCCTTCCAGTTGTTCCTCTTTGCCCCTCTAAGCTCTTTGCAAACTGAAAATCTTGACCACCTTACACTACTCAAGTAATGCAGTTTGAGGAAACAGCAGGCACACTGACTGCAGATCTGAAATGTGGGTTGCATCTTGCCTGCAGTTTTAGAGGACATCTGTCTCCATGACAGAAGAAAGGAGGAAGGAGTGCCCTTTTTCTTGCCCTCTTTCTAAGCTGCAGTTCTGTGTATGAAAGGGACAAAACATCCTTTGAACCTTCAACCTATAAAAGCAACTCTAGTGGCAAATGACCCCGTCATGGTCCCAGGCTGGGCGAATGGTGAAACTATAAATAAAAGGACATTGTGAGTGTAAATGCAGTGAGTGGGAAAGAACAGAGCAACAGCTGGAGCAGACACCTACAGTGACCTTCTGATTGAAGAGCTCTATAAACAAAATGAGATGGTCTTAAAAAGTGTAGTGACGTTGTGGCCATCTTTATCGTGGGCAACGAGAAGGGCAGCCAAAACTAGAGCAACATAAAAATGGGGATCAAACAAGCCATTTGGACTTTCTCTGCAACTCCTTGTCTGTACAGAACTGTACGGCTGCAAACATCACTGCCAGCCAACAAACAAGTACTCCAGATGGCTTTCCTCTGTCTCTTTTGAGAATAAACCAATATATTAAAAAACAATACAACTCTCACGCTGACAGATGAATTATCCAGGGATAGCTCTTCAGAAAATTATAACAATTCTGCAAAAGACAGAGCCAAAAACCAATTTCCAACATTTCTTACGTCTCTCCCTCTCTGTGACAAGGATTTATGACAGTCTTTGAAGATACATGCCATAACATTTCTTTTTAAAAGTCCAAAGTGCCCTGGAAGCAAAAAACCTAGCTTTTCAAACACCAGGACAGGTTATTGTCTTTTATTTTAATTTTTTTGTTTGTTTGGTTGGCTTGTTTTTTTTTTAAATAATGAAGTAAAAAATAATTTAAGGAAAATTAAAACTGGAACCAAGTAGGTTAATTCAATGTCTTGCAAGATGTATCACTAAGACTCTCACATCTAAGTCGTTCTGACCTAGGAATCTACTTGTCAGATAGGATAATGTGCTGCTTTTCGAAATTTACCAAAAAGATAATAAATCAGAATGAAGCATGAAGTTGTTTATGATATACAGCATTCCAGAATCGCTCCCCTCCTAATCAGATAGTTCAGAGAGTTATGAAGATGTTCTGAAAGTCACGGTAGCAAAATGAATGCCCAAGTGGCACAAGAACTGATCTTTGTAGAAAGACCTTCTTGAAGTACTGCAGCAACATTTGAATACAAAGAGAGAAGCACTAAGTCTAAGATGGTGTTCATATTCAGTGGAAATTTGCAGGTAGGAGAGCAAATTGAGGAGTTTACCTTTAGGGATAAGCAAGACAGACACAACAGACATTATTTTCAGCCTTTTAGAATGCAGAAAGGATGTGCAAAATGAATTGATTTATGCTAGTCAGCAAATTCACTGTGTTACCTGGTTATTTCTTGGAGCAGGCAGGATGAGAAGCAGAGGACACGGCAGAGCAGAATGGAAACTGAGCCTATAGCAGGGAGGACAGCTGAATGAATTCGCATCTTCACAGGTCTTTGAGGCAGCAAGGTATATTTTGTCCTGGGCTGTGTGGGTTCCTTTTTTACTTCACGACTTTATTTTATATTAGCAGGCATAATTTCTGTATAGCTTCCTGCATCACCAAATCCAAATTCATTAACTGTGTGCTCTGCTAATCTAAAGTGCTAAAGCTGTATTTTTATTGTATCTGAGGATCACACACCTTATTTTCCACTAAAAAAAAATTCTAATCCTCTGGTATAGTGGTTTGATCAATGTTTCATAACCATAGTACTAAATGAGTTAAATGAGCAGTATACCTGCAGTAGTGATTCTGTCTGCCCTCTGTAACACCTACTTTGGTATTTTTCTATCGCATTTTAAAAGAGCTTTCTAATCTGAATGAATGGAAATCTGGTTTTCAATTCCAGCATGTCTTTAGAGAAATGTTTTTCTTACTGTGGATTTAAGCCAGCTCCAGCTCTCAGTGCTGTTGTCAGGCACACCTGTGGCCCACAGAACATGGAAAGCCAAACATTGAGATGTCTGTAATTATTCACAGTTTAGACCCTTTTAATTTATAGCACTCAGTATCCAAACAGATGTGGCAGTATAATTAAGCAAATAATACAATCATTTTGAAAATGGGGCAAGTCTTTTCAACATACTGTCCAATGGACTGCAAAGAATGTATGGTATAGATATTGAAAGACAAAAAAGGAAACAAGAGTAATTTGTCCAGAGCTCCCTGCTGATTTTAGTTCCTCCACATCAGATACTCTATGCTTTACATTGCTGTATTTTTCTCTCTTTTCCTTTTGTTTGTGCCATCTATTTGTTTTTAAGATACTAATTTCCGATCTGAGACAGTAAATAACAGATGACTCTGGACCTCATCCAAAATGTGCTGAAAACATTTGAAAGACCTCACTGGGATTTACCAGCAATTTGAGCAAGCTGTGGGAAAGGCTATGCCCACAGCCAGGTGGAAGAGTGTCTAAACATCCTCAGTGTAGCCTGGCTCCTGGGGTCACACCACACACCTCCCCGCACCTTGGATTACATGGATAACACTGCTGCTCCTCAGGGAGGCTTGAAGCTGCCAGTGAAGAAGTGAAAAGCTGCGGGTGTGTGCAGAAAGTGTAGGAGTGTTTGCAGGACAGGCAAGGCCTTCATTACATGCTGCTACACCGTGCAGTGCAGTGTGATCTCAGTTAGGAAGGAGTCCAATGGGTGACCTTGTAATCAGTGTGGAGTGTGGAGGAATTTACAGCTTTCCTCATCAGATACCCCTTTTTCCAAGAGAAATCGAGTCTATCCCGCCCCACAAAAAAAAAAAAAAAAAAAGAGAATAGAACATATTGAATAGAAAGTTTCTGGGTCCATTCCATGATTTTGACAGCTGTAGGTTGAAAATTTGCTGATATTTTCACCCAAGTCTGCCACATCCCTGATACACATACTGCTCTCTTAGGTAAGTATCTGGGACCTGACACTGTGTTGGACTCAGCTGCTAAGTCTTCTTAAAGACAAGTCTTTCCAACTTGTATAGATATAGTCTTGGGGTGACACATACTTTAAAATATGTAAATCAAGGAATCTGCTGGATATAAGCCATGTATAGAAAAAGAGATGGTGGAAAGAATGATTTTCATTATAGCAATCTGTAAAGTTAATGGAGGATAAAAAACTCATTTGACTCCTAAATAAATTCTAACTGTCAGTCTTAAAGTATTTATACAAGACATTCACCAGGATTAATGGCTAATTTCCTTTGAAGAAAAGAAAGGGAACATTAATTCTAAAGGCACTCTATTTAACTGTTTCATCAAGAGCCAAATGTAATTTGAAAGTCTTAAAAAACCAACCAACCAATCAACCAAAAACAAACCTGGTACTTTGATTTTGTTTTTAGTCTTCCTCTGCTCAATTCTAAGAACAACTTTAAAGGTAACTTATTTATCTGTATTGACAGATTTTTAAGGGCAGATAAAGACAACAAAGAGCATACATTCCTTTTTTTAGCCCATTACACTCTTTGAAACAAAGCGTATCTTTTTAGAGTGATCCATGTCTAGAAGGGCTCAAGAGACACAGAAATATAAAAAAGTTTTTAGCATTGGAGCAATACTTTGAGGTATAGCTATAGCAATATCCAGCAGCCTGCTGTGCTGGATACCAAGGGAAAAGACTTGCAGATCCCTGTAAAGCCAGCCTGGGAGGATGAGTTTGAGACAAACACTTGCCAAATTCAGTTTTTCAAAAGTTCTCCCTATCATCACTAAAGTTAATCTATCTCTTGCCAGGTACAAGAGAGGAATATAAAGCTCTTAGGAAACAGTAAGGCGACAAGAATCTTTCCAATTTTTACAGTTTTGCAAAACCAGCGATAATGAATTTTTAAAATGGTTTTCATTCACCTGTCAGTTGCCTAATGGATAAATAAGAGATGTTAAAACCAGGCCAAAAATTATGAGTCTTCTAGAGACTTCCAAAATATTTCCTTCACTGTATAATCTTGGACTTTTATAAGAAAAATATACTGGACAACAATCAAATCCTAATAATATAAAAAAAATAATTTGAGCCAACTTCAAATTAATTAAAGTCTTTGGGGACTGAAAAACTACATGAAATTTCTTAGAAACACATTTTTATTTTTATTTGGGTTTGGGAGCCTGGTCTTGTTGCTGTCTTTCTAGTAATTTTACAGCATCACCTTCAATCATAATTTTTTTTTCTTGAGGAAGTACATTAAGCCTATTGAATTGAAGGCCTGACACCTAGAAAATATTTGGACTTTATCAATTTTTATTTAGAATAAATTAAATCTGGTGCTGGTTAGATGGATAAATTTTAATTGCTTTTTTCTAATTTTTTAATTAGTTGCAAGTTCAAAAGAAAAAATATAACTAAATCAAAGAAAAAAGGTGACTTATATACGCAAATACTCAAAATAGAGTCACAAAAATGTACATCCACAAACATGCTGGCAATAGCTGGGATTCTATAGCTGCAAACACTATTTAACATAAAGATCCATTTATGGTCAGTTCGGCATCCCCATGTACAGAACAAGTGCAGAACAAATAGAGAATGGTTTTCTCCTGTTTTCCTGAGGCTTCCCATTCCCATCAAATTTTTGGGCAAAGTCTGGGAAATGATCATGGCCCCAGTTTTTGAAATGAAGTTATTAACAAGTGTCAGCTGAACTGAGTGTATAATAAAGATAAAACTAAAACTAGAAAAATGTCATGAGAGAAAGGAGAAAGAGAGCTAAATTAGCTATCACAAAACATAAAGCTCATGTCATCTGAAAAAACCTTCAGATTTGCTTAGAAGAAGAAATAACTGCCAAAGGCAGTTACCCACTGAAGATCCATTCATTTCTAGAGCAGACTCCTTGCAACACTTTCTTCTTAAAACTATTTGAGGAAACAGTTTGTCCTGTTGGGTTCTCAGGAAACAATGCAGAGAATGTTAAGAAATAACCTTTGTTCAAAAACTTTCTGCATCAAGAGTACAAGGGGATGATGCCCTGCATCAGCTACAAGCATTTGCATTTTCAGCCTTTCTCACAATTCTGTTTCTTGGAGATCCTCTAACATAATTGATCAGGGATCCAAAGACACCTGCACAAACTTGGGTGCTTTGGAGTGTCAAAAGTCTGTTTTAAGTACTTTACTTGAAGTGCTAATGTAGAGAACTGTAATTGCTTACATATTGGTAATTTTCCTTTGTCTGTAAGGAGTGTGACGGAAGGCATTTTCAATCAGAGATATGGTCTCTGTTTCCAGGGTAACTTGCTTCTTTCTGGCATTTGGGAGTGTTTGGATAGGGCTTGTTTAAAGTTTTTGCATCTTCGGACCCAAAACCAATTACCAGCCATGAAATACACAAAATTTTAAAAAGCTCTAATTATAAAAGGATTCTTACTGCTACGTTGCATTGTATTTCACCTGAAAGCACATGTTTAGGGCAATCTTATAAAAGTGTTACCTATCAGGTGAGAGGAACCTCTCTTGCTGCTGCGCACCAGGCTAAGCAGAAGGATAAGGCATTTCTCAAGTCAAAGGAGGCCACATACCTGACTAACATCTTTTGCTTCCTCACCCACAAGAAAATGTGCATCCTTTCCAGAAATAGGTTTTGTAGGGCATTGTAATTACCATGAGATACAAACAGACCCTCAAAACAAACAAAAAGAATTGTGCTTAGAATTCCCTGGCCACCTGCAGGAAAAGTTAAATCTGGTCTATTAATTCAAATGATGGTAACTTTTAGTGTTGATGTCTTTAGCACAAAAAAAAATTTCCTAATATACAAAGGCTTTGAATGGTGTTTCCATTCACAGTAAAGAATAAGCACTGGCTGCCAGCACTGTGTAATGGGAAGCTGCATATGTTAGGAAATCCTGACTCCCAGTGGCAAAGGCATAAAATGCTCCCGAGACTCAGTCTACCTAAATGTAAGATTATTACCAACTTCAGCCGTAACAAATCATGGCAACTAAGCATTTAGAAATAGGGCTAATGATTAAAAAAAATCAAGCAGAATCAGCACTCTGAAATCTCAAAAATTTTAAACCTACGTTAAATGAGTATTAATGCCCTGTGTATTTTCTAGCATGTTTTTACAGCTCAGTCTGAATTGATTTTTTAAATAATAAGCTTCATGAAAGGCAAGATATGTTTTAAATTCAAACTATGCATGTGACTGCTACATTTACCTTGACCAATTTGTTATATCCGGCATGGGTCATTAGATGTAATAATTTAAAATCCTTAATAATGTTTTGTGGAATCTGTAGTCGCCTACAGTAATTTTCTACTTCCTAGAAAAGAGATTATTCTCTCTTGTCTAGGACTGCACTGATATGATCTGTGTCTCACCTTTTATTTTTCTTTAGCTGGGATTCAGAGCTGTAGGGTCCCTATGAATCAAAGACTCATTCATTCTGATTCAAATATTTCAACCCTGTTCTTGGTCCAGCAGGCCAGAACTCAGACGACAGGGCAGGATGATCTTGCAATTTTTCTGCTAGCTCTGTGTGCTCTGTGCAATGCAAGTAGAATAGTAGTATTTCCAGGAATACTAGTATTTCCAGGAATGAATCCAAGATCAAGTGGAGAAAAGAGAATACTTTGCAACCAGAGCAGGAAAACTCAGATCATATTTAACAGGTGCTATACCGCAGGTAATACTACACAGAATTTCAGGACAAGAAATAAATATTTAAGATTCGAGGAGCTAATAAATTAGGAAATGAATGAATCTCAGTTTAATGAAGCCTGTCTCGAAATGGTCTGCTGAAACACTAACTGAGCACAAGCACTGTCCTGACTTACAAGAGAGTGATGAACTATCAACAGTAGCAAGAATGGCAACCATATGAGCCAAAACACACTCTGCTTATACCCTGACATCACATGAGAAGTGTGAAGGAGCCAAGCCATAAATCTCAGAGGATGCCACAGCCTTGTCCATAAACCCAATATGTCTGAGGGACTATGTCAGTAACAGATGATAAAGCAATCTGTAGTTACTACACCATTAAAGCAGAATAAACAAGACTACATCTGTATCTGAAATGCTAATCCTTGGGTAGAGATGTGACAAACCAGCAGCAGACTCACAAATGACTTGCTTTTGTTTCTTCTTGTACGTGTGGTGAGTTTAAACCCTATCAGCCATGGACCAAGTGTAACAGAAGCCTGGCTTTTCAAGTATACATATGCAAACTACATCCAAAATTCCAGTACTCTGACATCACAACAGTCAGTTAAAAGGCCAGGGTCTTCACCCTCAAGAAAGCCAGTCATTCAAAATAATTCATCTACTCAAAATACATGTAGAGCCTTTAGGGAAGCCCAGATATTCATTCAGAAGAGGGTAAGCTCTAGCTACATGCGTGCTTGTCTCTCAGTACAAGATTGTGAAACTAAAGGTCTGTGTCCTGGCATCAACACAGTAGTGCTCTGAGACCTCATGGCTGCCAGGTTCTTCACACACCCCCGGCAGCTTTTGAGCTTAAGAGACTTTGCAGAATCCTGTATCTAGGCATAAACCTTGGAAACAAGAATATGGAATCTGTTTATACTGTAATCTCTCTCTGGACCTCAGTCTGCTGAGTTTTACCCAACAAACCACCTACTGGGATTTCCACATAAAACTGAACACAGGAAACCACATTCCACTAGCCTTCCAAAACACAAAACCTGCTCTCCTCAGAATCCCTTAGCATACACTACTAAGTGTGGAATCCTTAAATTAGTTTTGAACTCATTATCAGCCCACGCCTGAGCTCAGAAAGAAATTCAGCACTTAACATCAGATCGAATACTCTAAAAGACTGTGTCAATCAAACAAGGCTTGCCTTCACATCAGCACATAACCCCAGAGAAACCTACACCTGAAGAACATCAGAGAATTTTGTACCCTGACATCCAAGCAGCAAGACAGCAGTTCTGAGCCAGAAACTCTGAAGGCACACAAACATTCAAACAGCAGGATCAGATTTATTTATCCACAAGCTACACACAAGTGCGTGCTCCTATTACAGCCAGCAAGATGATGTGCCAAGCTATGAACTCATGTGGTGTGGGCTTGGGATCTGTCCCACAGAGCAGTAGCTGAGCACAGCTTCAATCAAAGAGACCACCTGGAGAGGATGGTACATCTCAGCATGGAGAAAGATGACTCTCAGTCATCCCACACATGCCAAAAATAATGAACAAACGTTCCACAAAATCTATCCAGCTCCAGCCAAGCTTAAAAGAAAAAAGGCAGTAGCGAGTTTACTCTTTCTTATGGCATAATGCAGCAATTCATATGTTGTAGCTGGCTGTTGCTGGTGAAGGGAGCCTCCATGAGACCCTGAAACTGCCCAGGCAGTTCTTGGCAACAAGGCACCTTTGCAAGCCTTGCCTGGATAGGATTCAGGCTCACGATGTGCCTTTTGAGCCAGCAGAGGAAGAGATGGAGAAATGCAGACTGGATGGTTCCATAGAGTTTATTTCTTCTATGAAGGAGGTCCAGTCTAGCAAATCCAACTGGGTGGGGTCTCTAAGGGGTCCTTTATAGGGTTTAAGGGTTTTACATTTTGCAGCAATAAACAAAGGAATTCTATAACTAACCAATCTACAAAGGACTTTAGGGGAAAAGGGACCAATTATCTAAGAGGAAAGTGAACCACTAATATTACAGAAAGATAACACAGGGGTCTACAAGGGGGACGAGATGCTTCTTGGTATTAGTCACTCTAAGCCAACAATTTCTTATCTTTAAGGTATCGTCTTCCATGGGGCCCTTTCCAGGGACTTAGAGAGGGTCTCTGCTTCAGAAATGGTTTCTGCTCCCTCCACGGCTGGCCATTTAATGAGATTTACTCTTGCATAACCCATACAACACAAATGAAGCAGAACAATGACAGAGGCTCCAATCTAGATATTCACACGTTCTTGCAGCATGGATAAAATATCACCACGTGCTCACAGAGGAAATTAGTTCAGCAAGCTGCATAAACAGAAGACTTCACCCAGAGACATGATAACAATGTTTAGGCATTTTTGATGCCTGCTCTTCTTGTATTTATCCCATCTCATTCACCCTGACCTATGTATTCATCAGACCCTTCCCATCTACTTATTAATACTGCAACTCAGTGAGTAGCCAGGAGGAAGCATTTTCCATTTTCTCCCATGGGATTTTTTCACAACTACAACAAATGTTAAACTCTAATACTCGGTATTGGTCATTGAGCTTCCTACAGTCAATGTTGTTTCAAAAGTAGCGACTGTATTGCCACTCCCAGTAATGGAAGCCATAAGGTATGTAGGTGATTAAACAATGCATAAAGAAAAGACTAGTGCAAAAATCCTGTAAATCAATAAAAGTTTTTTTTTCTCTTCCTGTGAAATACATTTTACAATCTGTGAGCAGAAGGCATCATATCTAGGTTCTTGCATGTTGCAGGATGTCCTTTGTCACCCGCTCACCTCAGCCCTGAAGACAGGAACTTCTGATTCATTGCTGTTTAGCTTCTACAAATGGAGCCAGTTTAGGAGAAAATGTACTGTTCAGTCACAATCAGCAATAGCAAGGCTGGTACAACAATACAAGGCCATCCTGTAGCACTGACTACCATGGGTGAATAGAAAGTTACTGCTGCAGGGACTCAGCACAGCAGTGGATACAGGGACAGCACAGAGATCCTCTTCCTCCTGCAGCCTCCCAGAGCTCCTGATTCTGAATTAAACCATTAGGACACCTTATACTTTCCATAACTTGTAGTTTATATTAATTTGTACAACTTTATCCCTTATTGGACAAAACTTTCAAAATGTGTTTGCAAATGTAACAGCTAGAAAATGAAATTTTGTGGGTTAGTACTGGACCAGCCCATTGCAGATCAGCTGTGAAACTGGAAAAAAAGGGACAATTTAGGAGACTTCTTTCTCTGGACAGACAATAGGCCTTCTTTTGAATCACTTTAGTTCCCCGGTTTGATAAGACCACTGAAGCCTGGATGACTTTCTCTGAAATGCAGCACTGGTTTCCTTTCAGAATCTGATTAATGCTATTCTGGTTATGCAGGAGAGAAAGATTAGGACTTTTTTGTGACAGTAGCTTTGAATTCTAGAATAATTTTACTAATTTGAAGACACTGATGGAGGGATTGCAATTGTCATTTTGTTAAGATAAAATGAAGTGTAGGTAATCTATTTTACTGGGAAGAATATGCTTTTCCAGTCTCATCTCCTGCTCCTGTGATCACTGGAGAAAGCAAAAATGATACAGATTACATTTGGAGCTCTACATTTGGTTTAGCTTCTTCTCTCTGAATCGTTTAATCTCCATCATCGGCTTTTCTTGAACAATACAACCTAAATTTCTCCACTGAAGAATAGAATCAATCTTTTACATTTTTTTCCTTGTGACCTATGCATCTCTTAGTTCATTCAGCACTTGCTATCTTCAAAGCAGATCTCTCCTCAGGGTAGCCCATGTGGTACAGGAGGTAGTTATTACTCCCATTTTCAGCAATGTCAAGGAGCAACGAGTCAATTGCCAAAAAGCTTGGCAGAATTTTCTTCCATATATGTATTTTCACAAGTCCTGTTTTCCAAGCTTTGAATTTATATGCTGGTGGCAGAATGGTAGGAGATAAAGACTAACTGGTAATTGAAATTGATACAATTTCTCACACAAGATTTCTGTCTGTAAGGAAAGATCACATCAAACTTGCCACTATCTATAAAATGCTCCTCCTTCAGAGCTGCACTACTGTTTACTTTTTTTACTGTTTTACTGTTTACTTTTGGATTTAATCTTACTGTGAAAATAAACAAGTGATGGCATTTGTAAAGTACACTGAACTTTAAATACTATGCATATAAATACCAAAGAGGAACTATAGAAAGAAAAATCCTTAACATCTTAGAAATACAGAAGAAATAAAGTAGCAAAGCACCAAAGCAGTTCCAAGGTAAACCTGATAAGTTTTACAGCAAATGAAAAATTAGTCAGTATACAAAAATGTGGATTAAGGGCTTCTGTGTTGCCAGAGACGCAGAAAGCAAGGTATTTTTGAACGGTTAGATGTTGCCAACAGAAGAGCAATTACTCTCTCATTTCAGAGGGAAATGAGATCCAGTGAAGAAGCGCTGGATATTTTGTTTCCTAATACACCTGTAGATGAAGAGCGAAGAGTCTGTTGAGAAACAAACTTCCACATGCCAACTTTAATTTTCATGATTTTCAGAATTTCATGTGCCACATGACACTGCAAATTATCTGAGCCTTATGACTTTTACTGGGGCCAGAAGACTTTGTTTATAAAAACAGATTATAAAGGTCCATTGAAGGAAACAAGTATTCCAACCTTATGTGGAAAGAAAGATTTTACACAGAAAGTTCCACATGCTGTTCCTCAACTCATACACAGAAAATGAAGTCCTCACTTAAATCAAAATGAGGCCTATGCACTGCCTTAGAAGTACCTGCTATTCAGGCAGGTCCTCTACACAGGAATGGATTTAATTTCTTAATCCACTATGAGATGCGGTTATTAAACACATATTTAATCGTTAATGATATATTTAATAGATGTATTTTATATATTTAATAATTTTATATATTTAGTCCCATCAAATCTAATGCAGGAAAAAAGAATCAAGCACAAGTCTACTGTTCAGGTAATTTCTTAACAACAAGCTGCCATCAGCAACATTGACAACCAAGGAACTCAGGAACACAGCACCTGTTCATTCCTGCTTTATTCATGATCCTCTAACAAGCTTAAGAAAAACATCAATGATCAATAGGAAGAAAAAGGTACTTGTTAAACTTTGTGTTATTTTACAAAAATGCATACTATCTTAAAAAAACCTGCCAACTTGCAGCCTTTGAAGATTTTATACTAAAGTAAATTTAGTTCATTAATGGTATCATTAAGGATAGGTCAGCAATTTCGAAAAGGAACGCACTAGAGCAACATCAACAGGAACAAGGAAAGTTGCTTTGAAAACAGGAGAACATATGTTAGACATAAACTAACAGCTTTACATACCAGGAAATTGAGGATCTGGGCAATGCTATTAAAATAAAAGCATCTGCAGCAGAAAGAAAACATCAGAAGTAGCAATAAGGAAGAGAATTCACATTTACACACCAGGGTGTGAGCTGTTATCAGTTTGACTAGTTTTCTATTCTCCCCAAGTACACAAAACCTACAGGCTCATAAACCCAAAGCTTTAGGAGAAAAGAAAAAGGAACCAAGAAAGCCATACATATCAGAAACTGTATTTCATTTGAAGAAACAGGGTGAAGAAATGCAAGGAAAACTATTCTTGATAAGTAAAGTAGCAATCCAATACTCAATTACAAGTAGAAGCTGAAGCAGTTTCCTTTACCTGCCCATTCTCTCATTGAACAAAAAAAAGCCTAAGGTAAAGAATTCCAGATATATGAGAAAAGGTCTTGCATATATTTGATGCATTTTACCAGAGTACAGAAACAGATCAGACTCCAAACAAGACTGAGCAGCTGATGCTGGAACACTTCCATGGCGAGCAAAGGTAGTGAGCTTGTATGAATCAGACACTCTGCATGGAAAATGCCTCTTTCCAGCACACTGTTAGTCTCTGAGCCTTGGCAGAGAAGCGAGAGGATTAATCAAGTCACATGATTTCATTTTTCCAGGAAATATCCAGGATTTAGATTAGAATAACATCACTACATTACACCCACATTTGTAAACTATTGAGAAAATCCAAACTAAACATTGATTTCTGATGTTGGCTTCAATGGAAAGTTTTCACTCCTTTTCTGGAAAGTACACAAAACCAAAAAACTGATTTTATTGTCATTGTTTACATTCATAGGGACCTGGGATGGGTCTAAACCAAACTTTTGAAAAAGAATACTCTGAACAGAGATCAACACTACTACTTACAGTGAAGAGTTAAATTGTAGCCCAGACATTTCTGGGACAAATTCATACTGACACCAGAAAAGAAGATTTATCATGTTACATTACTGACACCTTCAGACAGAAACTCACTATTGTGCAGATGCTTTACAAGTAAAGACAACATCTTCCACAAGAAAGGTAACACTACCTTATATGTAGGAAGAAGACAAAAAATCATTACTATCTTAGCTTAACAACAACCCAATTTCCTCACACTAAATCTATCTTAATTTTCCCCTCAGAGAAAATACCTTACAAGTAAGTCCAGTCAAATAAATAAGGTTTGAATATTACATTTACAAAAGTATTTACAATCAATCGTGAATAACCCAAAGAATCACTCACAATTCAAGGAATACTTTAAACTTGAAGAGGTTTCACTGTTTCCTACATATAAAAATAATGGTGAATACCTGTTTTAAATTAACGCCCCCAAATTGAAAAGAATCTCTTCTATTTGATGAATGGAATCAAAACACAATCTTCCACAGCTGTCATTCTTCTCTTCTGGACTTCCATGTTCTGTTTCCCTTTTCTTTTTCTGTGGCTGGTCGTGAGTCTCAGATAGGTCTACAGAGCTTCATGGGCCCAATATGAATAAATTAGGCCATGATAATGAGAAGAAAATGAATAAATTCTTAAGAATGTGAAGAATTCTTCATTGAGCCCAGTCTAAGTTTTTTTTTCTGAGGTAGGTTTTTTTGCCTCTCCGACTTCCACAGGAATCACTGCAAGAACTTTACACAGTGAATGGGTAGAAAGTTCCTTGGGTGACTACATTTTCTCACTTAATCTCACTTCACTACATCCAAGTCACTGGTAAAAAATCCCCACAAAATTTAGAGCATGAGCAGGTCAATGCACAGGACAATATTGTTTTCTGGTCCAGTAATTATTTTTCTTTACATGTTTCGTTGTAAATATACCCTGACACCTGTAATGGTATTAATGTCATATTTAAAACCTTAAGTTTATTAATATGAAATCTGTAGAAAAGTAAGCAGCTGTATCCTAAAAGAATCAGTTTTAAGTTCCTATCTTATTAACTGAAAGACACAATTATTGACGTTCTGAATGAAACAGCCATGCAATTTCCTAAATTCTAACATGATAGTTGTGCCTGGTTGAGCCCATATTTCCAGAATTTTAATCAGCAAATTTACTGGAATCAACACTATCTGAGATACAGAGGAAAACAGTAAGTGACTGAAGCTGAGCTTCTTTGTGAAAATACACAAGCAGTTGCAAGTAGTTCTAGATAATACCTATTTCTTGTTATTCCTAGATTTATTTTTTAAATTATTCTGATTAACACTGTCATAAAGACTGTGATTATCAGGTCTGTATTTCAGGAGAAAAATCTAAGTCTGAAGCACTATACTATAAACAAGAAATTAAATAAAATCACTTCTACTGTGGTATAGAATGAACTAAATAAACTACTTTAAGTACACTATAGCAGTTGATCATATAAAAAGCAAATATCTGTGTTGTTCGTGTGCTTGAGACAATAATATGTATCCATACCCCCCAAAAACAACCCAAACAAAACACCTGTTAAAACAGTAATCTGTATATTTTTATTTATAAAAGGTACAGCAAAATATTAATGAATTATATGCATATGTTAGGTGTTCCTTTATGAGAACTACACCTTATTTAGCAGGTGCCTTTGTGTGTTCACCAGTACTGCAATCAAATGGCACTCATACTAATTTCATAATTAATGAAAACCTTCCAATACATTGTCGCATGGCAGAGTTAAGGCTCAATAACTGGAATTGTGGAGGTAGAGATGATCTGAAGAAAGAGGAGCCTTATAAAAGAATACACTCAAAAATATTGTAGGTTTTTAAGCATAAAGGAAATATTTAAAAACAGAAGATCGCTGAAAAATATTTGCTGCAACACTTTCCCTCCACAGGTCTTCAGACAGAAAATAAAAGTCACACTCTTAGGCAGATGTGAGAAAATGCATAGCTCAGATTTCTCTTCTCAGTTTGACAGTGCCTTTAAATGTCACTTCTAGTATCTGCAGTCACTGCTCCTCTTGCCATTCAATTCCATGCAGGCAGTCACTCCCTGAAGCTTCTGGTGTGAATTACCCACATGCTTCTTAGATCTAATTCGGACTGGTCATTGATGTGCTACACACAGAGTAATGCTTTTCAGATTTTATCAGCTGTACTTTTATTTAAGTGAGGATCAAACAAATCATTAGACCACCCTGGTTCCATGTCAAAAGTCTTTCAAAATCTTCTTTTGATTTGATTATTTATAAAAATCTTGGCTCATGCTTGCAGGGAATTGAGAACTTCAACAAGATTAATTTCTCTGCTGTCTTCCAACACTTCAAAGCTCCTATCATGTTTTCAAAGGTTAACCCTTTATCCTCAGAGAAACAGGTAAGCATTGTCAAGTATTTTCAAAGAATGAAATGTAGATGCAGGTGTTATTGAAATATAGATATTGTCCCAGACGATAACTCAGTCCATCAGTCTGGGCCTCTTAACCACTGTAGCAGCTGAGCCTACTGTAATAATCCCCAGGCTCATTACGATTCCTTGCTTAGAACTGAAAGCATAAACTAGTACCAGATAAGCTTTTACTGTATATATAAGACACAATAGGACATTAGCCATTTCCCCTTATTTAAACACAAGTCAATCCTCCACATATCTATGTTTCCCTTTCCTACCATGTTTGCACATAGTAGCACCACTTCTCTGCAGAGAGGTGGTTACAGACAAAATGTGAGAGGAGGGAACTGTGATATAAAAAGTATACCTTAACAAAAATAGATTTGCTGGTAGTGACTCACAGACACACACATACACAAAAAATATTTAAATATTAAAAAATCCCCTGTCATTTCCCTACTGTCCTTGCTGTGCTGCAAAGTTATGAGGGCTCATTTATAACAAGAGTGACAAATGCTGCAGAACACTGTGGTGTGACTGAGGATGACAAAAACACAGAGAGAATGCCTACACAATACACATACACGGACACAGCCTGAATATTTTAGTTGACAGGTACACAGGGTACAATGTGGAAGCAAATATCCCCTTTGCCCCATATGCTCTATATAACTTACCCAAGAGCAAATACATGCATGAAATCAATCTGAACCACTAGGATCTTTCATCTCCTCACTGATATCAAGGACTGCATATGGCATGAGGCAGTGGTGAATGAAGCCCCATGATCTTTACAGGGAGTTTTGCCTCGAGAAACTACAGGCAGCCACTGAAACAGAACTCAAAGATCTTGTTGAAATAGCACCCAAGCACAGGTAAATGCAGAAATTTACAACTTGAGATTTTCTCACAGCATTCCTTCCTATAAAATGACTTGCAGATTAAAAAAAGCTAAAAGCAAACCCGTTTACATGTAAAAAACATGGTGTGCAAGAATATATCTGAGTCAGTGAATTGTGTGCATGTCTGTGACAACTGAGGTAGATTTTTTTTTTGTTGTCCCAAATATGTTCCAGCATATACTTATTTAAGGTCTTGGCTATGCTAAAAACTTGTGTCTTCAGTCTCTTTGAAGGCAGGCATTTTGCCTAACCCTTTGACACTGGAAGTGCTTTTTCTTCATCCCCAGGTTGTGCAGGATTGCTATTTCCTCTTAATGTTAAAAATGAGTATCTCAGTCCTCCTGCCATACTAAAGAAAAGAGAATGAACAGTGGTGTCAGAGATTTCTGATATTACAGGTCTCATTTCATAGGTACGTACCTTTCCTTCTGGAGGGCTAAAGAACACTAGCTATCATAAACTAGGAGTGCCTCAGAGCTACTTAATCCATCTGAGCATGCAGAGCATTCAGCAGACAAAGATCAACTACCAGCTGTTCACACAGATTCACACACACAGACAATCATCTAAGCACAGAAATTAACAACTCACAAGTTAGAGCTTATATTCAATGGGTACAACTCATTCAGACAGTGTTTTCACTTCCAACACTACACCTGGCTTTTACTTGGAAGCCTTGCAGCTCAGAACTGCTGCTCATAGCAAAAGAAAAACGAACCAGTTCAATTCCACACAGTAAAACTGCAGGCATATTTCCACAATTAGGCCTTACCACAGTATGATTTAATATCTGAAGACAAACATGAAAAGACATAACTAACTGTAATGAACATCCTGAGGCAGTACTTCTTCAGGCCAGTAGTTTCAAAACTGCATCACCCAAATGAGTCAAATCAAACAAAACCTAAAACTAGAACTCATTGAGAAATTTTAAGCTTTAATAAAAAAAGGCTATTCAAGTTTCACTTACCAAATATTTAGCCCTACAAAGTTTAACACGGAGAATATGTAATCTCCACCAATGAACATTCCGATGTAAGCAATGGATATATTCTGAAAAGGAAAAAAGTCATGCATTATTTAAGTGTGATTTCATCTCCATGAACATAAGCATTATCAACTAATTCACTTTTCTAAAGAAATAGCTATACTGTGTTGCTGACCACTCTAAAATCAGCCTTTAAATTAATTTCATGGGTTGTCAGTCTTATAGATAATGAAGCAATAAAAATAAAAAGAAAATCAGTATGTTTTCTAAATGTATACAATGCACAGTGACCTCCTAGGGGAATAAAAGGGCTATTTGATATTAGATGAAATGGAGTTAAGGCCACTTTTTGAAATTTATTTGTTTATCATCTTTGGAATTCAAATACCATTCCTTAAAAGTGAGTTTTGGGTTCTCCAGCATAAAAAGGATGCCTTAAAGTTACAGTAAAAGTTCTTTATTATTACCTTAAGAGGGTTATCTGCTTACTTTTCCAACTAAATATAGACTGAAATCACTTGGTACAGGTTCATGACAGGCACAGTTTAAAGTTAAAGATTCTACCCCTTATCCACCTGCATCAAGTTTTGGAAAAATAGTCCCCTGAAGACAGAAGGAAAGATGTAGAGGTGTGTGATCATTTCATCAATACTTTGTTGCTTTCAATTGTTTCAGCAGCTAGTCTGGACAATGACATCTGCCTCTACCAGTCTCTAGTGGAGAGTGCTGCATCATAACCTGCTTCTCAACTTCAAAGCCGCTCAAAGTGTGTTAAAGACTATTACAGCTTAGCAAATAGAAATAATCTTGCCCTGACTTAATGGTTTGATGCAGACATATAAAATTTAAAAGAACACTTTCAGGGCCACAGAACGAAAACTACTAGATTAATCTTGCAGCTTTCAAAAAGAAAAATAATGTAGAAAGAGAAGTACCACCCTTCTTTTGCAGATTTTGTTACGGTGAACGTGTTATTTTCCTTAGTCATGGAACGGAGCACTTTCAGTACTCTTATTCCTGTGCCTAAGCTAGATAGAATTCTGAAAATGTTTTGCCCAGAGCAGCGTAGGTTTTGTCTTTACCAAATGTCTTTCAGCTTTACAGTTCTGTGCTTCTCTCCAAACTGGCTGACAAAAAAGAGCATGGGCAGTCAGGGATGTTCCTAGACATGCTGTTCTCATCAATACAAAGCTTGATGCATGTTTTTAAATTAAACCGGGTGAAAGAAAACAGCCTGTAAGGACACCCGGTTCAGTTTTTAAGATGTGCATGTTTTGGTGTGGATCAAATTCACCAGAATTTGTACAAACCAAAATTAAATTGTCTGTTCAGCTAGAACACAAGTTCTCACACAGAGGCTGAGGCACTTAACCATAAAGCACACTCCATACTTCAGCTTAGTCATTATTCTTTATCTATGGAAGCCCATATCTATGTATCAGCTGCAAAGGAAATTAGTTTAGCCCAAAGTAAAAGCGGGTTAGTCCCTATCAGTTCACCTGGATTTGCATAAGGGTATTTTGACTAACACACAATAACCTAATAAACAACAGAGGCGTGGGAGAGTGCCTGATGAAATGTGGCTAAATGTTCATCTTTTAATTAAAATTGTTCCAGTTTCTCTTGTAGGAGAAATAAAAATAGATCAATACTAACAATGTTTTCTGGAGCATACCTGACTTTCAATGCAAGAGAACAGGATCACTTTGTGGTGTGACCTTGTTTGGCACAAACGGTGTCTCAGTATTAGCCCTCATTTTGAGTTTCCATCTCAAAGTAGAATCAAGATCACTGCTGAGCCAATGCTCTTTCCTATCTAGTTGAGCATTTATATTTCCCTCTTCGGGTCCATAACTCACCTTGATGGCACCAACTACTGTTGTTGTGAGTGCAGAATTGTAATGACTACACAGGACAGTAGAATACATCAAGAGAAACCTAAACAAAGGAGAAAATTTTATGAATTCCTCTAAGAGACATAAGAAGTTTAGCATTACTTCAAGATGTTTAACATTTTCTGGATCACTATTTTTCTGGGATCTATAATCCCACCTGTTTCAAAACCTTATAAAAGAATTTCTGTCAATCTCTATTTTAACAAAATGACATACACATTCAGAATATTCAAAATATACGTTAAAATATGCTACTTGAGCTCTATCAGAGTAATCCCTTTTCTCTGAGCTGCTTATACATCAGTATTTGAAGTTTGTTTGACCCCTTGGTTACAACGTGGAAGAAAAGAACAGGATACAACTCATTCTTCCTTTGACTCTGCAGTTTCAACAGTATCAAAGCATTGTTTCACTACTTTTAAGTCTCCCACACTTTTCCAGCTGCTTTAAAGAACAAACACACTGAAAAAGTTCCAATACTCAAGGACTTATGTGCTGCAAAAAACCGCAAAAAAGTTAGATGATCAGAAGAGACACAAAAAAACCACAAAGCTAAATGCCATGTTGTAAAGCACTGTACTGTGAGGTCAAAAATCCAGATAGCACTAAACAGTTATTTATACCATTAGAAATAATTAAAAGACATAACCTTGAGGGAAACCACATTTTCTCTGAACTTTAACATAACTTATATCTGAGTCCTATATTTGAGATCTGCAATTTGAAACACCGTCATGGAAACAACTTGTTGGTTCCCCTGTGTCCTTACCCCAACACGCAGGAAAGAATAAATTGAAACACAAATAAAAAATTTGTCCAGTGCTGGAAATGTATTGCCTATTAAAAAAAGAGAGAGAGAGAATTATATGCTATATAATCAACTGTAAACACATATAAAATATACTTAATATGAAAATATGTAAATTCACAAAACACGTTTAATTCATACCAAAATTATGAACCATTTATATTACTTCTGGAAACAGTTTAATGCATCTAACTTGAGAGACAACAGGATGACAGCACCCACGACACCTAGACATGTACTTGTAACACGCAGAGCAGTGCAGATACACAAGTGCACACTGTAAGCAATCAACATAAACGCAATACAGAAAACTGTGTTTTGTTGTTTACTGACAGATACTAACACTGTGAATAATAACACATAATAAATAGTGTTGATGTGAGACAGACGGAAACAGCAAATACATAAATAATTTCCTCTAAATCTCTTCCACACCACAGATTGATTTGTTAGCAGCTCTCAAGGCCAAAGGCTGTCCTTCTGAGCATTACTAAGATCTTTCAACAATGAAGATCAACGGAAAGGCTCAATCACTTTGAAGTATCCTCCCTAGTGAAGTGCAGCAAACAAACACACAGTGCCACACAGTCACTAAGAAACATGCTACAGATTATTTTCCATCTCTAGTAACTCCTGGATATGCCTCATTTTAATCTGGTTAGTTTACACTTGGTGCATAAGCACCAAATTCAGCTAAGGCTGAACACATCCTGAGAAACACAAAAAAGGCCATTAGTACAACCTGAGCTGCAGACAGCTGAGCCTCCACCATGTGAGGTAATAGGTAAAAAGGATCTTGAGCAGCTCTGCCTGGCTAGAATTGTGCTGGTGTGCAACAGCAAGATGCAGAGTATAACAGAGAGACATTCTGGGGGTTCTTTCCTCTTACACTGCATCATGCTTTCCTGTTCTCACAGTGAGCCAGCTGGTGAAGGAGAAATTAGTAACTCAGACATTCACTCACAAACTGCAATCTCTACAAGATTACAGAAATATCTAGGGGAGTAGAAGCATGTCCGTATCACACAGATGTGGTACTGATGTTTTGACTTCACAGCAAAAGACATATGCTGTGATTGGTCAAGGCAAGAAGCTCTGTCACAGCAAAAACTGGTCTGAAAATCTCCTAACAAGGGTTATCTGCAATAATTTGCTGACTTGTCACCAGTATTTTTCCATTTTCTCTGTTTTCTCCATGATTTGATTTCTGTGTGTCACACTGACACTAGTTATCTGCATCATTTAATAGGACTTCTATTAGTAAGTGACCAAATCAATGTGATGCACAGCAAGCACAATGTATTTCTTTAGTAAAAAATTATTTTCTTCAGGTAATTGAGCCTGAAGTTGTTTACAGCAAATCAGCCACACTCTTTACACACATTCCTTATTTCCCCCTGAAAATACAATACACTCCTTATTTTTCCCTGAAATAAACTTAGCAAGGTCTTCTTCAGGGGAAAGTAAGTAAACCCAACAAGGTAAACCCAACAAGGTAACAAGTAAACCCAACAAAGTAAACTCTGACCAGGTCTCCCAAAATGTCTCCAACCCTGTGTGCTGGAAAAGCAGTTGAAATCTTACAGCTATACAAACTTAGGCCCCTTTTCCAAGATAGGCAGCGGCTGCATTTTCCTAAACTGGCACGAGGTCATGCTGGACTGATGACATAAAGAAATTTCACATTCACAGCAGACCTAATTCCAGCATTTTCAGGGAATCATAATTTTTCTGCTTAAAGCAGAATTCTAAGAGCACAATGACAAAATCATGTGAGTTCAGGGTACAACAACATACAACAAAGAACATTGCAACAATTTATTACACCGTCCAAAGAATTTTCCATGGCAAATGTAAAACATTTCCAGAAAGGAATATCAGTGACTGGGCTCATTTTACCATTATGAAAAAGGCAACTCAGCAAGTCTGTGAGGGAGCCAGGAAAACCTTCTGGTCTGATACTTTATATATCAGGACATACTGCCTACAGATACTGTATTATGATTACCTGGGGAAAGTCATGCTCTCATTCTACGAGAATGGAAAATGAAGGTTACCTGACTAGACTGAGATTAACAGAAATCTGCCCTGAACATCAGAATGAGAAAAGGACTGGAAATTGTCTGTATAGTTGCAATCTTGTTTTAGAGCACGTGGCAAACCACACAGTGCAGCTGGATTCTCAACCATTTTTTCCAGCTGGGAGTCTCCAAACATATGTTAGTTCACAGACAAAGACTCAAATAAGGACTATTGCACAAATTCAGCTTCTCCTTAAGTGAATAATCACAAGTTCTTACCTGTGAAGGACAAGTCCAACTCACACTTTTCAAACACAAATCACTAAGATAGAGGTAGGATCACCTCTTCAGAAACAAACAAAAAGCCCCTCCTGCTTCCCAAATGAAATCTGAACAAAATAACATTATCAGTCTGAGATATGCAATATTGCTACTTACCTGCTGAAAGTCTCCAGTAGAAAAGCTAATAATGGCTGTTGGAATCACCATGAAACAAGCATTATAAAACAGGACACCGTATTTTCCCAACTCCTGTGAAAAATGAAACATGCTGTTTGGCATTAAAAGCCATTTGGGAGCAAAATACTACATATTAATCTGGTAATTCTTCTGATATTACTGTCAGTGAATAAACAGAACAGAATACATCTCAATTTAAAATACAAACTTGCAATCCTCAGATTAAGCGTTTTGTACTAAGCTGAATTTCCACTTCAGTCACTTAATCTGTGCACTCATTAGAGTATTACTGCTCTGTTATACCTTGGACACGTTCTATACAACACCAGGAACTTTCAAAAGCACTTGTCCCAGAAGTGCTTTGTGTTGACTTCACTTAAGTCTCTGCCCGGCAAGGAATTACCCAGTCCTACTGCAAATCAACCATGAAAATGTATAACAGGAAAATGAATGAAGTTTGACTCATAGATAGAGCTCTGTAATCACTGGTAATTGATGCAACTTTATGCAACTTGAGGGTTAACTTGCTTGACACAAAGACAGAAGATTAAGAGAATGAAAAAATAGCCTTCTCTTCCTCCAGATTCAGCCATGTTGCTTAGAAAATCTCTCCAGCCTATCTCTTCTCCTGTATTTTGCAGAAAATTGTGAGGCTGTTATGTGCTGCTCACAAATAAAAAGCAGTCTGGAATCGACTAAGACGTCTAAGATTATTAAAAAAACATATATTTCTGCTGTACAGATTGAACCACAGAAGTCAGAAACCAAACCTCTATCCTCTTTCCTATAGCTTGGTATGTTTCATGGCACTGCATTGGAAGAGCAGCCTGCCCAATATTTACATAAGTAATATGTATCAAGATATTACCTAATTCCTTGTTACACCTGCCTTCACTGCAGACTTGCTTTTAGATAACCAAGAAAGACTACAGTTACTGTGGTTATGACTCAGGCTGGACAGTTCTCTGTTTATTTTACATAAACCTCACATAAAGTGTGTTTCTAGTCAAAAGGTCATCATGCCTATATAGATATGTATCAAATTTAGAGGTAAACTGCTTGCTTATGGTTTGCAATTTTTTTTTCTAGTAACTACAAACTTTGCCTAAAAGACTTGGGAGAAAAGAAAACAGACTGTTTACCAAAGCCTGGCCAGAGATACAAATAACATCTTTTCCAGGTTGTTTTGTATGAAGAATACATGTATCAACTGAAACGTGAAAGTGAATGAAATTATTTATGAGTTCATAATGGTAAGTACGTAAAAGTCATATAATAAGTAGCTGTCCTGGGGTGACTAACGTCCTGGGGTGGCTTTATGATGCTGAATTGTATCCCCATTCATCTTTCTAGCCCAGAAATAAGTTTTGTGCCTTTAAAACTAGGTCCAAGAGCGAAGGGAAGGAAAAGGAGAAGAGGTGGAATGTCTGAGGTGGTTGTATTCAAAAACATAGCAATAGAGAGCTTCAGATGTCTCTCTCTGTCTCTCCTGGTGAGTGCTGCCTGCAGCACGGACAGCAGGAGAGAGCTCTCCTTTGCTTTTAGTTAGTTATTTTTAGCTAGCTGAGGCAGAGAAGTTCCCTAGACTGTGACTTTTCTTTTTCTTGGAACTGATCAGCCCTGCTCTGGACTGAAAACCCAGAAGAGCACCGGGAGCTCACACCTGTCGCCCACTGGGGCTCGGGACACAGAATTTCCCAGCACGGGAGTGACTGATAAGAGACTGAGCGAGCCCAGCTACAGCCCACAAAAAGGACTCTCTCTCTGAATTTATCAGTTCTTCAGAACAATGAGAGGTCGCATTGTTTAATATTATTCTTTTTTTTTCCATGTTTGGGAGTACTTTGCTCATTCAATAAACAGTTTTTTCCACTTTTCTCAAAGCAAGTTTATCTCCTGAACAGATAGGCAGAAGGGCCACTGGAATTTGCTTTCTAGAGGGACCTCTATGGAGGTTTTCTCCCTAAATTTGCCCTAGACCAGGACAGTTGCCCACTATTAACGTATTGTTACAATATTCTATATTATATATATTATTTTATACATACATTTTATATATATATTATATATATAAAATATTATACAATACATGCTAAATTCAAACTAAACACTCCACAGTTACCTTTGGATCAATCTTCTGCTTTGTATAAACTCCATTTGCTGCTGTGAAGATATCATTTAGCAACACAAAGATGTAGCCTTCCAGATTGAAAGACAGATCAGATCTGGGAAAGAAAGAAATACTATATTGTAAATAAGCAAAAAAACATGCAATGCATTTTATTACCTTGCTTACCAAGATGAATATTGTGAATGAGGATATGCAAATCCCATGAACTCCAGCCAGTCACAGGTTTTACTTCAAGCCTTCTTCATAAGTTAAAGTACTTTCATTTCTCCAGTCACAGGACCATCACAAATGAGACATCAGAGAGTGCCTAATAATCAGTGCCACAGTGGCAGGAAATGTTCAGTTTTCATTCAGAGAAAAATTCCACCCATCTCAACCCTAACAACTAGTCCAATTATAACTGAATATACTTACCTATTTCTTTTACTACAAAAAGTGGCTAGGAATAAAATTTGACTGGTTTTTACAGTCAGAGCAGACATATTCTTCTGTTTTGACTAGCTGCCTCATCAATACAGGGTAATTAATTTGATAGGACATAGCTCTATCTGGGTCACATCACATGGAAATTATTTACCCTTGTTCATAGAAAAGCCAGGAAACAAACAATCAAAACATTATCTTTCCTGTTAGGTAAAGGAATGTTCAAACAGAAAACAGAGGACAACAGCATATGGGTGCTTTGTGAACATCATCTCACAATGGAACTTATTTAAAAAAAAGTGGTATTTTTATGATTAAAAAAATACACAATGCTTAACTCCATATTTGACAACCAAAATATCAGTCTTTCTATCCAGAACAAGAACATACTTCCCCAAGATTATTAAAATACACTGATACCATGAAATGAAATCAACATTCCTCACATAGGTTTAACTTGCTTCACTTATGATCCTAACAACATG
This sequence comes from Acridotheres tristis, assembly GCA_037013685.1. Lineage (NCBI taxonomy): Eukaryota > Metazoa > Chordata > Aves > Passeriformes > Sturnidae > Acridotheres > Acridotheres tristis. The sequence goes on along the minus strand of CM072919.1, from coordinate 41,044,310 downwards.
GAAAACCTAGAAGTGGAAAAAGACACACCCAAAGACTCTCAGCAGGAATTAGACTTTTTCCTTTATATAACTGTACCTTCCGGTGATGTCACTAGAGAGATTTTCCAAATCAACTTTCTCCAGAGTAACTGATCTCAACTTAGGTTTACTTAGAACTAAACAAGGAAAACGTCCTCCTGCTGTCCCTCCCCTCATAATATGGCTTTGTATAAGAAATTAAAACCTTACCCAGCGGCTATGAAAGCCCCAAGAATGATGGTAAATACGCTGACTATAATATTCAGTGGGTACCGTTTCCTGTAGGCAAAAATTGAAACAGTTCACATTTTCATTATTTGAAGCAGAGATGAAATGGCTGTCTGCCTGCAAAGTTTCAAAGCAATTAATAATCACAGAACATTTAACAGCAGGGCAAAGTCTTGACAACCTTACAGAAACAAAGTGATTGCCCATGTGCCACATCGTGAGACCTTGGCCCTGAGAACAGAGATTGTAAAAGCACTGTAAGCACTCTCTTACTAGGCAGTTATAAAAGCAAAGATTAAAGGTTCAAAGTAACAGCATTGAACCCACAAATCAAATATGTACTGATACTCATAACAGACACATTTCAGTGTCTTCCAGTAGTCCATTAAAGGAAAATTCCTGAATATCTCTCATGCAGTTTTTCATATCACCTTTGTTGAAGAAGATACTATACAGCACACTGCCTGGGTTATTTTCAAACAGATACTTACTTTGAACTCAAACTGAAACCTTGTACTTGAACGGGAAAATATGGATCTTATGACATTCTTCACTACCACATCAGTGCTGCCACAGAATAGTAAAAAGCATACAGTAAATCTATAAAAAGGTTTTTATACCTACGTGACTTTATTTGGAAATATCTTAAGTAGTCATTTTTTGCATAGTACTGCAATATGCGTTACAGTTATCCCCTTATATCCCCCTTGTCAAGATAGACAGAGAGAGAATATCCATCAAAACAACATACAATGCTCTAGAAGAAATGCTCTTGGAGAAATCCTGTGTGTAAAGCAGCACATCTGTGGACCACTGTCCCAACAGTAAAGTGCTGAGCAGACTCTAGATAAATTAGGTTTTGATTATAATGACTCTCAGAGTAACAACCCAAACCCTGACTGCTTCAAAAATACTGGCATAAGCCTGCACGTATTCTCTAGAGTCCTTTCATTTTCAGCCCTGAAGAAATACACTGTGTCAGTCTGCACCAATAAAGCATTCTCCTCCCAAGCTTTCCTTTGGTTAGCATGTTGCTTGCACTCTTAGGCCACACTGTTGTTCCCCAGCTGAACACTTATGGTGATCTCACTGACTCACTTTTTTTTTTTCCACTTGCTTGTGGGAGTCTTCAGGTCAACAGAAGACAGCAAGTTTTGCTTTCCGTGGGAGAAGTTAAAACTAAAAAGAATTCCAGAGCATCTCCAAATATGAATCACGTTGATCAATTAACTGCTACTTTAGCCAAAAGGAGATGACAGTTTACTTGAGGCCTTTTTGCTTTCTTAGCTTTCCCCTGACCATCACTCTCACGTTGCCTGGGTTCAGCTTCAGCAAACTGGTTTTCTCCTTGTGAGTTCATCTTGTGAGTCCAGCACCAGCCATGTGGATAGAACTGTGAAGTTCGATACAAAGTATGATGTATTTATACTCCTGTTCCTCCAACTCAGTCCTACTGAAATTAGAGATCCTGAGCAGCTAGCATGCCCTCTGTAATTTTTCATGAAAAATAGCATAGGTATGTGTAAGTAAGGAATTCTCTCATCTAACAACTGGTAGATGCCATTTTGCTTCATTAACCTGGTATGTTTTCAGACTTGACCCAGACAGTTACTCTACATAAGCAGACTGCCATGCTATCAGCATTCTTTGGAGATAGAAGGACCTGTCTGTTTGAAGCAGTTTAGGAGCCTCCAAGACAAGACACAAACATAACCACTGAAAGTGTCTAAGTTGCGCCTGCTGACCTGAAACCTGTGTAACAATCTAGAGAAGGAGACATGAAACTGAAGGCAAGTAGATTTTTTTCCCTCTCGTCACTAAAATGTATATATCAATGCCTTCGAAAAAAGCTACAAAAATCACTTTCTTTGCTCTTCTCTATTTGTAAGTAAAAATCACTCATTGAATATTTTGATGAGATGACATCAGTAATCCATTTGATATGATCTAAAATAAAGTTATCTTAAATGAAAAAAAAATTAAAAAACAAAAAAAACCAAAAACACGACCCCAAAAACAAACAAAAAGGATCACCCAAGTATGATGATTTCCAGAAGTAAAGTAAGTGGAATGGCAAACTTCCTGAGCACTGTAAACATCGGCAAACTGTCAAAAAGACAAAATAAAAATCCAAGCATAGTATCAGATTAACAGCATTCTTATACGCTCTTATTTTACTAGCCCAGGGAATGGAACAATTAGTCCAGCAATGAGAAACCAAAACAAACACCAAATCATTTAGTACATATGTAAAAATGTCAGTCTGATATTAGACGCACATTAGACAACCAAATCATTGGAAGATAGCAAGCTTTGCCCATTTGTAAATCAATGGCTATGTTCTGAAGGTCCCTCTGCATTACTGAAATGGAACATAGTAGGTATTTTCTACCTACCCTTATGAAAGAATTATTTCTACAAAATTCATGGGCAGAGTTAAATAAAAAATATTTCTATTATAAACCTAAGAGAAGACAATAAATCTGTCTCTGAAAACATATAACAAATAAAATCCAAAGAAAACATGCTTAGTAAACAAGATGTATTTTGAAAAAAGTAAAATAAATCCATGACCAAAAAATTGGAGGAAATACAAGACACATGAAAGGTGGGACCAGCTGCAACTACCAAACAAACTGCTTCTTATAACAACATACTGTTGATCTTCATGCAGTAATGCAGTTGGAAACCTTTCTGGGTGAGAAAATGCATCTGACACTTTGTAAATGTGACAGCACGGCCGTATGGACCAATTAATCCTCTGCTTAAGATAATTATTAACAATTACATAAATAGATGATACAATTCCTAATACAATGTTTAATAACCTTACAACAGATATTTTGAATTTATGCATAGGGTCATCTGTACCCTCCAGACAATGCAAACAAACTGGAGAATTCAATGATTTAAATAAGTGTCATATATTGTAACAAAATGTAATGTAACAAAATGTTAAGGGTAGAAACACTTCAGGCACTTTATAGTTTCTGTTATAAAAATCAGTAACAACTATTAAATCTCAAATAGGTCTACCAGCCACAGGAGAGGGAGAAGGTACATTTATATACCCTACTAAACACTTAAATTTACAGTCAGAGAAAAGGGAAAGAAGAAGTCAGCTTTTACGGTTTTGAAGCTACTTTCATATTCACAATGGCTGAAGTGGCACAGTACTGCCTAAGTCTTTATGTCTGTTTCAGTGGAACAGCTTGTGAACACATTCAACAAAGAGCTGCCGAATCACGCATCTAGTGTTCATAGCTAGAGAACATTAACTCTATAAATAAAAAGAAATGTAAACAAAAGTAATACACTGGGGGACCTCATCACTCTCTACAACTTCCTGAAAGGAGGATGTAGTGAGGTGATGGCCAGTCTCCTCTACTGTGCCTGCAGTGAGAGGACCAGAGGCAATGACCTTCAGCTGAGACAGGGGAGATTCAGACAACATATTAGGAAAAAAATGTCATTGTTAGGGTGATAAGGCACTAGAGTGGGTTGTCCAGGGAGGTGGTGGAATCACCATCCCTGGAGGTGTTTGGATCTGGCACTGGGTTACTGGTCCAGGGTTGCAGTGGAAGTGCTGGGTTGACAATTGGACTGGATGATCTTAAAGGTCTTTTCCAGCCTTGACAATTCTATAGCTCTGTGGTTCTATTTCCCTTCCTAGCATCTGTCTCATAGTTATGAAATGCACAGAAACCTGCAAAAATCTGGTTTGGTCTAGCTTGGTACCAAACCCTCAGAAGGCTACAATGACATAAAAAAAACACCACAGTGGTAGTGTTATATCCACCAGTCTTGGTGCAGCCATCATTCTTCTGTGCTTGTCTTCCACAGAAAATACAGTCATTCATTGTGTTAGAGCATGTCTACATTACTTACTCCTTTTTCAGCACTAGCATGGAAGCAACTCTCATGGATCTGCACTCACAGGCACATGGGAGTCAAGGCATCCTTCAGGACTGCTCCCTGGCAATCTGCTTTTGACACTCAGCAGGGCTAGGCCACCACCACCACCACCACACTACACAGCAGCTTTTTCATCTTTTGGTGATTCCTAAATATCTGCCATGACATCATTGTACAAATATTTTCCTTATGGTTCTCCCTTCAGAAACACCTTACAGTTTTCCAACTCTCTGGTTAGGACACCCAGGAAAAGCTGGATGGTTGGGCATGAGGTGAATGTATAAGCACTCCCATGGTCACACAGGAATATCGTGATTTTATGTCAGTACAGGCAGACAGGCAGACAGACACAACATGAATTTAAGAGTCTAGACAAGGCTCTTCTTTAGTGTTTCTTTTTTACCCCACAAAAGAAAAGGGTAAAATCCAAACAATCTACTTATAACTTCTTACTTACTGTACCTGAGTTTGCCGGTACTTGATAATCCAGTTAAGTGGTTTCCAATATAAAGCAGAGGCAGAGGAAACAACTGTGATAAAATTAAAAGCACAACTCAGATTATTTAGTTCAGAAGTAGTTTGAGAAACTTCAGTTGACAGAATTTGAGAAATTTTACTTGATAGAATTAAATTAAAGCTGAGAAACCTTAGTTAAGAGAATTTGATACCTGTCATATTAGATGTACTTTTGTCATGAAAGAAGGTTTTTTTAACAGGAAAAAAATGTAACTATGCTGCAAACTCACCTGCAGCTCCCATTTATGTGTCTGGTCATCACCACAGCTTCACTGATGTCATTAAAAGAGTTGCAATCTACCACTAATGAGACTTAGAATCCATTTAGAGTAAATGTTAATCACTTAGTTACTATAATCCTCAGATTAGTGCCCATTTTAACATTTAATTTCAGATATTAAAGTAATATTAAAAACAGCAGCTAAATAAGCAAGCGAAGAGGTGGGATAAAAAGTTAATAAACTGTAAGTATGCTGTGCTTCTCTATGTACTCCACATATATTAATACAGCTGAAAGTCACAACATTTTAGATCTACCCAGAAAATTATGCTAGAAAGACACTAGAAAGGAAAGGTAAGTATTACGAATAAATTAAACTTTGCTTCCAGCAAAGAGACTGACTTGCACAGAAACATATGGTCCATAACACAATATAGATAAACAATAATGGAAGTTCAGAGCCTTAAGAAAATGTACAAGAAGACATGGATCCTTACAATAATCAGCTGCAATTCAAAGACATTAATTTTCCTGCTACAGATAAAATTACAGTATCACAGAACGGGTGAGGCTGGAATTTGTGGAAGATTTAAACCAACCAACATAATCAATGGGGACAAAGGAGGTGTGTACATTTGGTCCTGCTCACTATCAGTCAAGAGGGGCTGAAATGGCAAAAAGACATAAAAGATCTTCTATCCTAATGTGTAAGAGTTCCTCTTGTTTCTACACAGGGACACTTTAGAGGACACTAAAGTCAAAGGCTACGCATTCTTAAACTTCGCTGGAAAAGCATACAGAGGAGTGGAGTGTATTTTATCTATGTTAAAAATTCGGCATTTCTTCCACAGCAAGCGAGAAAAAAAAAGTTGAAGTAAAAGTCAACTGATAGTCAACTGAAGTTAACTTTTAAGTGAAAGTTACAGTGAGAGTAAACAGGACTATAAAGAAAGCAGGAGTATGAGTAACGACAAATATTCAGCCTGTTGACATAAGTTGGCAAAAATTTTGTAATGCACTATCTCATCTGCAGACTTTTATTTAGAGCACTGGGGTTCATTTAATTTATAGGCTAAAAACAGAGCAGATATTATATTATGTTTCCTCTGAAATTCATTCCATTGTAAAGACAATATTACAACATCCAGCACAACAGCAGAGATTGGTGAATCATTTACTTTAAAAGGGTCAGTAACTTCAAAGCTTCACCACTAAAATAAGCATTTCATTACTTTTTTTACTTTTACTGCATTCAACTACTCGTTGAATGCAGTAAAGACATAAACCAGCTGAGGAGTGAAAAGTAATGATTATCTTAGTGTCAAAGCAAAAGTTGACAAAAGGATAAGGAGTTGGCCTAAGAGTTCCTTAAAAAGTAGAGAAATCAACAATGAGCAATCCAGCTGATTCACTACGACTAGTCAAATCCAGGACTACAAACAATGTACAAGTCCTGGAAGCTAAAATGCTGACTGCTTGCAGCCTATCCAGCAAAGTCTTCCAAACAACAGATATTATTAGGATAAAGAAAATGTATGCTGTATTTTTTTAACATAAGTTAAAGTGAAGAAAACAGCAGAGAGGAAGTACAGCAGGACTTGGTGGGGACGGAGGGAAGAAACTCAATAAGGTCTCAGTAAGTTGTTTGTAAGTGGAACTCAAAGCTACCCACTGGGAAGTGTTTCTTATTCTGGAATAAAGAAGAATTGTCCATTTTATGAATGATACCACAGATTTTTCTCCAAGACTTGTACATGTAGAAATGCCAATGATTTCAACAAGCATTAAGAATAAATGTATCTGTGAGACATCCATTGTAAACCTCATGCTGATAATAAAACAAGATTCTTCAGTAAATATGTGGGCCTGAAAAGCTATACTATCTGAGCCCTGCAGCAGGGCTGGGAACACTCCCTGTGTCCTGGAGCAAGGATAACTGATACCCTGCAACTAGACATAAACACACAGGCTAATGCATCAAAGAAACATTCCAGCAACATTGCATAGATGCAAAAATCTTCGAGATCATTGCTGTAGTCATTTTACATCCTAGTTCCCAAAGTAAGCTAAGAGGAGGTCCTCTCACATTTGTTCTGTCCTATCTCTTTAGATCATACACATTTAAGTCTGTATGATGCAGCTAGTCACCATCTATATAGCATTTTTAGTGGGCATTATTTTAGTCCCTCCTATGGAACATAAATCTTATACTGGGAGTCAGCTGTTGCTCTGGTTTCTCATCTATCACATTATTTTTCTATTATTTTATCATGTGCTCCATTCATACTTCCAAGCAGCCTTTCTCTCTTCATGTTGTTTTCAAGTCTTTTGTAAACACTTATCTCCCACTGATCCCATAGAGAGCTATATTCAGAAAAACCCTTCAGGAATAATAAAGTGTTCATCCAGCAGTATAAAAGTAAAGAACCCTTCCCATGTGCTGCATAACATATAACAGACTTCTCTGCAGAGTTTATCTCTATAGCCCAAACTAGAACATTGCAGAGAAAATTATCAAATAAATTTTTAAATGAAACAATGACACAAATAATTCAAGTTGAAAAATAAATGTAAATATTTTTCTTGTCTCTGTAAGAAAGAACGTTACTATAAGAAGTAACTCTTTCCTATTAATACCAGAACATAAGTGATCCTTACCTTCACAGGTATACTTTTATCAAAATCAGGGAAGTGAACAGTGTTATTTAGTTTTGACACATACAAGATAAGTATAGTGACGGCCATCTAAACAAAAAAGAAAAAATGAGAAGTCATGTAAGAGCGAAATTGCAATATATGAATGAAAAAACTGCTTCAAACACAAAATTTTTAAACAAATTTGACAAATGCTAGGTTTTATGTGTTTCTCTAAAAGAACAGCAGAGAATGCAATTAACAAACTGAAATACTTTTGCTCTTCTCATTTTCGCCAGCTATATATTTAAAAGTAGAATATACATATATACTTTATTATCCTGAAGAAAATTAGTGGCTCTCTGTGAAACAATGCATGCTGAGAAAATAAAATAGGACACAATCCCAAATAAACCATGAAATTTTTACTCAGATAATTGTTTTAGTCTGCAGAATCACTCCCAAAACTTTTTTTGATAATATAAGATGGAGATTGGGCATTAATCAGTTTGACAACATGAGGAAGAGATAATAAAGATGCAGACAGAATGAAGAAAAATATCTGAGCAATCATACATCATAGGTGTTAATGCTGTCCCCAGGGAGTCAAAACAAAGGGTCAAATTTTCCTAATACAAAAATACAGTAATTAACTATCTAGAGAATGAAGTGGAGTCATATTCTGCAGACTAAAGCACTATACCATATCACATATACTTTATATAATGTTCAGGAAGACCTTGGAAGGATCATTCAACAAAAAAATGGAAATGTGATTAAGTCTTGGATTCTGCAAAGAAAAAAGCTGCATCAAGACATGAATTACTGCCACATTTTCTATCCTTTCACTGAAACATGATCTGTGCTTCCTTGGGGAGTCTGGACGTGTAAAACTCTCTTTCTCTATCACATCACAAAGTCTTTACAAGACATTTTACTCTCTCTAACAGCAGAGATGGTAGACTTGCAGCACCCTGCTTCCAATTCTTCCTCACTACCCTCTGCTGTGCAGCCTTGGCAGAAGGCAAATTCTGTATAAAATTTGTTTGCCTAAACAACACTTGCTTCAAGGCTCAATCTTTATCAATGATCCCTCTGCAGTAATACATTTTTTTTATGGACACAGTCCACAAGTATTTCAACTTTGGTTTTGCTATGATGCCTCCCAACAACAAAAATAATAAAAAACATTTCTGCTGTAATACTGCAACTTACCCATGGGCAAGTAAAGCAAAAAAGAATCAAAATTTTGCAATGGTTCTACTGAAAACTTCTGGGAAATGGGGAGAAATTTATGAGGAAACATGTGGTTTGGCTACAAACAGGGGCAATATCTCTGCATGTAGTCCACAAAAGCTCAAGGACCCTCACAGAATGTATGCACTTGCTAGAACAAAGGTGGACAGTTTTGAAGGCCAGATTCCTTAATTACTGAACTTTACAAGGAGAAATAAATAGCATTCCAGCCTTTTACAGGACTCTCTCCAGGCAATAATTTTGACTCAAGCCCGAAGTTGCCTATTTTCAATGAAATAAATCACAGTTCCTTATAGTGTATCTAGTCCAGGAGACACGCAGTTCACTATAACTGCTTGTTATAGTGATTTGGCCCCCTTAAATCTACCTCTATTATCATTAGTTTACCTTATGAAATGATGAATACTTTCAATACGCTTTACTTGTGAACATACCTGTCCAATTCCAAGAAACATTGGTGATGGGAAGCTGAAAAGTATGAACAAATATTTAGTACTGAGGAATGGAAAGAAATAATTAGGAAAAAATAAAAAAGTTAAAGTTTAATACCAAAGTCAGCAATTAAACATGAGGATGACTGGCCTGTGTTTAAGAAGAGCACAGGACTACACTTACTGTAGTAGTAATATTTTATTTCTGCAGTCCAAATAAGACAGCCCATGCACAGTTCATCAATTCTGAACTGCTAGCTGTTTGGGAGATACTCATAAGTGAAGGTAAGAGAACTCTTACCTCTCACATTAGAGAACTCTTAATGCATTGTTTCTTGAGTAGCTTCACATATACATTTTGAATCCTGATCTGGGAGAGTAACTTAAACCTCCTGCACTTGCTCTAATGTGGAAGCTTATCTCTGCAGTCCAAACGTACTAGCAATATGTTTTTGTCATAATCAAGTTCTTAGATAAATGTTGTAGAAACATCTATTTCCTACTAAATTAGCTACATTCCTACTATAACCCTTCAGCTGGCTTTAGCTGAAAGCATGGATAGAATCATAGAATGGTTTAGGCTGGAAGGGACCATAAAGATCACCTAGTTCCAAACCTGCCATGGGCAGGGACACCTTCCACTACTCCAGGTTGCTCAAAGCCCCATCCAGACTGGTCTTGAGCACCTCTAGGGATAGGGAGTCCACAACCTGTCTGAGCAACTTATTCTAGTGCCTCACCACTCTCACAGTAAAGAATTTCTTCCTAATATCAATCTAGACCTGTCCTCTTTCAGCTTAAAGCCATTTCCCTTTGTCCTATCACTACATGGCCTTTTGGAAAGTCCTTCTTGAGCTCTTCCCTTTAGGTACTGGAAAGCCACAATAAGGTCTTCCTGGAATTTGTCCAGGCTGAACAACCCTGTCTCTCAGCCTGCCTTCACAGGAGAGGTGCTGCTGTCCTGCGATCACTGCCACTGTGATTAGTGCCCTCCTCTGGACTAGTTCCACCAGGTCCACGTCTTCTTTGTGTTGTGGGGGGCAAGACCTGGATGCATTATTACAGGTGGGGTCCCACCAGAGCATGGGCACAGATTCCCCTCCCTAAACCTGCTGGCCACACTTGTGATGCAGCTCAGGTGGTTGGGTTTCTGAGCCACAAGCACACAGTGCTGGTTCATATTCAGCTTCTTGTCCACAAACGCCCCCAAGTCTTTCTCCCCAAGGCTAGCCTTGACCCATTCTCTGTGCATATTTGTGCCTGGGACTGCCTTGATCCCGGTGCAGGACCTTGCATTTGGCCTTTTTGAACTTCATGACACCTCAAATTAACATAATTAGGATGGGAACAAAGCATTGACAAAATAAACAAATGCGCTGACTCACAGCAGGCCATAAGAGCATTACAGTCCTTACATAGGGTTAGGAGCAACCGATAGCAAAAGAAATTCAGGGAAACAGAAATATTGGGGGCAGAAAAAACAGCACGATTTCCATTTAAAATCATGTGACACCTAAACTGCCTTTTGTTTAGTACTTACAGCTACTCTATATAAAAATGGAGAGTTCACCCATCTGCACTACACAGATTTCTCCAGACATTTGTGATTTGCAGAGGCCTAAATATTTCCAGCAATGCTGCAAGGTCTTAATACAAAACTTAGGCTTACTGATGGACATACTGTACTCGGTTATCTCACACAGATGTGCTAGATCTATGCCAGGGACTTGCAGGAAGCTGTGGTCTGTAGGATAAAAACCACTATAAAATAAAACCTCAACTTGCACCATGTACAATTTATGAGACATATTAAACACAGCTGCTATATGTTCAAATAGCACCGAATGTTAGAAAACAACAGTAAGTTTGGCTTTTTAACTTTCTTTTAATTTCGGTTTTCTTCTTATTTTGATTCAAGATGAGCTAAACCACAGCAAAAACGGAGCAAAGATTTTAAGTAAAACATGTTAATAGCGAGAAAAGTGGCAGTCACAGGACAATCACAGAATCATAAACTATCGTAAGTCAGAAGGAACCCACAAGGAAGATCGAAGTCCAAAAGGTACAAATCTAGATGGGAAAAGTATGACTTCGAGATGAATGCTCAAGTTCCTCTGTTTCCCACAGCTGAAAGACTAAGAGTAAAATGCAAAGTGTAAGAGGTCTGCAGTTAATGTTGTTACTATACACAATGGGACAAGATGCTAGTTACCACCATGATGGGAATTAGCGCCATCAAGTCAAGGACGCAATCTTTCAGTATTTTCACGATTAAGCCACTTTACGAGCTTCACTTTTCGTTTCTGGCTACCTCAGAAAAGAAAGATGCTGGAAGGAAGGTACTGTACGGCAGGAACAGTTAGGGCATACGCTGTTTCTCTCAGGGATGTCTGAGGTGGTCCGATCCCTTGGGAATAGCGAAAAGACCTCGAGGAAAAGACGGGTGTTGTCGGAACTGTGCCCGCCGTCGGGCGATACTGCAGAAATGGCACATACTGGGCACAAGTGCGGTCTGAAACGGGAGAAACTGCCCCGGCTCCCAGCTCATTACCCACTAGCTGGCTGTCCGGGATCCGAGCTGCACGGAAGCCAACGCGAAGGGGAACAGGAGCGGGAACGCTTCTCCGCCGGGCAGGGATGGACACCTGTGCCAGACCCCGGGGGGGAGCCCGCCCGCTCTGCCCCGGCGCTCACCTGTAGGCGCTGAGGAGCGACTTGTTCACTAGCACGATGAGGAAGGAGGTCGCCCCGTAGAAGACCGCCGAGAGCACTCTGGGAAGTGCCGGCGACTCGGCGGCGGCATCCCCCTCCTCCTCCGCTGCCTGACCGGCGCTCATGGCGGCCAACGAGCGGCGCCGAGCAGGGCCACGCGTCGGGTGGCACCAGGGCGCCCGTGGGGCCACCGCTCCTCCTCCTCCTCCTCCTTCTCCCCAGCCCGTCCCCGAGTGGCGGCAGCTGCACCGGATCCAGGGCGCGGCGGGTCCGGGGCGCGGCGGCCCCGCGGGCGGGTCTGGAGGCGGCGCCGCGCCGCGCCTGCGGGGGGCGCTGCCGCCGCCAGGGCCGGGCGCGGCGTGAGGGGCTGGGCGGCGGGGCCGGCACCGGCACCGGCACCGGCACCGCCGCGCCCTCGGGCAACGCCTGAGAGGCTGCCGAGCTGCAGCAGCGCCCCGCAACATCCTGCTGTGCTGCTACAGCAGGCCGGTGGCAAAGCGGGCCTGTGAGGCTCGCCCCGCGGGGGCACACGGCAGGGACAGGGCTGCAAGCCAGCCCTCAGCACCCCCGGAGCTCCGCCTGGGCTTCGCATGGAGGGCCGGGCTCTCACAAATTTCTCAAACTGTAAAAAACGCTCAACGGAATTTGCCTCGGTGGTTTAACTTGTGTCAAATTTCAAGGGACAGGGAAGATAAACACCTTCAACCTTCTCTGCAAAAAGTCGAGCTGTCAGAAACAAGGAAGAGGCTGAGTATTTACTAATTACCAAACAGCACTCATTAAACCTGAAAATGAAATCAAGTTTTTATTCAAAGCATCTATTAGAATGACAGCACATCAACTCTTCTGCTCTTAACTCATGCCAAACTACAACTTAAATCTTTCAAAACACCAAACAATTCCTTGTATGTAATCACTTAATAAAACAAAAAGCAGTCTTCCACATACCATCTTTGCTTTTTTTCCCTTGATATTTTACCCAAAACTTGTCATGATCCAAAACTGCTTCAGCTGTCTGAATTTTGTCTATGGCAAAGTACAATCCAGTGTACCTGTCATACTTCAAAGACCTGAGGAAATATTCTGCCTGACTGAAAAAAAAAAATCAAAAACCTCAAACCCAGCAACAAAAAAAACCCACCAAAACACCCACAACCAATCCTGATGAAGTAATATTCCAGTCTGCAAGTGGCTGGTAATTGCAGTCTTCTGCCCTGTGAAATACTCCTCAGGAGCAATTCTGAATTATGATTCAGAATTACAACAGATGTACATTCAGGGCCCATTTTGGCATCAGACTATTCACATGAAGCCAGATGAACGTTCAGAAGCATGTAACACTTTTTAGAAACCCAAAACCTACATACATGAATTACCATTTTTATGAAGGCAAAGAAGCCTTGTAGGACTAGTGTTTCCTATTCTTTTTCAGAAGCTGAAGCAGAAGTTAAACCGTATCACTGGTGCAAAATTATTTACATTCAATGCAGGAAACTTTTTTTTTAATTATTCAATTACTTTTTAGTTAAGTGCATCAACACAGGATTTAAACAAACTGGGTTAATGAGATTTTCAACCACAACAGGTTATCAGAGAACATACTTCAACAGCTGCAGTTTCTGGTGTAAAACCACTCTACTCTTCTCGAACAGCTGTATGCATCTGGTCAGCCCATATCAAGTGATTGATAAAATGTTTTCTTCTTTTTCAGTTCAAGTGAGAGGGAAAGAGGCTTCCCTTCTCTCATCTGAATTTCCTGACTTCCTACTAGAGGAACAAGTTAAAGCAAGCAGGTCAGTAAATACACATTATTAATATCCCCGTAAGCAGTAGCTTAACAACAACAACAACAACAACCAACAACAAAACCACACACAAAGTCCAATCTGAAAACAAAGTTTTGTTAGCATATTAGGAATCTCTGGCTGCCTTCAAAGCAAAATAAAAGATCACCATGAGACAATGCTACTGAAAGTATACAAGATTCACAAAGTGACAAGATACCCTGTTAAACATTTTATATCAGCATCTGAATACTAGGCAGCATTCTGCAACTTATTTGGGAAATATATGAAATCACACTGTTAACACACTTGTAACTACCTTTGGAAGCCTATTTTCTAGTTGTATAAGTGAATACTTTTCTGCAGTGTTTATAGCTGTGCTATGGTTAGTGAACAAAAAATCGGCATGTTATGCTGGAGTAAAGCAGTAAGGTGGCTTTATGCTCAGTAAGTATGGAGGCTTCTATTTGCTAATCATTATAAAAGCAATACTTTTAAAACTTAGTGTTTGCTAATAAAAGACCTAGAATAGTTTACTACAAATTCATACCACCCTGTAAATAACCCCTTTATTAACAAAATCAAGTGCCAAATCACTACGGGGCCCAAAACCACCTGAAAAAATATTACCAATTTTTTTCCTTTTTCTAGACTTTGCAAGACTAATCATTTTCAGATAAAACAATGTGCAAAACTTCCCAACTACACGTGTTAGGAATAACAAGTGCTACCAAGAGATTCTGCTGAAATCAAATCAAAAAAATGTGAAGCAGCAAAGTCAAGCCTCATACCTTGGGCAGTCACAGTGAAGATATTCCCTGCATGAAGCATTTTCTTTCCCTGTACAAGCTGAGATAACTAACCATTGCCCATCGCCTTGGAGATGCTAGGTAAAGATACACTGACATTAGAAAAACATGGTTTCATTGCTGTTTAACAATATCCCCAGACCCATCACTTTGCTATATACTCAGATAAATACTTTTTAGTCAGCCTTCTTTGGCCACATGTACCATCCTTGCTAATCATGAACACTTTGTTCAGAAAGTGTTTTCTGTGAAATCTGCTTCAGATAAATGAGTTAACCTTGCAAAATCTAGCTTCCCATGACACATACATTTGTCAACTCTGCCTTATGCAGTCCCATATTTACAAAATACTTAGAAATTTTACATCTGTCTTCTACCTTATCAAAAGTGCAATTCTCTCACCCCATGTTATGGGGCAACAACATTCTTCATAAATTCTACAGAATAGCAGCCTATTATAAGCAAATAAGGTGCTTAGCTTATGCTTGGGATCTAACTGGTTAAGGAACACCAGAAAGTACTTTTTTTATGGGCAGAGACTGCTCCTTCTATCTACTGTCTCAGGGGTGCCACAGCTAAGTTTGCAAGCTCGATGAGCGCCAGCGCGCCATGCATGCGTTCACGCTGCTCCTGGAGGCGGCGGTGCCGGGAAGCTGAATGAGCACTGTTTTTCTCTTCATCATCCTCTTCATCAGACTGAAGATACTCCATTGGGTCTTGCTGTTCCTGATCCGTTTTCTGGATTGCTTTGGTCTTCAAAGCAGGAGCACGCTGCTCTCTAGTCTCCCAGTACCTATAACATCAAATTCGAGGAATGCTTGTAAAATACATAAAACTGACTCGCATACCAACAATTGAAAATGAGCAAAAACCTCCCGAGTACTAGCTTGCATCCAACTGGGCAGTGCACTTGGCTTTATCTTTCAGGTCTTACATGTTAGCATTTAAGCTGTCAGAGACCTTCTTTATTCAGTGTTTTAACTGTAAAGTGTCCAAGTGAACATCTGTGAGAGATTTCTTGTCTCCATGGTGTTCTCAGCAGGCATTTCTCCCTAGGCATACAGAGCCCCTCATACAAATGCAAATTCAGCAAAACCGCAGCACTAGTTAATAAAGTATTAACAAGTGTTGATCAAGCAAAAAGTATTTAAGCAGAGAGCAAACACGAAACAAAACTGTAAGAAAAAAGTTTCATGAAGAACTTCGTCTTGACCAGGAGCTCATAATTCTTTGAGGAGAGACAAGGCTGTGCTGATATGTACCAGAAGAACATCTAGTTTTGGTTTCTTGGGATTTTACTGTCCTGAAGAATAAATGCTGTGTCAGACCACTCTTTTAAGTGTTTTGAGAAAAATGACACCATGAGGGAACTTACTTTGCCAGCCACTCAGCCACAGCTTTATTGTCAGCCGTCTGCTTCTTACTCAGTCTGTCGGTGAGCTCTTCCCTCTTCAGTCGGGCGTATGGATGTTTGGGACAATGACGGTTTGCATGCGTGAATCTGCTCAAGCAGCCTTAAAAAACCAGAGTGATCATGAAGAATGTGTTACAGAAAGCAGCCAACCAGAGAAAAGTGTAACATCTGTGGGATAGAAATGCCACTGAATCCACCCTTCCCCACACGCAAAACCCTAGGTTTAGTTGAAAACCACATGCAAAGCTCCTAACACGCCCCATTATTTTTATCTTAGTATCCACTGACAGAGAATGTATGCAATCCTTAGATACATACTTGCAGAATTAGGCAGATTCTGCATGGCATTCCCCTTCCCTAAAAGTTCCACCAAAATTAAACTCCAAAGCTTTTGCCATGTGAACATGCATACATTTCCAATATTAACCTGACCCCAGAAAGCTGCAAATTTTTCTCTGATGACTCACCATTCTCTGAGCAGACAAAAGGCTTCTCTCCCGTGTGGAGACGCTGGTGAGTTTTGAGTTGCCCACTCTGTACAAAGGCTTTCCCACAATCTGGGTAGTCACATAAATAAGGCCTCTCACCTTAAAAGCAGTAACAGAAGAGATTTATGAAAGATGACTAGAAGTGTTATAGTATCCAGTGGTGGTCCCTGGCTTGAGACTTGCACAAACAAATTCTCCTTTTACCCACTAAGAAACATACATCTACTTAAAAAACCCTAGTGTACTTTGAAGTGTATGCTCTATGCTACTGGACAATATATCTATTTCCAAAGAAACAAAAATTTACTTCTCCTTGTCATATTTTCTGATTTAAGACTCTTAGATAGCACTGTGTAAGTTTTGTGAAACTGTGCATATGTAGAGCAAGAAATAGATAAAATAAATGGACAAGTAATGTAATGCAGGTTGTAACCAGAAAAATTTTATCCTTACCATAGCCTGAACTAGGGCTGCAGTTATCATTACTACAAGGTTGTAGAAATATCTCATATTTAGGTAAAGTTATGTTTAGGTAAAGTTATAATGATGGAGACTGCATGAGAAACTTATTCCAGATTTAACTTTTCTTAGGACAGTCATCAAGGAAGACTTCTCCATGCAAACTGCAACCAGAAGAACAAAGGTAACAGGTGTTTCCTTTCTCAAGCACTAGACAAAGACATGCCATGCCACCACCCTCAGAAAGGCAACAAAGTGAGGGTGAGTCTGGCTCACTAATTCAGAGGAATGACAAGATAAGCTCTACTCCTTTAGGTCATTCTTACAAGTTCAACACATTGTTGCACCAAGTGAAATAACATCTTTTGACCAAAAAACATGAGGAATGCTGCTGTTTAATATCATTATCTAGATTGGTCATAGTGATTTGAGTCAAAAGGAGATTGTGAGCTACACTTTTTCATAATTTATGGAAAAATACGGAGTTCTGTTGTAGAAATAAAATGTATTTGCTTGGTTTTAAAAATAAAACCCGAACTGCATCTTCAGTTCAAACTCAGCTGAGTATTGAGTGAGTTCATCATATATTTTAACTTAACTGCAAATTGCATTCTAAACATAGTTCAGTAAATTAGCATGATCTCCTCCACCCTAGAAAACGAATTTTAAGCGCTGGGAAAAAACAACTGGCTGCTGATTTTAAACTTGTGGATTCTTCTCTCAGTATTTAAGCACACTTCCTAGGATGTTACAACCCTGCAGTTGCCAGCCTCTTTTTTAGTTACTGTAACCTCTTACAGCAAAACTTCAGTTGTGATGCGAAAAATACATCAGCAAGGAGGAAACAAATCACAAAGAGGCAATTAGGATACAAAGTGCTACCAAGCTTAAGTACAGAGCACCAAGCCCAAGACTAGTTCTCTCTCTTATAAAGTGAGTCTATAACACCAATAGATAAAATGTTCAGACCATTTGCCTACATTATTATAGCCCAAAGTGCTGCTATTTTTCCCCATGACAAATATAGTTACAAAGACTTTGGTTGACTAACAAGCAATGAGAGCAAAATATGATTAATTTAGCAATTACAGTAAAATCATGACAGGTCAGGATCTTTAGGGTTCCTTTATGTTTGTTTGAGGGGTTTAATCCCTTTGCTCGCGCTTCCTAAGTGGCTCTCCCCAGCTATTCATACCTTCCTTTTACTCACCGGTGTGAGTTCGTTTATGGGCTTGCAGTGATTTCTCTCGTGGAAAGACCCTGTTGCAAATATTGCAGCGTATCCTGCTGGAAGAGTGCTCTCCTTCACTGATCAGGTCTCGGACGGTGTCTGCTCTTGGACGGCCACGTCTTATTCCATCCTGGGTGTAAATAACAAGGCAACTAAACTCAGGCACTTCCTTCCCCCTGCAGTTTGGCCAACGGGCACGGCATCTCCTGGAGCAATGGCATGACCAAGGAGGGTGCCGTGACAGCAGAGCCACACCAGCCTATTCCTAACTCACTCCTAATAACTGTGCTGTGGCTGGTGCAAGAGGGGAGATCACAGACATCACCATGTCCTCAGCAGCAAGGGGAGAAACTGACAACGGCATCACAGAAGGGGTCAGGTTGAAAAGAACCACAGTGGGTCATCTGCTCCAACCTCCCTGCTCAAACAGAGCCGTTCTAGAGCCCATGGCACAGGATTGTTTCCAGGCAGTTCTCAAGTATCTCCAGTGAGGGAGACTATAAAACATCTCTGGGCAGCCTGTGCCAGTGCTCAGTCACCAACACAATAAAGAAATTCCTCCTCATATTGAGGTGGAACTTCCTGTGTATCAGTTTCTGCCCGTTGCCTTTGTTTTCATAGCCTGTCACAAGCAAGCAGATCTTGGCTCCATCCCCTTGGCACACCCTGTTAGATATTCATATCCATTAATAAGGTTGTCTCTCAGTCGTCTCTTCTAGAGGCTGAACAGGCCCAGCTCCCTCAGCCTTTCCTCCTAAGAGACGTGCTCCAGTCCCTTAACCATCTTTGTTGTCCTACACTGGATCCACTCCAGGAGCTCCATGTCTCTCTGGTACTGAGGAGCCCAGAACGGGACAAAGCACTCCAGATGCGAGGAGAGAGAGGACAAGAGGGGTTTTTTTCAACGTCAAAGGTGTGTTTTTTAGGTTTATTTTTTACTTTGGAAAGGAAGGAGGACGCTGCCCCGTCCCCTCCTCCCCGGGGCGCGCGCGCCGTTGCCGGAAGTGACTTCACTTTAAATGTCCGGGCGGAAGCGCGGGAGGGGCGCGCGCCGCGGAGTCACCCTGTAAGCGCGCGGCCCGCCCGCCCCCGCCCGCCGCGCACTCACCTTCAGGTGCCGGTGCCGACCGCCGCTCCCCGGGCTCCCCGCCTTCTCCTCGTCCCCGCTGGGGACTCTGCCCGCTCCCCCGCGAGGCGGCGGGAGGGCTGACGGACCGGCGGTGCTGTCGCTGCCGCCGGGGCTGAGGGTCACGTTGTGCGCGTTCTCGCCCCAGCGCCAGGGGTAGACCATGAAGTCGCTGAAGCCGGGGCTGGTGGGGACGGGCGGGACGGGCATCGGCTCCTCGCCCCCGCTCCCCCACGAGGAGGGTTTGATCGGGGTGGTTTTGATAACGGAGACCAGGACGCGCTTCGGGGAGTCCTGGCAAAAAATCACTGGGGGGGGGCCCGGCGGGAGCCGCTCCGCCATCGCCGAACCCTCGCGGGCAGCGGCGAAGGGAGCACGGAGAGAGAGGGGAAAGAGGGCGCTCCGCGGCGGCACGGCCCCGCTGTCCGCGCCCGTGTCCCCGGACGGGCCGTGCAGCTGCACGGAGGTCCCGCGGCCGTCGCCACCTGTCGCCGCCCAGGCCCACCTCAGCCACGCATCACTTAGGACGGCGGCTCCCTGTGGTATCGGTGGCTTCCCCTCCGCACCCCCTCCGCCTCCGCGGTCACCCCTGAGCGGATCCGCCAAATCAGTGGCGGCCCCCGGCCATGGCAGCGGCCGGAGCGAAGCAGTCACAGCGTCCCCGCACCTTTCCGAAGCGAAGCCGGCCTCGCTGGCAGACCCGGTCCCGACGATGCCCGAGGAGGAGCCGCGGCCGCCGCCGCGATACCTCTGCACTCGCAGCCCGGGCCGAGACCCAGGTTTTCCCGCGTTACGTTTCGCGCCTGAGCGCAGCCAATCACCCGGCCCGGCGCGGGTGTCACGGGGAGTCTGTTCCCGCCGGCCAACCGCTGGGCGGGAAAGTCGGCGGCCGCGCCTCTAGGGGCGGGGTCCGAGGGCGGGGCCGTGCGGTGGCTGCCATCCTATTGGGCAGAAGCCGGGCTCCTGTCCCCGGAGGAGGCGCTGATTGGCCCGCCGAGGCGGGGGCGGGGGGATGCAGGGGAGGTGCTCCCGCGCAGGTTTGGCGCGCTGTGGCTGTGGGCGGGCTGCGCGGGCCAATCCCGTGGAGGCGCAGGGCAGTTGGCGCGCCCGGCGGCTTAAAGGGGTCGCCTGGCGGTGGGACGGCGGGTCTTGGCTTTCCTGCCCTAGGGCGGGGGCGAGCTCTTTCCTTTTCCCTGCCGAGGTCTTGCCCTCAGCGGCGGGCAGATCTGGGAGGGGACTTGCGGGCTGGAAGTTGCCCCGTGAACTGCCGCCGCTTCCGCGGGGATCGTAAGGCGGGCGGGGTCGGGACGGCGCGGCCGTTATGGCGCTGGCGGGGCCGCCCGGGGAGACGCCCCGCCTAGGAGCGGTGCCCCTGCCAGTAGGGCGCGCGTAGCTGTACACCTACTTTGCACCGGTCCCGGGGCTGTGACAAGCGGGCAAGAGGCGTTGTCAAGGCCCTCGACTCGGGAATTTTAGGAAGTTCTTAGGGCAGGTGGCATTTTAAGAGGACGGTGCCAGATTTATTCAGTGGTATCCAGCGACAGGACGAGGAACAATGGCCCTAAACTAAAACATAAGTTTCACCTTAACATGAGGGTGCTCCAGCCTGAGAACGTAACTTCCATTTATTACATAAGTTGTTAAATTTTGAGGCCAGTACTAGGAGCACAGAGAAGCCACAGAGCTGTAAAAATGGTGAGGTCTTTTCCCCCGGGTTGCTTGTGCTCACAGTTCATATACTGCAGACTGCTGCCTTGCAAGAACATTAGCAAACACCACGGCTGACAAGAGGGAAGTGCAGGCAAGGGCAGGTTTGCAGCATATGACTACTAACTAATACCCTTTTGGGTAACGGGGAAAGCCTACCAGTTCTTCCAACGCAGGGGCTGTAAGACAGGGCTGCAGCATTTACCCATCCTGAGATCAGCCCTTTCATTATGAATTATAGTTGAGTTTGCCTCGGCTGCTCTTTTAAACTAACTAAAAATCCTCAAATGTTTGCTTAGGCAAATTCTTGTTCGTTGTAATGCTATCCCAGCTTCTCAAAGTCAGTGTAACAGTCTCGAAGTCTTACCGTTACTATGCCAGGTCAGGTCTTTCTGACCAGGCCAGAAAGAAAATGCTGCGGCTTGTAACATTTGTTTCCAAAATGAGCAAAGAGGTTTCTGTATGCTTGGATCTGACCCCCTTAAACCCTTTCACTCTAAAAATAGCCCATGGTAAATAGTTCTGGTAATATAACGATGTTGTAGTGGAGTACTAATACAGAAAAATATGTTAAAATCTACTTAAAAATTTAAAAAAGGGGGGAAATGACTCATGTTAAAATAATTGCATCCCAAAACAAAACTGCAAATACTTTTCATAACTTTCCAAAACTGCATGCCTAATGCTTCAGATAGTACACGTAGCTGCTAAAGAACTCCAGTGATGGAAGGAATTAACATTATGAGCTGGAACACACAACTGTAGATATTGGGAATGGTGCAGTGAATTGTGAGCAACTAAATATTTCCATATGTAACCTATGCTACCCCAATTTACACATTATGTTTTGTGATGACTTTCAAGGACCTGGCAGCAGATTAACTTCTTTATGTGGATCTCGTAAATTTTCTAATGCCAACTAATATAATTTTGTTAATAGAGGCAGCACAAGAGAAGGAAGAAGTTACTTGATGCCACATCTGATATTTTAGCTGTTCTGAACAATAGTGTTTCGTATTGTAATAGCCATAACCAAAGAGAAGTGAACTTTTTCTCCAGATACTGCCACTGGAAGAGAAAGTGTGTGTATAGAATGTACCTGGCCTAAAGGACTTAAAACACAGTTTTTCAGTACACAGTCACAGGTATTTTGATATATTATTATAGTAGTTCATGTAACATGTAAAACCAGTTCTAAAATAATAATCTGAACTGTAGTTTCTTCGCAATATTAAACAAGTTTGCTTTCCATAGCATTTTGATGCTATGCTACTAGCTTAATGTGTGTCATGGTTTGACCCTGGCTAGATTCCCGGCACCCATCAAAGCCTCTACCACTGCCCTCTGCAGTTGGACAGAGGAAAGAAACTTTAACAAAAGGTTCACGGGTTGAGATAAAGACTGGGAGAGATGTAGCATTGTATTTGAACAGCTTAGGCCACAGTGTATTCCAGCCAGTGCACCAGCCAAGCCATTTTTAGTTATTATTATCAAACACTCTGGAATTCGTCAAGACTACTGAAACATAAATTCTGCTAAATTGAGAAAGAAAAAGCTAAAAACCAAAATACCAAGATTACAAGAACTATGGTAAAGAAGGGCCATAAAACACCAGACTGGTGTCCAATTGTATTTCCTGAAAGGTGCATGCAGAACTTGTAAAAAAAATAAAACCACCAATCAAGTAATGCATAATTGCGTGAACAATAGTAGTAGTAGTTTTAAAATATGTAAGTAAAACATAACGTAAACAATGAAGTAGCTTCCACTTAATCACATTAATTAGTTATTCAAAAGTCCTAAGTTCCTACAGAGAGATCACTCACCAAATATTTTCATGGGAAAATCAGGCTCAACTTAGAGATATGAAGTGAATTTATTGCTGACAAAATCAGAGCATGATAATGAGAAGTAAAATAACTCCTTAAAAACAGCTTCCTGCCATGCCTCCCACCTTCCAGCTCTGCCTCCTATCCCAGTGTGCAGGGAGACAGGGAATGGGGGTTCTGGTCAGTTCATCACCCAAAGCTTCTGCTGTTGCTCAGGGAGAGGAGGTGTTTTCCTGCTGCACCATGGGGTCCCTCCCACAGGAGACAGTTCTCTATGAATTTCTCCAGTGTGAGTCCATCTCGCGAGCAGCAGCTCTCAGTGACCTGCTGCAACGTGAGTCCATCCCACAGGCAATCCTCCTCCCAAAGCTGCTGCAGCCTGGGTCACTCCTTCACAGGATACAAATCCTTCAAGGACAGGCTGCTACAGCATGGGGCCTCCCTTGGGCTCACAGACTCCTTTGTGCATGCACCTGTTCCAACGGGGGCTCTTTGGGCTGCAGGTGATCTCTGCATCCCCTGTGGATCCCCATTTCTGCAGGGGCACAGCTGCCTCACCATGGGCTGCTGCACCAGGGGCTGCAGGGGAGTCTCAGCTCTGGTGCCTGGAGCAGCTCCTCCTCCTCCTTCTGCTCTGACCTTGGTGCCTGCAGAGCTGTTCCTCTCACATGTTCTCATGCTACTCTTCTCTGGCCTCAATTACATCTGCACAATAACTTTTTCTTCTTTAATCTTAAATCTGTTATCACCAGAGCATTACCACCCTTTCTGACTGGCCCAGCCTCAGCCAGCAGCACATCCGTCTTTGGAGCCACCAGGGACTGGCTCTGGCAGACATGGAGGAAACTTCCAGCAGCTTCTCATGGAAATCACCCCTGCAGCCCTTCCCCCTCCTAAGCTTGCCCTTGCAAACCCAATTCAATGCATCAAAGCATCAATATTTTAGTGTAGAAACACGAAAAAGTTCTCTCTGAGAGTTAAAGGACCAAAATAATGAAACATGATACAACCTGCAGTCAGCTCAAATCCTGCTTATTACAACAAAGCACATCTTTTATCACACATGACAGAAATTTTAAAAGGATAGGGAGAAAAGATTCAAGAGAAAGCAGGAAAAATACATATGTTCTATCTAGGTAGTTAAGATGGACAATTACAGAGCTTGAGGATAGTAAATGCTTTCAGGAATAAAAACAACAGAGCAAAACATGACAAAAAAGATGGAAAGTGATATTCTACCTCTTTAAAGAATGCCAATTAGATTATGGCCTTTAGGTCGATAATAGCAAACAATCACACTCCATGTAACTTTATTGTTACTATGTTAATATGGACTTATATAAAACCTTAGCAATGGTAATAATATCTTTTATCTAAGTCTTTATTATTATATTTTTCAAGTTTCTGGATTTCCTGTCTGAGCATTCAGATTCTAGTCTAGGAGTCACATTTACAGCCTGTGAGACTTTCACTGCTGGGACTGAGACCCCTTTGCGGTGGGTGGCTCCAATGACCTGATGGGTGCTCTGTTTGAATCCCTACACACACCACACTCACACTCTCAGACAAGCTTTCTTTGCCGTCTTGACCCCACACTTCCCATTGCAGTGTCCCAGATGCTGGGTTGCTGAAAGTATTTTGATTGTGATGCAGTGACTCAGTAGCAGCATGCACTGTTTCTAAGGACCCCCTGGGCTTTTACACCCTTACAATCCATGCGCCCACTCTTCACGCCCCTTGTGCTTGCCTCTTGGTCCGATGGTGATGCTTTGGCTGAGGTCCTCTCCTTAGTAATTGGGTCCTGCAGAGTCTCTAGGTGACTGGCCACCCCCACCCCTACTAGCTAGTACTACAGGTCCCTGTGCCCTTTGTTAGCAGAAGGTCAGTACCTGTTCATGGCTCATTTGGTGGGGCTCCAGCCTTTTGCTGCCAGCTGGGGCACAATGTCCAGCTTGCACACAAAGCTCTCATCATTACGTGCATTCCTCTATGAGCATGTCCATCTTTGGTGACCAGCTCTCTTTTTGGCTTAAGACTTCATGTAGTCAATTTTGCTCAGTAGAATTGTGTTGCTGGAAAATGTCAGTGATTGCTAGATGCTCTAGTGTTATGCTCTCTACCTGTTCTGGTGCCCTGCTCCAAAATGGCACCTTGAGCCATGTGACAAGTTCAGGATGTTTCTCCCTCAGGCAGGAGAGATGTAGGCACTAGAAAATATAAAGTCCAGGGATGAGAAAGTTCCTATAAGAAAGGTCAAGGACAGGATGACCCTTGCTGGTGATTAGGTACTTAGCTGTAAAGGTCAGAGAAACACCAGTCTCCATTCTCACTGTCCCTTGTAATTAGGCATTTCTGCACCTTGAAAAAAAAACAAGGGGAAAAAAAAAAGAAAACTAAACAAGGGCTCTATCGATAAGATGCCATATTCCATATCTGCACCTGCTAGGCAATCTTGTGTAGGATGCTGTTCTGTCCGTATGAAAAAAATCCACTTGTAGAGAAAATGTGGATGGAGTAGTCACTTAGGGAGGTAGCCCTCATGTTGACTTAACATGAGTCACCTGCTGTCAGAAAGGTTAGGCACCTAAGCCTAGTACTAAAACTATGAGATTCAGGCTTTGCATTCAAATATGTAATTATGATGAATTCATTGCTGTTACTTTTTGGAGTAAAATTCCAGACGAAACATTTGGTTACACTTTGACAGTAAAATTCAAGTTTTCTTGTGTATGTATTTCTTGTAAGTATGTAACTTGATAATCACACACTAATTGCACACAGTGAAAAGCTGTGAAAGGAATGAGAGGGAGGTGTTTTTACCAACAAACTGTTGGCCTGCTGGTAGATAAAGCCAGATACTGATAGGTGAAAAAAGCAATAGTAAGAGCCATAAATTCCAGAGGAATTCCATTAGTTGACACAGGCTGTTACTCACCCAAGGCAATGCTAAATTCTTGGACTTAGAAAAAAAGAACAGAGACACAAAGAAAAGGGAGGGGGGGAGAGGATGCACATTGGAAGAGGGTCTGTATCAGGCAATTTGGGAAGTCTGTACCTCTCAAGTGCCTAAGACAATGAGGAAAGAGAGAAGGAAATGGGACCGAGAAATTAGGATAAAAAGGAGGCTGCATCCCCCAGCAATTTGAGAAATCCCATGGGAAATTGCCCCATGACCTCTCCTTTTATTCATGAATAAAGCTATGGGACTCCTCTGTCTCCTTTTTGGACATAAACCTCTGGCGTTGTGGATTAATTTTCCTGACAGCTGCAAGCAAAAAAGAGTTTGCAAATTACTTTCATTTATCATGCAAGACTTTTAATTAGTTTGGAGGTTAGAACCTCTTACAGAAATTTTGTTTTGATTGACAGCTCAGAGCATCAGAAAACTAAGAATTTTTCTAAAGCTTTACATTAATTTTGGGACACAGAATTATACAGATAAAGACGAGATATATTTATAGCAATCACTTGGTTTTGGCTGTCATTGTTTCTCTGAGCAGTTAGACTTTTTTTTCGCTTTTGAGGTTTCATGAAATAAAGCCAAATCGCACAGAACACCAAATCTCTAATCTTACGGCTGAAATATTTCTGAATTCCTCATATTCATCCCTCTACAGAGATGCTATGACCTTCAAAGTAGCTATTAAAGCTGCAAGGATATTACAGTCAGTGGTAGCACTGACCAATGATGGCCATCTGTCATCTTTCCTATACAGCACAACTTTGATTCAAACTTGTAGAATACTTAAATAAAAATACTTCTAAAATTTCTAAAAAACTTTTTGGATACAATATGTGCTGAGGGGATCTAGTGTAGATGCTGCAATTGATACCAAAATGTTCCAAAAAAATCTGCAAAGATTTGGTGAGTTTTTTGATATGCTGTAGTAATGTGAAGGTGTTAATGTTTTTTTCTGTATTATTACAGGATAAAGTAGCTTTCCAGCTTCTTCTTTGCACTGAAAACACATGAAGTTTCATCTTTCTACAATGTAAACCAACATTTCAGAGGCAAGTACAGTTGATCTAAGCGAACATTTCTTACACAGTATTCTATTACTTTATCATATTATTGAAAATTTATTCATGAGTTTTTGTTAATTATGGGTAGCTACGTTTTACAATATAAGAACTGTGCAGAAATAATGGTATTTTTCCTTTGTTGACTTAATTTTTTCTGCTTTTAATTTGAAGCGTTTCAGAGACTGTGAGATTCAACTCGACTACCAGGATTTTGTAAAGCTCTTTGTGAGCAGATAATTGCCTGAACTTACTGTCATTAATTCCATGCAAAACAGTTTGTGATCTCTTGAATGAAATTGAAACTTGAAAGGGCACTAAGTCCAATTAAATTAGTTTTATTCTGCCGTAAGCATGCCCTGCAAAAGTGAGTCTACATGAAAGCCAAGAGAGATACAATGACTACATTCAAGGCTTGGAACGATCTGTAGAGGATACATCATATTTTGTTTTACAGTGGTGCACACGGACTTATTAGTACCCCAAAAGGAAGAGAGGACAGGGCTGTCTTTTGAAACATAGCAAGAATTCTGATACGGTTTTAAGTCACTGTAATAAGGTTAAAATTAATTTAAAAGCAAGGTGGTACATACAGTGAAGTTATAATGACAGAGGAAGTGTTAAGTTTCCCTTGAACGATCAGGATGATAACTCATCACAGAAATTAAGACTGCAATCGCTATTCTTTGGGCAATTGTGCCTGAAGGGCTAAGATTTTGGTGTTACTGTGGCTGATAAGAGAAGCACATTTATTTCGCCTGCCCGGGTGCCCGTCCTCTACGGAAAAAAGCCTTGTTGAGTCTCCTAGTATGTCACCGTTGGTTATGGTTATTGAGGCATTTTTATTTTGAGACAGCAAAAGTACCCGCAGCTGGGTCCAGAGCTGTGAGCAGCCGACACGGCTCCTGCAGGGATGCTGCACTAAAATCTGTGGCGGTGGGGGCTCGGTGGCGGCCGGGGAGCGCCACGCACGGCTCTCGCTGGCCGGAGCGGCTCTGCAGCCGGGCTCGGGTCCCGCACGCTGCGAGTGCGAGCTGCTGGCAGTGCCACGGCGCGGGATGGACAGCGCTGCTTGTCTCGGCAAAGGGCGGCGTTTCACGCACTTTGTGCCAGCACCAGACTGCTTTATCCAACCGTGCCGGCCACCTACGGCACAGCTACCCACACTAGGGAGCTCCCAGTGTAGCGGGCGCCTCTTTCGCTGGTGTCGCTGGCTACAGGATGTAGGTCGTACCAAAAGACCCGTGCCGACACCGTGGTGTGATGACACCACATTTGAAGCGCTTGTTGCTGGAGAGCGTCCCCAGGCGGGACCGGGACCCGCCCGCCGCGGTCGCTGTGCCCGAGGAGCACCCGTGCGCACGCCAATGAATAACAGAGCGGCGCACCACATTGGTCAGTGCTTGTGACTGACAGCTCTGGCGTTGCACGTTAATTGGTCGCAGCTGGGCACTAGGGGCGGGGCGGAGGCTGGCGCCGGGATTGGCTGCTCTGCTACTCGCCGGTCGCGCGTGCAGGCGGTGGGCGGGATTATAGGCGGTGCCGCCGGCGGCGGGTGCGCTGTGGGGCTCCATTGGCCGCCGGGCCCGGCCGGGGCGGGGCTGCGGGAAGCTGCGGCGTTTCTGCGGGCGTTGAGGCGGCGCATGGGCCGGGCCGTCACTGCTTTTGCCCGGCGTGCACGTTGTTTCGGCTCCGCGCAGCAGCAGGGGGCGGTCGGGGGAGGAGAGGCGGCCGCGCGAATGATGACGGGGCTGGTGGGCAGCCCGGTGGCTGCCGTCATGCAGGAGAACTTCGGGTGCTCCGTGGCCAATCGCTTTTACCAGCTGCTGGACGACGAGTCAGACCCGTTCGACGTCCTGCGCGAGGCCGAGCGCCGCCAGCAGCAGAGGAAGAAGCGCGACGAGGCGGCGGCCGTCGCCAGGAGAGCCGTGCCCGGTGGCCGGGTGGGCGGCAGCAGGAGGGAGACCCAGAAGGAGGGCAAGCAGCCGGAGAGCTGCCCGGCACCCTCTCCTGCGGCGCCGCCGCAGCCAGGTACGCGCCCCGGCGGGGCGAGGGCGGGCGGGACCGGCGGCCGGTGTTGGGAAGGGGGGAGGAAGGCTGCCGGCGCTGCCGTGCCCGGTGCGGGCCCTGCGGCGCGGCGTTGGGTGGCCGTGGGCTCCGCGCTTCACCGGCCTCTTGGCAGCCGCGAAGTGGCGGGGGTAGCGCTGTCATGGTAGGGCCGACAGAACTCGGTTCCTAGTGTGGTCAGCGTGGTGAATGCGCCTGAAAGTCCCCTCAGAGAAAGCGATGACACTTGGGCACCGTCCCGATACAATGGTGCGGAGCGCTTCCAGCCGAGAAGGCCTTTGAATATGTAAATAAAAACTTCAGCAATATCCCCAAGAGACAAATGCAAGAGCATTTACTCCTACGCTGTGGCATCTACAGTTTTCATGCTGGTTTAGCGGCCCTGTTGCTGCCTTTCATTGCTTGTCACCCTGGACAGTATCCTCCCGTGTCTGAAGTTTCCAGGTGTGAATTCTCGGTACCTGTGAGTTTTCTGGCCTTTCAGTGTCTTCAGGGTTCTTACGTCTCCAGGGATCTGTGCTTATCTTGCCATGAGCTTGCCTTGGTGATCCAGCCTTTAAATAAAAGCTGATTTCCTCGGGTAACTCTTCGGCACAGTGTTCAGAGAGGGTCAGCTGCAAGGTTTTAATACATAGTATTACTTGGGGAAAGAAGGAGTCAGTTGGCTTTTGTACTAAAAAAGTCTGTCGCAGTCCTCTTTGCAGCTGGAGGCTTTGTGGGCTATAGCTCCTTGCATTTGGAACTGATTGTTACATCTTAGTGAGTCTGATTGGTACTACTTACCTGGTATTGAGCTTCAGGTTGCTGGATTCAGTATCTAAAGTGTCTGAGAATTGATGGATTGTTTCCAATTACTGAGAATCTCTGCGCAGAAGATCTGATTTCACCCTCTTGAGTTGTGAATTCTCATTCTCCTGCAGGAAGCAGTGAAGCCTAACACATAATCTATTATTAAGATATTTTCTTCCTGTAGTAAAAGCTCCCGTTAAACCCACAGTAATTGTACTGTGTGTTTTAATACCCTAGAAAAAGGCCTTTGAACTGGCGTTGTTGCTCCATCAAGTTGTTGCCAGTGTTACAAATTCTGTTGCTTACTCTTACAGTCTCCCACTCTTCCCAACAGCAGTTAGTTGATGCATTTGTAGCAGTTTGTGGAACAGAGAATCTTTCAGTGCTAAATATGTGCTGGATAATAAACACCTTTGTAGAGGAAGACATCAGCAAGTTGTCACTGTCTTTTTGGACAGTTATATGAAACTAGTCTTTTTGAGGTTTCTCTGCAGTTATGTGACTTTGTCCCCTAAGACCAATACTCAGACAATAACAGCTTATTTTATTTAAAGGTTACTTTATTGTGGTTGTCAACAGAAGTTGAAGGAGTCTGTTCAGTGGACAGCGAAGTCTTTAAGTTCTGATGAAAAGTTCTTGAACAAGAACTGGTGGTTATCAGTAACTCACCAGGAGCATGGTAGTATGTGAAGACCGTGCTTTACCTCCTGCTTGCCTGTAGGTGTCTTCATTCTTGGCAATACACAGTGGCCCTGTGGAGTGTCTTTGACTTTTCTCTGCAGCCTTGGTGTTAAGGAATCTCTTTTCTCATACAGAGACAACAGGAAAGTGCACCTTGTTTCAATTTCCGGCTAATTTAAAACATAGAAAAGACTGCTGACTGTAGTATCCTTAGTGAAAGGGCATTAAGATATATTCTAAGTAGAGTTATTTCGCTTCTGTATTTAAAATGTACTTTCTTCTTTAAACATAGCATCTGTTCTGGGTTTTGTCTTTGTCTTGGGCTTGTTAGGAAGTAAGGACTATAAAAGTACAGTGTTTAAGATGCTAAAATCGTGTGGATAGTCAGGACTTCGTCTTGACTGTGTGTTCCTCCTTTGAATGTACTGTCTTAGCAAGTCTGCTCTGAATGGCAGAGAACTCTCTGAGTTAGGGTAAACACACAAGTGGTGATGTAGCTGACAAATGTTAAGCAAGTGGCACGTTGAGAGAAAAATCTTGTGGTTTTTTGGAAGGGAGGGGTCAGCTCTTTATTCGGACCATACAAAGTTGGTTTGTTACATAGGGTTCAACCAGAAGGCTTCTGGATTTTATATATGGTTAGGGTGCTATCAACTTAATAGTTGAGAATGACCAACCTCTGGGAAATGTCCTTGTACCTGCGCAGTTTGGCATAAAGCTTCTAATAATAGATGCATTTCTAGAAGAGTGCACTTCTGTTTGGGGAAACAAATAATAATGATTAAATTTACTAAGTTGATAAACTAATTGCTTACATTTTAATTAAAAAAAAAAAAGAAAAACAACATACTAAGCTTAAGACTTTATTTCTAGACTTTCTTAGTGATTTTTTTTCCCCCTGATTTTGGGCATAACTATCTCTGACTTCATTCTACTTATTAGTAATTAAACACCACAAAATAGCATCTAGACCCATGTGAACAGCAGAATCAGATTCTGGTGTTATTACAGTTGAAATGATGGAATTCACTGTATTGTACTATGTTCTTGGAATCCTCTCATTATAGAGCAGGGTTGAAAGTCCATGTTGGAAGGGACCTCAAAGGATGGTCTGGTTCAACCTTTTCTAGGAAAGGCAGCCTTTAAGAGCCCATCTGCTACTTTGTCCAGTTACATTTTAAAGCCTTTTAGGCTAACCCCGAGAATGTTGTTCCTGTGTAAGGTAGCACTAAAAAGAAATCCTTAACACAGATGAAATCTCTTCTTGTGCAACTTGTCCCCACTGTAGCCACTCACCCTCATGGGGCTTCTTCTGAAGAGAGCCTTCATCATTGTAGCCTTTCGAGTACCTGGGGTACTGTGATGTGGCTTATATGAAGCCTTGTCCAGGGAGAAGAAACATGGCCCCTTCAGTCTTTTCTCATAAGGCAGACTCACCAACCTTTTCATAACCTTCACAGCATTCTTTTGGATATTCTGCAGCCTGATCATCTTCATAAACCCCCCTTTGGACCCTTCCAGACTGTTCTATCTAGTTGTTACGGTGTTTGCTCGTTTGGACTACAAAAAGTCTTGTTAAGTTTCACGATTCGTTTTATTCTAGTATTATTTCTTGAGCATATTGAATCTGTAAAAAAGGGTCTTTAGAAAGACTTGAAGCACATCTAGTCGTCTATCTTGCTTTACAGTAATCACATTTTTCTGATATTATATTTTAATGTTTGAGTGGAAGGTTTAGTCAAAAAGTTCTGTAAGGTAGCTTTTTTTTTTGTCTTTTAATATAGTTCTTCATTGAGTTTTTCAGAGCAGATTTTACTAAATTTCTGGAGATATGTCCAGTTTGAAGCAAACCTCCTGAGAGGACTTTGCCAGATTATGCAGTACTTTGACCTTTAGAATCCAAACTATTTATTATGAAATGACAGAACTGTAAGGAGACAACTTTTTAAATTTTGTTTTTTATGGAGAAAATGGTCTCCTATTTCAGTGTCCACCAGAACCTATACTTTTGACCTTAAAGGTGTATTTTTCTCTTCTACTGGCTGTTTTGTGACCTTTAGACTATATTAGCTGAGGATTTGGGTAAAGGCTGGTTGTAGTTGTTGCAGCTCTTGTAGTTGCACCACTTGATGTTAACTCGGTTCATACTTGCTATAGTGACCAAACTGCATTTGCCAGCTCTTTATTCAAAAGGCCTAGTTGCAGAGCTTGCATTCTTTACCAGTACAGGAAAATTAAATTTGTTGATCATGCAATAATACTCGGTTCTTTTGAAATCTCTAAACCTTTGTTGCTAATACTTCTAAAAGGTTCTCTTCTTTCATGACTCTGGTAACATTTATATATAGTTCCTAAATACTCTGCTTTTAGCTGTCGTTTTAAAATGGCATGCAAGTTCCTATGGAATTTTATCTTGGACTGACTGTAATTTTCATATTCTTAAAAAGTTTATCCTGATAACATTCTTTCAACTAGAGCATCATAAGGATTGTCTGGAGGAAAGTTGTGGTAGGCAATTCTGTAATTCAGTAAGTACTGGCACACATGAAAACAAAATGCCACAGGATAGAATCTTAACTCCATGTGCCTCTTTGGTGTGTTGCTTGCAATAGCTGAAGCTTTTTTTTGTATTTTGGGATACTCTTATTCTTCTGCAAATCTTGTAGTTAGCCATGCTTAAATTCATGAAATTAACTGTTTGAAGTTTGGTATTAGAATCACATGGTCACACTCCTTTAAAGGGGAGAAAGTAAAATTGGTTTTGGAGCCTTAATTCTTCTACACTCTAAAATACAGCAAAATAAGTGCCTGAGTGTCTGAATTGCCTTTTACTGTTTCCAGTTATGAAGTTTTGTTGTAAAGGAAGATTATTTGCCTATGTATAGGTTGTTAAAGAAGTTTATTCACCCTAGGCTTCTCACAGCTGAGTCTCTGACATCAAGTTTTTGGGGAAAAAACAATAATTTTGTGGTACTGCAACAGGAACAGCTCAAGCTAGGTGCTTCACCAGAGGGACCCAGAACAAAGAAATATCTGGGATTTACAACCTTACAACCTGTGCATCTATTCTGTGCATACTTCAAACACCTTGCATGCACCTCTTACTCCAATGTTGATTTTTGTTTTGGGGTCTTCTTGCTCACATGCTTGTCACATTCTTTCTCTGTAGCTGTTTTTAGCTGGATGAGTTGCAGCTTCTGAATATAGGTATGTCTTCTTAATCTTCTAGCTTGGATTCACCTTTCATTGTAGCTAAATAGTACAAGACTCATTCATCATTTCAAGGTGAAAGTTTGCAGCTTGTGGCTAAAACTTCAGCACTTTGCTTGTGCTAAGCAAAACAACTTAGATAAAAGAATCCAGCAAACTAAACTCAGTCTACAATAGTCCTCCCTTTGTTTTTATTAAACTTTCCCACTATTGCCAGAAAGAGGTCATGGAGTCTTTCAAAGCATTTAACTGCTATCTATAATGTCACATACGATCTTATTGCAAGTAACAGGCATAATATCTTAAAGCTTTAACGGCAAAAAAAGTACACAGTAGGATAGTATGTGACTGTTTCCATTTAGGTTCTAATCTGGATTTCTGTGAAAATACTGTAGTTAATACTTCAGTAATACCATTGGGCATGCTTTCTCTTCTCCCCCCCCTTTTCTCTTCTCCCCCCCTTTTCTCTTCTCCCCCCCCTTTTCTCTTCTCCCCCCCCTTTTCTCTTCCCCCCCCCTTTTCTCTTCTCCCCCCCCTTTTCTCTTCTCCCCCCCCTTTTCTCTTCTCCCCCCCCTTTTCTCTTCTCCCCCCCCTTTTCTCTTCTCCCCCCCCTTTTCTCTTCTCCCCCCCCTTTTCTCTTCTCCCCCCCCTTTTCTCTTCTCCCCCCCCTTTTCTCTTCTCCCCCCCTTCGGTTTCAAGTGCATCAAAGTTTCTCACCAATGCATAGCCTCTGTTTTCCATTTACATAGTATGAAGGTGCATTGGTGAACAGTATAAGATCTAAGGTCTCTAGAGGCTGATTTTACGGATTTATCCATAGCTGGCTGGAGTAAAACACCTCGTAGAAATCATGATGTGGCTCACTGTTGGAAGGAGCAAATAGTAGAATTGCTGAATTCAAGACATGACATCCTTTTAAAGTAATAGTAATTAAATTAATGATTTCAAATTCGGAACAATTAATGTTTTGCGGTTTGTCTACTACATTGTTTAAGAATCAGTTTGTGTTACACACACAGATATGTGACCTATTACCAATATTCCTTTTACAGCTTGGAATATTCTTTCTTTCTCCAGACTCCAATTCCACTCCCTCTGCCCAGATAATTTCTTTCAATGATTTACTTAACTGCCCCAGCCTTGGTAATTGGTGTCTTCTCTTATCCTAGTGTACTTAAAAAATTCCTCAAAATTGTTTTCTTTGTTGCTTTGTTGCTGCTGCCAAGCTCCAGTTTGGTTTGCACTTACATGCAGAGCTGAAAGCTGTGCTGATTCACAAGCAGGTCACACAAACTTCTGCCTGGAGGGTGACTTGTCCTACTAGAGAGATACAGGTGCTGCATACTGCTTTAATCCACTACTTAATGTCTGTCAAAACAATTAAAGATGTTTTTGTGACACTTACTACCTGTAGAACATAGTCTTTCTAGTGTTTAAAATCCGTCTGCAGTAAATGAAGCCACCTGTTAGAATCAAAGTTAAATAGCCTTGCACTGAAATTCGGAGTAGAACAGACAGCTTCATCCAGTATGCTCAGTGCTGCTGACATGTAATACACTGACATGTCTGGCAAAGAAGACTTGTTTTGAAGTACTTCTAAGTGGTACTGGGTAATAGAATGAAACACTATCTTTTTTGAAATGACTTCTGCATCTTTTTTTTGGCATTGTTTTGCGAGTTCTAAGGAGCGTGTTGAATCTCAAGGTGAAACTGAGGTTAGTACTAAGTATGTAGGAATGGGTGTCTCTACTACGTTCTTGCCAAAGGCATCTTTTTAGAATAACTAATGCTTCTGATAGCCAATGAGAGGATCAAAAATAAATAACACCATAGTCTTCTATGCACTGTTGTGCATTCAGATCCAAACAAAATAACTGAAATGAGGTCAGAAATTAGTAGTTATTTTTTTCCACAGCAAGATTCCGATTTAGAATTAACAATTGCATAGTTGGTAGTCTAGTTGAGATGTGTGTAGCGCAGGTGTTTCCCAACAGCATGTACAAATCTGTATCTTTTATAATTTTGCATTGTGTTAAAATGTTCCGATTTGAAGAACTTGATCCGAAACTGATTTCAGAAGTTGTCCTTTATCCAGAGATTACATCATAATTTGGGTAATACAAATATGCTCACTGCTCTAAGGATCAAGTAACTCCAAAGCTTCAGAAAAGAGAATTACTGGAATGTATTATGTCAAGTAGTTTGTAGTTTAAAAAAAAGCAAAGGTGAAGTCGCTTAGCACCTCATATAAAACTATCTTCTCTGTACAAATATGACTTTTCTTACTGCATAACAAAAAGGTTTATTCACCAGTTGGATAGTTCCTTGAAGCTTTCTTTTTACAAATGATATTAGACTTCATCCTCACCACCTAAGCTTTTATCAAAAATCTTCTTATATGGGCATTTCTATGGAGCTGTGAAGTAATTTGCATCTTAATATTGTGGCATGAAATTACCTTTTTCTCTCTATATTCTAGCAACACAGGTAGAGTAGCCAGGACTGTCACTTGCCACTAGCCTGAGTTCAGTAATCTGCTCAGCATTCCACAGGTACTTCTTGTGGAAACAGTAGCCCAGTTTTGTTTGACACCAATCTTGTTCCTTGCTTGATTGACTAACATTATTGTTGTGATAAATGTGATTCGTGCTAATTAAATTGTAACTATATTAGCAAAATTGTATTTAGATCAATAGAAGACCATTGTTACCGAGTGAAAGGGGGGGAGATGGGTGAGACAGGACAAAAGACATCTTCCAGATGTTGGGAGTTGAAGGAGAAGGT
The DNA here is from genome assembly GCA_037013685.1 of Acridotheres tristis. Lineage (NCBI taxonomy): Eukaryota > Metazoa > Chordata > Aves > Passeriformes > Sturnidae > Acridotheres > Acridotheres tristis. The sequence continues at coordinate 41,007,981 of CM072919.1, read as the reverse complement.
TGGAAGAAAGTCAAATAAGAATAGTAGAAGGATGTAGGTCTGATAAGCAGCATCTAGGAATAGAGCTTCAACCTTGAAATGGGCAAAAATGGAATGATTCCAAGCATGGGACTTAATTAGAGTCATGTTATGGAAAACATCTGCTCAGTCACACAGGGCGCCTGCGCTACCTGCAGGTCACACCTCGGTCACTGATGAAGACGATGAGCCTTCACCGGAAACAAGACCCTCAAAAGGATAAGAGACCCCCTAACCCATTAGTAGAGCATGCGCCGTGCAGTATAGTTACGTAGATTTTAGGAATAGAAACTAGGAGGAGCTTTCTAGAAACTTCTGTAGCCTACAGTATATAAGTGGGATTGTTAGCCCGAATGCTTTGGTACGAGAGGAAGGGCAGGTCCCTCCCCGTACCCCCGGTCGGTTTTGCTTATGCTTTATACGAACCTCAATTATACTAAAACACTCTCAAATTTTATCCATCCCAAATTATACAACTTTAATACTTTACTTGGATTGTATTCAGTTTCAATAATTTTTGTAATCATCTTTAATACTTTTGATTGTATTCATTTATAATTGTTATTATTAAAAATTTGTTGTTACTTTTAATCTTTGTTGTTTGTTTAATTGGAAAAATAGAAAACCATTCATAACATTGTCTAAAAAAGGTGTTGGTTTACATATAGAGGCCTAGCAGACAAAATGGCTTGCTTGGTTTCTTCTGGAGAACTTGGTCCTGGATAGAGAACAGAATTTAGGAAAATGGGAAAGGAAGCACATTAAGAACCTTAATCTTCTGCTAGATGTATACAGATTGAATGTAAAACTTCAGTTTACTGAGTTTTCAAATTACAATTCATAATTTCTTTCCATTCATTCTGCCCAACCTGATCCTTCTCGACCCCAACCATGGCTGAACAAAACTCTAAAAAGCTTAAATATATGTTATCTTGGAATATGTTTATGTTCTGGAAATAGTAGTGTTGAAGTCTTTCTACTTTTTATTTGGGTCTCTGCCACCTGAACTCAGAGACCTTTAGTGTTGCTGGATATTGCTTTACTCCAGAGAGCTGCAGTGTGAGGAGGTGACCCTGTGAGCAAAAAGAGATTTCTTTTTGTAGACTGTCTTTTCTGGAAATCTCTGACCTGTGTCAAAACCCATAGTATTTAGCAGGTTCATCAATACAGAAGGTAAGATAAGTGCGTGTCTTTCAAACAAACACTGTGTGGCAACATTAGCTATAAGGACTTTTAATATTTTGGTGGACTTGGCTTTGGATGCATAGGCAACTCGCTTCAGTCAGGAGTTTGGTAAGTGCAATTGTGTTACTATTGAGCTGTCAGTAATCCCTGTGTACTTTTGTGTAGGCCCAAAGCGAGCGCCCAGGCAGGGAGAACAAGGATTTAGCGGCAGAAGCACAGAGTGGAAACAAGGTAAAACTGAATGGAGACCATCTTTCAGGGAATACCGTCCCTATGGAGCACAAAGACAAGTGGAATTCTCAGTAGAACGGTATGTATTCTGCCGAGAGAACTAAGGTCCCTCACAGTGGATCTGTGCATTATTAGTGTGCAGGTTTTTGTGCAAGACTACTTCATGCCTGTCAGAGCTGTAGTTTCAGGACTTCCTTGGAGGTTGACTTGGAACATTTTTGTTGAATGTTAGGAATGTAAGGCAAGACTGAAAAATATAAAGATCTGAAAATGTACCCCCTAGTCAGCAGCATCTTTATAATGTTCATTTCTGAGCTCACATAGCAAGCTTTGCAGAACATGTGGGAGGTTCCAAGTGGGAATTTACTGCTCAGACAGTGAACGCATATTGATTTTGCTTTCTTCGTAAGTACTAGAAGATTCCACCTAATCCTTTAATGCTTCAGAATGTGGCTGTTCTTATTTTATACCATGATAGTTGATATTTAACAAGTTATCTGAAATTTTTAGCGGTTGCATATGAATATGGGTTTAGATGGTGGAGCTATTGCATAATAAAGTTGTGAAGATTTGACAGTTTTATAATGTTTTCTTTAATTTCTGTAATGTTTTCAGTGTTAATAATTGCTGATCTTTCTGTTCCTGTGTGCTGTAATAATTCCTCCAGTTTATGTCCATTTCTAATGACAGAACCAAAACAGCTGTAGTGTGTACAGTATCCAGATGCACGCTAAAAATTGTGCAATAGCTGTTATATACTGATGTGTCCCACAGCTGCATAAATATAACAATATGATTTTTTTCTTATGGTTAAAAACCAAAAATCTGACTAATTATCTTCTTTTTAGTCCAGTGGAAAGATTAGACTATGAAAGACCAATAAGAGGTCGTGGTGGTGGAAGAGGTGGAATGAGAGGTAGAGGAAGAGGTGGTGGATTAAATGGAAATTTTGATGGGTTTGACCAAAGAAGAAAACGAGAATCTGAAAAACAAAGTGGGAACGATAAAACGTGAGTGTTCTGTGTGCCATTTCTTACAAGTAAATAATAGTTAGCACTGCAGTAGTGTCTTTTAGGTATTCTGTTCCCTTCTACTATGTCTAGGTTGGCTGGCAAAAAGTCAATACTGCTTTTAGTTTAAGGTCATGAAAAAAGGAAAAAAAACCTATTAAACTCATAGAATTGTTTTCTTCTTTAGAGGAGTGAAAGCAGATGACAAAAAGGGTGAAGGTGGAGCTCGCAATTGTAGAACAATTAAACATGATGTGAGGTATGTCATATACTTGTGCCCATCACAAATTATAATTTTTTGTGGCTGATGTTAGATCATCATTTTCATCAGTTTCATGACCATTTTGAACTTTATAAGCATCACCTTCTATTGTTGTTGTAATTAATGTAATTTTAGTTTTCTTAACTTGGCTCCTTCATGATGGTGAGATTAAATTGAAGCAAAGGCATGACGATATTGGTTTACTCAAGAATGCCAGAATCTTTTGACTGGAGCTGAGTTGTCTTTTAATGGAAATAAGTTATTACTTTTCTCAATAGTCAAATAAGTGTGACTGATATTTAATGGAATTGCTCCAAAATGCTGATTCTAAGATTCAAAGTCTATTACTGGCCTTAAAGTCCAGTCTCTCTTTGGGACTTTTATGGATAATTTCTAAATTGCGAAATTGTAGTATAATTCAGTGTGGCTCTGAAGGTAATATTGAGCTGACTGTGCCACTGAAGTACATTTTAAAGTGCTAGAAAAATCACAGTAGCATAATGTGACTAATGACCACTTCGAGTTAAAAAAAACCCAGGGATTTTCCATTTAGTTCTGTATATCTCTTAGTGGTACTGGTTTCTGTTCAGATTTGTTAACACCTTACTGATTATGTTGGCTTTTGTCTATTCCTTGCACCTCTTCAAATAGCTTTTGTTCTTGTATACATCTAGAACTCTTTAATTGAAGGCTGATAAAGGATGGAGAAAAGGCAGTGCTTTTAACTTATTGCAAATATCTTTGGCCACATACACATACACTGACAAAATTGTTTTAAAAACAAAATTTTATTTTAGAATGAAATCTAAGTTTTAAAACTTAATGGATTTGGACAATAATGCTAAAAGTTTGAAAAATACAGCCTTGGTGTGTAATAATTTTTGGGCCTTGATATTCCAAAATCTTCTGAAAGGTTATACTAATTTCTCTCCCTTATACAGGATTTCACATTAAGAGTAGACTGGTTAGGTATTCTGGCTTTTCAAAGGATCAGTTAGGTTAACATTGTTCTGAACTGATAGTACAGAACTAGCTAGCAGAAAACTATTTTCTGTAGGATATCAGAGAAGGCTTCATAAACTTACAAGGTATTTATTTGCCCTTACATGTTTTCTCCCTAGTTAAGGTTTGGTGTTTTTTTGTTTTTGTTTTTTTTTTTTTCAGTTCAGTAGCATCAGAACTTATACTAACGGTTTTGTGATATGGTAGAAGTGACATAAAATTAAAGCTCTGAAAAATTCTAAAAGCATGTCTGTGCTCTAATTGTGCTAATCATGCATTGAAGCTAAAAGGTGTTAATTTTAAATATGTATGCCTGCTACTGGAATGAAAATAAGTTCCTGCTGTCATTTGCAAGTGAATTAAAGTCCATGTTACAGAAAATGTAAACTTTAATTGTTTAAAAGAGGCAAAAAGGCAACCCCTTATGTCAGTGTTGTATTGACAACTAATACTAATCTTAATTAGTATTCAGGATTGAATTATTTCACCTTCATACATGCTTTTTTTTTTTAAAGGAAACAGAAATTGTGTTTTCCCAATATTACTCATTTTGTTAGTTGCTCAACTACTTGCTTAATATATCTTTCTGCTTATGATCAAAGAGTTTTCCTTTTTTTTTTTTTTTTTTTTTTCTCCTTACCAAAGGATTCTGGTAAAAGGAGTGTATTGATTTGGTTTTTTCCCAGTGTGACTCATGAAGACTTTGATTTTTTGGGTTTTTTGTGTGTTTTGTTTTGGTCTGTTTGCTTACTGTTTTAGTGGGACGGAACAGACTGCATATGTGGAAGAGACTGTGGAAACTCCTGAACAGCCAGGGACATCTGAAGGGGACCCTCTGAGCAAGTACAGTCAGACAAATATTTTCTTTCTAAATGCAAAGGAAACGATTAACTCTTACTGATGTACTTGTATTGAGAGATACACTTGAAATGTGAAGTTTTGCAAGTGCATGTATTTAAAAATAGAAGAACTTTGTCTTATATTTGTGAATATGGGAAATGTGCCCCTAATTCTGACTAAAACTTATACAACTTATACAGTTGGAGATGGCATTTAATTGCACAGTGATGTTTAACTTGCTAAGGTTTGGTGATAATTTAAGGGCAAGCTACATACTATGTTTTACCTTTTTAGCTTGTCTGATTTAGCTTGTCTGACAGTAGAAACTGCCATGCTTTTTGATATTCTCTGAGAACAGATATTCAAGGTGCCCATGCAATTGTACAAACACATTTAAAATACAATGAGCTACTCTAAGTTTGTATTCGCCAATCACTAATATCATGCAGGTATCCTCTATTCATGAGAGGCCATGGCAGAACTTGGAAAGACTTTCTAGAAATGCAGTGAGCCTTAGAAGTAGAGAAATTGACAGAGAAATGTGCCCCTCGTCTAATGACTTTCATTCTAATCAGTGTCCCAGCAAATAAATGAACACTGGCTTAGGAAAAATAACTGGACAGTCTTTAAGTCTCTTAAGAGACTTAAAGAATGATGAAATAGCATGTGGTGTATATCTCCTAATGAGTGAAAGATGGTTAGTGAAGTATGTCAACCTCTTCTATTGCTGTGAAGCCTTTTTTTACCTCCTGAAACAGCTCCTGATATTAGTGATAAGGGTTCATTTCTTAATTATAAAGCTAACTAGACAACAAAACCTGTTTTATATGTTCAGGTTGTTTAACCCTGTAAGAAGTTCAGTTTTGATTCTTTTAATTTTAGAGTAGGTTTTTATATATATTAAAGGTGTATATACACATGGAGAAATTATGACTGAAAAAAATGTTTCTAGGCTAACTTGTATCAGCTGGTCAGTGTAGGTACTGGATGGACTGTATTAGCTAAATATGAAAAGTGTTATTCAGCTTTTAAATTTTTGTCAGTCGCTTTTGTTTCACACTTGTACTTGTTTCTGCTTCAATTCAAGCTCTCTGTAGATATGTCCCAATATCAGTTCTTTGTAGAGCTTAAGGCATGAGAAGTGTATACAGTGGAAAAGGCCTCTGGCAAAATCTGCCAGTTAAATTTAACTCTCATCTTTCTTAGAGATCACTAGGTATTCAGTCCGACTGAGAGCCTTTCTGGAGATTTTACTCCCATTTGTATTTTTTTTTTAAATTAATTTAGGCATAGTCCACTGAAATTCAAATGGTTCAAAAAAGCAAGTAACCTACAAGTACAAAAATTTGCTCTGTGTACTCCTTTCAGTGCAATAAGTACTTTCTCAAAGGCTTACAAATCTGTGTACAAAACATGAATTGCATAAATCTCCCTGCACTTCTTTTGGGGGGTGTCAGCTTCGTGACCCTATGTATTTTACATCAGGAGATATTCTGTATTGTGTATTGTTGTATGGCATATACCTTAACATGATGGAATTGTTGTTGTTTTAATGTTTAAAAGCAAAAGCTTGTAGGATATGGTGTTCAGGCTTCAGGATGTATTTAAAGGATGTATTTGCATGCTTAGGTTGCCCCTGCTGTCCAGATAACACAAAAAAGAAAAATTAGGCTACTTTCTGCTTTTGGCTACAGCCTCAATATTATAAAGGGTTGTGTGTTTGCTTGGGCTGCTGCTAGGATCTTTCTCATTTTCACTCTAAAATGCAGTGACTATAAGGAAACCATTTATTTTCTACTGTTTTATTGCAGTTGTGTGCTTGCATTGAGAAAGAGATAGAATGAGAAAATAAATAAACCCAAGTCTTCATTCTTGTTGTTTCCGTTTAAAATTGCAAGTTAAAAACTGTACTCTTGGAAGTTGGGAATAACATGTCTGTGTGAAGATGGTGTGTAGCTTTCTGATGTGATACTGGCTAATTTCCATGCAACTCTGGATAAGAGGTTCTATGGGCTCCTGTAACTTATGGGCCTTGTCTTTAGGACTCTGTTTTGCCATTCCTGAGCTTCTATTTGCAGAGTATTGTGGGAAAAGAGTTTCTTTGATATTTGTATAATAAATCAAGTTGTTTTTTCCCGTATCCTCAAATCTTCTTGAATGTATCAACAATGTTTATCTCTAGTTATATCATCCCAAACTGCATGCTAATACAGGGTTTTTTTGCTGCAAAAGCAAAACCTAACATCAACCCTGTATGAAATAGACAGGCAGTGCAGAATAAACTTTCCTCATAGTTTCCTCATATTCCTGCTTTTGGTTGAACTTTTCTTCACAGTCCAAACTCACTTGTGTTGACCAGTTCAAATCAGATTTTTTGCTTTTATTCAGTACACTACATGGGCTAATCAATTTCTATTCCTAAAGGCATTTGCAGAGCTTATATTTAATCTTGTGGGGTTTTCGATCATGTGAGAAAAAAATGTAAGTTTTCCTTTTTGGTGGAGCTATGTATCATTGTGGTTATGTATTAGGAAGCTTTAACAATTTATCGTCAAGATCTTTTAGCTATTTATAGAATTTATTTGTTTTGTTGTTGTTTATTGTTCTTTGTTATTTAATGGTGATATACCATTCATAGATCAGGCCAGAGCTTCAAAAGTATTTGATTCAGTATTTTTCTTCCATAGTAGTTTGTGTGATTGTTGTTTGGTCCTACCTTGTTTAACTTTAAATTTTTCTACGGCTGGTGATAATGCTCTTGTGTGTTTAGTGGGAAAGCTTCATGTCATTGACTTCTTGATAAAAGCTGGCTAAGCATTTGCTTTGTGCAGCTGAATAATACAAAAGCTGATTGGAGAGAGACTTCATCATTATCTTTAATGATATGAAAGTAATAGCTAAACTAAATGGCATTCCTTTCTATTTACCTTCTGGTAAAAATAAGAAGTATTTTGTTTACTGTATCCACAGTAATCAAGGCATAGTTAAAGCGTTATTGCCATCCACTGGAGACACTGAAGCTGTAGGAACCATTACTGAAGGCTCTCATTTAGTGATTTGGTAGGACTTTGTGTGAAATCAGTTTGTTCACGTCCAGAGGTTGTGCTTAGTTGTCTGCAGTGTTTTGTAAGCATGATTGCTGGTGTGCCAAGGAGCTTATTAATTTGATTAATAAAAATGCACATCAAGCAGTTACTAAAAATGTATAAGGTTAGGAGGTAGAAAATAATGCACAGAACACTCTTCCATGCTGGCTTGGTGCCCAAGATAACTTGCTGCAATTGAGTTTCTGTCCAAAATGTGACATGCAGGTTTCTGTTGCTGTGCTTCATCATAGGTATTTCCCCTTGGGAGTTTTGACATCTTAAAACAAATTTGTACTGCCAATAACCTAGCAGTTAAAGCCATCCTTTGCAATAAAAACCAAAACTGTATTTTGCAGTTGAAAAAACCCAAATATTTGCAGTGTAAATCCAGAGGTATTTCCTTTGGAACTGACAAGTGGGTGCTTTTGATGTATGTGTACTTTTCAAAGCAATAGCACTGTTTGCTTTTTGAGAGATCAAGTTGCTGTGTGGTCAAATGTCCTCATGTTATCTTATGATCATAGCAATTTAGACCTGAAAGGGGTCTTTTGGGCCCAAGGCATGATCAATTTTAGTTGTAGCTTCTCATTGTCTAGTTGATTTTAATGTACTCTGCTAATCAAGATTTCAACGTCCCCTGATGTTTTTTCTAATACTTAGAAAAATAGATGCTAGTATTTTAGGTTTTTTTTCCTCCATGATGTCTTGTCTTAATGTTATGGATATGCAAAACTTTTTAAAGCATTATTTATATTTCTTTTGCACTTCTTTAAAGGCTTCCCATGTACATCATGTGTTCTAGACTTGTGTCTTGCAGTGCTATTGTAGCCTTCTCACCTGTTCTCATGCAGAAGACATTATTCAGTTGAGATGTTGCTCCACCCAACCAGCAATAACATCTGTTCCAAACAAAACTGTTGATGTGGCTCCTTTTCATACATAGTATATTGTTGCAGTCAAGTATCTGTTCCTTCTTCAATACTCCTGCACAATTTGGGGAATTGAGGTCCCTCCTTTAGAGCTTCTGCCTTGTTAATGCTTCTTTCTGCGTTTAGGTGGCTGATACTTTTGCCTGAGTATATATTTCTAGTTGTTCTTGGGACTTTCTGGTGATTGTTGTTTTGGTTGCTTGTTTTCAAGTCACTGGATCACTTTAGCATCTCATACCACTGAGTGGTTAGCCATTCAGTATTCTTGAATACTTACATTATTGCCCTTCTTTGTGCAATCTTTGTGCCACAAAAAATGCAGTAAATATTATTTTTCACTGTTAAACTCCTACTCACATTCTTAGTTCTCTTTTGCGAATTGAAATATTGATAGCTAGTTGTCAAGTACTTTTTGCTATCAGTTCTGTATCTTTCTGCAGCTCTTGGCAAGGATTGAAACATTGTCTCTGTAATATGGTGAAAGGTTCATGGGAGAGGAGGAAAAAAGATTTCCCAAAGTTCAGATATGCAATTTATTGAGTGGGTTAGGAAAAATTAAACCAATTTAATAGACACGCTTTTATTATGTTATGTTTCTCTGTAAATTCCTCTGAGTGTTTACCACTAGTCTTGTTTTTCTAATACTTATTCCCAAGTTGGAAGCTTCATATAATTGATCAAAAGTTACCTGGCTTCTTACTCTTGAGGATAACTAATTGAAAGGTTTTGGGTGGTATGTGTTCTTAGTACTCTTACAGGTGCAACAGTATCCGTTGGTGTTTTCCCAGAAGTAGCTGCTTCTTTCACCAGTACCCTTTTTATGTGACTCAGTAAACTATTTATTGTTCTTCCCTAACAGTCCTTCCAACACAGTTTCAGATTGTAATGAGCATGGAACTACAGACTGCTTATCAGTCTTTTTTAACCTTGAATTTCTGGTAGATAAATTAGGAATTTTCAAAATAACAGGGCATAAAGGCATGTCAGAGGACAGGCATGTAGTACAGGACTTCTCTATTTGTTAACATTCTTCTGTGAAATGAATTTAGAACTGTGTTTATCCTAGAACTAAAATTAAGGGTTGCTTTAGTGTTCACTTCTGCTTCTCCCAGTCATATGCTGAATGTTCAGAAAAATACTGTCTAATTTTGACTGGCAAGAAATATGAATGCTTTGCTGCAGAATCAGGTAAGAAGAGGGACCTGGCCTGTTCCTATATAGGTTAGTTCTACAATGTACAGAATAGTCCTCAAAAAATTGTATATTCCAATAGGTTGCTTTTATAACTTTAAAAATGAAATACAATCACTGATTGTCACTTGAGTCTGCATATTTCCATGATAAAATTCCAACTTGCACCTAAAAGAACTGTAACTTTACAATGGGGAAATTATAATTATTTGATGGACTGTGGAACTATGACTGAATGAGGAAAACCAAATCCATCTCCATTCTCCCCTAAACAGGTTCTAATGAAGGGACTTCCCAGAAAAGTTGTTAGGGAAATACTTAGTCAGCTCCAACTGCTATTATAATTCATAGCAATTTTCTGCGTAAGGAGAAATGGTTTCTCAAGTGTCTTGGAGTAATCAGTGTGGGCTTTCCTGTAGTTCATAGTATTTAGCTTGTTGATGTAGCAGACAGTTATGGTGATTTATGAAGTTGTGCTCCCTCTTTGTGATGCTGGTTAGTAGCAAATAGCTTTCTGTAGGTATCAATAAATGTACACTTTTAGTGTTCTAAAAGCTGCTGTCCTGGGCAGGCCGTGATCAGCAGCAGAAAAGTGGCAGAAGAGTACTCAAGCAGTGGAAGAGATGGGTTTTTTTGGTTATGTATCTTATCTCTTTGTCTTACAGACATAAAACCTTCTGTCTTTGCAGTTCAAAAGTATGCAAGGCAGCCTCTGATGTATTCCATATGTTTTTCTAGAACATATATTATTGTACTTAGTGACAAATGAAAATTTGACTAGGATTAATCTGGTTTTGCCAAGTGATAAATATTCTCTGCTTGTCTGTTACTACATCTGACAAAAAAATACAAGGAAGCATCTTGTGAAACTAACAAAGGAAATGTTAATAATTACCTGGAAGATCCCATGGTGCGATCATCATATGATGATAATTTTTGATGACTGAAAACTACACTGAAACATGAATTCATCTCATATCTTCATTATGCAGTACAAGGCAATGAAACCATGCAGTTGGGGTGTTTTAAAACTGCTCTGCGTGTTTTTGGTTTTTTTTGTTTACTGTGGCTATATTTGCTAGGGGTAGATCCACTATTAAACTGTGGGATTAAGAATATATATGATTTTGTCTAGAATCTAATTCTGCTTGAATTCAGGATGAGACTAGGTGGAGCTACAGAAAGCATTAGCTCATATGACTAATTTCAAAGAGTACATGAATACTCTTAAGCTACATTAATATAAAACTATCATGCAAAGTTACTGTGGGGAATAAGTGAAATTGACAATAATTTGGTGAGAAACATTCTAAATGTTTTGTTTAGTATCCTTATTTTGGAGATAAGTGTTCTTGTTTATCCTGGAATGTTGCAAGCTAATGCTTTTTACTTTAAAACTGTCAACTTCTAGACCTGCTGAAGGAGAGCCAATGGAAGAAGTGGTTCAAGAAATGACATTAGATGAGTGGAAAAATCTTCAGCAACGGAATCGACCAAAGCCTGAATTCAACATCCGGAAGCCAGAATCCACCATTCCTTCCAAAGCAGTGGTGATTCACAAGTCAAAATACAGTGATGATGTAAGCATTGACCCAAGAATTCTGTAAATTCTCCTTTATGCCCAGGGTTAGGATATGGTGTCTATGATTTTTTTCCTACTAGTTTTAGTATAATCTGAATAGGCAAGAAAACAGTTTGTAAGCTTTATCACTGCAATGACGTGTGCCCCAAAACTGGCTTTAAATTGTATGTTCAACTTTTTTGTCTCGGATCACTGCCCCTATTTTCTATGCAAATATATCAATACCAAGTTTTTGTACCTTATGGCTCAGCTGCTGCCACCCATATAGGTCTCTGGTAATACTGCTAAGAAAACTTGATTTATGAAACTTTTTGGTTTACTATACACTTCTTTACTTCTATAAATTACTTTACACTTCTGTACACTTGGTTTACTATATACTTCTTTTCCTCAGTTTAAATCCTGTTTAGCTTACTTGCCAGTATACACTTGCGTGTATCTCATTGTGGACTTGGAAATATGAATTTTTCTTTTTAGGGTGTGTGTTTTTTCAGGTCCGGCTTCTTAGAGCTTGTGGTGCTGTAGTGTGCACTCCCTCCCCATTTCCCCTAAATTTTACTCCATGATACTATTTAGATTGAAATTTCAGGGAGAACTACTTTTTCCGAGGAGAGAGGGGAAGCTTCTTTCAGTTTCTAGCTTACTTAGATTTCAGATTTTGGGGGTCACTATATATATGCATATAGTCTAGCACAATGGAATTTTGATCCTTGAAGTCTATATGCATTTATGAATGCACATATTTTCTGTAGTTATATTAAGATCAGAACTTGCTTAATCACTTTAGATCATTGAGTCTGCATTCTTTTTAGTGAAACTTTTTAGGTCAGAGTTGCCATTATCCCCTCTTTTCTGCAAGAGGTAGTGGTAGAGCTGGGGAGAGAGTGCTTTCCATAGACTCTGAAGAGAGAACACAGATGTGTGAAGAGTACATACAAGCTTCTGTTCCTTTTGCCCATAAAGTTTCTGTTCTGGTAGTATCAAGAGACCCTGCTAAAATGAACACAGAACAGGAGGCACAGAAACTGTGTAACCTAGGCAAGTGAAATTCCTGAATTAGACACTGAATAAATGATTAATCAGTGTAAGGGATGAATTAACATACTCATACTTTATCATTACTACAGTCCCCCTAAAAGTTATGCTGGGCAGTAGTCTGACAGTAGCTATTAGGAGCATGCAGTTAAAACCACAGTAATCTCATAGCTGCAGGCATGTAGATGAATACATCAATTAAGTATCTTTGGTATGACCTTTTATCTGTTACTTTGAGATAACTGTAGAGGTAAGTAGCTTAGGTTTGATGCTCTAGTCCCTTTGAAAACCTCCTAGATTATATTTCTGACAAACCTCTTCAGTATTACGGAGTTGGTACAGAATCTTTTGTTGCCAGGAATATCTGAGCCAGCAAAGAACTATCCCAGGCATCTGGGAAGCTGCAATTACCTCATCAGTGTTAAAATCCTGTGCAAGTTAAGGCCTGTCTTCTTCTCCAGATGCCATCTTGGTTCATCTGCTGCTTAGTCTGTAATATAAATGTGAATGCATACCTGGGAGGGGAGAAGCTCATCCATGGAAACTGTAGGCTTTAACCATATCTTCTCTCTAGTTGCAAAAAGAAGACTTTGGAGATGATTCTCATGTCTTTCGAAAACCAGTGAAAGATATAACTTCTCAGCTGGATATTAATTTTGGGAGTCTTCCTCGCCCTGGCTGTGGATCAAGAGGAGCACGAGGTGGTCGTGGTCGTGGCAGAAGATCTGAAGAGACAGGGCCTCAAACAGATGTAGTGGTAACAGACTTCATGGTTTTGTTGTTTATTTGGGTTTTTGTTTGTTGGTTTGTTTTTTCTGTTGTTGATGGTGTTTGTGTGTGTCCTGCCCCTTTCTGTGTGGAATTTTGATTTCCGTAGTGACAGGTTTGTTTCTAATTCCTGTCTCATAGTATGTTGTCCCGCATATTGAGTTCCTGGCCCATATTATGTTACTTGAAATTAAATACTGATTCAGGCTCACAACCCTAAATACATACATACATTTCAAAAGGTCTTATTACTAGATGCTCTAATGGTTACTAGAGGAAAAAATGCAATGAGTTTTGATGTAAATTGCGAAGTAATTAAAATAACTAAAGGCTTGTATCTCTTTGAAAAAAATCAGTATGAAACAGTAACACTTTGATTACTGACAGTGAGATCAGTAAATCTGTGATCCAACAGATGATTCGTGTGTTCAATATAACTATTATAAAAAGCTTCCACTTATCTTTTCCTTTGTGAAAAAAAGCATTTGCACACTGGAAAATGGCATCTTTATTCTTCATACTAAAAGAAGCTTTACTGTGACTAAAATGCTTTAAGACCGGGAACTTTCACAATAATACGGATTTGTTTCACCTGGAAGAAAAAGGTTCTTTATGGTAACAGATCACAGAGATTAAAATTACAACCCAATATGTTCAGTAGTCCTAGAATACAAAAATATAATAATGCTGCTTCTAAAAATATGCAGTATTTTGCTTGAGACTGCTTTACTTTTTTCTTCATTCCATGCTGCAGAACTTGTGACCTTCTGGTCCTCTCTAGGCAGCATTATAAAAACATTCACAGAGAAGAAATTATAGTAGTCATAAGTTCTGAGGTAAAAGTTTGTGATAGTGATAGATACAATTTCAGTAGAAGTAGCATTTAGTAGTAGTAGCATTTGAGTAGAAGAATGAACCCTTTTGAGGGTAAAATATGTATACATAGCTGTCAGATACTTTTGAAATGCATTAGTTTTTATAAAACTTCTTCCTTTATAGGTGCAGCTTGTTGCTCCAAATCCTGATGATCCTGAGGATTTTCCAGCTTTAGCGTGAAGACCCATCATGAATGGTGGTATATCTCAAAGTCAGTTTGTAACTATGAAGAGACCAGCTCTATGCTGGTGTGGATTAAGGAAGCCTGTTTGTTTCCTTTTGGAAAGTTGTTTGGGTGTTTGGTGTGGAATGTTTGCAGCTGTCTGCTAATAGAGTTGGATTCTCGAAATATGGGTGGACTGGGATCCTGTCACAGGTTCTAGTGTCTGCCTCCATTTGTGAAAACTATGGGAAGGCTTACAGTATTTCCCTACTAGGCTTCAAGTGAAGTTAAAGGGAAGAGTGTTTAAAAATGTATATATAGAGATTATATTAAGTTCTCCATGACACCATGGTGAAATGCAAACTGTATAACATGATCTACAATTGGGACTCAATTTCACTGTACATTTGAAAGCTGTTTCCTTTGGGTGAAGTGTATACTTCAGACAGTTGCAAGCTGCCGTCTTCAGTTTGGCAAATAAAGAAAAGTGCACACTGGTTTGGGTTTGAGGTATTATTTTAAGAAGTCAGTGGTAGGTAGAAGCTTTTGCTATTTGGATGTAGTCTGGGGGAATAAAAGTGGGGGGAAAAACCCAAACCCTAACCAGCAATCTGTACTCACCAAAAAAAGTGAACGTTTCTCTAAATGGAAGTGATCTTTAAAATCAAGGCAGCACAGGATTTTTGAATTGACACCTAACCATAAATCCTACTTCAGTAACAAGATATAGTCTGCAATTACTTTGAAGATTAAGTAAAATAAGAATTATTAAGGAAGCTCTTAATTTTAGCAGGAGCAACTGCAAACTGAAATGTTTCATGCCTTACCAAGAAATTTGTTGGGGATGAGATGCAATGCTCTTTCATTGCAGCTTTAACATACTTGAGCCAGATTTTCTGTTTCCTGTCCAAGGGGATACTGAGAGCTGTTCTGGGGGATCTGAGAGAAAAAAGAAAATGATGCCAGAGGTGATGACAGAAATGAGAGGACAAATACACTGGACATTCTGGAAGTAGCTGTCAGCCTCACAGGAGTCTTCAAATGCCTGCTCAACTTGAACACATTCTTTCAAAGCAGATGATATAAACCTTTCACGTTTTCTAGTTCTGTGCCTCACTTCTGAGCGGTCTCCTTTGAGAGCAAATAGCGGATACTTATAAAAAAAGTTTTGCTTTGGAGTAAGCTCTAAGAATACTCACAATCTTAAAAGACTTTTCTCACTGATAAGGCTTTCTTCAAATAGGATGTAGTCATCCTAGAAAGACTCTTTTCTATATGCTTCAAACTGATGGTCTGCAGAGTAGTTAAGCCCAAAGAATTTCTTTTTACACTGTTAAATTACTTATATGACAATTTGCTATAACATGAGATTTTGTATTCTGCAAGAAGTTCATTGTAATGGCATAGAGATGCTCTGACTTGTAATAGCAAGAACGTGCAAAAGCAAAGTGCTGGTGTTAGAGGAACCCATGCTACTGCTAATTGAGTAACTGAACTGGATGAAATAATGCATGACTCCTTCACTTTGTAGACACAAGGTGTTACTTGAAATCACTGCAGTTTAAGATTTGCCTGATGCTGCCCTTTTTACAAGTAAAGTGTTGTTTGTTTCTGCCAAAAATGGCAATTTAATTAATGTGTAATAGAAGTGATTTTTGTCTGTGGGGTTCTTGGAATATTTTGCTTGTTCTTCCCTTCTTTTTCCCATTTTCCCATTGGATAGGGAAGGATGTATCTGAATTTTTATTTATATTTTTACTTGCTGGGGTGAGTATATGCATAGAGATGTGGAGAGCTTCTTTGCAGGGCTTCCTTCTATTTCCTGTCATGTTTTGAATGTAGCCTTCTCTTCTACTAAGGCCTCTTTTTGCTAAGGAAAGTGTTCATATACTTAAAAGTAACCCTCCCTTTTTCTACTAAAAATTTAAAACTTTGCTAGATTGTGCTACTGGGCTCAACCTGCTGTGATGCAGTCAGTATATTCCTGACTGTTCTCTGGGAAGGCTGACAGAATTGTTTTATTTTCAGTCTTCTTCCTGCTATTGCAAAGTTACTGTATATTACTCTCTGATCTGCCTTTCAAAACAGAATGACAAGTAGATTCTTTGGGGAATGCTTTAAAGGACTTGTGAAAATATATCTGTATAATCCACTTTTGGTCAGCAGGTTGTTAAACTCCTGGTTAAAAGGAAAAAAGACTCGTTACAAAATAGTTTAATTAAAAACATAACAAACCAACCAACCAAAACTAAAAAATACAACCCATTCAATCCAAAACTTTGTGAGAATGAGATTTAGTGTAAATTATTATTGCTTAAACCAGAAGTTTCTTAGAGCACCTATGTGTGACAATTTTATTTTTCAGTCTGTCAGACTTTAATATGACCTAACAGTTTCCCTAGTTGATGGTATACCCATGTATAGAAAAGAAATTAATTGTGATGACAGTGATGCAATTTCTTTGCCTAGCTGTGATAACAGAACTGTAAATCTCAGTCATCTGTCATATTTAAGATACCAAAATAGATGCATCTGTTAAGCACAGATTTGCTGCTGTCACTCCTGGTGTAGCTTTACTCCTTCAAGTAAAGCAGTTGACAGCAGGTGTAAATATATACACAAACACTAGTAGAACATGGCATGCCTATTAAGAAGAGATTAAATTGTGTTGCAGATCTTAGTCATGTTATTCTTTAATGCACTACTACCAGCTGCTCTTTGGAATAATGTGGTGAGTGGCCTAGGAAAAACTGCTACATTTCAGGTTTAAGTTTTAGACTCATGTAAGTTGCAGTAAGTTTGCAAAAAAAGGAATTTGCCTCTCTCCGTGACTTTAATTTATATATGATAGTATTGATACCATGTAGTTCAGTTGAATCATATGCAGTACTATAGTTTAGGATTGGCAAGCATATATTAATATGAAAGTGCCTTTAAAAGAAAGAGGAGAGAAATGTCTGTACTCAAGATAAGAATACCAAAGAATGAATAAAAAGACTCAGAAGTAAAACCTCCTGAGTTGATAAATAGGAATATTGGGCATTTGAGCCCATAGGAAATGAGCTTTCAGATGGCTGCACTTTTTTTGTATGAAAACAGGCCTTGGAGTATAAGTTTGCTTTGGGCCCAACCCCAAAATCTGTACCTCTAGTCCACTTATGCCATTAAGATTATTTTAAATCTTTCACAATTTTAACACAGTTTTTCCTATTTTCCCCCCAGAGCTGTCACAGGCACACACACACGCATTCATAAAAAAACTTGAGTATGTGTGTATATATACACACATATACATATATACAAATATACACATGCAGTGTTGGAAGTAATGCAATGCTGACTCATTATCAGTGGATCAATAATTGAATGTGAAACGTGATTATCTTTGCATAAAAAGTACATTTTAATCACTGAATAATGAGCATGAAATCAGAGCTTTTTCTCTTTGAGTAGCATATGCTGAGCAAGTACTGAACAGTTTGTGCTTGGAGAGGGGCAGCCTTCAGTCTTTGGAAGAAGTAAAATCTTATACTTTGGCTGTGTTACTTAGAATTTAACTTGAAATACATTAGATCTTCAGCAGCGTTTTATTTCTCTGAAAACAAATGCCTTTTTGAATTCGTGATACAAGTGTTGCAGATATCTGTGTCTTCAGCGCAGCCTCAGATACTGTATCACACTTAATGACAGTGTTATGTTGGGAATGAACCAGCCCTAAATACATGAAGTAAAGTTTCTGCTCTTCCTGTTTAGGTAACTAAACTAGGTACTAGTAAAACAAACCAGTGTGACTATTCATAATCTGTATTCTGTTGTCTCTACGATGTTTTACAGCTAGTTAGCAGGACTCAATAAGCTGTTGCTTGCTTTTAGCAACAGTAGTTCCTCTGTTGAGATTTGTGCAACAGTTACTATTTAAATGAAAGATACTGAATTTTGCATACTATAATTGAATCAGCAGGATAGCTCTGCCAAAACATAACAATAAGGTAAATTGTATTCTCATGCCAGAAGAGAATAATAAGCTGACATACTCTGATCCAGGAATTCTCTACTTGTTAGTCATTTGGTTATATTTCTGTTGCTTAAGGATAGAGTGCTGCTTTTCAGAATTTTTGCTAGCTCTAGCAAAGCCTTGGAATCTTAGAAGCTATTGT
The DNA here is from genome assembly GCA_037013685.1 of Acridotheres tristis. NCBI lineage: Eukaryota > Metazoa > Chordata > Aves > Passeriformes > Sturnidae > Acridotheres > Acridotheres tristis. Next base: position 40,989,646 of record CM072919.1, on the reverse strand, counting down.
GAGAAAAGTAAAACCTAGTAACCTTTTCAATGAAACTGCCACCAGAGTGAAAGAAGACCAGAGGCTGGAAAGGTCTGATCAGTGGGAGGAAGAATAGAACTCAAAAACCGCAGCATTAAACAGCAGTTCACTTTTAAGTAGGTATGATATCTGGTGTAAGAGGTGGACGAAAAGGACTCAGAAGCATGAAAGTAGGACAAATATAATGTGTTGCAAATACTGGCTAGAGATTCAGTCCAGTGAGCATGCCATTTTGGGAATAATGGTGAAAGATCAATCTAGTAATAGCAGAACATGAACTCTGGAAGAAATACAAGGAGGTCCAGAGAACAGCTGCCTTTGAAGGAGGGATGATGAGGTTGAGCCCTTCCACAGAGTAGAAAACATGGAATAGAAAAAATGGAATTATTCTGCCATCTTAAAAGAATGGTATCAAAGCACTGGCAGAGGCAAAAGCAAGCTCACAAGGGTAAGAACTGATGTCTCATTATTTACCCTCCTGCTATTGGCATCACTCACTTAGGATTTTGTTGCATTAGTAATAGGTGATGCCAAGGATCTGTTCCCATTCTGCTGTCAGGGTACAAGGACTTTGGGGTTTTCCTCTTTATCCTGTTAGTGCTGAAACTGAGCTGCAGCAACTGGCATGGCTGGAAGAGCTTGGAGTTGGAGGTACTGGTGGCACAGAAGAGCTTTTCATCTGCTGCTATGCTCTTATGCAGCAGGGCCACCACTTGCTGAGTTGAGGGGTCAAAAACACCTTGGCTGCTTGGCCTGTCTGGACACCATGTCAGGTGTCCCCAGGTGTCAAAAAGGAAAGGGAGAATTGATCAGTTAAAGCCCATTGCTCTCTTTGCAATTCTTATGGCAGCTGTCTGGCTTTTATATTACATGTATTCATTCTGCCCATGCTGGCCTGGTCTTCATTCTTGCTAAAGAAGTCGTGGTTGATCCACTCAAACTTTGATAGCCATTTTTCCAAAACAAAGGCTACCCCATATTCCCTTTGAGTTGAGATAAAATCATCTTTGCAACTGCTCTGGTCCTTCCTCTGTGAGCTCCAAATGAGTATCACCCATGTCTATGTTCTCTTGGTCGTATTCCATATTTAGGACTTACCTGGCAGTCACATCCATATGAAACCAACCACAAAATCAGAAATACAAATAGAAAACTTCTCTTCCTCATCAAACTCTTGGTCAGGTAGGTTTAAAGCATAGTTTCTCTCTAAAACCCAACTTAGATTTCATGTATAACAGTGCATTCTTTCTGCTATAGCATGTTTTTGTCTACTCTCATGTAAGCAGTGTAGAAACTGCAATGCAAAGGAGACTAAATAGATGCAAATTGAAGTTACTCAGAACTGCTCTGAATATTCTTGCAGTGCATTACCTTCTCAATGGAATTGTCTTGGGCCACTATTCAGTTTTTCTCTGTGGGATTCTTTTAGCCCTCTGCCCTTCCCTGCCCAGTGCCAGTACTCCTTAAACTGCTAATGTGTGATAGAGCTTAACTGTGTTTTCCTGTGGGCATCACATACATAAACTGGTGTTCTCCCAAGCAAAACGCACCATTCACTCTTCATCAGGCAGCTTGTTTGTCAAGAAAAGGTGCTCAAACATTAATGTAAGTTTGGAAGGTATCACCTTATAATGGAAACACAGATTTTACAACTATAAAACCCTATCTTTAAGGCAAGCAGAAGTTTACATGTTTGTCAAACAGGCTCTGCCTGGTGTATGCAAATTCTGCATTTTCTAATATAGGTAAGGGTGATAAGTATTTTAGTTGGTCACTATTTTTTGCTGTTGGATATTTTTTTAAAGACAAAGCTAGGCCATCACCAGTGCTTGTGCAAAAATCAGTGTTCCTAAAAATGTAATTCTCTTGGGAAGTCTTCATTGTCATGGTAAGTATCAAAGTATATAGTATTTAAGATAATGCCTGTTTTTAAAAATTAATAGTATATAATAATAGAGGAAGGGGAAATAATAACTAAAACCTCATTGATCTGTCTTACTGTGCATTTTTCACTGTGTAACAGTATCCCAACAATTCAAATACAGGTACTGTTTTCCAGTGTGAGTTCCCAGAAATGTAGAGCCAGAAAATCTATTTTTGAAATTTTAAAAATGTGTTTTAAGAATCTGTGCTACAATTAAAGGTTTTCAGGCAGCTGAGTGTGTTGTGTTTTTTCAGTGCGCATATGAATCTGTCTGGTATGGATATGATGGCTTTGTGATCATACTGGAAATAAAACAGAAAAAAAATCTTCTGGTTAATTTTACACAATTCATGTTTACACTTCTCACTATTCAGTATTTTGTATAAAATCAAATGCATTTTCAAATGACACACAAATTCATATTGAACTAATTAATATTACAAGATAACATGAAGCTTTATCTTAAAAATACCTTCAGCAAAATAAACTTTCATTCTGTCAATCCAAGTTTAAAAAATATGATTACAAATATACAGTTTAAAAATAATCAGGATGAACAGTACTGGTTAGTCAAGAAATTTTAGGCCTTCATAGCCTGTACATGAGTTTACATATGACAGTCTACAAACAATTAATATAAAAACTGCAGTGCAACAAACTGGTGAACATCACATTTATGTTTTGTTGGGTTTTTTTTTTCTACAATCTCTTACTGTTTTAAATCAGCAGTGCTTCTTCTACTGGAGCAAAAGGTTAATGTTTGATTTTTTTTTTTTTTTTTTTTTTGATGCTGTAATGGAAAGTAGCAATTTCACCCAAGATATTACAGTTTTTGAGCATGTAGTATCTTTTGAGTTAAGAGACTGAGGAAGACTCCATCTGTCACATATTTGAAAGAGGAAAGAATTTCTAAGGAGAATCTCCTAGCTGATGACAGTAGAAATAACTTCATTCAGCTGCTCTGTTGTACAAAGGTGATGCAGTTGCCACATCACAACCAGTTTTGGCACGTAATACTTCACAATTCAGAAAAAATTTAGAAACCAAGGACTCCCTCACCCATGCCCAGTCTTCATTCTTGTACCTAAGACACCTTTGGTATGGTATATTAAAAATGTTAGACAAAGTAATAAAAATTCCTAACAAATTAAGCAGTACAATTAGAAGGGGCACAATGAGGTACTGAGTTAATTTTCCATATAAGGCTGTTTGGAAAGTTTACATGTAAAATCCCTTTGACATTTATCTATTTTTCACTAAGATACTGGGTGGTTGATGGGGTATCCTGAAACACACTGATGTCAAACGTGCAGTTTTGGTTTAGCTACAGTTGCTATTATTTGTGCACTTGCGTTATGCAAATTTACTTCTGATAAATCTAAAAGTGCTAATGACTCTGCTGGGTACTTTAAATGAGGCAAATTCTGATTTGGAATTTAGAAAGGATGAGAAAGAGACCAATTATTTTTAGCTGTAAAAAAAAGATGCTAAAAGAAGCAGCTCAGCTAAGAGAAGGGCAAAGCCAAACACAGTAAATATTACTAAATCTTTGATTCTCACTTCAGTATTTGCATCCCTTTTGCCTTCCAAGATGATAATTTTGTTCAAAAATAAACATAAATTCATATTTGCACAACAGACTTACACTATTGTGGTTACTTGTACATAAGCTTTTGCACAAATGGCTTACTTAAAAACCCACCCAACCAAAAAAACCAACCTGAACCACACAACCCCCACTAAAAAACCCTAAACTGCAACAACCCCCAACAAAACAAATAGCCCTCCCAAAACAAAGAAACCAACCCCATTCAAACCCCAAGAAACCTCATCTGGATGAGATCAGTCGCTCTCTTTTGGATGCTTTTTAACTAGAAGAAAAGGAAGTTTAAGAAGAGAAAAAAAAAGATTCAATCTGAGCCTTCAATGCTCCTTTATTTTGCATTAAACATTTTATTTATAATTTGTATTCCTGTTGGCCGATTTTGACTATCTAAGTGCATGGATATTACCTGTAAGCTTACTTATACTTCACATCCTGTTTCCTCTCTAGTTCATGATTCTCTTGCTGAAAAATGTTTTGAAACCACTGTGGGCTGTTCGTACTGGCATTCAAAAGTCACCAGCCTAACAAAAGGCTTAGTTTCCATTTGAAAGGATGTAGATTGAAACTAGACACTGAGCATTTACATTCATTGAAATAAACATCCTTCTCTCACAGAGGTAATACGCATTTTTAAAAACTTCAGTTATTCCATTACTAACATTTTAGATTTCTCCATTTCTCCCACTTTCCACTATAAGAGTCATTAAATCAACAGCAACTGACTGATATTTAAGGCTATGTGGTAACAGCCCTCATCTGAGGGATATACAGCTACAACCATCAGCTGGTGGACAAGGGAACATCAGTTTTGAAATGTTATAATGGGAAAAGTTGTAGGAAAAAAACACTGTAGTCCTCTAGGGGATGAAAATTTCAGTCTCAAGTAGATTCACTAAAAATTACACTGCTTTTTAACAGAGATAAATTCTAGTTCTGAAAGTGTTGTCAAAATCTTTTCCTGCCCCTCACTTCCTCTGCCTCAGTTGTATGGTGCCTTTATTTTCCCTTTTTTTTGATGTGCTGCACTCATTAGCTGTCCCAAAGCTAAAAACCAGCATTACTGGTTTTACCAAGCATACCAATGAAATCTGGGTGTAATTCTTACCTTTCATTTACGGTAATTTAAAGTTTCACCTAAAGGACTTGATAGGAGAAGAAAGAGTAACGTTTCAGTGATTAAACAATAATGACATTTCAATATGACAGCACTGCTTTAAATGGTAGTGTTTCTCCTCCCCTTTAAAATCATACCAGATTTAAAGCAGTTATAACTAGTTCAAAGAGTAATTGGTTGCGAACAACTAAAAAGCTGTCACTATTAAAAACAAGTTAATCACTTACAATTAGTTTGTCCTAAATAAACCACACAACCGTTGACAATAAAGCACTCTTTGGTGGACAGTAGTTACATTGTGTACTCAATACTGCAGCTTCATAAAAAACTTCATACAAAGTAAGAAAGAAATCAACACAGGAGAGTACCAATACTATTAGAAAAAAAAAGCTTTTGTGGTTGATTCTCAGACTCAAGACTTCAGCCCAGTCTGAATGCACAACACAGATTATTTATATACTTAAAAGCTCCCACCATTTGGTAGTCAGCAGCTAAGTGATTGCCATCACAATTCATACACATGCATCATACATACTAGCAAGCCCTCTTTATAATAGAGAGCTTAAATATTTACACCTGAGTCTGAATGTATGTTGATTTTGTTGGTTTTGAGAAAATGTTAGCACAGTAGAAAAAGGTCTACCAAACATTTTGACCTTTCATTTTATTCTACAAGTAAGAAAGAGATTGTTCTATTTCGTTTTTTTTGCTGAAAAATAGAGCCAAAGTGATCTTCCTTGAATTGCATCAAGTCCCCTCTATATCCCCTTCACTCCTGAATATCCTCTTCAACACTGGTGGCTTATTCGAAATTCAACGCAATACTGTTCTAGTCTTTGTGACGGATTGGCTGTTGAAATAAAACATATTTGAGGGAAAAAGTTAAAGAAATGCAAGCATTTCTGGCAAGGTAAAATAAGCAAATGGTACTTCAAAGAAAGAAACAAAAAGTAAAAGTCACTCCATTTAATAACAGCAATAGTGATTGTCAAGAATGCAAAGACTGGTCTGATCACGGACAATATGAGGAAAAGTCTCTTCCATACAGAAATGTGAAAGGGGATTCAAAGTACCACAATTTCATTAAGTGCATTTGTGTAAAGCATTCCTTTTCTTTTTCTCCCTCTGAGGCATCAGACCATAGGAAAAGTAGGAAGGATAAGACAGAAATATTAATATTTTTTAAAGCTAGGTTTAGGTTTAGATTACATGTAGAAAAGTTCTGAAATGCTGCAGGTAGTTTTCAGTATTTGAACCAGGATGTAGAAGGCTGCTTTGTAATACCTGGCAAAGCAAATGCGTATGAGATTTTTTAACTGTATTCCTCTTTGTTAGCTTTTGTGATCTTTCTCTATACAGTTTTCATACTTTTTCCCCCATACTCCCCATTTTTGTAATAACTACCTGAATTCCCTTAAGCACCTCTACCCATCAAAATGCCTTTACCACTTAAGATTTCATTTCTAATCAACTACTTACAATAAATTAAATTTAATTCTGTTCTGTGTGGAAACATGGAAAAGACTGTTTAGCTTGTGTCCTATGACTTAGTTGGTTTGGAAGTGAAGTATGCACCTTGTTAAAATACAGACACGAACTTCTCTGTAACTGGCAAATTTGCAAGGAAGATGTCTTAACTGGAGAAATATGGGCATCCACAGAGAAATACTGGCTTATGGGCTGGCAGTGTGATTTCCTGCAGTTCAAAACCAGTATAATTTCAATCACAAGGTATGTGCTTATGCCCATCAGTATCTTCTTTCATAGAAGGCAGCTGACGTCTAAAGATGTTCCACAAAGGAAATGCAGTGAGTGTTAAAGAGAGTACTGAATTTCCCTATGTTCTCTATAAAAAGCCAGAATAGTGTTTTAGCTGTAAATAGCTGTTTTGGCTGAAAAATCATTCTGGAGACAATCCATGGTAGCGCCTCCAACAGTCTGAAGGATGAAATGGCAAATGAATTCCCTACCTCTGAAGATTATACTACATTAGGATGGGTCACAAGTGTGATTCACATACAGAAAGAATTGACTAAAGTGACATAAAGCAGCACATGAGATTGATGTAAATATATGCAAGATGTTTCTACTGGAATGTATCAAAGAAAATGAAAGAATAAGGATACACAGTAATGTCAGAAGTTCAGTGAAGTAAATGAAGTCTTGACGAAGACAGATGTTGGTTAGGGCAGGATGTCAATATTGTAGAAATAATTATTCTCTGCCCTGCAATCCACTTGATCTGGATTAAGTACAATGAATCTGAGCACTATGAGATAATGCAAACTGCTCATACTTCAAGAAATTAAACTTAAATGAAAAGGCATGCTTAAAAGAAGACTTGCACTTTTTCAAATGCTACAGGAAAAATGAAAGGACACCTACAAGACTAACAAGGTACTGCATTCTAAATCCATTAAATGATATGGTCATACCAAAACATCCTTCAGAGGGACCAGCACCCAATTAGCCCTCTCAGATTATAAAATAATTAAGAACTCCATGACTGTGACAGAACAAGGACAAATTTGATTGGATGGAAATACAAAAGTAACTGAACTTCTTAGACTTCCAAAGTTAGACGAAAAGAAACAGTATATGGTGAAGTATTTGGGGTAGAAGTTTTAGAAAGTCCATTAAAATATGAAGGAAATAATCAATGAAGTTTGAGACCTGGTCCTTGGTCTTCAGAGCCATAAATCTGGCAATACACTAAAAGGACTTCTTAATGAAATTAATGAAATCTTCTGTGAACTCTATTTTTGGGATGCTGTTTTTTCCTAAGGATAGGTATTCACACAAAACAAAGGTCAGCTTGGAGAAGTGCTTTCCAGGAATTGAAAATCTCTCTTCAGATTACCCACATGCATGAATACAGCTACAAAATATTGCAAGAAAGTTAGGCTAAAACAGGGAGAGGCACGAAGAATAAAAACAGCAGGCAGAATCTCATCAATTCTATTCAGATCAAACATGACATGGTGAAAATAAGGTGAAATAATAAGGTGAAAATGGAGAAAAATACCTAGCCAACCAAAAGGAAAACCTGGAAAAATACTACTGATTTTTAGTAAAATATCTATTTCAGGAAAAAGATACTATTTTTAATATGTTCAATAAATCAAAACAAAGTCACAACAAAAAATTCTCAGACTGCAGTAAATTCCATTCTACTATTTCCACTGACTAATAGAGTAAATTTCATAACTTCATTACCTTCAAGGTAACAGGATGAAGAAAGAGAAAGAAGAGCTCTGAGGAAAAAGCTGCAAAACAACTTAAATTTTCAGTGATATTTATAAATCAAGCCACATAACATAGGAAGTGATGTGCCATCTTTTACTCTTTCCAGTCAAAATCTCTTCAGCACCTGACAGACACATTTGAAAGTTTTTCACTAAGAGTTTAAGACAAATACCAGCAAATTGTAAAAAATGGAAATTGTTTGGATATTGTTTTAAACTATGCTGTCCGGCCCATCTTTTATAATGGCCTGGAGAGTTGCCACAGAAGGGTGTGATCACATGCATATACAAAGATACATAGCAGTAGTCTGGCCATATGTTTCTGGGCCAAAAGGCACTTTCAGTCTTGCATAAATCAATTAGAATTTAAAATTTCATTAAGCTTTATCAAACAGGTTTAGTTCAGATTATCAGCCAGGCTTTCAGTAAAAAAAAAAAATCTCATACCAGTATACACATGCATTTTATACACTTTACCTTTCCACAACCACTGCATTTCACTTGTCTATTGAATTTTTCCTAGTTTTGACTTTATGCACTGACTAGTATTTGACTTAATGCTGTAATTTTTCTGTCTCTTACTCCATGCAGAGGTGTTTTCATGTTACCAAAATCCCGTGCATGCAGTAATTCTCACTCAGATTAGGAAATACTATATAAAATTCTTAAACTTGGAAGACTGAGCAACATAAATAAATTATCTAAGATGTAAGGTTCCAGATATTTTCAGTACATGACACAAACCATATAATTCTTTCTTACTTTCCATTGCTAGGAGAATGAGCTGAACTATGGCAAAGCTCCTGCCATCAGTGGATAAAACAGCTCAAAGTATTTGCCTAGAACACGGTTACAGGATCTGTAAAGAGGGTAACTCTCACCTTTTAAAACTGTTTTTTCTTGCAGCAGACCTGGTAGTTCTTTTAGTAATGTCTGTACTGTCAGAAATGTTAGGTTCAGAGGTTTTATTTTTCTGAACACTGGACTGCAGAGTTACTCTGTAAAGAGTAGGAAAAAAGAAAGATTATATAATTGGACAGTTTCTAAAAACACTGAAAAGAGGGTATTACAGTTGTAATAGAGCTAACAAGTATCAGCTGGCTTCTCACAAATCCTTCCACAAAGCAAACTCTTTTGCCTGAAACACATCTTTCTCTTTCCTAACATCCCTGTTATAATCAGGGTAATGCAAGTTGTTTTTATTAGGAGCATAGCAGCCTGCTTTGCTGGTTGGTTTTGTTGGGCTTCTTTTGCTTTCAAAGAATTGATCAAATTAATAATTTTGAATTTTCTGTTAGGTTTTTGGAAGACAAAAATATCCAAACCTGCATTTTAAATTATGCTACAAATTAAAAAAACAAAACAAAACAAAACCACAAAAAACAACCAAAAAACCCCAGATAAAATCTGAAGTATGCAACAAAAACAAACATTTTCTAGACTGATATGGAATACAGAGAATAAATTCAGAATAAACCCCAAGTAATTCAATTTGTGAAGGTCTAAGCCTAAATCTCCTTCAATTAACCATGAGATTTCCCCTTCAAATAGGAAAATAATTGCAAATATTAGCATTTAGCTCTTAGAGGGACATACTGAGTTTGAAATGCTCAAAACTCAGCTTTACACCCTGGTTGTGCTCAGATGCTTCTCTAAAAGAACGTAGTGTGATATATTAACTATTTCTTAAACAGGCAGATAAATCCTAGTGTTCTTTACATAAAGAAAGGATTCCACATTGTGAAATGCCAACAACTGTTTTTATCCACCAGACAACAGGTTCACAAGAAAATGATGTGTTTTCTCTTCCAATATACTTCTAGTGATATTATGATACTATGGAGACAGAAAGTTGACAACTGGTCAGTGAAGTCCATGGATATCTATTTAGTGCTTCATTTTATACACCTGTTTTCTATTCCATCTGTGCAAGGTTCCAGCTATGAAAGCATGAACCATTTTAGAGATTCTAACCTAAGAGTAACTTAGCTATTCCTCTTTATTTTCCTGCTATTATTAGACTAATTTTCAGTGGCTTCATGAATCCAGTCATATGAGCAGATTACATTAGACTGGGAACCAAAACCTTCATTAAATTGAGTAAGTTACAGTAACAGGTTGGTTAATACTCTGAAGAAACTACTTTCGCAAAATTCTATATATGAATACTGAATGCTAAATAACTTTTAGAGCAAAAGTGAACAGGAATATATGGGGAGAAAATACACATTTATATATTCATGTAACATACTCACCAAAAGCAGAAATGGAAAAAATTTCCAATGTTTTCATTGCTTTATAAGGGTTTGATTTCAGAATTAGCACATGAATTTGAGATAACACAATTTCATCTAAAATATATCCTTTATGCAGTAAAACTAATCAGCAATGCTATTTTTACTATACACTTTTTGATTAGCAAACAAATGACTACATAACCATGAATTTCAAGTATTTTGAACTTGTACTTGAAAAAATCTCTATTAATAGTTCAACCTTGCAAAATATTGTCACTTGATTTGCAGATGTTCAAATAAAACAGCCAGTTGCTCTGAGGTAAAATACAAGGTTTCACAAGGACTACCAAAATGCAATGGAAGTTCTACTGTAAACATAGGACATTCAGAATTGAAGGGACTGCTTGTACAGGAGGCAAAAAAACCCCACCCCCAACTTTCAATCTCAAATCATACTTCTTTAGACAGAACAAATTCTTTTAATGAAAATGTTTTCCTTGCATGCCCAAGGTGAAAACATTTAAAACCTGAAAGCTTATGTTATAGTTTCTACTGTGTAAAACACTTGTAAAATAGTTTTAGCAAGTTCTAATATTAAAATTCTTTTTTCAGTGCTGCAGTTGTCATACAGAATGAACAAATTCCGTTTACGACACTTTCAACCAAGCTAAAAATTACAGCAGTAGTGAAAAAAGACTTGCATTATACCTTTCATCTGTGCTGATAGAAACTTCTAGGAATGAACACAAAAGCACAAAGTCTGCTTAACCTCATAACATTTAGTCACTGAAATATAAACATTAACAAATCATGGCACATACTGGTTTACTAGAGCTCATGCAGCCAAAAATAAGGAAAAATCATGTTTTCTCTGTAAATACGTACATTTGGTGTCTTTCTGCATAAAATGCATGTAGAGTACATATAAAAGTTAATGGAATGTAATTTTTGTAATCTTTCTCTCATAAACACCCATTTTTTCTAGGTACCGGAAGTTCAGAAAACTGGTCAATGTACATGGCTTAAACCCGTTACTTATCTAACAGGAACTGAAATAGGAGCCAGCAGTGTGCCCTGGTGGCCAAGAAGGCCATTAGTGTTCCGGGGACCATCAGGAAGAGCATTGCCAGCAGGTCAGGGGAGGTGATCCTGCCCCTCTACTCAGCCCAGGTGAGGCACAGCTGGAGTGCTGTGTCCAGTTCTGGGCTCCTCAGGACAAGAGAGACATGGAGCTCCTGGAGAGCGTCCAGTGGAAGGATATGAAGATGACGAGGGGACTGGATATCTCACTTTGAGGAAAGGCTGAGGGACTTGGGTCTGTTCAGCCTCCAGAAGAGATGACAGAGGGGACTTCAGCAATGTCTGTCAGTATCTGAAGGGAGGGTGTCAAGAGGCAGGCTCTGCTCAGTGGTGCAGAACAATAGGACAAGAGGCAATGGGCAGAAACTGAAAGTTCCACCTGAATGTGAATCTGAACTTAACACCCGAAGTTCTTCACTGAGCAGGTGACTGAGGACTGGCACAGATTGTCCAGAGAGGTTGTGAAGTCTCCCTCACTGGAGATTCAAGAACCATTTGGACACAATCCTGTGCCATGTGCTCTGGGATGACTCTGCTTGAGCAGGGAGATTGGACCAGATGATCCACTGTGGTCTATTTTAGCATTACCCATTCTGTGATTCTGTGAAGCACTATGAATTATCATGACAGCATTTTGCAAAAACACTTAAATATTCCTCTTTTCAACATATCATAAGGCAGCCCTTACTTCCCAGAGAATTTCATCTTATCCGTTCAAAACAAAGAAAAAAAATAAAAGAAGCTGTAAATGGAAATGTGACTTATAGTAAAAATAGCCACCATGAAACCAAAACATCCTTGTAAGTTTGCTACATTTGCCAAAGGGAGATAACAAGATGCTTTATGGGATCAGAGCAGAGCCAGTGTGAGCAGGGTAGAATCTTTAACATCTACTCTTCAGCTGATATGTCATTTTTACATCTCAGATATAAACAACTTCATTAGGCTACTCTACAGTAAAGAACAATTGAAATCACTGTGAACAAACCATTTGCTAAATTATCACACAGACATTTTAAAATCGGACTAGAATTCTAGACTTCCAAGGCTGACAGCACCTCAAGGAAAACAGGCAAGGTTCCATTTAAACCACTGTCTGACATGTTATTGCAAATAAACACCCAGAGCTGTCTTTGAGCCTGACAACTGTCAGCTGAGGAGCAGCAACAGGGCTATCACAGCTTTTATTAGAATGCTACTGCATATATATTAAAGGTGAGAGAAGAAACTAATGTATGGAATTTTGGTTTAGCACAATTAGACTAACAGCCTCACTTGACAGCAGGTTCCATAGATAGGTTTTATAATGGATGTGAGATGAAGCCATGGTAGAGGAAATCCTGTCAAAATGTCAGCATGAAAAAGATATCCAAAACTCTATTAGAGAAATGTAAGATCTCAGGACACCTACCTTACTGTTTTGTAGCTGTTCACATAACATATGTCATACAACTTCCAGATACAGCAGCAAACCCATCTGATGTACACAGAGGTTTTCTAACTCAATGGGATATGATAAAAATTAAAAAAACCCAGCCAAAAAAACAACAATAAAAACCAAAAAACGAAACAAAAAACCACCAAAAAAAATCCCACCAAAATAAAATCCCCTGTAGGCTACAGGAAAACCTCCACAGGCAACAGGATGTTGTAATAGTCACACTATTAAACATACATTTGCATTGTAAGAATTTTTCATGTCCAGTTTATCTGTAATGGAAATATCACTTGGTAGTTCTGATCCTAACTACAAACCAAAAACGGCAGGCTAGTTTACATGCTGCTTTCTTATTCAAGCTAATACCTTTTTCTTTAAACAAGTAAGAACCTGTTTAAATGGAACAGTGTTTGGGTCAGCAGCAGCAACTTTTAAATAACTCACAACATTTTTTCACCATATAACTCAGTGCAAGGATGGAACATAGGCAGAACACCAGGACACAAAAACTCAAACTCCACAACCTGACACAAAATCCACAAAAACTTGGATTGCAAGCACTGTAATACACGCTGGACAGAAATCAATCCACACAACAAGCTTTTTTAGAATACATGGTTGCAGTATCCTAAGCACGGATAAAGAAAAGAGAAGTTACACAGGCGCATGTCTTCTCTGTCTGCAAAAGGCATTTTAGTCTTGCCAACCAGTCTGGGCAACCTGTCTGTCAAATGCAATACTGCTTTCTCCTTCATCACCTCATGATTTTTAAGAAAGTAGGCCTGAGACCTCTACTACTCTTTCAAGTCATTGACAAGCAACAAACGACTGACAACTCTTCAGCATACAAGGCTCCAGCCAACAAAACTGCCAGGCTAGCCCAGATTGATCCATGATCCTTATTGATAACTTGATCTCTTGAAACACATGAGATATTAACTGCAGAATAGAGAGAAAGTTAGGCAAACTTTTAAGAAAAGCCTAAGTGTTTTCTCTCCCTATACTTAAACCAACATTGTATAATTGTTAAACTTGAAAATAAAGCAGCAGCACCAGTAAAATTGGAAATTCACAGCAAATGGCAATAACTAAATTGCTTGCATCACATCTACAAACATCAGCCTTTTTTCCTCTAGTAAGGAAGTGTTTCTAGTTTTTAGACAGAAAACAGACATGGTAAGAGAAAGAAAGGATGATAGTTGACTGTAATTTATCTTAGAGCACAGTACAGCAAAACAAAGCATAGATTGCTTCACCTCTTTAACCTCTGTTTTAAGTTTAGGTTTTTAGTATGTGTTCAGAAATCTGACTTCCAGAGACCTCACTGAGAAAAGAAATAGTGCTTCATTCAGTGTAAAACTTTGAAAACACACCTCTCATGTTATTTGGAATAATGCCTCTCGAGTATGTTATTTGACAAAATTAGGGAAAAATTAAGCTGAAGTTACATTTATCTTTTTTTTTTTTCTTAAAAAGATCAGATTAAGATGATCTCAGTGAAGGCTAACTGAATAACTACCCTGTCCAAAGTCTCCCAGTTCTGATCCTATAGTTATTCAGTCACTTAGGTTAGCAGAAAGAGCTTCATGCTTTTTAAAAAGTGCAGACAGAAAGTTGCAAGGCCAAAGATAAGGATGACAGAAAATCTCAATCTTCATGCCTGCCAGGAGAGAATGCCAATTCTTACTTACCAAAAGACTTTTTGACCATTTTTTAAACCTGTGAGCACCAAGGTCTCAGATTAATGAATTTCAAGCATTCACCCAAAGTAACCATTCTACTTCAAGGGTGGTGATGACACGGGAACTCCAGGAAGACTCAGAAGCAAGCAAAAAGCTCATTTGCATGTCCTGGCAGTTCTACATGCTGTTGGAATTTTCATTTGACCAAAAGAGGTAAGTTGTCATCCTTTGATGAAAACATTGCACCTTTTAAGTAGAAGCAAAGGCACAGAAATCACTGCAGCTACTCTGATGAAAGTGAAGAAAAAGTGAAAACTGTACTCAAGGAACTTTTATGCTGTTAATGTTTCCTCAGCTGCTGAATCCAAGTAACAGAATAAAGGAATGTAAGAAGTCTCCTAAAGCTCTAGAAAACGTAATTGTGAACAAAAGACGATGAAACCAGACTGGCTTGGTAAACAAATGAACCTAAACAAATGCACCTTGACCTAACACTGCAACCTGTCCCATCTTCTAATATGTCAAAAAGGTAAAAGGATTCATGTTTTATGCGATGGCTTAATATTAGATGTCTTCTTACAAAGAAAGACCTACTGACATTTCTAACAAATTCTAAATCTTGGCATTTCATGGGAATAAAATAATGTGTTGGGAAACCAGCCTACTTTGCAAGTTCATGCACTTTGAAGTAAAACTGAAGCAAGCATCTGTATCTGCAATATGCAAAGGATAGGATCATATTTTAAAGCAGTACTTTTTCTTTCTTACAGACAATTTTGCTTACATACTTTAGCTTATCTGCAGTGAAGAAACACTTAAAAACTAAAAATTATTTTAATTATAAGAGTTCTTTGCCTTTGTATATTGCAAGCCAGCCATAAAAATCACTCAATTATTCCAAATAATATACACAAGAATATAACAAAGCCAGAGCAGTGAAATTCACTATTGCAACAAAGCCAGTAAGAAACATGACATGAAAACATGCATTTATGAGACATACTAGACAGCAAGTGTGAGCTATTGTAGAGAAATGGAATGGGACACTTACACAGTGGCTCTCTCTCTGGGGGTCCTGATGGTTACTATGTTCTTAAACCATCTAGACAGAATAGCAGGCTGGGCAGAAGGGAGCCACATACAATCCACCAGATGACAATGCTACACAGTGTAGAAACCAGCATAGCTAGGAGCCATCTAAAAAGGGATTGGAGGGGGAGGTAGAGATGAAAAAAAATTCAAAAGCAAAAGCTTTGGTGCATTTTAGCTTGTTTCAAGTTCTTCAAAACGATGCTGCTCTATAAACTTTGCCAAGCATTTCTTACTTTCTATGACTAACAATCTGCACAGCCATAAATTGCCAATGCAGTACCCATGTGCTGCTAGAATGAAAAGCAAATCTTCTGAAATCCTCACCAAAGTCACCTATTTTAAAGAAAGTCTGTATCACTCTTGGAAATAAGTGTATGCAGGACATCTCTGACCACTTGCTGCCATCTCTTACACAGTTGGATCAGCCTGCATTCACACATCCTACTTCACAATCATACATTCTGATACTAAAACATTACATCAGAGACAGGTAAGTTTGCAGAAACAAACAACTAATGTAAATAATCGGATTGATGTGTTGTATTACTTTCCTGTGTAAGAAGAAAAGATTCATAATCCTTTGCCACAGGTGCAGAATATTGCTTATTAGAACATACATAAAATATCCAGTCATCAATGCATAAAGAATTTATAGAATCAACTTCAATAAAAACTCTACACAAATCTCTTGTGACTTAAAAGTAAATAATGCATCTAGTTTTCAAAGACTGTAACTGTCCAAGCTCCTGGTGCTCTTAATTTGCCCGCCTCCCGACCCCCTTCTTTTTTCCTCTGAAATAAAATTACTTGGAAGATTTACAAGCTTCTGTCTGTTTGCTTAGATAAAAGTGATCAATTACAGAATAATTATTTTAACAGACTAAACTAAAAAGGAAAGAGACAGACACCTCTTGTAGTAGAAAAACCTCACTCATGTAAGGCAGTCAAATATCCCTTGCAATAAAACAACAGTAACACAAAGAAATGTATGAATTTACACATTCATTTTTCACTGAATTATTTCAGTACAAGTTGCAAACCATAAGAGTAACAGGGGAACAGAAAGAGGTATATTGAAACTCCTTGAGTGACAATGCACAACTTAAAAACCAGTTATAAACTCCAGGTCAATTATTTTAGTTCTACACAAGTACAACCTAACTAGAGCAGGCATGTTGCAGAACGTTTCATAAGCCAAATAATATTTTAATAGTAGATAGGTTTTTTATTAAGAAGCTATTAAGACAATGGCTCTGAATAAGTTACCACACAGTCTACATTCATTGTATGGAACATAAAGGAAGTGTGTGGCAATTAAGCCCTTGACAACTAAGGCTCTGTGCCTTGGAAACTAATCTGCAAGGTAGTTGTATTTTACTGTGCTATTTGAGGTGATTTGTTTGCGCATTTTTTAAATGTCAGCTGGGCACAGTCTTTGTTCTTGTTGTTTCTTATATGGCTGCCTGTGTAAATGATAAGCATGAACAGAAGACAATAATTTAAAATAAAAGCAGAAATCAGACATAGCAATATGTGAAATGTGTGATATGTTTCCAAAGATATATTTCTTTACCTTCAGCACATTTTTACTACATAATTCTCACTTTTTTTAAAAGTCTGATGACAGTGCTGATCTTAAAAAAGAAGAAAAAAAAATAAAAATGCCAGCAAGGTAGCAGCATCATATCCTACAGAAGGACAACACAACAAAAGCCAAGTTGATTGTGGCATGTGACTTTGGTGATGTGTCATTTGCAAAAGTCTGACAGCCAGGGGTCACCATTCCTTTCCTCGCAGTCAAATGAGATCCAGCGAAGTTTTGCAAGTGTTGCTTTCTTTTGCAGTTTATTTAAGGGCAGGCAGAAAGATTTTGTACCTACAGTTGATACAAACTACAATAGATGCAAACTTTCTTTTACAGGCAGTGTTTCAGGACTTGCCTAAAATAAAGAGACTACCAGTTTCACTGACAGAAATGCACTTCTTCGAATTTGTTTACTGAAAAAAACCAGTGGCCACTCTGCCTTCCAGATCCACCAGATTTCACCACATTATCACAAAGCCCATAAGATTTAGGGAGAGTTCTTTTCCAAGGAAGAGAAAATGAAAGGAAGCTAAAAGTTCTTCTTTCAACTCTTCTTAGGTAGCTGACTTTACTTCAAACACCAGCACATATCTTATTTGAGCCAATCAAGCTCAATCAAACCACACAGTCATATTCATTCATTTTATACTACCACAGGAAAGACAAGGGAATGTTTGTGATTCAGCTATAACTAAAGCATTCAGAAGTGCTATAGGAGCTTGTAAAGTACAGAATAACAGCATCAAAAACTATGCAGAAAACTAGAAATTCAGTCATGCACTTCTTTAACCAAATCTTCCTGCTTCCTCAGCATTCACCAAGGCTTCAGAGAAATGGTGAATCTTGTACTTGTTTTAGAGGAGTAAAAGCAGCATTGATAACAAACATTTGGGGACAACAGGAATTATGCATGAAGAAGAGGATAAAAGTGCTTCTGGAATTTTATATATGCAGAAACTGACTTACGCTAGTGGAGATGTAGTTGGAGATTTTGCTTGCCTTTTGCTTTTCAGAGCACGAAGCTTATCCCCTTGTGTTAAACAGTTTGTTTCATCATCATCACTGTACTGGATAAGTGGAGGGGGGAAAGGGATAAATCAAGATTAAATATAGACACTTTGATATTTAAGAATTAACCTTATCTTAAAGCTTAGAATTATCTTGACAGGATAAAGGAAATTCACTTGCATAAATATAGTTCTGTTCCTTCCAGTTTTCTGTTTGCTGCTTTTGAAGCTGTAAACCATTAAGTGGTGTCATGAATTACATGCATTGCAATATTGTCTACTTTTAAAGCATTGGAAGCAATATATTATAAAATTTTTGCTTAGGTATAGTATGATCCTCGCTAAATACAGCATTTCCCTCCTTCACTTGCCTTTTCACAACAGCAGTACTGCCTTTTTCAAAAAGCACCATCAAAAGGTATTACAGAAGTTGCAATTACTTAGAAACTAAAATGAGTAAAAAACCCACCCTTTCAACCCCTCCCTTTAAATACACACAGTGAAGCAACAGACAATCCAAAATGAAATCAGTGTTTTTGACTGCAGAATGTGAATACTTTTTTCTCTTATTGACCTAATTACAAAAGACTAAAAGCATTATGATGCTCCTACTTCACACCTGTGTTCTAAACTCCATTTTTCATAATTGCTGTCCCTAGTTTCCCCCCCATATCCTTTTATACAAAAAGGATGAACAGAAAAAAAAATTTGATTAACAAAATTTTAGTGTACCCACAGGTTTTTTCAAAACCTGAGAGATTCTCAACAATTCGAACTTTTACAAGAGCACAATATTTGGGTGGTTACCAGTTCAATGTCCTTTTGGATGGTTCTCCTGTTTCTTGTGTTATTAATTGAAATATCATCTACTCCTGACAGAATTCTTGTTACAGCAATTTTATGGTTTCGTTTCAACTTTGCACGGAAAATATCCCCTTCTGTCCAAAGTTCTGCCTGTTTGCTATCATAACATGGAAAAAAAGGCCCAAAACACAACAAATTAACACTGAAAATTGTTAAGTGTACAACAGCAGCAGAAGAAGAAAAAGACATCTAGATTTATTTTTGGCAATAATTTACACTCAATCTACTTACTCCATCAGGAAATGCTGTTGTGGCCCAATCACAGAACCAGGTCTATTTATTCTGATCCAGGCAATAGTTTCAGCAGCTGTCATCCGATAATGCTTCATGATGTAACAGGCAATAAGTGTGCCAGTTCGTCCAAGACCAGCTATGTAAGATAAAAGAATGGCTTCTTTTATAGATCCATCTTTTGTATTTATATATCCATCTCCATCTGGAACCTGCTGTAACTACAGACACTGTTACTTGGACAAGTAGTTACCTGCCTAATTTATCAAAAGAAATCTCTACTTATCAAATGTGGTAAGGGAGAGTTACTCTTTGATCTTTTTCTTCATATATAAGGTTACTAACACACTGTTCATATTTTTTTGAGTAAGGCAACCTTCCAAAACCAGCAACTTTACAAATATCCTTAAGTTTAGCCACCTTTATTTACCTGAATATATGAATATGTATGATGGTATGAGAATATTTTTAAGCATGGGATAAAACAGTTGGTCTTTTTTTTTTTTTTTTCAGAATTCTCCCAGCACCTTCTTGCAAACTAATCATATATTGCACTGAAATCAGCTGTTCTTCCAGCCACTCCCGTAATTAATCTCTTTAATTCTCAAGAAAAAAAACAAATTTGCAGTAAGCACGTCTGGGCTCTAGCTAGCACAGGCAAGTACTCCAGAGTGAGAAACTGTATTTAAAATGGCCCTCAAAACAATTCTATTTACCTCGGGAAACATGAGCAGCAAAAGAGGAAAGCTCCAGCAACATGGTATCTCTCCTCAATCACTTGCTGTACTGTGCAAATCACACACCACCTTCTCTCATTTGCCAATTGACTGATCAATACCAGTGTAAAATCTTCTGTATAACACAACAGCCAAGACAACCACACAAGATTCCATCTTGCTCAGCTTTAGGAACAGGTTACAGCATTCTGGACTTCCTCAAGAGTAAGTGCAGGCTAGACATCATTAGTATGATATCTACCAAAGAAGACCTTAATTTGAGTGAAAACAAAGCACTAGTATCACTGATACTCAATACCCTGGCATAACCAATTAAGTGATAATGCCTGAATTTATTGCCTCAGTGAAGAATAAGAGTATGCACTTGTTTCTCCAGAGTCAAGATGCTGGTTTCAACAATTCTTTCACTTTCCAATTTAATTCTGTTAAGTGCAGCAAATGGATGGCAGGTACAAGAACAAAAATGCAGTCTTTGCAGATCCAAAGCAAACAGGTTAATAAAAGACCCTTCTTCAATCACAGCTTTATCAGGTACACTAGTGATACAAAGTTGTGGAGAAGAAATGTCTGATAGACTATTAAAGATGGTGTGGGAAGGAAAACATTCTTCCTCTAGAACCACAGAAAACTGAGTAACTATACTAGCTGCATTGGCTAGGCTCTTAAAATCTTTGCAGCCTAACTCTGGAGGAATGGATATCTAAAGCATGCCCAAATTAGTATAAAGAAATTGTGAGGGATGAAGATTTTGGTGATTGTCAAGGAACACCCATGTATTTTGAGGAATCTTCCAAAATGCTGCACCGTTTCCAAAAGTTTATGACTTGGTACATTTAAACATGTATTTTCAGAAAGAACTTGAAAGGACTTCAAATGCCTGTCCAAAGCAACCTTTGAAATTACTAACACTTTCTAGCAGAAGGAGCTATTAATATTGGAAATCTCACTTCCCTAATCTCATTTTGGGAATGGGTGGGAAGATTTTTCTGGAATTCAACAAAATTAGAAGATGAAGCGCTGAACAGAACCATAGAAATAATATGAATGGAAAAGCTGCAGCTTGTCTGAGACGTTAACAAGTAGACAGAGTAGAATTATACTGCAAAATACCTCAGGAACTGTAATTATAAACATCACTTGTAATATAAACTGTTTTTTACATCATACCTTTGCAATGAACAGCTATTACACCTTCAGCATTTTCACAAATATTTAGAAATGTTTTAACTATAGTATCACTAGGTGTGCTTCCATCAGCAAAGAAGAGATCAAAATGCTCAAATCCAGCATCTGTAAATCGTTTGGCATCATACAGTTTTTTGTTGAGGCGTATTATAGTGGTGACCTTATGTTGCTTGAAGTATGGGAAATAAGCCTCTGGAGCATGGTGGGGATAGCCTATTTGAGAACAGAAGATTAAAAAAGAGTAAGCCTTAAACTGAAAAAAATAAAAAAAGAAAAGACTAAAAAACAAGATATGAAAATACTTTCAAAATAGAGACAACATAAAGAAATAGACTAACTGAAAATGGAATTTTAATACAGTCACCTAGGTTAGATACAATTAAACCAAGCATTAAAATTTTACCAGAGTTCTTATAAAAGGAAAAGAGCCAAGGAAAAAACACACTGTTTGAGGAACAATTTTTAAAGCGTGTTCTTACTGATAACAATCAACTAAGAAAGCAGTGGGCTTGTGTTCCCCACCTCCTCTTTTAAGCATACCATTTTCAATTTTACTTCTTGAATGAGGTCCACTGAAGGCAATGAATTTGTTTGGTATTATCCAGTTAAAATCTCCATTTTCTGCTCTCTGTCAAGAGAAAATGCTTGGTTTATCATTATCCCTGTATTTCCAGGCTTTTCCTTATTGTTTCAAAATACATGCTATATAGAATTGATGTATAATTTTTGTCAAAGGAAGTTATGTTAGTTGCCTGCTTTCTTTTTCATCATAAGGATGACAGATGCTCTCAACCTCACATTTCTGCCCTGTGTTTCTGTCTTTCTAAATCAGAATTTTAGAACAATGCAACTGATGCCCTTCAGATGAAGAGCAACTTCCAATTTTTTATTTTTTATAGGATTCTAAATTGGTTTTACCAATTGGTCTTACCTCTGTTCACAAATTAAATAATGATTTTTTTTAAGCTCTAAGAGCATTTAATTTTCTCTTTACAGATATCTTGCAGTTTTGCATTTCTGAGACTGCATATAGTCAAGAGTTGCAGACCTTCATTGTCACACTAATTTCCTATGTCCCAAAGTGAATTTTATGCACTTGGAGTTTCCTTGCCCTGTTTCCTTCTTTACCTGAAAGAGTGCTATTAAATTTTTGCAGTGATTTCTGAAATGCATACTTTGATTGTTCTCTAGCATTCAGTTATACTTGAGCTTTTATGCCTTTTAGTTTTTTATCAGTACTGCTCAAAAATATCCAGGGATTTAATAATAATGGAGAATCCCATTTATTTCCATTTTGTTTTCTGTTTTCCCCCACGTTTGAGCATAATTATGCTTAAATCTGAATTTTAGTATTCTCTCTTGGACCATGAACCTTTATTTAACTATCTTAACTTAAAAAGACAAAACAGAAATGGAACTTAATACTACAAAACAATAGCACAAATTACAATTGTTTTAGCATTAGTAACAGCAAACAAATCAAAATATTGATACGGAACACTTACTTCATAATGCTCATATTCATTTACATCAAACGTACTAAAATCCAGGAAACCATGCTGCAAAGCCTAAAATTCAGAACACAGCTCTTAAAAGATGCCTCTTCAATGAGGACAGTTTATCACTCTTTTTGGTGACATAAAGTCCTTTAATACACACTTTCCTCTTTCTTCACATAATTTAAGAAATACAGATAAACTCAGTCTTGCTTCAAAACAGGTCTGTAAATTTCAATATAAGTGAAATATAAGTGAAGTTAGATGAGTAAATTGACTTTTTTTGTTTTCGCCAAATCACTACAAAAATCCCAGATTACTGAAGCATTTGGTCTTTTCACTATTGTTAGGTGCACAAAATAAAAAAGAAAAATAACCAGAAAAAAATGTATTGAAGCTATGAGTAGATTCTAAAGACCATATTCAAGGACTGGGAACATTTTTTGTGCATAAATGCTATTTGCTAGTATCTTCACTGATTTCAATTGTTTGCAGTCACAAAGTCCTAGGCAGATATTACTGTGAGTCCATGATGTCCTTTAATTAGCCACAACCATAATAATTAACACTGTATTAAAAATGTAATCATTTGGGTAACTAACAGTTTATCCACTTGTTAAAACAGGAAGCACAAGCACAGATAAATCCCAGATACTAAAAATAATACATTCTAATTTTCTCTTTTACTACCTCATCTTTTGTAGCTCTCCTTGCTGTTCACCTCAGAATAGCAATGCACCTGTCTTGGTATACAAGTAACCATTTTCAAAATACCCAAAAAAGCACCAATCTTCAAGAAGCTCTGGCTTAACCAGTAAAAACATCAGTAATTTTGTAGAGATACCCATAATGCAAAAGACAATAATATAGTAGAGAGCTGGATAATTCCCCATTTCAATACTCATACAGACTAAAAAGAATGTGTTTTGATTCTCTTATCCTTCAATGCTGCACTACTTCACTGCTATATTGCTACAAAATACAGATTTTAAAATTTTCTAGTTAAAAAGGCACCTACCTCCTAATATTTGTTCTATTTCTATTACTAAAGCAAAACTTGAGATCATTAGCATATGCTGCAAATGCCTGAAGTGTATAGCAAGCCCGTTCAAAACCACTTTCAAAGGCTATGTTCAGCCTAATACATAACACCAGGGGGCATATAATAAACCTGACGTACAGCTTTAGGATTAGAGGTGTCTCGAGAGATTGTCTAAGTAAAACTCAAAATTCCCTCTGTAATATCTTCACTTCTTGATTCTATAAGGCATCGGCTGACTTCTATGAAAGCTGTATCTACTTTTGTGACAATGCATAATGCATAGTAAACTAGGCAACAATCATACCTGCTACTTCACAGCTCTAATTGGATCTCAGTTTCCTAAGCTTTTTTTCTGCTGATGGGCAACAATTAGCTAATTTTTTGAAATGTGAAAAATATTAGCTTACTGACCTTGTTTATTGCATGAAAACAGTCCAGTAATGTCAGATGAAAACTGCAAGTACCAAAGGAAGCATCCCTATAAGATACGATGACCAAAACATAATTATTGCATTTTAATCCAAGTGAAAGCAATTGAAGATACTTCTCTAAAACACCTTTTATAATTACTTCAAGATAATTATCATTAAACTGAAATAATTATGTCAAATACTTCATTTCCTGTACCTTGAATATTTTTCTTGCATTTTTTACAAGAATAAAAAAACATAAAATAAGTTATGTTAACAAGATACAACAGAAAATTACTCCACCTACAGTTCTTGTAAAGCTGAAATGTTCAATTTCTGCCATGGATTGTTAGGATAAACATCTTAATAAACAGAATATTTTACTTAAGATGCATAAATAGTTCACGCTTAAACAAGAGGAGAAACTGATTTCATTTAAACAGCCTCTTTCAATTACATGTTTTCTAATTCTGTTGATCCAGGAATTGCATGTTTTAGTATGTGACCATTATCAAATTTTGTAAGCACCAGAGAGTAAGAATTCTACTGAAATACTACAGTGAAGTAAAGAAATAAATTAAACTGAATCTACACCAGAGAATATTTTGCCCTGGCAGGAGACCGTGAGACCACGCAGCCATTATCAGCTAATGCTTCTAATAAATAAGTAAAAAACATATCGTGTTCAAATTTCAACAGAGAGGAAGAACTTTTGAAGAACTTTGAAGGATGCTTGTCTCTAGTTATTTTTTCTATCCTTTTCTTCCTTATGAATCAGTGTGAAAAGGGGCAGAAATTCAGAAATTAGGAGGACACAGAAATAATAGAATTTTATTCAAGTAAAAGAAAAGACACATAAAGGTAACATGGTAGTAGCACGTGTCTCAGAACACCTGATGAGAAAGAACGAATGGAAAAAGTCTTCTACAGACAGATAGAAACAGCCTCATGTTTTCAGGCCATGGTCCTCACAGGGAACTGCAACCCCTCTGATATGTGGGACGGACAGCACAGGAGGGCACAGGCAACGCAGAAGGTTCCTGGAATTGATGCCTGATGCACTGATGACAACTTCCCATTTGTCAAACATGTGTAGCAATCTGCAAATACTGTCTTGTGCATAAGGAATGCTATTAAGTATTGCAAGCTCTCTGTGGTGAATGACAGATATTTTGAAATGTTTAAATATCAGCTACTGGCACAAAATCAGACTGCCAAGTGCGAAGCAATGCAGATCAAAAAGCTCAACGAGAGGATACAAACAGTGGGGCTTCTTCACCTTCTGCTGGTACACTTCAGTTCCAGCTGATTCCTGAGTACTGAAGGTTCAGACAGTGTGTCCCAAGTAAAAACTTCAACACAAACCCCCCAAACCACCCCAAAAAACCCAAAAACCAACCAACCAACAAACCAACCGAAAAACAACACACAAAAAACCCAAACAAACCAAAAAACTACCCCAAAACACAAAACAAAGTCAAATAAAACAAAACCCCATAAAACCAACACAGTCAAAATTAGTACTGAAAAATGTTACATTCTTCTTCAAAATAACAAGGTACAGAAAGTTCTGTTAACTTGTCAATTTACCTGAAAGGAAGATACGAAACAGTTCCTGACAATATAAGCCTGTACACGTCTTCTGGGGATTCTCTCAGGTAAATTATCTGTTATTGGAAAAAGACAGAAAAGGAAAAAGATTATTTTATGACAGGCTTCAATAATTTCAAGTAATTTGTTTACTACAGAAGGCATAATTAATTATCACAGAACATAAAAGTGCTGGAAAAGAGTAGCATTAAGAACAAATGTTTGCAAGTGTGCAACAATAAAACTAACATAAACAATAAAAAAGCTTGTCAATCTAAAGAGATATATATTTAAAACAAAGTATAGATTTGTGCAGGAGTTGTTCAACTATAGGCTACAGTAAAAAGGCTCCTGTTTATCTGGATTCTTACATTTCTGCTACATCTCTTCTTGACCAGTTTGTAGATCTTTTTAAATTAAGCTTTTAAGATGTAAATCAAAACATAAAAACTTGCAGAGATACCAGCAAAGCTATGAGTCATCTGGTAGACAAACTGTCGTACACTCAGCAGACAAGACTAAAACAGTTATTTCTGTATGTTTTAATCTTCCTACATCAGAACATTTGCATTAATCTGAATTCTGTACTTCCTCCTTTGCACTGCTGAGGCAATATTCAGTAACTAAATCCAGATGCCATAAACTAAGAGAAAATAAAAATAAAAAAAAAAAAAAGAAAGAAATCTGTAGCTTCAGAAGCAAAATACTAAGAACATAATGAATTGAACTTTCTAGTGTCAAAAACACTCAGAAAAGAGTTCACAAAGGACCAACTTACGAGAAATATCCGTATGGTCTTCCATCACAACATGTCTGATCCCTCTTGGATAGCCTTTAACACTAAGGTCGCCTTAAAGAATATCTAAAACTCCTCTTTTTTGCATATCTCTTCTTCAAATACCATTAAACACCATCCCCAGCATGGCCAGGAGGTACCAACTGTTAATAACAAGCTGTCATTAACAGGTCAATATTCAGTAATTTCAAGTTAATAATTATTCTTTGAAATTGCTTGAACACTCTAGAGAAGGTTGTGATTTTTTTCAGTAATGTTCAGTAAAATTATTTATTTCTTTTATACTAATGACATTTTCCTTTGCAGTTATTTGAAAGTAAAAATCCTCAGGAGTATTAATTAAACAACTTCCAAAAATCAAGGCACGGTATATTTACTTTCTGTTGCTTTGGATATTTTTTCTTTAAAAAGTTGGCATTGCCTGTCAAATTTCTTTGATGCTGCCGCAAAGTCAGTTTGAACAAATGGCTTAACATACCTTAAACATTGTCTCTCCCCACACACACAGAAAACATGAGTAAGAACAGATGTTGCTAAAAAACCCAACAAACAAACCCAGCTTGAAACACAACCTAAACAGACAGCTAAAACAGACATGGCCAACAGGTGACCCCTTTGATTTTCCTGATTCAATTAGTTTGTTAAGTATTTTCTGAGCATTCTTCCTTGAAATTGGCAGAAGAAAACAGAAAAACGTATCTTTCTTGAGAGGTAGCTAAGTAATGAAAACTGCATGTTTTGTGCTTTCACTGGGGAGAGATAAGTGATTTCTGCATTTGTATTCACAAGTATACACTCAAAATAGAAAAGGTACTTAAAAAAATCTCTCCAAGTATCATTGACTAGCTTATCCTCTGATGGCAAAATTAATTTGATATTCTGCAGGCATTCACTGCCTGATTTGGATGTAAAGGTTATCCTCCAAGAAATTTTAAACTGTGTGCTTTAATACAGTCCTAATTTGCATATTGCAGCACAGTGAACATATACTGCTAGCAACCATACAAATCAAGCACTTCTTGTTTATCAGGAAAAGAGCCCTGTCCCTGAAAAACTTACAAACCCAAGACATGTAATGTCAGAAAAACAGATACCAATTAGACAAAGTTTGTAGCCAGAAATAAGTCACCTGGAAAAAAAAGGATTACGGAATCACAGAATCAATTAGGCTGGAATCTGAGATCACCCAGTCCAATCTTTGCCCAAACATGACCATACCACTAGACCATGGCACTGTGTGCCACGTCCAGTCTATCCTTAAATATCTCATCCACCATCTCCCTGGGCAGCCCACCACAGTGTTTAATCAATCTTTCACCCTTCCTGTGAAGAAATTCCTCCTAATGTCTGACTGGACTTTAGTGCTATCACACTGTGTAGCATTGTGTAGTATACAGAGTACTAATTGTACCACAGGCAAATAGAAATGCAACTAATAATAGCTGATTTTGTAAGCACATATAAAAGCTCAGCTGAGGTATGGGAGAAATCCTTGGCCTTTCTGAGTTATCAGCTTCTTAAAGGAAACAAGATTGAATCCAGAACCATTTGTTTACAAGTATAACAGCCGCAAGAGACAATTTTTTTCCATTTCACTGTGTTGTATTAAAACAAGTTACTTAGGTATAATATGTTAGAGCTCAAGCACAGATCCTGCTTCTGAAATTACATTACCAGTGCAACTGCTAGAAACACCTTTATAACATACATGCATATGTGTATGGACTTCTCTTAACACAGCTACATAAGAATACTTCCTCCATACAAGGACATTTAAAAAAACCAATCTGATTTTGCAGTGCAAAAATACAAGTGAAGCAAAATACAGTATATTTACTGAAGAAGGAAACTTATTCTCAGAGATCCTGCTACACTCAGCTGTGACACTACTACACACAAAAGACACAAGTGAACAGCTGAAGAGACAGCAGTTGATGAAATGGTCATATAGTGTACTCAGTGAAAAGTGTTCGCAAAAAAATTAGGTTAGTATGAGAATAGCAGGATGAGTGCAATGGTGTAGAGTGCTTCAAAGGGGAAGAATGACATTTACACCTAACGGGAAAGACCATAAACAGATAATTACTTCACTAGGAAAGTATCCTGGCAGTAGCACAACACAAGAAGCTGTGATAGTCAAAGTGGAGACAGGATCAGTTTCTGTCACAGCTAGAAATCCTGTTAACCGAGGATGTAACCAAGGCTGGATGAAGGCTGAACATGGGTGGGGCCTGCTTTTCAGTTGGGGTGCACTAAATTCCATGTATGGTAACAGGTAAGACCGAAGCAGCAAAGCACAGAAAAGCAACAGATGTCAAGGCAGCAGAGGCCACACATCTGCATTAGGAAATGGTCTGCACCAAAAGAATTCCATCAGGAGACAGAGAGCCAGCACTGAAGATCTGACATCTTTACTACGTACTTCCAGCAGCTTTTAAGCTTAACAGCTGGATTTAATGTGGTCCTGTGGACTGAATGGCCATTATGTGCTGACATTACTCTGACACTGCTCCATGAAGTGAACCAAAATACAGTAGTCAGCATTTCAGTAAAGATTCAGTTCAAAAAATATTCCTGACACATCTATATCTATATAAAACTAAATATAATACTATTTCTGACCTGGAGGAGGCCAATGAAACCCCAAAGATGAACAATTTCATTGGAATGATGTGAGTGAACAAAGGACTAAAGAAAGCAAACAAAAGGGAAAGAGAAAGTAGTAGTGATCAAATATCTGTAGCAGACAGAAGTGTTCAAGGAGAGAAGGACTTTCTAAGGCAGCAAGCAGAACTGAAGTTTTAGAAAAGAAGAGAATGGAAATGTTGATCTGATGAATAAAGAAACAAAGATATATTTGCAAATTAATGAGGTATGTAGTGGGGGAAGGAGAGGAAATGAGAGAAGACAAACTCCAGAAATCAAAAAATATAACAGCTGAAACTAATTTGTCCAGATGCTGATTACAATTTATATTTCTGCTGTGCTTTTGAAGATGATGACAACTTTCACAAAACAACTTTTCACAAAGTTGTTTTCTTATGCCAGTAAAGCAACCAACAAAAATTACTCATAAAAAGATAAAAATATTAAAATAAATTTTGAGCAATATATTAGCTGTTACTTAGGAGAAGCAGGCATTCTCTGGGATAATTTTTATCCTTTTGTGTATATACAAATGAAGAAAAGACTATTAGAATTTTAAAATTATTTCCCAAGGGGCTCCTTTCCTGAAGTTAGGGAAATATTAAATAAAAAAAAGGCCTTCTTTCAAAAAATCTTAGTCAATGCAGCATGCATCTACAAGTTCAGCTTTTAGAATTTTCCTAGAGTCATATGCAAGTGCAGATACATACATATCTGTACACACACAAATACAGAAAAACTTTTAAAATCTTTTAATTAAGTACCTTTCAGGAAAATTGTTACTATAAGGAAATGATATCTTTCTAGTCAAACATCATTTTATCACAATCTGCAATCATTTGTATACAGCCAATTAAGAAATTTGTTGTTTTTATGCATACAAAAAATATCCTACTGAAATTCAACATATAGCCAGGAATTTGCTATTAGCAGTTGATCCACTAACAATGCTCTAATCATCCTTTTCATTTAGGACATCTGTTTCTAATTAAGGAACTACAGGCACCTCTGTGAATGGTCAAGAACCATTCAAGCACTGAACATTAGGAAAGGTGCACTCAAGCACTCCTCCTGCCAACATTACCGCACAGTCAAACAGCTGCTTTCAAGTTCACTCAATGAAATACAAGGGTTTCAGGATTAGGTGACCCAGTCTTTATTTATGAGCATCTAAAATCAACCAGACAACGAGAGCTTTTAGCAAGCCATGTTTTCATCTGATTCATTAGTGTTTTCAATCCAGCCTTAATTTTAAGCAACTACTTCCTACACTGGAGTTATATACATTGGAATGGTATTCACAATAGGATGTAAAGTACTCCTGGTGGAAAGGGAAATGAGTCTCTGGTTAAAGAAGTCAGCTTTCAATACATGGCACTGCCAAGTGAAATACTAATGCTGCATATAAGACAAAACATGTTTAGTAATAATAATCTATGATACAACTTGTTGCTTTTTCAGGAAAATTAAACAGGCTATTGAAATAAGCTTTACTGTTAGAAACTATATCAACTGAAGTCTGTAAACAGGACTTTGAATTCATATCTATGATGTACTCAATACAATCACGTTTATTCACTTGTTCACACTTAACTGAAAAATGTGCTTAAGGCTGCTACCTAAGTAATCCATTTTATCAACCGTGCTGGCTTAGAAGCGAGAAAGTAATGAGATAATTAATTTTAAACTGCTAACAAGCAATTTTATGTGATACAACTATGTTCCAAAAATGTCACTCACCCAAGACAGCTTGAACTGCTGTAAACAGCAAATAATTAAACCTACACATTCTGAACAAATGCAAGTAACTGCTGCATGTGATGAGACTCAAACATAAGCTCATACAGTTGCTATAACTTTAAAGTATTCAATATTTTATTTCATCAAAACCTTGACTGGATATTCCACTCAGTTAGTAGATTAAATTTCTAGCAATATTCCTTAGGACAAAATGTTAGATGTTATAAATTAAAATAGAAGTTTATTAGAACAAAAAGCTTCCTGTATGGACTTGTGTTATAGTGAAGAAATGCACGTGGCCAACAGTTTCGTTATTGGCAGAAACACAGTCATTAAGTGCATAAGAGGCACAGAGAGTGAATAACCACTGTCTCTGGCAACTCTGTTCATCATAAGCAAAAGCAAGAAACCTCCAATTACCTTTTAAGTAGCAAAGTATAAAAAACCCTGAACTGACTGGACTGGGCACATCACTACTTCATGCCAGGTAAGAAAGCAACCTAAGACTATAGAGTGAGGAACCTCAAAAAGAACAACACTTCTTCTCCTACGAAGACAAGCAGTTTTGTCAGAACATCCTGGAACAAAACCTAGTACAAACAGCAGGAAAATCTGTCGCTGTGAAGATTAATCACAACTTCCCAAATACAACTTAGAGAAGGCAGCATTTCAGAGGACACAAACTCAGAGACAGCCAAGACTCCAGGCAACTTCTGCTTAAATGAAAGGTCAGTACTTTGTCCATCTTTCTGCCACTTGCTCGTCAAGCACCTCTCACCAAAGCATAGCTGAGGGTAAGCGTGGTTTACCCACTCTAAATTTGAGCCCTACAACAGTTATCCATTCACCACCACCCAACCTGGATCACTAGACAGGTTTATCTCAGGCTTAGCTAGAGATAATTCTGCAAGTGTCACAGTAAGAACAGAGCAGTTCAGCATCACACCAGTGGGTGCCAATTGTTTCTCCAACCTCCAGCTTCTACCCAGCATTAGGCCCACTACTAGAAAGGACACTAACAAATTGAAAAGGCAAAAAACCAATACTATGGATTAGAACAGACGAAGGAAACGCTGCTTACCCTGAAGAAAGAAGATGAGAAAATAGACAAAGTACAGAGATGAGTCCTGGAGAAGGTGACCTGAATTACAGCAGTTCATGGGGCGGTACCCTGGGAGGGTCACCCTCCAAGTACATAATTAGTGCCAGGCCTGAGAAAAAAAACACTGTTACTAAGTTAATGTAGCCAAGGGGAGAGGGGGGAGCTTGGGAATTGGGTGGACAGGGCACAGAGGGTACATTTTCTTTCGTAATATAGAAGGAGAAATGATGGAAGAAGCAGACTTTCCTCACCCACAGCCAAGTCCTGGTGAAAATCAAGAGAAGCCACTGTAGATATCAACTCAGAAGATCACTGCTGCTTTGGTAGTGTGGTAAGGCCTGAGCAGTGCAGATAGCTTTCAAGGAAAAGATTTTTCTTTAAAAGGTGAAGAACAAAAGCTTCCCTCCCACACTTCTTTCCCTTTTCCCCCTCCACCCAAATAAAGTGTAAACATTCAACCCCAACACACTAAATTCTGGCTACCCTCTGTGTGGCTGAATGTGTGAAATTTTTGCTAACCTACATAGAAGAGTATTATTCCCATTATGTCTGTAAAAATGTAGAAACAAAATACAGAATTAAAATAGATGAAAGATGAACAATAAAGAGATTAAGGTATAAATTGTTAAGATTTACTCTAAAAAATTAGTATTTTATTTCTAAAACTACATACACAACAATGTGTTTGTAAACTTAGTTGTTCACTCTTAAGGCCATGTTATGCTGAAGAGCTTGAGTTAGGTTGTGCTGTCACATCAAAGTACACCTGGAAGGAAGCAGCAGATGCAGTAGGGGGGAGAAAGAAGTATGTAGTCTGGAGAGTTCATAAACTATCTCCACTGAAGAGGAAAGAAAGACAAGTTAGATGAAGGGGAATGGGGGAAACATTAAAACACAACTGTGAAGAAAAGACTGAGAACAGACTTTGCTTGAAAACAAGAACAGTAACAGCTGCCCTTACCACACCACAGTTAATGAAGACTTTCATAATTGCCTTAGTAGTCCAAATGAGCATATGCTCACACGATATATATACACATATACATTTGAACAAAAGATTACAAATGATAACTCACACTAATATATCCCTATTCCTTTAAGCAGAAGTTACAATATTCTGTTTAAGAATATAAATTTGAGGTCAACAAGCCTTTGAAAAGACATGCTCAAAGGTTGAATCTTTATGAGGACATAGAAGTCCCAGAGGAGAACTAGTCATATAGCTAATCACAGTTTTATAGTTTAAATATAACTGTGTTAAAAAACAAACAAAAAAACCCAAACCAAGCAAAAAAGAAAAAAACAAAAAAACCAAAACCAGAAACCACACAGACTCACTGTGCTTCACTCTTCTTGAAAACTTTGCAGCCTGTTATTCCTAAAAAGTAACTTGTAGGATCTGCACCTACAGAGCAACTAGCATTCAAAACTATGCTTAAGTTATTGAACACCTTTCAACACAAGTAGACAAGCACTATTTTTGTGACTAAATTTGCAAAGGCCATGTTCCCTTTCTACTTCCTTGCTCTTCCTTGTATGAACCGGAACTCCTTCAAAGTGGGAGTGCACTGCTTACCCAGAGAGTTCCTCAACCTAAGGTAAACTGTTGAAATGACAACCTATCATGAAGCTAAAAAAATAGAATCAAGTCAGAAAACACATTACATCCACAGAAAACAAAATACAATATCAACCTACAACTTATACTGCAAGATCAGAAAATAATTTATGACAATCAGCTCAAGCAACAAAGAGTATTACCAACATGACACCATCTGATTAAATAAAATGACAGAAAAACTCCTTAAAAGATTTGATAGTATCTGGATGGCTCTTTCTTCAACAAAAAGCAAAGCATTCTGAATTAAAGAAGGTAGACACTTAAGCCTACATATGTTTTAAACAAAGAAGTCATCAATACTCCCTTTCAATCAGGAAATACGCATATAGACATGTTTATCAGGCATTCCGAAGAGATCCCATATCATTGCTTGCTCCACAGAGAACAACCCAATTCTCCCTGCAGAAGGCAGAAATATGGGACAAGTATGTGTGAGCACTTGAGCAATGAGCTCTGTAATTAAGCTTGCCTCTTCATGAAAAATCATCAAAGCATGCCACGGGAAAAAAAAAGCCTCAGGGGCACAGTTTTTCTTCAGTCATCTTTCTTCTGTGGAATCCCTCCTACATGAAACTGGGAGGAAACTTTACCCTACTGTGAAGAAAAAAGCAGTACCAAAGCCAAAACGTATTGCACTGGAAAGAAAATCATCATCTAGCTAGAGCTAGCTAACTGTCTTAGACTTGCAAATTTGCAAGCTAGACATGCCTACATGCAGGGAAGTGGCTGGTACTCGTAGTGTGCTTCACTTTCCCCTGGGTCTTTCAGGGAAACTGCCAAAATATTCACTGTGTACCATACAGTAACTTAAGCACTTCTCCAAATTCTGAGAACTACTGGTGGTTTTGACTAGCCTCTGCCTCTTCCTGCCATATGCCATGTGTCTGCAACTAGCTCTAACACATGCCTTGGCTAGGCAGACATGATCTTGTGTCATGGATCTCTGTGAGCATCCTTTCTTTACTCTGCAACTCCCACTTTCTTCACTGCAGCTCTGTAAAGCAAAAACTGCCTAGTCATCTGTACAACAGCCTCCGTTTCTAATTACTATGCTTCGGATTGTTGTAAGCCATACACATTAATCTTAGAGCTTTATTCAAGACTGTTGAAGCATTCATTTTCACCTGGATGTTATAACTGCAACACGGCAGGACTACCAGGTGATCAAAAACAAGATTCATTTTAGGTTTTCTGTATACTTTTGCATAGTCAACCACAGTATTTTCTTATTAGATTGTTTTACCATTAGTTAATCTTCTGCACCAAAATTCTGCTCAGAATGTCAGCTACTGTGCTGTACAATGCTACCACAACACATATTTAGAAGAATAGTAGGAAAAACAAAGCCCACTTTTTTCAAATAATGGCTGATAACTGAAGCCAGTCCCCTCTTGCTCTCTGGGCCTCAATTATGATCAAGTAATTAGGAAGCAGTAGTTTTCCTAAAAGCTGCAGCTGTTTTGTCAACATAATCCCTTAACAGCAAACAAGCTTAGTAACTCATATTTCCAGTCTCCATGTGGTTTACGGATTACAGCAACATTCCTAAGTACTTGTCTTTCAAATATCAAGAGTGACATGTTTCGAAATTTAGTTCTCGATTTGTAAAAAGTGCTATAGAATATAAACAGAGAAACCCCAGGGAACAGAAAAGGCATGATGCAGAGAGGCAGCAAAGAGACTGCCTGCATCACAGAAAGTAGCCTTTGCAGCCAATAAATAGGAATAACCTAAGGCTACATAAACTTCAACCCCTCAAATCTCCAACATCAAAAAGTGCATAGCTTCTCATTTCATTACTCAGTAAACAAGAAAAATGGTTACAACCAAGGTGTGTTACAAGTCAGAACATGAATATAATGCATCACAGCTTTCATCCTGAAGTATTCAGCATTTTATTCCTTGACTATATTTTCGTGTACCAAATACATGCAGTTGTGATGTAAAGCCAGTCCTTTTCCCCTCTGCAATCACGAACTTAGTACCTTTCCAGCCACATTGTATCTTCCCAGGCTTTACACAGGCTCTAAGCCCATCACACATTCTCACTGCTTCTACTGAATTAATTGAAAACATTACCTTGTATTAGAGAAGAAGCAGCTGGGGAAGGAAAGGTTTATTTAAAGATGCTTTGGCAAATGATACATTATACCTTGTACAAGATACTATTTTTCTATTATAAAAATGAAAAAGAGGTTGTGCGGTTGGGGAAAGGCAAAACTTCAAGAAGCAATAATTTTTTCTAAATGAAAATATTAATACTGATTTTTTTCAGTGATGCTCTCATTTCTTAAGAACAGAAATGGCAATAGGGGGGAAAAAACCAAATCATACAACTTCACTCACATACCTGCTAGACTTTAGCAACTCTCTTATTATGTGGTACATTACTGTAATTACATTAGTAGGATGATTATTCAAGAGAAGAGAATTGTTTTTATCTTGCTGTTCTAAAAATTGAATATGAAAAAATGAACACAGTCAGCAGCTGATGTAAAAAGTTAAATACTTACTGCGTAGGAGCCTATGAGGAATGCAGCGTTCGCTTGCTTTTTCTGATCAAAGCCAGTATAATGAATTATTTTCTTCCTTATCAATGAAAATGACTGCATCAAGAAATGAACAAGATTATGATTTTGCATTTTAGACCTTTTATACCTTCTTTTATAAAATCAGAGGAATGCAAGAGTTTGTTTACTTCCTTTCATCCAGCTGTAGTCAGAGAATAAAAAATACTGTAGAGTAGTCCCTCAGCAGCTTTGGAAAACTGTATTGCATCCCTACCTAGATTTTCCCAGTATTTTTCCCAATATCCGACCGAAATAATTTTTTATACAAATTACTGAAATATTTTTTCTTCCTAAATGCATTTGTAATTTTAGTTAGCATTTTTTTACTTCAAGCTTATGTAACAGATAGCCATTTATGAGAATAGAAGTGGTATTCTCAAAAGCATCACATGTATATTAAAATAGCAAACAGTTTAAAAAACAGACTTTACACCTTTTCATTCATTTTTCAATATCAAATGTAAATAAATCCACAAGCATCAGAACCATGCTTAGATTAAAATATTTTGAAAGTATTTCTAAACTTTATCATAAATAATTTTTTTAAGTGTCGGCTTGGCATGCAGTTTCTCCATTTATCTTAGCATGTGGGTGGAGTGGTATTTTCAATAGAAAGGACATACACATGTGTGGTGGCAGTTATCCCCTAACTAGCCCTTGAAATAAATTCTGAAGTGTTCGAGACTGCACACTTTGATCAACTACTAAGCTATCATAAAATGTCATTTAATGCATTTGTTCAAGATGCCAGATTCAATGCATTCAAGACCAAAAAAAACAAAAAAACAAAAAAACCAAAAAACCCCAGATCAGCAGCAGAAACATGTTATCAGAAATCCTAACATGTCAATCACAAGACATGGAAAGGGACTGATATAGACTTCTGTTGCTTCAGAGCATCTTGTATACAAAAATTAGAGAACTTCATCTCTGGCAAACCACAGTTATCCAGATGGGAGTTTACCACCTCCCAGCCTGGACCACAAAACAGCAACATCACACGTGTGGGTGCCAATTGCTTCTACAAGTCTGAATTATGCAAACTATTCTTTGTGACAGACATCAAGGTATGAAAAAAAGAAAGGAAAATACACAAATACACTCTTATTCTATAATGTGCTGTATATTTCCCACTTTTCACAGTTCAGTGGCAGTTTAAAGATCTAAGCAGTTTTGAAGAGGCAAACCATGATTGACATTAACAAAAATAAGCTTTTTTATATGCCGAACCTGTTTTATACCCCAACATATACTGGTTAACTAGCCTGTACTCAGTTTAGTTAACTAATTTAATAAATCCATTTTAAAGACACTACGCTTTATCAAGAGCCCAATCCCAAAAAATACTGAGCTCCTGTAAGAGAAAATAATCTGCAGTTTGAGCAGAGCAGCCTCCTTGAGGCCAATGCTATCAATGCTAGTAAAGATCAAATGTTGCTCATTAGTGAAAAATGTCAGCATCGGAACAGAAAACCAAGGGAAAAAACCCCTATTTCAAATAAAAACATATCACTACAACCTCGAGCTCACTCAATATTGGCAGATTGCCAATAAGACAGAATTCCAGGAAAGAAGCTTTTCCTATAAAAGAGGCTGTATTCATTTAGCAACTAATCTTCTAGAACCTTAATGATAGTTACTGCCACAGTTGTGCATATTCTATTTTTTTT
Source organism: Acridotheres tristis (assembly GCA_037013685.1). Classification (NCBI taxonomy): domain Eukaryota; kingdom Metazoa; phylum Chordata; class Aves; order Passeriformes; family Sturnidae; genus Acridotheres; species Acridotheres tristis. The sequence continues at coordinate 40,951,915 of CM072919.1, read as the reverse complement.
AAGTGGGTTTTGCACCCTGATCCTCCTCCTCCCTAAAGTCACCTCACTAAAACATAGCATCGTATTCAGAATTCATCTGGATTAAGAAAACAGGAAAGCACCTGAACAATAACAACAACAACAACAACAAAAGAAATTTTGGCCTGGTTGTTTTTGCTTTTTAAAAAGCCAGCAATACTGGCTTTTGAATAAAAAACCCAAACATTACCTTTAATTTCTTATTTAGCTTGCAGCAGTATCTGTAGACCATTGCCAGATTGAGTGGTCCAAAGTCAGCATAGAAGCTATCAGAAGAAAGGGGGAAAATTGTACATGACCCCTGCAAATGCCTTTTTTTTTAACAAGATGCACAAAGCAATGAGTAATAATATAAATGTGATATACATACATAATTCTAAAAACAAGCACGCTTTCTTACATAAATACATACTGTTTCGTTGGAGGAAATGTTTTGTCATCTTTAAATATGGACTAAATTTTTTTTGTTTTCCACACAGCACCATTCAAAACCAGTAACCAGATTTTAAGAACTATTTCTCACTACTGTATCACTCTGCAAGAAAAGTTTTATTAACTCTATTTTAAGAGGAATTCATAAGCTTTATTTTAAAAAGACGCAATTCATAGTGCTAAAGAAAAGGGAACACAGAGAATAAAGGCTGATTAGTGCGTTAAAAAAGAGCAAGCATGCCCTTGATCAAAACTATTTGAAGAATTAGCAACATTCCACATCATGTAAAAGACAAACACTGTTCACTAAAGGGGAAATATATCCACTGTCAGCTCATAAAGGCTTGTATTGACTTTGCCATTTTCTTCTGTGACTCTAGGAAGTTCAGACATTCCACTTATTACATGAAGAACCAAAGACACCCCTTTTAGTCTGACATACAATGTGCCCTTCTGAATTTATATGGCTGCATCATGTTTTCGTGTCTTCTAACAGGAATAGGCACAACGAAAGCTGCTTTTTTGAAAATGTTTTTAAGAAATTCTGATGGGAAAGCAAGAAACCCTTCAAAGGCCTATAAATCATCATGGCATGTAAGTCTTAGAAGAGCAAACTCGTAATTAATTCTCCAATGAGACTGATTCTTCGCTGCTGCTGTTCTGACTAATTTACTTCTGTATAGAAACAGGAAAAAGAACTAAGTCAGTACTTACTTCTCATACACAAGTTCATCATCTATGCAGAAATAATGGGTATTTGCAGCTCCACTCTTTGGTTTTTGGTAGAGAATTGCAAAATAAAGGCGATCTGAAATGCAAGAAAATTGGAAGCTTTTATGAACATCATACTTTTCTGCTGAAAGTCTGAAGTATTACTTGTCAATGGGACAACTTTAAATGGTTTACAATGAAGAAAATCTTCTTTTAAGTATTAAATTAGATATTATTTCTCCAGTGTTAAACAAACAAGGCACACAAAGACTGAGGCTTTTTATTCAGCAGCATTCCCACAATCCACAGCTTTTTAGTGTTCTTTCCCAAAGTGTTCCTTATTTGATGACTTCACAAAATAGCAGGAGCCTGACATGCACCCACACACACAGCAGACATCTCCTTCGGCAGGTTTGGTTGCACTCCAAATACCAGTGAACACACACCACCCCCAAAAACTAAACCAAAAATCCCTCTGCACTGCTAAGCACCTATATTAAACTAAATGATGAAGCACACACACTCACACCAAACACAGGCACTTCCTCCTGTAAGGCCATGATTTCAACAGTAGTGCCATGCAATTAAAGCCTGCAGGTAAGAGGGAGGGAGGCAACTGGGCAGCCCATGCTGCCATGGGAGCCCCAGCCAAGCCTCCACCTGGACGTCTCCAACTGAATTCCCATCCCCACCCCTTCAAGCTGCCCCTTCAAAGTCTGTGTGCTTGCAGGCAGGAGGTATCTTGTACTTGCCCTGGCTTCCTTTGTTAAGCTGAGGGGGAAAAAATACCAGTGGTAGTCACATAGATATAAATTACTTTTATGGCTGTGGAAGCTGAAGCCCCAGTGAACTTTAAACACTGACTGTGCTCCTGCTATAAATTGCTTTGCTTGCGGTAATTGGTCAATAAAAATTGAGGCTTGCAGCACCACTGCAATACTTGTCTTCCTCCTGCAGAGAAAATATCATCATAAAATATTTGGATTAAAATTCAGACCTAAAAGAAAAACTTTCTTTTTTTTTTTTTCCCTGGAAATTAGTTCCCTAGAACAGATATTATTTAAGTATCAAAACAGATCACGTGCATGTATGATTTCAAAACATGATCCGTGATGAGGAAAAACTGTATGTCAGCTTTTAGACAGCGAGGGGGGGAAAAAATTCACTTTAAGCTTCAAAACAACATCATCCATGACCAGCGCTTAGAAACCATTACTTGTATCTTGAAAATACATACTCAAGTATGCCTGAAAGGAGTTACCATATCTGTATTTTAACAGTCACATGCTCAGTGCTCACCTACATACACTAGTATCTCAAGAGAGAAGGTAGGCAAGTCCACCAAAAAAAAAAAGTACATTTTCTTAATGCTTTATTCAGTAGAACAGCAGTCTGATGTGAATGGTTTGGCTTAAACATTTACAGGTCAGGAGCAAGAGTGGTATGTATAATACCTCCTAAGGAAGTCAGGCACTTACTTCCTTACTCTCTAGCAGAAGCGAGGCACCAAACTTGCTCATTTAATTTCTAATAGTCCTTTCCTGTAAGCAGAGCTGCTGCAAATACTACATGTGAAGTGCATTACCTGCTTCTGTACCTCCCAGCGTTTACCAAATCATTCCCTGAAAACAAGCCAAAGGATAAAATTTAGAGTGATGTGTTATCACTGAGCTGCATCAAGGTGGATTTGCATGAATTAGAAACTGTAACAAGTATCCCTAAGCAATACTAAAAAAAACAGAAGAAAAAGGAAAATGAAAGAGAAAAAAAAAAAGGGTGGGGGGAAGGAAAACAATAAAAAATGAAAAAAAAAATAGAAAAGAAGGTAAGAAAAAAAAAGGAAAGGTAAAAAAGAAAAGTGGAAAAAAGGTAAAAAGCTGCTTTGCTGACTTACTTCCCTCTTCTCTGAGACAGAGAGCTAACATGTGCAGGACAACTGAAGGCAAGGGAGGAAGCAGAAAGGAGAACTGAGAGGATGTGATATCTAGGGATTGTGTTTAAACTGGCATTGCTAGATTCAACACATGTCACTGCAGCCCCAAGCTATAATTTCACACCACTTCTAAACTGATTTAATGGCTAGCTGCCACCAGGTTCCTTAGAAGGAAAAATCTTCTGAGTTTGCTCACTGAACTAGCCTGCTGAGGGTTAACAGCAGGAATATGCAACCAAAATGTTTCCCTCCATGGCATCTGTCCTTAAGTACCAGTCTAATTATTGACTAGAACTAGACTGAGCTCTCCCTCTTTATTGTACACAAACAATAACCACATCAAAGTCTAGGAAGAATGGCAGTAGTACTCAAACTGAGTACCTTGAGTACTCAAACGCTACCTTTTGGTACTTCAGCTTCTTCACAGAAACTTTACATCACTTTTGAAAATATAAAAGTACTTTGCAAAGAGCAATCCAAAATCTTCAAATACAAAAGGAGGACAAAAATGAAAATAAATATAATTTGCGCAGGTCAAAGACCTAAAATAATTTAGCACTTTGCTCTAAAACAGGATTTGGAATAAAGAATCACTTGCATCTCAGTGCTCGTACTGTTACTGAAATGCTTCTGCAGCTTGCAAAAATGTCCAGCAAAAGTAAGAATTCCTGTCTTGAGCAGGCAGTGTGTATGTGGCCTTCTGAATTGCTATTGGCAATGGTTCTGCTCTGGTATCTCTGAACTGTGTTCACTGCTGCTGTTAAAACACCTGAAAGAAACTTTAGTTTAATGAGTTTACAGAAGTACCTCACAATAAGAGCAGTGTATGTCAAATGCCAATATCCTGACAAACTGTCCATTCCTGTGCAGTGCTAACAATTACTCCCTATTATATAAACAGCAGGCTCCATCTTTTTAACATGTTTCCTATGGGGAGATTTTAGAATGAAGAAATTTCCTGTAAGTGTATTTACCCTTCTACTGATTTACCAGTCCACCATCTGACAAATGCTGTATTACTCACCATGCCTGTTTTTACCTGTTTTTTTCAAAACACATTCCAAGCTCTATTTAATCAAGGATTAGTGTGTTGGTTTTTTTTAACAGAAATTAAGAGAAAGGAGAATTCCTTCATTAAGGATCTGATTGCAGGATTGAGAGTTTATACATAAAATACACTCAAGCATTGATGATTTGGTTTCACTAGGATTCTACAAAGGTTTGGACTGCCAGGAGCAAGGCTTCCCTTTCATTATCTTCATATTTCCTTTGCTAATTTTAGCTTTTTAGTATTTCATTTACATATAGTGCACTTGAGCACTTTGCAATTCCTGCAAATTTCTGATAAAAAATCATTCTAAAACTATCACAGTAGACCAGACCTTTCTAATCATCTCTCAGAAGAACGACAGGCTGCATCTGCTCTGCAATTAGGAGATATGGCTGCAGCATGTTAGATATACTTCAAATACACTTAATTTTTTCAGCCTTATACAAGAAAACAGTTAAAATACATAAGCACGGATGTCACTGCAGGCAATTAATTTGAGTTAGCATCCAACGTACAACAAAATGAGCCTGCACACCCCTAACTGAGGCACAGGTTAGCACAGCTGTGTTACTGCTGGCACCTCAGCTAGTGAGACTAAAGCTAGCACAAGAATGACTGTCCAAGCTGATTGTACAGTGTTATAGAAGGAAAAGCACTCTGCTTGTTTATCAGAGCTACAGTGCTCTGTGGAAATAGATGTGCAGAAAATTGAGAGCTACTGCTTCAAAATCACATTAATGTGAATTTAGAGATGAAAAAAATAATCTCCTTCCTTTACTCTCAACAAGACTGATGCTTCTCAGGTTGTGCTTCACAGGCCTTCAAGAAAGAAATTTCACGAATTCAAGAATTACAGTTGGACTTGATGATCTTAGAGGCTTCTTCCAACCTAATTTATTTTATGACTTTAAATGACAACTAAATATTAAACAGGCACTAGTGGCAGGACAAGTTTGCATATGATCAGCAAACACTGCTTAATACAAACAGAAATTCTACATTTCTATTGTTAAATAGATACCTTAGATGAGAAACTCAGCAACTGACAGTAAAACAAAACCCGGTGTTAGTCTCTTTTGGATCACCAGGAAAGTAACCAAAGAGTTTTTACTATTTTAAGAGGAGTGCATTTCTAAATTCAGAGTTGGTACATGGAATTTTGTTAAAAAACTTCAAAATATTTGAAAGACGTAAGAGAAAACATAAAAGGCAAATTCTGTTGCAATATCAAGGCAAAAAGAAAAAAAAATTCTTTTTTAGTCTTTCTATCCTTGAAAAAATTCATTCAGTCATCATCACTATGGTATTTCAAATTTAGCTAATGATAGAGTTGGCAACGGGAACAGCCTGGACTCTGAAAAAGAAAATGAAAGTGCACTAAAAAGATAAAGCGACTTTTTTTAAACAATAAACTATAAAAGCATTCTTTTCAGTGCCATGTCATGACTGATCAACACCGTTACTTCACCTACACAGAGTGCTTCCACTCTGCTGCTCTTGACTGATACATGAGACTGCATATGTTCACGCACTTTCAGTGCTGGATTAGACAATAAAAGCCTTAAGCATGTATTTAAAATCTTAGCTTTGGAAAAGACTCACAAGTAGGTGAAGTAATATTGATAAAAGAGCAACACAGTTTTTGTACTGAGATAGCTGCATAATAAAAACTAATTGAAAATGCTGACAGTCAAAATATTGGAAGCTTAATGATACTAATTAGAAGTGTCCTTAGCATTCTAAAAAAATAGTTTTCTATTAGGTACACAAACAAACCACAATACAAAACCAAAATAACCAACTTGCACATCAATTAATACATTAACATGAATATTTAATTATCAACTCCAACTGACAGTATAAGCAAAATTATTCTCAATGAAGAAAAAAAATAAGTATGTACACTGTAGCTTAGAGCACCCTTCAAGATGCTAGTTCTATTTTGTAAACAAATTGGAAATACATTCAGCAGGAAGAACAATCAAATGCCACGAAATTACCCTTGACACATATATTACTTAAATTTTAATTTCATGTATTATTATAGTTATTGTAGTTATTTCATTTTAGAATTAACTACTCAAAATAGGTGAGAGAGAAACGACATCTTTTGCCTGAGGTTTATGCATTTTAATTTCACCTCTTCTTTAAAATGTTTCTTATAAAATCAAAGCAATGAGAAAGAAAAGTAGGCAAGGAAAGGAAATGAACAGCTTTCAAGCATCTCACAGAGCATTGCTACATTTTATTTAGATCATATAAATTACTTCTTTCAGAGATCAGAAGGATATGGGAATATGCTTCTAATAAACAGAGAGAAATGCATTCAGTTCCAACAAATTGAATTCATACCAGCAAGCCTCACGCACTAGTTGACAAAGAGAAAATGATAAAGCTTACTAGGCAGCTTAACACACCAAAATAAACAACTTGTTAAAAGGACAGCTTTTCTGAAGTAGTCTTAATAGTAAACAAGTTCTAATTAATAGTGATTCTGACATATGGCTGATGCATACAATTAATTATAAAATAAAGAAATGCAATGATTACTGTAAGTATTTTGGGTATAAAATTCCTAGAATGGATTTAAAACTTTGTTTTTTGTGAATGTAACATCATACAAGAAAATATCCATAAATCTTTACAGAAATTTGGGTTTATGTTCTGCTTCTGTCTTTTGCAAAGATGAAAATAAGGGTAGCCAGCAATGTTCTTAATAAGTTTGGCACTATTTCTGTAAGCAGGTAAGCTAACACAGATCTCTCAGCCTTTACAGTGGTTCAAATACTTACCAGCATGTCCATTTTTAAGAATAAGACCTTATGCTTTGTCTCCAGTCCACAACTATTAATTAACTTCTCAGAATTGCCTTACGAGACGGCAGAATTGATATTTCAAACCTTGACATAACTTTAAAACAGCTGAACAAAAGGGTAAGCCTGTTAGCTTATTCTTTAAAGACTTCACTTTAAAAAAACAAGTACAACATAGCAGCAAACAAAACGTTAAGACTATAATATGAATCAGAAATAAAAACTGGATAATAAACAGTACCCACTGCACACAGCAAGATCAAGACAAAATGATGTACTGTTAAATATAATAACGTAGTGCACTTTAATCAAATTTACTATACTAGGTACTGCTGCAAATGGTGAAATCCCACTGAAAAAACATAGGTTAAAGCCTAGGTGCTCTACTGGATTTAAATGGGTGAATAATTCCTTGAAGGAGAAATACAGTACTTTAATGGGCTTGTTGATGCCAGACACACATTACCAGATCCAAGCATCTGCTTCATGAGAATGCTTAGACAGATCTGTTTGCTGGAGATGCGAGCTGGACAGGGTTGCATGGTAATCCAGGTAGTGCAATCACTTTGATAGCAAAATGTCATCTGTCACATGAGGGGTTTCCACAACTGACCTTAAAATCATACTATCATCGTATCCTACATAAACAGTTGCTGCTATAGAAACAACACACATATGGAGTTATTGGAGCCTTAGAGTTCTGTAGATAAGTACACCATTATGCTTCTCTGTGTAGATTAGGCCTAAAATGCTGAATTTTTGCTGGAATATTTAGGATTTTACTCCCTGACAGTACTAAAGCTTTTTAAAAAGAATCTGGTAAGCTCTGGCAGTTTACATTCTTTCTATGTTGCTATGCCAAATTTTCAAAACAAAATCTTATGGTTTTCTAAACATACCGTTATCTAGGAGACACACTAGTTAATATATGGAACTATGCTTCTTGGCACAGAAATAAAAGGTACATTGGTGCCTTTCTGCATGTTTGCTCTTTATATTTTTGCTTGCTCCATCCAGATATTCCCCACGCCCTCCACAGAGATGTGCCTGGAGGTTTATTTCCTCCTTTTTATGAGAAGTTGCAAATACACTAAAATTCTGAGATTATGACATATTACTTAGAAAATAATTGTTGTTGTTGTTGTTGCCTGTAGGCAAACTAAACTCAAGGCTGTCTTTTAGCTAGGGAACTCGAACCGTAAACACGGAATTTTCTGGCTGTGATCCAACAGGCTTCTTAAAAGAGGCAGACTTATGTGCCAGAACAAAGCGCGGCTAGGAGCCTGGAGTCACGAAAAGGAGGGACGACACTGAGCAATCCTACCTGCACGAGCTGCTGGCACTTGTGTGTCAAGAGGAGGTGCGATGTTTGCCCATTATTCTACCCATTAGCCAGCCAGCACGGTATTACGGCACCGGGAGAAACAAATATCTCTATCAATCTATACATATATATGCGTGCGTGTGTATGTACATATTCCCCCAACACATGAAGAAATACGCTACTTTTTTTCCACCCCGCGACGTGTCGAAGAGACAGAAACGTGTTTGACATTGTTTTCCGTTTACTCTCTCTCGCAGGCAAAAAACGCCAGCACGAGGCAATCGATGCTGGCTACGGCTCGGGCTACCGGGACATCGGCAATGAGCTACCCCGCCGGACGGGCGGTGCAGCTCCCAACAACACTTCGCTGAGTGACACGGCAGAGCTCCGGGCTCGGGGACTGACCGGCCGGCCCGCCGCCCGGACACCAGCGGCAGCCGAGCGCCCCGGGGTCCCGCCGGGAACCGCGCCGACGGCAAGTTTTCCTGCCCACCCGCAGCCAGCGCGGCACCCACCGCCGGCGGGACGGGACGCGACGGGGCACCGCGGCATCGGGACACCCCCGCCCCCGGCACAAGCCCCCTCACCCGCGATCCTCAGGCAGGTCTCCAGCCCGGCGGGGGGCAGCTGCCGGCGCCGCTCCGCTTCGGCCCCCGCCGCCCGCGACGCCGCGCTCCGCGTCCTCTTCAGCGCGGGCGGCGGCGGGGCTGCGCGGCGCCGCGCCTCGGCCCAGCTCTTCCGCTTCATGGCGGAGGCGGCCGCGGCGCTACGATCCCCTCATCCCGCGGGGACCGGGCGGCCGGAGGGAGGGGAGGGACCCCGCGGCGGCGAGGGCGGCGGCGGCGGCGGCTGACGCGTCCTCGCGGACACCGCCCCCTCCCGCCGCACCTTCGCCCCGCCGCCGGCGGAGCGCCCGCCGCACCCCCAACGGCCGCCCCTGATTGGGGCGCGAGGTGTGGCGTCACCGGCGCGGAGCCGCGGGGGGGGGTGACGTCATGGCGCCCGCGGTAACAGGTGGGCCGGGGCACGCGCCCCTCCCGCCCCCGCTCGCGGGGCGCCGCCTGTCTGGGCGCGTGCCCGGGCCCGCGCTGCTGACGTGGCGCCGGCTGCCCCCGGCATGGGGAGCGCGCCCCGCGCCGAGGGGCTCCGCTGCCCCGCCCCGCGCTGAGGGGCTCTGCTGACTCCCCCGGGCCCAGGGGCTCCAATGTCCCTCCCGCGCCGAGAGGCTCTGCTGACTTCCCGGGCCCAGGGGCTCCAATGTCCCTCCCGCGCCGAGAGGCTCTGCTGACTTCCCCGGGCCGAGGGGCTCCGCTGCCCCGCCCCGTGCTGAGGGGCTCCGCTGGCTCCCCCCCGGGCCGAGGGGCTCCCTCCGCTGGCCCCCCCGAGCAGGCCCCGCTCGCACTGCCTTCTCCTGGGGCCGCGCAGCTCTCCCCGTGCCCCTCCTCACGTGTACCGAAAGAGTGGCCCAAGGACGTGGTACTTTGTAAGGCCAAGGGGAAAACAGCCCGGTGCATGCAGGCTTCTGGGTCTGTACGGCGAATGGATTCATCGGAAAAGTTTAAAAACTGAGTTTGAATTTGCTTCTTAGATACAATGATACTTTAAAACACGCAGTTATTGCCACAGCACTAAACCAAGCTAGTAGGTAACAACTCCTGAAAACCACTCCCTTCCCACCTCCTGGTCTAATTGGCCATGATGAAAGCCGTTGAGAAAGTATTCTAGCTTCTGCTGGGTGCGCATATTTATAGAGAAAAACCTGTTGGAAACGTACTAGTTGCCACTTTTCACTGCATGACTTTTCACAAAGTATCCTTTCTGAATAACACCAGAGACCTAAAATTCTTCTGACACTTTGGAAAGTTCTCCCGAGGATGAATGTCACCATCGCTGTTCCAATTCATTATGAATGTGGGAGTCATTGTCTCACAGCAGACTCTCTTAAGTCGTGGCCACATGCAAAAGGCCGGGTCTACGCCCTGATTAGGACACTTCAGCTTTTCTGCTGAATTCTCCTCTCTCTTCCTCCCTCCTTTTGTTTGTCTGCAGTTTGTGAGTCTTTCTGAAGAAGTGATTTTGCTGGATAGCACAGAGGTTGTGATATGGTTCCTGTCAGTATTAAAATAGCGAGGGTTGGATGACTTCAAGCTAAAGAGCTTTAAAACTACAGTTTAATAAATTCCAATCTCTTTTAATAGTCCATAGTTCTTTTAGCTGCAATTAGTTTTGTTAAATGTGCTTATTAGGATCAACAAAACTATTACCATTGTATATTGTTTTAATTCTACTAAGAGCAAAAGAAGCAGGAAGACAGCTAGAATATTTCTCTTAAAATCAGAAGCACCAAGAACAATTGCAAAATAAAAGTGGAACGAAAATCAGTGTCCTCGACTGTGATTATCAGGTGAATGAAAGCACTACAAATAAACGAAGTATTCGTCATTCATTCGCTTTGAAAATAATTTTTTTATTGTCTTTGTTTTACAAACATACAACCAGTTTTCCAGCCTGCTTTTGGCTGTTGCTTAAGTAACATGAGGCAGAGAGGCAGATGCATTCCAGAGTTCCTGGCATGCTGAAAAATATTGAGCTGGGGGAGTGCTGGAGGGAGGCGGCAGCTCCTTATTTGAGACTGTAGGGGCAGTGGTTCATGAAAAGCAGACTTCACGCCCCTGTGAGCCTGATCTGCCTGTCCCAGTCTGGTATGCCAAGTTTGAGGAAGCCTCTGGCCAGCCCTGAAATCACAGGGGCTCACAGTCTGCACATGACTACCTTTAGCCCTGAGCCGAGTGCTGTTTAGTCAAAGCAAGGAACTGACAACACTATTTTTCCGTTAATAATATCCTTCTTCTTAACACATAATATTAAAATAGAGGTGTAATGAATAAGTTGCTAAGGCATAGTATCATTAATAAAATTAGATTGTTTAGTATTGTTATGTTTCTTAAGAAAGCCTTTTATTTTCCATCAAGGAGCAGTGCACTTAATTTCACATGCTCTTGATGGTGTAAAGCTTTCCAGACCTTGCTCTGGGCCTGCCAGTGACCTTAATGGATGCAGGAACAAACATCATGCCATTTCACAATTGCATTAAAGCTTAAAAGGGGAGAAAATTTGCAGTTGAGACATGTATGTATGGTAGCATTTTACAGTGAAGGTCAAAGATCAGATACTGCAGAGAAGGATATGCTCCTCTATAAATCTTGGACAATTTTTTTTTTCAAATTGCTAAAAAGAAGTGTCTCCTAGATGAAAGAGGGCACGTCTACTTTAATGAAAGCAATAGATGTTGAACATAAACATTTGTAGATAAATGGATAATATGAAATATGTCAGAACTGCAAACCAGAATGCTCTTATTCTTCCTTCAGTTGTCTAAGACAGAAATAACTAAGAACAATTTATTCAGAAACCTCTTGCTCTGAGAGAAAATACATATATACAAAGGAAGAACATTCTGCTGCAAATCTTCATAGGAATACAAATAATTTGGCTTACTCCAAAACCAATTATCTGTTCAGATACAAATTTAAGACACACCTCTCTCTGGTATTACAGACCCATGTTTTTGTATCACACAAAAGAATTGCAGACAATACAAGATGATGTATTTTAAATATTTATTTGAAATTGTGAAATGTATTTCATAACTTCTGCCAGTGCCAGGTGCTAAAGTAGGCATAAGCTTAAGTCCAGGTGTTCAAACTTGTGACTTTTCAAGGTGTATTTCAACACAAAATTGTCATACTGTGCTGGAAGCTTTAAAACAGTGCTGAAAAGCCTTGGATTGATAGCCAGTGTTGATCTGCTGAAGGTAAGAGTCACAAGTTTTTCCTGAGAAAAATCTGATTTCTTGCTTTAGTGCACCTTGAACAGTGATTTTTAAAATATATTAGCAAAATTGTTTGATGAGACAATAATAAGCTCCAGGATTTTTTGCAATCAGTCTCCGTTTTGTTTTATTTTTTATTATCTTGTACTTAATGGAAATTGCACTTTTGTATCCATCTCTAGTGTCAGGTAGTTTATTTTATGCTCTGATTTTCTCCACAAGGTTTCGGATATCCCACAAAAACACAACAGAAACAAGGCTTGTTGGAATTCACTGGAGAACTGTTCTTGTAGAGCACAAATTTAAAAAAAAAGTATATATTACATCAGTGTCATATGTCAATTATCTGGGGTTTGTTTGAGAAATTCACTGTTTTAACTCCTGCCAGCTGCAAAACTGTATTAATGGGAACATGATCCAGCCTGTTTTTATCAAGGTGCAAAAAATGAACTTCATTGCCTGGAATGAGAATAACATGTAAATTATTGAATAACATATTTATTTATTCAAAGATGTAAGTGAATAGAAGCAGCATTCTGACTACCTACCAGTTATCATACAAATGTGTACTAATTCTGTAGACTGCACAATGTACTGTATTTTAAACAATGGCAAAAGGTTTTTTAATTATGTTAAAGTAAGGAACATTGAGGCACCTAACTAGTTTAAATCTGTTGTAGCATGATGTTTCCTAATCATGTGATGACTGTCATGTTGCAATTCCCCCCTCATGCTCTACCCCACTACTGAAACCATATTAAATACTTCAAATCAAACGTGAAAGCAGAATGTACGCAAATACCACGATGTCAAGAAAACCCTCCAAACTTTGAGCCAGTTGTTCCATCAGCACTACAATTAACTTCTGCACGACTGTGATCAGCTTTATGCCACCTCTGAGGGAGATGGGACTACACAATGACACTTTGCAGATTTCTTCATGTGACAGAAATTGCACAGTTCAAGACTAGCCTGTCTCCTTGGGACTCACAGGGACAGCGGGCGAAATGGCAGCTAACAGCGAAAGGAGACAGTTGCAACTTTCACACAAAACTAAACAGCTCACCTGGGCCTATAATCAAAGCTCCTCCCTGCTGAGCAGGGTCTCCTTGAAAATCAAAAGCTGGGCCAGTCATTGCTCTCCATATACTCCTAATACTTCCCAGAAGTGTGTTTGATTTCACATGAGGGCTCCGAACTAAACAAAACCACAAAGCACTTGTTATCTAGAAATACGAAATTATATAAAAACAACAACAATGAACAGCTGCTATGAATAGTTTAGAGATTCCTGATTACCAGTGTTTTCACAAAATATAGCCTATGAGAGATAGGCTAGTGGGCAACTCACTTTCTCTTTACATTGCGAACATACTATTTTATCGGAGCTTTTTTGTTTTGTTTGTGTAAGTCTAAATAAGGTGAGAAAATTATTCTTACCTGATACTTTATTACCTTCACCTCTTTCCATGCCAAGTACTTTATAAATTTCCCTTTGTGGATCTACATACATTTCATGTGTATACCCAGTTAAACTGCAAAAGGACTGCAAAATACAGGCATACACACAGACAGACACACAAAAAGAAAGTAATATTTGTAAGGTTAAGATAATAACTAGTTAGGCTCTACCGACAACAGCAAAAATACTGATACCCTGCCAGCTCCACGCTCCCCCCTCTTATTTGAAAACTATGTATTTGTTAGTTATGTTAAAGTGGAAACTTTTCTAGCCTCAGAGCTTCTACTAAAACAAGGCTTCCTGTGAAATCAAGAAAAGATGCAACCTTAGCAACCCGTGGTGATTTTTAAACAGCAAGTTTTAATTATTTGCTATTAGAATTGCCACATGAATATTATCCTTTTTTATTGTCACTGCAAAACACTACCTTTTCATACAAACCAAATTCCTCAATACAGATCATTAAGACATAATAGAGGATACATTGCATTTAATGACTACTTTATTTACCTTGATGTGATGATACGATGACTGCCCAATAACTATAAGCCTCACATTTGATTCCTAGAACAGAACATGGGTATAGAAGCTGTAAAGAGGAACTGGGTGCTCCTACTTGACTTCAAAGCATTAACAGAATCTGATGTCCCAAGTTAGTGATGGCAGTACACTGACTTAAAAGTAAAACTTGAAGTTAACATAACTTACATGAGTGGAGGCTGCACTTTTGTATATAGCCTGCAGTTAGCAGCTACATTAATTTATTAAGTGAAAAATTATTTTTAAAGATAACTTTTAAATTATAGTTGTGTAAACTTTGATTAATTGCAACATGCTATGATTTTGGAAACTCAAAATTTCCACTCAGTTGCACCTACATCTAAAGAAGTGGCACACAAATGATGGTGCCCAAACATCTGTGATTTACATATATGGACCCATCGATAGATATAACTTGCATTCACATGCACTATCTTTTGCAGGTGCAGCCTTAGGCCTGAGTCTAAAACAGAGTCCAAAACTGAAGTTCATTTAGATATCAGTAAAAACAGTTAATAAATATAAGGTTGTTTTATTATATATTTGCCTTTCCCATATAGAATAATTTCCTATATAAAATCATTTTGCTTGTAATGAAAAGAAGCCCTCCTAAAACTAGAATACTTGCACTAAGAAAAGTGTGGACATTTTTGACTCTCTATATACATTTATTTGAGGAGCCAAATTAAGAAAATGTCCTTTTGAGTAACACTGATCAAACAGTTTAGAAATATCTGTCCTGAGAAGGGAAGCTGACAAAGAGATTCTCCGTTTGTCCTCAGATTCCTAGTCCATCTCAGATGGACTTAGATGGATTTGCTGTCAGTAATGAATTGAGTCTCTGTCATTGGCTGTGCTGCTGTTGGGAATAAAGTATGACAGAATTTCAATCAGCAGTCTAGAAGAGACAGATTGACCTTCCACATTTAGCAGGAGATAATTGTCTTCTCTAGTGTCTCCTACCACCCAAAAAATACATGTTGATAGCAACCCTTGCCCACTCTACTTCTCTTTTCTGTCACTATCATTCCTGTTTGTGCAGCTGCCCTGGAGAGCAGGACACACTACTAATGCAGCTTACAAATCACCATAGAAAAAGATACTATTTTTAATCCAGATCAATTTGCTGATCTTGTTCTGTTCACAACCATCAGTCAGCCCTACTAGCATAATGGAAAGGGCAGTAGTTAGCAGTCATAAGAAAGCTGTTCAGATCACTACTAATACTGAAAGAAATGCCTGTAAGATGTTGTCTAACTGTTCTGAATACAAGAGTAAAAAGAGCATCAAGCTAATAGGGCAGGGAGAAATTATGCTGTTGCAACAGAGTGTTTAGTGCCGTAAATCCTTTCCTCTGTCTCCTAAGCAGATTCATTATTGCTATTGTAGCAAGCAATGCATGTGCTTCTTCTGAGTCTTTTTTTTTTTTTTTTTTTTTTTTTTTAAATTCCTAGAAGTCTTACATAAGCCTGTAGCTGGACATAACAGATCTGCCTGATTGCAGCCACAAACACATTAAGGGCAGACTACTTACTTGTAAAAACGCCTTGGGGACTTTTGCCAGATCTTCTACGTACTCCTTACAGGTGTAACACAAAAAATTCTGCAACACACCCAATCGAATGTATCAGAAACAGATATAATTGCATAGCTATGAAGCAGCAGATTGGGGACACACCACTTTGGAGGTGATCAGGAACAAGGAATGGGAAAGATTCCAGCCACCAAATTTGGATTAGGACACTGGTTTAATCCAAGCCTGAACAAGCACACTGGGCCTGCAGCCTCGCAAATATTTTTATCTCTAGATATTTTAGCTGGCTTGACAGCTGGGAAATCAAAGAACACGATACTTGTTTCCCTGAACACCCGGCTGAAGAAGTATTTCCTTTCTGGTAAAGAGTGTTTCACTTTACCAAAGAACAGGGAGTCTCAGGAGCAGTACTGCTCTCCTTTGTGCTTTCTTCTCCTCCGCTCCGGCCCAGCCCGTGCTGAGCTCCCGCACCCCCCGCCCTCCCCCAGCCCCGCCGGGAGCCGGGCTGGGCCCCGCCACAGCCCCTCCTCACCCGCACGAAGAGCACGATGGCTTTCTGCTCCGCGTACAGGGCCTGGAAGGGCACGCTCCTGCCGTCCGCGTCCAGCACCAGGCAGCGGGCGGCCTCCCGCAGCCGCTCCTGCTCCGGCCGCCGCCCGCAGCCCCGCGCCCGCCCGACCTGCTGAGTGACCGGCGGCGCCGGCGGCCCGGCCATGGGAGCGCGGAAAGGAAAGGCGGAGCTGCAGCGGAAAGGCGCGGGGCGTTGTGCGACGGCGAGGAAGCGACGGCGCTGGGATGGAGGGGAGCGGCTCGTTCCCGCCCGTGGGAGCGACCTCGGGCAGCCGCGCCGCGGCCCAGGAGGAGCTGGTGGGTTCGGATGGAGGGAGCCGGCAGCCTGCGGCCAAAACCGCTGCGCGTCCGTCTGCCGGAGCCGGGATGCAGTTTGTGCCCGGGAAACATAGCAGAGTCACCCAGAGCTTCCCAGGAATGGTGTGCAAGCAGGAGCAGCCGTGGTCATACGGCCTCGAGGTTGGCGTTCTTCTTGCGGGTGGCCGCAGCCCTGCAGAGGGCCGCAAGCGAGATAGAAAACTGTTCTGCAGGAACTGTCGAGCTGCTGTATCAGACAAAAACCACACCAAACCCGCTGCTCTTGTTCATGCAAAAGCAGAGCTTCACAGTGTCTTGAGGGCTGAATAGCGGAAGTGCTCGAGTGCACGCAGAAATCAGTGAACAGTTCTTAAAATAAGAAAAACACTAGGTCGATGAACAGTATTGTAGTCTTTTAAATTGTTGTGCCAGCTGAAGGCTTAGGAGGATGAGGGTACTTTTCATAGTGGGCAGCGGAAAAAGAAGTATCAGAGAGAATAGGACTGGAGGGATCTCCCTAAGTTATTCTGCTTTGTGAAACTCTCTGATTATTTTAATTCCAGAGTTTTCTCTTGGCAGACTATCCCAGGGTCTATAGGTTAATGTGATTCAAACTTGCATCCCCTGTGCTTTGGGTTAAGCCTCTGCTTTTATATTGCCAGGAGTGAGACACAGAACAGGTTAAGTCTTGCAGTTCAGTATGTCCTCACAAGGATTTTGATTTAAAAGGTGATGAATTCAAATCAGTAAAGATTAGTACAGGACTTCAGAAAATTGTGAAACTTATAATTCTCCTAGATTTATAAGTGGGACCAAATGATTTTAAAGGTCTTTTCCAACATAAGTGATTCTGTGATTCTGGAAGAGTACGGGCAATATTCCTCACCGTTGTTTTCATCAGGCTTCCTTGTTCACTTGCCTGTATGCTGTCCAGCACATTTCTTGCTCTGGCAGTCTGTAAGCCAATCTGTGCTGTGCAGCAGCACCCTGCAGCTCCCTCAGCAGTACTGATGGGAATGTGCTGCCTACCCTTGACTACTGCGAGACATAGCAAAGCAAAGAATGACAGCTTTTGACAGGCTTTGGTCTTCATCTTGAAGCTGAAGTGGATAGGCCGTAACCTCGTTGTGTTATCCCTGCAGGAAAACCAGGAAACATTGGGCAGGACTCCGGGGCACGGCTCAGGACTCAATCATTAGTAGAGCTTAAACCAGGGCCTTTGCCTCTGCAGCTGGAAATCAGAAGAGGCTGTCATATCACTGTAGGGGATCTACTGCTGCAGCCTCTGAATAGGAGCACACATTGGGATGACACTGCTGATGAAAAGAACTGGGCTTTGTGGTGTCACAAACTCAGAGGACACAGCCCTGGGTCAGTCTGCACATAGCTGACCTTATGCATCTTGTTTGTTCTTGATTTGAAATGAAATCTGAGGAGCCCAAGAGAGGTACTCTGCCTGTTTGTGAGAGGTGGTAATCATTCCTACTAGACCAATGAAGACTGCCTGCATACTTTGCTTTATTTATGTAATTTGGTCCTCTTAAACTAGCTGAAGAAGCATATCCTTAACAGCTGGTTTCAGCAGTATACAAGTGAGAAATAGCAACTTTCTTCTGAGCATATTTGCTAAGCCATTCTCTAAAGCCCCTCAAGCAGCATGTTTCTAACTTTTGGTAGAGAATCTTTAGTGTTGTGAGAATACAAATATAAATTGCTGTCACCCCCTCTGTTATAGAGAAAGAACAGAAGTGAAGGCAGTTGTACTCTGACATATTCTCTGAAAGAAGAAACACTCAAAATTAGGAATCACATTTTGAAAGCTGAAGCTTAAAGCCTTCCATTAATTCATGCTTAACAGAAGTGCAGACATAAGTTTCATTTAGATGGGAAAAAAGAATCCATATCTGCTGATACTCTGGGTAGTGCTAACTGTCAAAATGTGCAGTCTACTAAAACCACATAATTCTTCAATGTATGCTGTGAATAGGGAAATTCCTTTTTCTTTCCCTTCCCCTCTTTTCTTTATAGCTCAAAAATATAGAAATGTGGGTAACTTTAAAAACCACATTTGTCAGAGTGATGTATCTTTCATTGTCCTAAGGAGAATCAATCAGTGCATTTACATTATTAATTTTGATTCAGAATTCAAGTCACTCTCTTCACTGAAGTGCAATTTACAGTTGTAGAGAGAAACTTAGCTAATATTTAATTAATCAAGGGTTGGGTTACTTTGTACTGTGGATAAGAAATTCAAATTCCTACCATTTCAAGAGGGAAAACAATAATTATGCAAAGATGGTGGTTAATTTATTTGTTCTGCATTGACTAGTGAAACAAAATACCAGCTGTAATTATGCAACATTAATTCCTTTATGTACTGAACAGCTGAACAAAATATTTGACAAGAGAGGTGTAGCCTGTATCAATACCATAAATGCACCGCCTAAAGTATATGCTGTTAATTTGTAAAGAAACATGTTATTATCAGTTTACTGCATGATGTACATGATATTTATTTAACACAAGGATATTTGTTCTTGTTAATCTAATATTGTTTAGCTAGAGATAACAAGGTTATTACTTATCAGCAAAAATAAATTAGTATTTATAATTCCCGGGAAAAACATCATGCTAAACACCAGTTAAGAATCAGTTGTTTTTAAACTGTTGTTGTAATTACAAAGGAGTAAAAACATGTATTGTTCTGTAAATGAGATATATTCTTCTCTATGAGGGTAGTGAGAGAAGTATGCCAGAAAAGTTGTGGATTCCCTGTCCCTGGTAGTGTTCAAGGCCAGGCTAAATGGAGTTGGAGCAACCTGGTGCAGGGAAAGGTTCCCCACCCGTGGCAGGCGGACAGCACTGGATGATCTTTAAAGTCCTTTCCAACTCAACCTATTTTATGATTCTATGATAAGAGGCTTTTTCCTTTATGTCTGCCTTTGATTGTTCCCTTAGCGTCATGATATCCTGGGGGTATGCTTGAATAGCGTCATGGAGTGATTCTTCTGACCAGCAAGGACAGTAATTTGCACCTTGAAAGTAATTTTGCAAGTGGTGGGATCATCTCCCGTTTTGCTACTTGCTGTGTGTTCTCATCCCGATGTTATTTCTCATTAGTTTTGCTTCCTATTCTGTGTTTTGTGATTTTTTGTTTGTTTGTTTGTTGGTTTTGTGTTTGTGGTTTTTTGTTTGGTTTGGTTTGTGTTTCTCTGTTTTTGTTTCTGGAGGTTGGTTGGTTGGGTTTTTTCCTGAAGGTGGAGTTATTAAGTTATTACTGCTTCAAAGCTTGCCCAAGTTTTCCTTTTTGGTTCTCTTTAAAGTTCAAGATTATTTACTAGACTAAAGGGCTTTGTAAGTCTGGCTGCAGTATCGGAGTATCAGTGTCTGTTTCATATTGACTAACTGTTGTTTCGCAACAGAGATAATAGAAATGTAATTTAAAGTTTACTCAAATAGTCCAGAGATTTTAATGACATAAGGAGAGAAAATATTTTTCCTGTTATATCTGATATATTTAGTTTTGTAAAGCAAACCCTACAGGGAGAGCAGCACTACAAACTTTACTCCACAACAAAATAACGGTATTAAGTAAAATATCCACATTTTATTTAATATAGCCTCAAGGCACAGAGAGAACTTTTAATGCATTTTGTAAGAACTCTCTGAGTTTGATCTATTTCTGTTTTGCAGCTACCTACTCTCTGCGCTGGAAATGAGAAATAGAGATGACCATCTATGTGTCAAGAAGAGTAAATTATGTGTGAAGATGCTGTTTATTTACTCTAAGTGCCACTGGTTTGAATCTTTTTATAAGAACTAAGAGGAAGAAAATACTACATAAATAGAGGAGACGTGGTCAAAAAGCAAATAAAAGATATGCTCTAATTCAGACAGGCCAAACAGAATTGTCTTCTATCTTGTTAGCAATAAGGCTCTTAGAAAGTAAGCTAATTATCATTAGTGTAAACCAGATGAGAGGATTAAAAAATAAAGAATGTGAAAAAAAGCAGAGGTGATTTCATGGAGCATTCAGGGGAAATTAATCCTTACTTAAGGCTGATATCTTTCAAGGTAAACAAAAACTTTATTGAAAACTTTTAAACTTCTTTTAAACTTTTTAAACTTCTCCTCTTCTCCCCCTTCCCATCCCCCCTTTTCGTTTTTTGCTTTTATGGAAAAGCAAAAAAAAGTGTTGTGAGAAGATTGTAGTTCCCAGCTACTATTTATATTTTCTCTGTTCATAGTGAGTTGAGTGTGTACTTAGCAGTAGATTCAGTTCAAATGGCTCTTTTCTTTATGACAATATTGATGTTTAGCTACAGTTAGGAATTCCCTTCTTGAGACCAGTCGATGGTATCATACTTTTGCTGGAGGCTAAGAGCTTGTGCTGGTTATAGCACACACTTGAAACAGATCTCGTTTTTTTCTTGGTATGTAATTAAGAGTAGCATCACTTTAGCATCAGACATGTCTCTTGAGCCTCTTTGCTAGAGGGATCAATTAGAAACCCAGGCCAGTTCTCATAAATGGGTAGATTTGATTTTTTTCACAAGCTTGCCTGACTTCTTGTATCCTAAGGACTACAAATCCATTGGACCATGTCCAATCTCCTGCCTTTCAAACTGGCTAAAAAGTGTTGCCTCTCTTAATATTGACTGACTGAGGTGATGTACATGCCAGACTCTGATGAAGTAAGCCATAGTTTTCATTTGGGGGGGTACTTCCTTAAGAAATAATTTAAATAAGAAAAGGAGTCCGAAGACAAGGGCCATGTGAACCTTTCATCAGAAGCTTTATACATTACAGCTTTCCAGCTGGCTCTCCTAGGAGGGCCTTTAAAATCCTCTGCAGTGGAAATAATGTATTTGGTTTGTTAACAATGAAAGCTTCTACTGGAGCCAGTAAAATTCATGCCAGAGCAGAGAGGGAAGGCCTAGCCCTGAAAGCCTTTTCGATCTGGAGTTCATGTGGATGCTGGCGTGAATCCTGCACTTGGTGCTTTGAGAGATGATCATTGGCTTAAGGCTCAAAAATATGGCCCCTTCTGTATCTTCAGTGTTTAAAAAAGAAAGCTGCTTTTCCTTCTGTTGTTTGCACCGTAATTATGTTACTTACTTCAACAATGATCTGCTCCAGATTTTTCTTTCTTAATGAAGCTATTTATTCTTTCCCTTTTTTTCAATTGCTATTTTCAATTATCTTTTTAATATATTTCTAACACAGTCATTCATTTATGCACAAAGCTAGCAGTTAAAGTGAAGATCAGAATAAAAAGGCAAATATAGATGCATTGAAAATACTTTAGTCGGAAACAGCCATAAATTAACATATATTAACATATCAGCTAAACCACAAATTCTTTAACTTAAATGTCTTTAAATGTAAAACAAGTGTTATCTTTCTTTGCTTGTTGGTGAGAGGTCATTCAAATTAATTCAGATTTTTGTACTGTTGTTTCATTACAACATCATCTTTCATGTTGGAAGTTAGAATATGCAATGTCCCTTTCTCTGCAACCTAAGATTTCACATGTAAAAGCTGAAGAAAGTGCACAAAACCAAAATCTATTATAAAAAAAAAAAAAGAAGAAAATAATGGGAAAGGAATGAAAATTCCCATTAAGCTCTATTTTTTTTTTAAATTTTCCTCATTGTTCCTCTCTAAAATATTTGCAAAATTTTAACTGTCTTCTTGATGCTGATGTTTATGCATTAATCATTTGTTAAATGCAGCTACTGCCGTTTCTGCACAGTACATGAGTCAGGTTTTTTTTCAAACTGAATTGACTTGTGCTCTCTCCAGAGAATGATCAACAGCCCCTGTTTAAAAATTCTCATTAGGCACTTCAGTATTCAAGCTGTGGCCCTGCCATGGTTTCCAATGTCTTGACATAGAACCCTCATGATTTCAGTTTGATCATACAAATAATTAGCTAGGTGTCGTAACAATAAATCTGCAAAACATGTGTTTCTATGTTGCTGCTATCATTAATTCTACAAAGGGAAATCCTTTAAAGAAGTAAGAGTTGTTGTTTGAAAATATCAAAAGAGAGAAAATATCTGGCTTACAGTCCAGATGGGATCACCACAACTGTGTCTGGAATTGCTGTACTAGCAGGAATCTCTTCTTGCTAATGTGATTCGTGTGTCCTTTTCTGTGTAGTAATTGCTGTGTTGCTTTTCTTAAATGAAAAGCCTGTACAGCAGAAAAGAATGAATCAGAATTAAAGAATTCTTATTCCTTCCTACTGCTTTGTGGACTGCTGATTGCTGAAGCAGGCGAGTCTAGGCAGGGATTGTTTGTATGCATTTTTAAATTTAAACATGAAAATTTAAAATATAAAAATTTAAATTTTTAGAATAATTTTTTATTGTCTTAGTTTATGGGCATATTTATCTTACTCTAAAAGTGACTTCAGGAAGTATAGTCCACTTGAAAATACATGTAAAATTATTATTTTTCTCCATGATACATTTTTCACATGTGCATATCTACTTTGGAATGCTGTTTCTGTGGTCTGTCCTGTGTGTCTTGTGGCAGTGACTTTTGCATAAAAGCTTTGATAAAGTACTAGTGAAAATCATACTTTTTAGTTATTTTTCCTTGCATATTTGTGTAGCTGTATTCTAAACAGGTCGTTGTGATTCAGCCTCTGATTTTGACAATGTAATAAGGAGATCGTTCACACTTGAAAGTTAATTCTGACTGAAGTAGAAGTAAATTTAATTTCTGTAGCTATTGCAGGATAACTCCACTTGTGGTTGTGCTTATTTGAAATAACTTTCGAATAATGAGACTAAATCAAAATAAGGAATGATTCTCTAGGAAAAGACGTGTAAGAACATGAGGTGTTCAGAATACCTATAATTCATATTGTGGACAAGCTGTGAGAAGTCTTCAGTGAGGCACAGTCATAGCTTTGGGAATTTCAAGTGATAAAAATATCTTACAGTATCTCTGTTGTTATCTCTGATGTCACTTAGATAAGAGAATTTTTATCTAATTTGAAATTTACCTAAGAATTCTTCTTTCTTCAAAGGAAACTGGTGACAATCTTCGAAAGCAAATTATTTACTGGATTGTGGTTCCAGAGAAAAAGAGCATTAAGAGCAGGGAGTCAACAGCTTGCTGAATGGTGGATAGACCAGTCTTTGCATGAAGAGGATGATAAGAGTATGTCTGCAGTTTTCCACACAAATTTAAATAATTTATGTAATCCAGGAAAGATTTTATGCCTTCCTTAAATTCTTAGAAAGAGATGTCACACGTAAAGTGGAAGAGCTGTCTGCTGTGGGTATGAAAATTCCATTTTCCTGGATGCACTATCTGCTTCTGCACATTTTTGAGGCGCTTGTGGGGTCACAACAGTGGTTTGCTTTTAAGCATAGCATGCCACAACACTTGCACTGGAAGGCTTGTAAAAGATGGAGGGATGGGAAAATAGTGTGTCATGAGCACGGAAGTCTCTGTTGCTAGTTCTCTTGACTGCTTCAGCAACATTGCAACCTGGAATCACAAGATTTCACTAGAAATTTGCTGGTTCTTCTTCTGTAACAAGGAGAAGCTTGAAAATAACGACCAGGAATGTAAAAATCCAAATTCTGCTCAGAAAGAATCACCAATGTGACCTTTGCAGAATCACCTTCAAAAAGATTTTGCTTGAAAAGCAACCTTTACTTAAAACTGGCAGTACTGAAGTTACCACTGGCTACTGCTTCTTACTGCTTTCTGTAAATGCTGCAATGTCTAGCCAGTCCCACTTCAAATTAACAGTGCATGACTTGTACTTCTAGGGGGAAATGTAGTTATACCACTCTTCTCAAGTCTGAGTGAAATAAAAGCTCTTTTCTCATTGAAGCAGTGGCATGACCTTGTCGAGCACTTCTTGACATGTGGGTTTCTAAAAGTGTGCACAACTACAGCACAGCAGTTGAAGACAAGAGGCAGAGGACTGTATTTAAACAAAAATGCAGTGGAAAATTTAGTTTGACAGAATGCAATTGCAAAAATGTGATTTAGTCAGAACTCTAGGGAAAACCTTGTTCACAGTGCAGTGGAGTTCTCTGAGGACCATAAATACTTCAGATATAAGTTTAATACTGCTTCTAAAAGACAGTAAGCTGAAGGCAATAATTCAGCCTGACACCATGCTGGCATATTATTTAATAGTACATCTTAAAGGTAAGAATACTACCTGAGAAGTCATTAGTGTTAATGGCTGCTATCTAACTTAGAAACAGGTGCCATTTGACAGTTACTTGTTATCTTAAAAAGAAGAAATCATACAATATATATTTCGTGTGACTTACACATAAACTTCCAGATTTAATAGTCTTTCAGAAGATTGGAGTATATAGTAGCACTTGGAGGAAACAAGCATTTGTGAAACTTAATTCTAGGCCTGAAACAAACCCATTGTCTCTAAGTGTGCAGAAAGAGGCGGTGGGGGATCCACCTTTCATGTACCCCTCACATGATTTCTTGTAGGATTATCTTGAGCTGGTGGGATTCCGTTCGAGGACCACTCATAAACAACAGTCACAATCTGGGGAGCTGGAGTTGGGGTTTTATGTCTAATGTTTTCTTTCTGCCAATCTTTTCTTCTTGTTTTCCTCTGTCCCAGTGTGGTTCACGCATGGGTAACTATATCTTTGGGAAGTTTCTGCCCTGGCATGTGTTCTCTCTGGGTTGTAGTCCCTTTGGAAATGTCACACTACTGGTTTGTATATGGTCTGTAGCTCTTCAGGGGTGTCCCTATTTTGGCATGTGTCACTAGTGGACCAGGGTCCCTTCAGGGCATCCTCACTGTGGGCTGCAATCCCTTCAGAGCACTTCCTCTCTGTATGGAGAACCTCTGAAGAGCACATCTCCATCCCTGCCACCAACAGTATCCCCATCATATGTCTTCCCTGTTCATCCTTTCCTGGCAGCATGTCTGAACAGAGGCACCATGTGGTCGGTTGAAATTTTGGAGAGGGACATGGGGTGCACAGTGGTTGCAGAGCCAGCTAGAAACAGCTATGACTACGCAGCACATCTGTTGAAGTCTTCCCTGCAGGACACACTTGCAGCCCCTGGGTATGGAAACCTCCGCATTTGGGCCCAAAATCAGCTGAGTACTGTCTCTCGGTATAGCATGCTGTGTCCCTCCCAGACAAACCTTTACTGAGTGGATTCCAAAGACATCCCAGAGTGGTTCAGGTTCTGTCTAAATAATAAAATCTGTTTTGTTTTATTTATTCTGTAGTCTTGTTACTTGATATCCATGAAATACTTAAAACTGTAATAGAAATCAGTTGCATTTCTTGTTTGTTAGTAGAAAAGTCTCTTTGAAAATGGCTCCTCAAGGATGTTAAAGCATCCACTGGAAATAACAGTTGAAAACGGAGAAGAAAAATTAAAATAAATGGACTTGGAAGTGAGTCTATTCGGAAATTATGTATGGTAACAGTATGTTTATGACACTGGCTTTCTTTGAAGAAAGAAAGTGCCTTCAATTACCAAAGATGAGTCTTGCAAAGCAATGGGTAAATTGCTTTGACTGAGGAAGACTGAGGAAATGCTGAAATGCTGATCATCACTGGAGCAAAGCTGCTGCAATTATTTATATCTGAATCTAGTGATAGGCACCAGCTTTACGTGGTATAAATGCTGCAGTTAATTTCTTCTTCGTAAACAAATACACTACTAGAAGTTGCTATGTTTTCCATGATTCTATATAGTCTTTTATTTTACCCTTTCAAGAACCTTTAATCTTTTTTTTAGATTTTTTTTTTTTTAGAATTTTTTTAATGTTACTTCTTGATGTGAAAGATCAAGATGTAAATGCTGTAGTTAAAAAGCTCTGGGCAGGTGAGAAGGGTTGTTCAATGAAGTCACCTGACTGTGAAGTGCATAAATGGATTAAATAAAAATGAATTTAAACTGCAATTTGTGATGCTTGCCTGTTAGGAAAATCTTTTTTTGTGTGTATGTTACTGCTGACAGAATTCTATTAATAGAAATATTAAAAATTAAAGAAATCAGCAAGAAAATGAGAATTTGAACACGCTTGGTTTAAATGTCCACTGGAGACACAAGGAGTTCAGGGTCCATTGTACACCATTCATTGAATGACCTAAAGATTTGAAAATGCATAAGGACTGTGTTGATGGCTGCGTTACATGAAGAAGAAATAAATATAGTTGTACTCATTTTAATTGTTAATTAGATACAAACATTTAAAAGGAAAGTGGATTTTTTTCCTGAATGCTGATCACAGTTAATAAGGGCAGAATTTTTACAGCTGAGAGAGTTTGAAGACATCTGAGTCTCAATAATCATTAAATCTGGGGCACAAATTGTCTCAACAAAATGACCATCATGTTGGCATTTGTTTTGCAATTCTTCTTGGCTGATATGTTTTGTTTTCTGGCTTGCTTCTCTAATAGCAATATGGGAGAGGTCAAGTCTCATATGTCAGGCTTGGGTTTAACTTGTGTTGGGGCTCTTTTCTGTTGCTGTGAATTTGTTTTTTAAATTGTAGGTGTTTTATTTCACAGAATGTGTATACGGGTCCTCTTAAATAGGGTATTTTAAAATGCTTAATCTGACTTCTGAATTGATGACTATTTTGAGTATGAATGAAAGAAAATTAATTTGAAATATAAAGAGCTGGAGTGAAAGGAAAATAAAGTTTTAGGTGGCATAATGTGGCTCTTTTATGAAAGACCATCCTGGGATGTGAAATCCAGACGAGAGTGGGCTGACGACCATTGGGTTTAAAATCACCTTTAAATACAACTTCCTTTCAACAGCGCTTTGTGGGCTGTTCAGAATGCACTTCTGCAGCCGAACCACATGGTGTCAGGAAAGCATAGCCCAGCACTGCGCCGGTGTTGAGATTCAGTCCAGCTGGATGTGGCTAATGTTGTGTAATTGTATTTTTGTTATGTGGCTTCAGTAAAAGGCTGGCCCTTCTGCTTCTTTATTCTTACTTTTCTTTCTTTCTTGTTTTTCAATCTTTAGGTTTTCTTGACCCCTCTACCCCACGCTCCTAGAGTCTTTATCTTGCCCTTTAGCTGCATAATTTTTTGCTAAAACGCTCATATAATGAAGTCCTGCTGGTAAAATAAAATCCTGCTGGAATACGTTTGGCAGGAGTTGTGTGCAGGCAACACAAGCCTTTCCTGCTTTTTTTTCTGTGTTCAGAATTTTTTCCCAGAATTGCAGCTTGAAAGAATGAGTCTTTAAAATAAGCTCTCTGGCTTTAAAATTATTTATACAGGGTAGTAAAAAAGTAGATTATGCATCTGCTCAAAAATTAACAAAAATTCCCATTATTTTAATTAGGGAAGAAGATGCTGTTAATTGAGTAAGTAAACATCAAGGAGAGCTAGGTAACAACCTGATTTTAAAAAAGGATTTAGATTAGTTGCCTCTCCCTTCCCTCCCTTCCCCCATACTTTGTTTCTAACCTTTGCACATGCTTTCAGCAAGGTACTGATCAGTCCTCTCCATCCCTCCCACTTCATGAACATTTTGCAAAGCCAAAGCAGCAACAGTTCTAGTATCTCTCTACTGGAAAAAGCACAGTTCTTGTTGCAGCCTGTTTACCTGCCACTGTGCTGCTTTGAGCATGGAAGGATGAAAAAGAAAGTAAGGAATGGATCTGCTAAGCCAAGATGAGAATGTAATATAGAAATGTGGACACATTTCTAGCCAAGAGCTTCCTCTCTAGAAATATTGTATGCTATGTTTTATGTATCTCAAATTAAAATATAGAGCCATATCTAATACCAGGGTGTTTAAAATCTAGCTGTGTCCCTAGATTTAACATCTTGTTTATGTTGGAGAAGTATTACAGCTTCTTAGAAGGCCTTGCTTCTCCTTCAGACAGAGCAGAACTTACTCTGACACCAAGCTGGTTCTTCTGGATACTCAGTAATTGCCAGGTGCACGAGTTTTTGTGCCGATATACTTAGTAGAGAATTCACATTTCAGTTTTGTGCAAGTGCCTGCTGTGACAATAAAAGAAATTTAGGTTGTGACTGCCCTTTCAAGGAAGCATTTATCAGAAGATGTATTCTTCCAATAATTAGTTAATTTTAGACTGGATTGGTGATTTGAGGAAGGCTCCCTCTAAGAGAATAGAGGCATGAAGCTGGGATGGAGTAGATCCTATTAACTGTAGTTTGCCACAGCCTAAAATGAATACTGTCTGAATGCTGGTTCTTTCAAGCCACAAGAAACCCTGTCAGGAAAAAAACCTCAAACAACTAAAAAGGACAATAATGCACTTTTGAGTAAATAAATGGAAGCTGTAAAGAACTCCAGAAAATGGAGTCCTCAGACTCTACTCCTGATTGATGTATTAGTTGTGGTGTTTTTCAGTATGTGGAAGGAAAAAGTGATATATGCTAATGCAGATTGTACGTCATGAATGCAATCTTTCTAGTTATGTAAACAATTGGATATTTGCATCACTATGCATCCTATTGCCTAGCTAAAGCTTCCTGATCCTTTGGTGTTGTAATTCTTTGAAATCTGATGCAAATATATTTAGAACACAAATATGAGGTTACATAGCATTGTGGTCTACATGGAATTTCCATATACCACACTTTTAATGGAGCTTCCTATCCCTTTCCTTTATGATTCAATCAATCTCCCCAGCCTTTGACATAGTATCCTAGTACATGCAGCTTTTCCTTTTTCCTAAATCAAAATTGGCCTGTGGGTATATCTTGACCATTTTGATGTGGAAACATCATTTTATGTCCTCCAATGCTATCAAAAATAGCCTTCCTTTCAAATCTGGAAAGAAAAAGTCTATATGAAATAAAGAAGGAAAATGAATATATAAAGCTACAGTACATTTTACACTTATGATATGTTGTGTCCCTGTCGCTGTCCTGACTCTTTACACATCCACTCTGATTTAGTTTCAATAGTCATTAACATTCCACTAAGTGCAGCATGTAATAGGGATTGTGATGGTGATTTTGGGTGAGTGGCAATGTGAACTTCAGGGGATTGTTTAATATTCATTGTATACACATCGTAAAAAGTCAGAACGTGTTTTTCAACTTCACTGCACATCTGTGCATGGTTGCATGTGTATTGCAAGCGCTGGTGGCCACTGAACAAGCTGGGCCAAATCTGCCATTGGTTATAATGTTTAAAATCAGGTTAAATTATATTATTTTAAAACCAGACATAATCTCTTTACACCACTGCTGTGGAAGACAGATCAGAGGCCCACTGCTTGTTTTTAACTGCTGTGATTGGTTGATGGTCTGTGTTTAATGATATTACAGGTCTGCAGTCTCAATTAAATTTGTTGTTTTCAAAGACTTTTTGATACTATCCTTAGGAAGAAATTAAAAATTAAAAAAAAAAAAATGGAAAAAGAAGAAAAAAGAAAAATAAGGAAAAAAAAAGAATGCCGGCCTCTTCTACTTTCAAAAAGGATCTTTTGGCAGAGCCTCCTGGTCTCTATCTTCTATGAGCACATACTCCCTTCAGGAGCTTTTCTTGCTGTCCAGGTCAAAGCCTTAGATACTCTCAGATTTTCTTGGCTGTGATGCTAGGTTTTAGGTAAAGGTTTTGTATGGTTGTGTATCAATGTACTTTGTCTTAGAAACTACAACATCACCTCTTACTGTGTATATTCTGCTGTATATCCTGCTGAGAGCTAGAAATCCAACCTAGTTCTCAGGTGACAATACATACCACTGCATAGAGATGTGTGACAGGTAGTCTGATAAACTGATTTTGGTTTTTATTTATCCAGACGTATGTGGTTCTGGTTGTTTTGTTTTTCTAATTTGCTTAGTCTATGTTACACAGCATCAATATGATTGTTCTTGTAGCTATGGAAGTTTTAGGGTTAACTTTATACTGAGCTATAGTCAAAGGAAACTGAGATGCACAAGAATGTTACAGGGATAAGTGGTTTTTGTTTGTTCCTGTAGGTCTACTGTCAGCAGAAATTATGCTAGTAAAGCATATATGAGATAAGATTCTCTACTTCGTGGTCCATAGTACTTAGAGCATTTCTGAACTAGCTGTAATTAGGGAGAAAACTTTAGTGCCAGCTGTTGTTGTTAACTAGTTTACTGTATAAGTATAATGTATGGTGGTTGCAAGAAGTGCACTGTGAATGTGTCAAAGATATATTCTTTTTAGTTACAACTTTTGGAATTAGGGGAATATATTGAATCACCTTTATATAACAACTGGAAAAATAAACCTAAGATATTTTTCTAATCTTTGCTACCACCGTTTGTAAGAATTGA
This sequence comes from Acridotheres tristis, assembly GCA_037013685.1. Taxonomy (NCBI): domain Eukaryota; kingdom Metazoa; phylum Chordata; class Aves; order Passeriformes; family Sturnidae; genus Acridotheres; species Acridotheres tristis. The sequence continues at coordinate 40,921,116 of CM072919.1, read as the reverse complement.
CATTTATAACACTTCATTCTGAATCACTGACATTATGTGACAGTATATTTAGTCTTTCAATGATGCTGATAATAAAATTGCTCAGTTCATAATGTAGGTTGTTGATTGATCCTATCTGCCAACCCAGTCTGTGGCTAGAATTCTGAACATTTTTTCCTAATTTCTTTGGGCCCATCCTGCTTGGCAGCAACGATTATTTTAAAAAAGGTATATAAAGGAAAAACAATTATATGATTTCTTTCTTGGAGCAAAAATTGAGGAAAAACACTGCAATAAAAATTGGAATGTAAAGCACTAAATTTATAGAAGTATATAATGCAAGATGTAGTTGATCTGTACAGAACTGCAATCAGCAGGTGTAGTTTTGCCTAATTTGCTGAAATTTAGATATGCTTGATATATCAAGTACGTGTGACTACTAGCATGTGCTTCTGGCACCTCTGTTTATGGTTCCTCTTCTTTCTACTTATATGAAAGCAACTGAATAAACACTCAGTAAAACCTCACTGATTGTAGATGGTATTCAATGTAGCCTGCAAACTCTTCTTCACAAGTAGAACTTCATGTCAGTCCAAATCTGTGTTCCTTCTGCTCAGTGAACAGTGATACTCATGTTGTTTTTACCAGTACGCTGCTCTACACTCCTGTAACATCCCTTCCTGATGCCTCTGATGACATCACCTTGCAGCAAACAAGGACTGTTTTTATCCTTTTCACTGGGGGTAGTCTACAAAAAAGACCACTATCTGTTTAATCTCTAGTTTGAGCAGTTCATACTCTGTGTTGCACTGATTAAAAGTGAGTGGCTTCATCTTTGCCTAACCTTGAATATATCACTGAGTTACCCCAAAGCTATCTTTTGAGGTGCAGCGGGTTTATCTTTGCTCCTTTCTTCTCATGCTGCAGCCACATCTTCTTGCTCAGCCAAACCATGTTATCTGCCTAAAAATCCACTTGTCTCATTTTCATGTGGGGATCTTAGTTGTGTTGACCCCAGAGTGGCTGTCCATCAACGTTATTGGTTTTGGGGTTCAGTTTTCATCAGCTTTTCAGCAAATTGTTGATTTAATTATTATGGAACCTCTGTGAGGATAGCCTTCGTCAAAAACAAAAGTGCAGAGGGACATGCAATTTCTTGCACTGTTCCTGTCTTTGGCACAGCTGTAGTCTACCAGCTGTCCCAGTTGATAAATTTAATAATAATATTGCTAGAGGGTGTACTGGGCTTTGTTACTTCACAGTTAAAAGGCTTTAGGGCTAACGCTAGTTTACTCAAGAGAAAAAAAATTGTGAGTTTGCAGTTGTTTAATACTGCTTCAGGAAGACAAAACATTCCTGCATATGTGAGTTGACTTTATAGAAAAAATCCCAAAGAAACTAAAATTGATGTGCAATAGCTGGAAATTACTCTTAATGACGAGAATAAACAGATACAAAAAGAGTAAGAGCCAGAAGGACTAGATGTTTTATTTCCTCTGTATTATGGTGATATGACTCATATTTCTGTGGATTGCTTTATTTGATATTGATTGATCACTTCACAAAGAACTCCCTGAGTCATCTGAGCCTTTTGCTAAATATCTCATTTTTTGAAAGAAATTTCATATTTGGAAACTCGCCGAGCTGACAAAATGGTATGTCTGTGCCTACAAATTGCTAGTTCTTAAGTAGGAGAGCTTCAGATTTTTCCCCATTGTCCCACTGTTGTTCTTCACACATGCCCTAAAGGATACACCTCTGAACACGATAAATCACCTTGCTTGTTGAGTGTGGTCTTAAATGTGAAACAGAACACTTTAGCAGTTATATGGGTCTTGTAAAATGGAAGAGACAAGTGTATTTATTTGTTTTACTTCTGATTTGAAGTAGTGCTATAAGAGTGAAAGGTTTTTTGTCTTACTTCCCAACTAAGATATGCCAACAGATTCAGTAGTCCTGAACTGCAACATTCTATCCGGCAGTGCACTCTGCATATAAGAATATCTGCTTCTTATGCATCTTAGAAAACTCTTTTTATGCTCAAAATCCGTACCAGCTCCGACCGGAGTGGATCTCGAGTAAAGCAAACCTTCAGGTGTCTGCAGCATGCTCTGTCAGGGAGGGCTCCACAAGATGGCAATGTGTATCCAGAATCTGTTTCCATCTGCTTTAGATACAGAGATGTTCCACGTGCATCAGCAGATTTTGCTGGTGGAATAAAATATTTAAAAATTCCGTATGACAAAACCTCGATTTAATTAAATAGTTTTGATTATTTTGCTTAAATTAAAATCATTGTGCATTGTTTTAATGTTGCTAGATTAATGTGCAAAAATAGAATTGCTTTGTACATTATATGTTTTCTTTCTTGACACATTCCATATCTTAAAATTTATCTTTGATCAGACAGTATTATTTTATTGAGATAGATGACTCTGTATAGAAAATACAAGTAATTATGTCCATTCATAATTCAAATAATGCACTTTTTTAGAGATGGAGACACTGCAAATTAGTTGCTCCTGTCTTTGTATCACTTTCTCTGCTCAACTTAGTTGAAGATTGCTTTTGAGAGTATCCTGACTCATACACATAAATTGTAAATGACCAATCAGTCCCTTAGATTAGGAATATCTTTGTGGGGCCTACCTCTTGCCAGAAAGAGGTAGGCAGAGAATACCTTCCTGTTGATGAAAGACAGGGAAAACTCCCTTTCAGCCTTCACAGAAGGCAATCCTTGCTCTTTTATTACTGCTGGGCTTGAGTGCCTTCCTTCTTTGCATGAAGCAATGGATAAGCAGGGGCTGTTGGTCCCAGGGGCTGGGTGCAGTAATGCATGGGGGGCAGAAGGGCTCAGAGGCTGCATTTCACCACAGAAGCAAAGTGGAGTCTGTTTTAGCAGATTTTTAACAGTTTATCACAGACACACAGAAAATGAAGCTCATTTGTGAGACAATGAAAGAAGAGAGAGCAAGACTGTGAGAGAGAGAGTGGGAGAGAAAAACAGTTCCTCCAGAAACTACAATGCTATTAAGACCTGGTTCCCAGTGGATGACTGTGCCTTATGGGGTCTAATAGGTATGAGCTCCAATCTAATCTTGGCTGGCAGTTGGAATATTCAGAGACTTCTGGGGAACACCAAGTTTCTCTTTCTGGGGGTATCTCAGGTGATTAATAATGTCAGAATGCATGCCTTAGCCTCTCCATCTCTGGGTCGCTAATGCAGCCTCTGTCTTTTCCTTGCCTGCCTATTTCCAAGAAACTTCCTTTGAGACTCCTTTGTCTTATTTGGCTGAAATTGAACATAAAGTTCAAATATTGCCAAAGGGAAAGAGACTGGCAGAAACACACTGAGATATGGGCACACAGCAAGAGTATGTAAAAGCAAGTTTTCATCCTTCATGGTGGTAGTGGTAAAAACAGAGTGAAAAATATCAATTTCTGTTCCTCAGTTTTAACTTTTGAAGAAGAGGAAATGAGGTCACACATGAAATTATATGTATTTTAGCAATGATGCAACTATTTTGGGAGATGGATGTTTACCTTTATTGGGTTCCTCAGGACATATGGAAATGCACTTCCAATGCTGGTGGGCTGTTTGTCTCTCCTTTTACCCTCCTGGTCTCCTAAATTGACAAAAGCCTGCTAATTTTCACCACTGAAGTATCTGAACAGTTCTTATTGTTCATGGTCACTGCTTTTCCTATAATAAAGGCAGCTCTGTAGAAGTACACATTGCTGAGGAAATCCAAAATATTTACTTCTGTGTAACTTAACCTGTGAATTCTAAGCATGCATCTTTAAAGATTTCATTCTGGCATATTGTTGAATTTGTTTTAATTACTTTAGCCAAGTAAGAAACTCTTCACACAACGTTGCTAGCTTGCCTCATTACAGAGTGTATATAAAATACATAGGAATTTTGTGGTATATTGAAACACCTTAATTTTCAATTTGCTGAAAACACTCAGCACTTTCTCAGGAACATTTCAAAAATACATATTTGTTAACATAAATGTGTGAGGTAACGTGTGGTCTTGTAAAGTTATCTGAGCCAGCAAAGGAAAATGCCTATTTATCTACGCTTCCATCTGACTGGTAGCCCAAGTGATTTGGATATTACTATGAGACTGGCAGTATGATTCTCATTTCCTGACATTCTTTGAGTCATGCAAACCTAAAGTGACCATTCTTGATTCTTGATGTATAAACAGAAGTTGAATTTTGACTTCAGTGAACTTAAAACAATATTCATATGTACCTCACTAGAAACCCAATAGTATAGTTTTAGCCCTACTGTTCTGAGAAACTTGTTCTAAAGGACTTAAACTGACTAAGCAAAATGAACTTGGATTGGTTTTTGTTTTGTTTGTTTCTTTGTGGCTTTTTGATTATTTGCGGTATTTGGTTTGGTTTTTTTCAGTCTAAGAGTAGGTAACTGAAATACAAGGAATCTAAGTAGGACTTTTAAAAAAACTGATAAGCAGTAGACCTAAGAACTATAAGAAATGCCTGCGTATAAAGCCTGTTAGCTATCTTTGTCAGTGATGTGGGCAGTGAGATTGAGTGCAGCTCCGGCAATTTTGCTGAAGACATCAAGCTCAGTGGTGCAGTCTCCTGATGCTGGAGGGAAGGGGTGTCATCCTGAGGGATCTTCACATGCTTGAAAGATGGGTCCGTGAACATCTCATGAAGTTCAACAGGGACAAGTGTTGTGAGAGCCCTGGGAGAAGGAGCTGGGGGTGTTGATGAGAAACTCTGCACAAACCGTCACTGTGAGCCTGCAGCCCAGAAATCCAATTGTTTTCTAGGCTGCATCCAAAGCCGTGTGGGCAGCAGGGGAGGGAGGGGATTCTGCCCCTCTGCTCTGCTCTGGTGAGAGCCCAGCTGGAACCCTGCACCCAGCTCTGGGGTCCCAGCACAGGAAGGATGTGGAACTGTTGGTGCGGGTCCAGGAGAGGGACGTGAAGATGATCCAAGGACTGAACACCTCTTCTTTGCAAAAGTATCAACCCAAAACTGAAAGGCTTATTTTAAATTGGAGATGTGGTAGGTGACTGCATCAGCAACATATATCTCACAGCATATGAATAGATCAAGTTCCATCGATGGCTAATGAAAGGCTTTTCGATACGCTTAACATTAAATTACTTTTGATTAAAAAGCTTACTGGAGAGATAAATGTAAACTATAGCTAGGTGCAGTCACGTTAGACAGTTAGGTGCTGAATCTAATTTGAAATGGGTAAGTGCTAACACATTTAATTTCCTGCATACTCAGTGAGACAATGTTCGCTTTTTTTTCTAAACAGTAATTTCTAGTGAGCCTTTCAAAGTGCTTGAGTCAGCATCATAGCAAGAGTGTTTGGAAAGATGATCATGCAAATGGAGCTTCAAGTGATTTAATATGCTCACCATCACAGGTAGATAGCTTGATCTATGGCATACTTAGAATGATGGAACAAGCTGTATACATCAGTGGTGTATTTCAAGCTGTTAGTATTTGCTGCAAATAATGTTTAATATGGGTTTATCTCTAGTCTGGAAAACTTACCAGAAAGTGTAATGAATAACAAAATTATGGAAGCAACAAAATGAATGAGAGTGGATATCTGGATGTAATAGCAGAAAAGAGAGAGAAAATAAACTGTCTGCACTGTAACTAGTTTTGAGCTTTTTATGCTAAATCATGTCTGAACTGTGATTTCTTTTGATTATTCCTCAGACTGGAAACTTGAAGTCTAAGAGAAATAGCATGTATGGTACCAGTCATCACAGGAGGGAAATCGTATAGCTATGTGGAAAAGGATGCAACACTGAGTTTAGGGTCAGTCAAAGAGGAGAAGCAAGTACCACACTAATAGGTGATGTAATGGAAGTAGTGGAAATAGGTAACTTTATACTAGAAAAGGGTGTTTCTTAATGGAAAAATCCTTGAGATGAAGGAAGAAATGCTGTTCACTGATAAAACCTTTTTAAAAAGGGGAGTCTAATAATTTTCAAAAATGTAGCCTATTCTCTTAGTGATTGTTTTTGCTCAAGAGCTGCAATCTAAACAGATATTGCATTCTAAACAAATTAACCAGCATGCATCCTGTCCTAGCATCCTTTTCAAACTCCCAGAAAGCAATGAGTATGCTCACTCTTTACTCAGCAGCACTCCCACAATGGACTCTGCCCTTTCTAGCAATCAGTATAAGAAGTACATTTCAAAAACGAAATTAGTGCCTATTTAAGACAGGATGTAGTTCTTAGAGCTCCGAAAGTCTAAATAGGTAGATAGTATTTTTTTAATTTTTGGAGGAACTTAAAATGATTTTGAAATATACTGATATTGCTAAATTTTTCAATGCAAATTTGTAGTTTGAACATAACTGATTTTCTTATTTCTGTTCTGGCCAGACAGACATCAGCCACAATCTCTGTGATGGCAGCAATCTGCTATCTGTTTTGGTGTCTGGCCTGTAGCAGAAAAAGCAGCCTCTGGACTAGAGTGAGGCAGGGCAGCAACTGCACAGACACAGCTCTGTGCTGAACTAAACAGGACTAATAGATCTGAACAGCTCCAAAACCATTGGTTTATTATCCTTTTTGTCCCTAAAATTTCTGCTTCAAATAACTTTTTTTTTAATAATAGTTTTTCTTTTATTCTAATCTGGCTGCAAGGAAATTAAAAATAAAGTAAATAGATAAGTTGTATTCCATGTTATAGAAATTACAGAAAGGTTTACACTGAAGGGAACCCTTGGAAATCACCTGGTCCAACTTTCTATTGAAAACAAGGCCCTGGATTAGATTCTGTAGGGCTGTATCAAAATGATTCTTTAATGCCTCCAGCAAGCAACATTCCACCACTTCCGTGATTTAGTTGACACAGAATCAAAGAATGGTTGAGGCAAGATGGGACTTCTGGAGGTCATCTGGTCCAACCCCCTTACTCAAACATGTTGACTAGGACTGTGTCCTCATGTAAAGTATTGTTTTTGCTATATCCAGATAGAATTTCCCCTGAAGCAACTGGTGTATCTTGTGACTTCTGGCACCTGTGCATTCCTCTGCAGAGAGTGATTTAATCTTCTCTGCATCCTCCTGTTAGCTACTGGAAGTCTGTCATGAAGTCTCTGCTGATCTCTCCCTCTTGTAGGCTGAGCACATCACATTTCTTCAACATTTATTTTGTATATCATATTCATCAGTCGTCTAATCAACTTGGTGGATCTTTGTTGGGCCCTCCCCAGCTCTTCAGTGTTCCTCTTAAACTGAAAAACAGGCTGAAGTGTTCCAGATGTAGCCTGACAAGCACTAAGAGGAATAATGGCAGCCCTCAAGCTGTTGAGTTACCTCTGACTGACACAGTCCAGGACTCTCCTGGCCTTGTTACTGTCAGGGTACTCTGCTCACTCAAGCTTGCTGTCCCACAGGGACCTTCCTAGCAAGGTATTAAGTGTCGCCAGCTGAGCAGTCAGGTATGTCACCAGCCTCATCCATCTGTCTGATCTTTTCTTAGGATATCTTCCCAGGTTCTCTTCTACCACTCTTTACTGCCTGTGTGTGGGTTTCATGTGAGAAAGATTTAAAATATGAGTTAAACAGTTGAATTTTTCTAGTCCAAGGGAAATAAAAAACCACTGCTCCTGTCAGAAGAAAGATACCTCAAGCACAGATTGTACTTGAGCCTGGCCATTAGTGAGGAATCAACCTGAATACTTAACCATCCTGTCTTTGAGGAAGGGATGACATGCTGTTCTTTTTCTGTTCAATGAATGAATTAATTAAAGATAGATATGTGCATTTTATCTACCACTTACCTATCTGCTGAGATTTTTTCTTTAATTTTGAAGTATGAAAGAAGAGAGTCAATACAAAAGTGATAAAACAGAAGGTACAAAAGAAATACAACCAGCTGTCCAACCCACGTCAGCCCCTATGACAATTCCATTGTACTTCATGTGGTTGAAAACTCCCAGTCCTTCATGCCAAAAATTGATTACATCATACATCTTTCTGTTTTTTGATGCTTATATAGACTCTTTAGCCTACTGAGACAAACATTTGTTTTTCACGTTTCATCATCATTATGGTACCTGTGGAAAAATGTGTACTCTTACTGTGCTCAACCCAGTTTAGTATTAAAAAGAACTGTTTTGTTTAAATTCCATGTTGTGGGATAACAATAAATTGACATATTGTTATTAATCTTCTTTTAGTAAATCTTAGATTGATCCGTGCAGATATGCTTTAAGCTGCCCTTTACATTTTCTGTAACTAAGAGGAGAACACCTTGTTATCAGGATATTGCAAATAGAAGTGAGAGAAACTATAGTCCATACTCTATTTACAAAAACCTTTAAAAATCTGTACTCCATATTTAATAGAAATAAAAGGCAAAAGTTAACATTTGAAAAGGAAAAAATAAATGTAATACATATTATATGCACATACTATAGTTGTATAAGTAATCAGAAGTCAATACTTTAGAAGAAAACATGATTAGAATTTGTATCAGCAGCTGATGTTTATCAGATCAACCTGTATTCTGTAGCTGGGTATGAATTCTCAGATAGCTGGATAGTGCTTGACATAATAGCTGCCTTTTCTAAAATAACAATATAATTTGCAAAAGCAAAAAAAAACCCCAAAACAACAACAAAAAACCCAACAAAACGAACAAACAAACAAACAAACAAAATGTGTGAATTGTCTATGCTGCAGCTGCAATGATTAAAAACACCAACAGATCTGGTACCAGAAAAAAGAAAAAAAAAACCCATGTAAATAGGTATTCATGAGCTGTTGTATCAATGAACTCAGTACTTGTTAACACTAATGCTTTCACGTAAACTCTTCTGTTACCTGGCAATACGTGGAATAGAATCTGATAAGTAATAATCAGAATCTGATCAGATCTGTGCTTAAAATCACCTCCCAGTTTCTGTTTTATTTGTAAATACCTACAGCCCCCACAGAGTGATACAGTTCCCACAGAGTGCATAAAGGACTGCATTATCAATTAATTTGCCTGACTTAATTTCCCAGCTGTACATCAGTGTCATGCTATGCATTAAAATGTCTGTCTTTGTAGGTTTTCCAGTAGGAAATAAAACTAAAATGATACATTTTGAAGCCTGAGAAACAATAATATAGACATACAATATCTTCAGTACTGCAAAGAGAAAACTGAAATTTCATACTGATAAAAATACCTTCTGTTGAAAATTATGAACATGCTCCCTGGTAATATTTTCCTAGGAGGCTTCAAATTTCTTTTTCTCAATCCTTCTGTATTCTCTACTGCAATGCATGTGTTTAGATTATTATTTAAATATTTTATAGTATTGTATGCATTTCAAAGAAAGCTGTTTGTAACCATAATATTTTCCTCATAAAAATGATTTTATTTAATAAAATAATTGCATGTTTTAACTTCTCGTCACCATGACACTGTATAATTCTGCATTCTCCTTTTTCAAAAGATTTCTCACAGGTCTGAATCCTCACTTTAGAGAGCTATGCTATCACTACTCAAGGACCTACCATCATGTGTGGAACATTAATGCAGGTGGTAAAAGCTGATCCATCTAATGGGTTAAATCTGCAGGGAGGAAGAGCTTGGAGTGGGTGTTGCAACATTAACTCAAATGAGCTGGAGATGGCTGGCTGAGGAATTCCAAAGGCAGTGCCTTGGAATTCCAGTTCCTCCGAGGCAGTGTCCTGCATGTCCACTCTCCATTTCCTGGCTTGGGAGACTGACTTCTGCCAAGTGGAAGCTCATGAATGTACAATGCTCATTTAACCTTTGGCTGACTTGGTGATGCCACTGACAGAAGGGCAAGCTTGAGCCATCTGCAGTGGTCACGTTCTGGTGGACAACTTTTCTGTAGGATCTGATCTAAGATAGCCAACTCATTTCACAGAGATTCCCCAGCAGCCTCCAGACACAGCAGTGCTGGTTGTTGCGGGCCTGGGCTGGATTCAAGCTGGCACTTAGAGCATGAAGGGCTCCATATGCCAGAGTGTCCCCTGAGCCATTAGGTGACATATGGTTTCATTCTCAGAAAAATGATGCTAAGCTGATCTGAAATTATGTATGCAAAGGTTAAAGGCGTCTTTTGCCATACCTCATGGGAGCTTTTTACAGATATTTCTATCACAAGGGAGGGATCCATAATGTGGAAATTATAAATCCCCTCATTCATTTAGTATGCCTATTCATGTAAAAGTAAATGAGTATTGGTATCCTCAAATGACTGAAGAAGCCTTTAGGCCTTACAGTATAATTTTTTTAGCTTAAGGTTTTTGGTGTGTGGGTGTGTGTGTCGTTTTTTGTGACTTGAGGCTCTTTGGCTTGTTTTTGTTTTGGTTTGGGTTTTTTTTTGGTATTTTTAAAATTGTTTTTGATTTGGTTTGGGGTTTTTTTTAGTGGTTCTTTTTGATTTGTTTTGGGTTTTTCTGTTGTTTTTCTTATTGTTTGGTTTGGGGTTTTTTGGGTTTTTTTTGTGACTGGTGAAAGTAAAGATGTTTGCATATTTTTTAAAATTTTCATTCAGTTCTGTTAATTGCTTATGAAAAATATGTCTATTAATTTAGTTTCTATCTACAGTTGCCATGTTACCTGTAGAGAATTCTTGTATAACCTAATCAACAGAACTCCTAAATCTACATTTGTGGCTTTTAGCTGGTAGGCACAGCTGAACTCCTCTTTCTGTCCTACTCCAAAACACATTCAGAAAATCTTCTGAGAAAATTGCCAGAGATGCTTGGAATATGCTCTCTACAATTGAAGATCCTGTTGACATTGTAATTTCTTCCAGACCATGGATAAAATTTAAAATATTAAATTTTCTTTTCCCATTTGTGTGAACCCTAGTATCTAAATAACACAGAGATTAGCTTCACTTAACTTACATTTCACACAGTCCAGCAGAAAGAAAATCAGCAGACTCTTTCCCCTTCCCTCACCAAATATTTTAGAAAGTTACTAAAATTGGGCTTTGAGTATATGCATATTTAGAATAATGTGATCTCATGGCTAGGTTTTTACTGCCAGTCTGAAAGACACCAAGTGGGGAACAAACTCAGGTTCATCTATACCTATGCCTAGATCTGTGTCTTGGTTTGAAAAGACAGGTATGGTCTAAGGAAAGGCAAGAGCCCCTTTTCTGCAATGCAGAGTGCAACCCCCCTCCCTTTTAATTATTTTAGGTCCAAATCAGACGCTTTCAGGCAGGAGATATGGGGATGTGAATAACAGTTCTTTACTGGTATTTAACAAGGCGGAAAACAACAACAGCTATAAGAAAATTGGCAACAGAACAGAACAGTCTAGCTCCGCTCCAGTCCCCTTTGGCCGCAGGCCGTGTCCCTGTGCTCAGTTACCGGTGCTGTGGGGGCAGGGCGGGTCCCGCGCAGTTGCAGAGGGCTGGAGTGATGGCGGCGGAGGCCCAGAGGTGAGCGGGGGTGAGAAGGTGTCTCCCCCCCCTCACGGTGTCGGTCTTGGTGCTCCGCAGAGTGTCCGGAGATAGTAGCGTGAGATGGGAGAGCGGCAGAGCGATGTCCCAGGCAGGGAGCGTGGATCTCAGCACGGAGATGTCAGGGGGAGATGCCAGAGCGAAGCACGGGGGTGTCCTGTCCCTCCATGAGCCCAGCGAGAGAGAGTCCCCACCCCAGCCCCCTCTCCCACCTTTCCTTTTCCGGTTCCCCCCCTCCTCCTCCTCCTCCTCCACCCACCCTCCTGCGAGAGCATTATCTGTGTTTTAAGGTGTAGCCACAACTACTTAGCATAACAATGGGAGGAATTCCACAGAAGAAAAGGGGAACAATCCAACCCCTAACAATCTGAAAAGAAAAAATTCAGCTGGAAGGAAATGGAAGAATAGGAAGAGCCTAGGATCTCATACAAATCTGGTTGCAGATAAGACTTCCAAGGCTTTTGTTAGCACCAGACAATTGCTGCTGTGCTTACCCTTACTAGTTCTCACCTAAAAAGCTTATGGCATAGTCATTCAAGTTAGAAATATGGCACAAAACCTGAAGCAGGCCTGGTGATTTCACTGAGAGTTTAGTGGTGTTTTTATTCTCCTCACATTTCGTTCTTTTCAGTAAGCAATGGAAGTGCAGATACTACAGTGGGCATAGGAGACGTGTCATTATTATCAGATGTGGGTCTACAGCTGTTGCACCAAAAAATTGTTACTTCTGATGCCTCTAAACTTTTGTTGTAAATATGTCCCTGGAAGAATAAAATAAGATTGTTCAAGGAGGGAAGCTACATGTGAGGGCAAACCTCAAGAGGAAGCAGAGAATGATTGAAGTTTCAAGAGAAAGCTATAGGAGAAAAAGTCTTTTATAAACCACAGAGAAGCCTGGAGCATACTCTGTGGGATCTGGAGGAAGAGATAAAACCAAGGAATAAAAACATGTTCACTCATAGAATGATGTAAGCTACCAGGAAAAGAAGAAGTGGTTGTAAAGAATGAAATTATGTATCAGACATCTGCTAGAAATGAAGGTGAGACAGACTAGGAACTGATTTTGAAAGTGATCCTGTCAATTTATATACTGTCAGTGTACATATATATACTGGTTTATAAGCAGCATAAATGGAAAAGATGTTTTTAGCCTTTATTGCAAGTAAGAGTAAAGAGCATGTATTTTAGTAATTAATTTCCATATGCCATTTTTGTAAACACATAAATAAATAAGTAAGTAAATACTACTAAGTCCAAAATTTGAGATGAAAATTTTATACCACCATGGACAGCTAAGCAAACTGAAATTCTGGCTGCTGGAATAATCCTGAGGACTGGGGATATGAAATAGCCCTTACCCAGTGTATTTTGATTTACTTTGTTTTTGTGCCATGTCACACTTTTATTTCTTTCTCTACTCTATGCTAACGTATAATTAACTGCAGTTTGTTCTGGTTTTTGTTTTTTTTTTTTCCTCCCCTGAATCAATCTACAAAAGCTACCACTCTGTGTTTATGTAGCTCTCTTAATCATAACCATGAAAAGAGATGCTACAGAAGCTGTCATGAGCTGGTCAGGGGTCAGAGCTAATTAACAGAAAAACTTGTAAGAGGAATAGTGTGACTGAGATCAAGGCAGGGATGTTTGGACAGAAAAGAGTTGGGCAATGCATTGCTGCTTTTAGTGTGAGAGCTCATAAAACCACGGAGGTGGAAGCTGCAGTAGTAAAGATGAGGAAATGAAACAGATGTGTTAGGATTTTGTAGTGATGCTCTTCAGGCAACGGCCCTCCCAGTCTGCTGCTTGCTGGGTGATAAGGGAGGAGTGAGGGCAGACAGCTCAAGGATCAAGTTCAAGGTTCAAAACTGGGCCAAATTTTTCAGTTGCTTTCTGTTGTTGAGTAATTTCTTTCATTTTAAAGTGTACATCTGCATACTTTCACTAAATAGCAAAGCTGAAGATATTGCTGGGAAAGTAGTAAGGAAAAATCCATAAATTTATCTGTTCATGGGAGACAGAGAAGTCATTTATGCCATTGCCTGAGAGTCTTCTGAACAGAAATGACAGCTGAAGACCATTTTATTAAAACTTGTTGTACTGTCCCAGACTGATTCGTAAGGTTTCCATGGGAGGTCAGGGTTGTTTTATCTCAAGGTGACAGTTTTCTATATGGAAAATTAATAATTTATATTCAGAGTCTAAAACACAGCTGAACGGTGTGAGATTAAATATTACATATATCTCTGCAGAGTGAAAACCAGGATCTGACATGAAAGTATGTACACCAGCCATGGCTATACAGCTTAGTTAAGTGAGTCAGGTTTTAGGCAGGTGACAATTCTAGCAGGTCTGCTCTGATATTTGCTGTTTTATAGTCCAGGGCTATAAATCTTTGCCACTTTCTAACGTTTTTCTTCTTAGAGAGGCTAATGTTTTTCTTTTTGCATTACAAGCTGATCTAAATTTAACCATAATTATGAATGGAACATGATTTATAAGCATTTAAAAGCCTCTTAACTTGATCTAGTTAAACCAACGTTTGAGTAAAAAGTAATTATTTTATGCAGTTAACCAAGGTTTCTTTCATTTGTACGTGTATTTCCAATAGGTGGCACTCCAACAATTTCTGTAAATTTCATGCTGAGTCTGAACTCTTGTGAAAGCCAAGGAATCTGTGCAAATAATGGAAAATTGATTTGTAATTTTTTTAAGACGTCATACAAAAATTTTCTGTGTTTATAAATTATATGTTTAAGGGTGTAAACTAGGGAAATAGCAGAGGAAAACAGGAAAAAAAATTCTGAAATGGTTTGTTTATAAAATTCTGTGAAATGTGTTGTGACAATTTTATTTTGTATTCTCCAGTTATCTCCCAAAACGACTAAAGTCTTTGCCCAGGATGTCTGGAGTGCCTGACATGGAGACAGCTCTACTGGCTGTGATACTCTGGAGCTTGATTCCACAAAGCAATGATTCTTCTATCCCTTAGAAGAGCTTCTGCTAGGGAGAGAAAAAGGAAAAGAATAGAGTTAAAAGAGATCAGCTTACAAGGGCGTGCAAGAAATAATTTTGAGGCTGGACTTAATGCACAAAAATGGTAAAATATTCTGAGCACCATGATATGCTTGCCCCTAAAGCTGAGCTGATTCCAATTCCCTGCCATTCTCTGGCTGATGAATAAAGCTGAGAAGAAATCCTGGCAATACTGAGCACAAAGGCAAAGCTCCATTAAATCGATAGAAGCTCAGATTTTACTTTGTAACACACATCTTCCATCCATTGTCATCTCTTGTGATAAAGGGAATAGCAGAGCTTTGGGAAAAACCATAAGTGCTTCTGAATACTCTCTAATTCTAGTTTAGCCAAGGAAACAAGTGCATGCTCTTCACTTCACATGAGGTAAATTTGGTGACTCAGTGTGCTGAATAGAGTCAGTCGCAGTTTAAAAGACTGGGGCATCTCATTCCAGAAAACTTGATCTGCCAAGCAGCAGTAGTGTTATGACTGAAAGCTTGCTGTGCTGCTGTTACAATATGTGTTTCACATGGTTCTTTATTCAATAGGATAGTCAATCTTGTGCAGCAAAACTTTCTTAAAGATAATATTTTGGTGACTTCTTAATTAATGGGTGCTATTTGAGGCATCTTGCCTATCATTCTGGGCAACAGCTCATCCCTCATTCTCCCCAAAAGTTGTCAATTTGAAGGAAAAATAGAATTTTATTTAATTTACAGTGTAGTAATGTTGGATCTCAGGAATCTGGAGTTTTGTGCCTGGAAGCACAGACGCCCTGGAAAATACTGATCTGGATCTGAAACCTTGGAGAAGGCTTGTAAATATGATTAGTGAGTTAGAAGTCACAAATGTGTAGTGGGTTAGATGTGTGTATTTTCACTGGGTGATGGGTTTTAAATTTGAGGTTTTTGTAGTATAATGGTGGTTATGGGACAAAATGGAGAATTTTGGGTGGTGTCTTTTTTGTCCATCTTCTTCTTCCTTCTTCTTCGTGGAACTTGGGTAGTTGTCTTTGGTTGGTCAGTCAAATGTCACTCTAAAGGTCGTGGGAATCTATTATTGGGTCACAATTGTAAATAATGTAGGTGTTAGACTTCTATTGGTTTGTTTAGTTTTAAAAGGCCTTGAAGCAAGCTCAGCTAGGGCCATTTTTCCTACTTCTAGCAAGCAGTTAGAGGTGCTGTCATACTTTCTGTAATTCTTTGATAAGATATAATAAACATCCAAGTGCGAACACGAGAAACCATCTCAATCTCCTTTCTAATAGCCCTGGCTTTGAGGGAAAACAGGTGAGACTGATGACAAACCACTAATAAGTGGTGCAGAGCCCAGCATATACCCCCACATAGTAACAAACATCTAACTCCATTTCCTGAGGAAGTTTGACATGGTTAATGGAGGCTGAAACCAAAACCCCTGAAGGATAAAAGTGGGGTTTTTTTAGCTAAACTTGCTGAAATCTGACAAGACAGAACAAGATATAGTGTTAATTTAAAAGTTTCATTGTTGTGTAGAGTTAGCTTCATGTTTGCAGTAAATGGCACAGGACTAGCCTTCACTGAAAATTTACCTGGAACACAGAGAGATTTACTCTATAGTCAATTAATATTTTTTGGTTTGATGGGATGTGGGAACATTAGTATGCAAACTAAATACATAATTGTGCATTGTCTTATTGTGAAGAACTGTTTATAAGCACATACTAAAGAACTTTTCTGAACATTAACTGCAACGTAGTAAGACTTCCCTTTTTGTCAGTTGCTCCTTTACCATGACCTCCAAATCATGTTTGGTCAGAAAACCTCACTGCCTTTTTCTGCTTCTGTATTTGATTTGATCAATCTGTCAAAACAAGTGGCAGCAATACTAGAGCTTGACTGTGCAGCTCTGTTTTTAGGTTTCTGTAAAAGGTATATGTCCTGTCTAAGAGCTGTGGAGGAAAGGCTTCATTAAGGAGGAATCCTAATTGTAAATTGAACTACATAATTTTCTCCACCCCAAATTAACAATATAAGGTAAGACAGATTGGATTTCAAGAGCTGTGTCACTCTTCCTTCTGTTCTAGTTCACTTGTTCTTGTTTCATCTGGAGTGAAAACAAGCATGTTAAAAGGCAGTATAAAGAAGATAACTGTCATGAGCAAACAAGCATACTTCAGCATCAGGACAGTTTAAAAAATTCAGCTATTTACATATTTGTTCATTGCCTGGTTTCAGATATCAAAGCACTATGATCATACTTGTCAGGCAGAGAAGTGAATTTCTAGTTGTGTCTTCCTGGTGAAGGGTTCAAAGTTTTAGCTCCTCTTTTGCATGCTTTTCTAATCCTTTTGCCATCCTAAAAGGATTAAGATTTGGCTCCTCTGATAATTTACTTGCCTTAATAAACCTGAAAAGTGGCTGACTAGACTCCATAGACTAACCCCAACTGTTCCTTGGTTCTGACCAGAGTGGTTTGCACAGGCTGGCTCTCTGTGACAGCTTCAGCTGAGGATTTAGGACTCCAACAGATTAGCTATGTCATATTTAGCTGCAGGAGTTTTGGACATTACCACCCCCACCTGCCCAATTCTCCTTACCGCTGCAGGTTAGTGCATTTTCTAGCCAGGATGATGGAAGGGAAATTACATCTGTACTTCAGTTCTCCCAGGTCAAGGACTCACATTGCAGTGTAAAATGTTCACTCTTGCCTTTGGCTGGTTCACCAAATTGTACCTGTATGCTTAGATGGGCTGGGAGCCTGGAAGTCAGAAAACTGGTATGGCAATTAGATGTTGCAGTACTAAATCTGCTAAAACATCCCTGTGGGAACCCTAGAAAACACCAAAATTGAAACTTCTACCTGGTGTTGCATCAATAGAGCAGTTTTTAAACCACAGACATTAAACTCCTTGGAAAAAAAATTACGTTTATGCAAGAATTCGGACTCTTTGTTTTCATTATGCTTTGAACTCATCAAAACCCATCTACATTTAGCTTTTAATTTGGCTATTAATAAATGTGTGAAATCTTAAGTGGGCAAAATCTATATGCACAATTGCTAACATATTTTTGCTTAATTTAATATCAATATTTGGTATATTATTTTTAATATACTGAATACACAGATCATATTTTGGTTAATTATTGCTCATCATTTTATTTTGTTCACAAGTATTTTTATTTTTTATGACATCTAAACAAAGCTAATTTTTAACAGAAAGCATATCTTGCGTTTAGTTGTATTGAAGATCTAAGGTATACAAATAATTGTTAGATTGTTAGATTGGGTGTTTTTTTAAGATACAGAGTTTTCACAAATATAATTTAACATGAAACTTTAGGATCTCTTTTAGATTTCCTCAAAAAAGCAATACCATGCATGCTCTGGGAGTTCTGCATTACAATATAACAATTTCTTTCTTCAGGGAGTAGGTAAAATAATGTCACTATATTTCCTGGCAGTTAGGGCAAAAAGCCAATTAAAACTTGAATTTGGTTACATGTGCTTATTAGCCTATCCCTAAGTAATAAGGCAACAAGCTCTTGAGTTTTGGGAACTGAACTATATTGTGTTTAACTCTTTTACCCTGTGAGAATTGCAGAGCTGAATCTTTTAATGATGCTTCTTCTCTTTGGAGACAAATAAATGTTAAATGTTGTCAGTACCCTCCTTCATAGTTTCTCTTTTAGCTCTGTCTGAATAGCTTTCTGCTATTACTTATTCCCTCGATGCAAATTTTATTGAAATCTGAATTCCTTGTTAAATTGGGTCTTAACCCACCTTTTGAATTTTATCTAGAGGAAACATGAAGCTGCTGTGAATGACTGTTCCTCTTTCTCTTTTCATGCATTCTCAGTAACTCCATAGACAATTATTATTTTACTTACTTGTGTGGCATCTTTGCTCTTCTAGCTGACAGAGATATTTATGTCATATAGTGCGACTTGGAGGTCATTGATGCTGGACTCTGAGAATCTGACAACGAGCAGAAGATTTTTAAAACTCAGGGCTTCTTGCTGGAGAACTTAATCAGTAGAGATTCATTATGAATTTTCTGGATTTCCTTTGCTGCTAGAGGTAGCCAGAGCAAAACTCAAGAGTGCTGAATCCCTGGAAATCAAGGACTTCCCAGCCCACCTTCAAAGCCTTGCCAGAATTACAAGCAGAAAAGGTTAGCTTCAAGATGGCTGCTCATATGACTCATGGAAAGAAAGAGGCGTGGAGGCAACATACTGTGATTGCATGTTCACACTTGGCAGCATAAAGCTGGAAATAGGGAGCTATACGTTTTGTGCGTGAATTTATGATGAGTGGAAGGAAATTGCTCAGTGTGGGTGCAGCAGATTGCCCCTGGTGAGCCGATCTGGATGTGAAGGGCAGCACATACCTCTTCTCCCCTGCAGCCCCACTCCCAGTTTGACTCACTTGATCTTTCACTGTGCTCAGCCAAGGCACTTGTCCTGGGAAGGCCAGATCTCCCTAACCCAGTAGAAGTCTCACCCAGGAAAAGTCTGGCTGGAGTTCTCTGGAATCAGAGGATTGCATTAGTGTCATGTTTGCAGTTAGTAATGTGACTATTTTACAGCGCTGAAAGATCTTGCCTTGACTTCAGCTTCCATCTTCTATTTCTTTGTTGCTTAGACATTCCCTCTCTTGTCATGGAGCTGCTAGGGAGCACTGAAGAGAAACATTGCCTCATGTGCTGACCACAGTTTGTCTTGTGATTGTTGTGCTGCTGCAGATGGTTGAATTTGGAACTGACATGAGAGCAGCCATCAGTTCTCAAACAACTTCAGTCAAATGCCATTTCAGGGTGACAGAAAAGAGAAAATCGAAGAGCCTCCTAAATTCCTGTCCTCAGGCTCTTTCCCAGGTTGCCAGTCACAGGCCTAGTGGGCTGCTGCTGCTGCTCTCAATATCAGAAGGGCAGCTTCAAGTAGGTCGGGAAGGCTCTGAAAAGTGGGGCCAGGAGGTCACTTTGTCTCAGCCCCGCTAGCACAGCCTCAGCTGTGGAGGCCAGCTGTTTGGGTGGTCTGCCATCTTGCACGGCGTTCCTGCAGAGATCTTTAGCATTCAGAGAAGATGATGGAGCACACCCTGCCCTACTCCCCAGTCACCCCCAGTGACACAGAATAGAGGTGTAAAACAGGTTCTGTAGGAAAATGCAGAACTCGTTTCCAGACTGAGGGAGTAGAAGCTCAGCTTGCCACTGCCAGGCACTTAAAAGCCCTTCTTTGTACTTACTCCTCTGACAGACCACCCCCATACCCTGCATAAATACCCCCCATAAATAAATGAAAAACAAACAAAAACATTTTAAAATATTTTGCTCTATAAGCGGCTTTATTTTGTGTTTAGAACTTCCTAGAACCTGTGTGCCTGAGGTTGCTGGGGATGTGCTGAATCTGTGCTTTACATTCCCTAGCATGGTGTTGCTTTCTGATGTATTACTCCTACAGCAGGGAAGCAGTCAGGTGAAATTGTTCAGAACATCAAATATTAAGAGAACAGGAGATAGAGTACACTCACTGTGTTGACATGGGGCATTAGAAACTGAAATTTTTTAAAATTTAGATTAGAATTGCTGAAGCATTTAAGATAGTATGTCTGCATGTACTTCTATTTGGAACCAAAAACCTTATATTTAAGTAAAATTCCAGTCCCCTATGTGGAAGGCTTTAATTGTTTCATTTATAAGTGATTAAATGCAGCTACTGGAAAAACTATGTTTCCTGCAGGCAAAATTCACATGTATGTGTTTAATTTGGTTTACATTTTAATCAACATGTTAATTTGGAATGATTGGAGCATCAAAAACATTATTGATTACTTTTATTTCTATTTGTTTCCAGTGATTAAAAAAAAATTTCTCAACCCAGTTTTCCAAGTAAAATTTTCTTGTTAGGAAATATATACATGTGTGAGTCAGGAATTGCTCTGTAGCCTAGGAGATACAGCTTGGAGAACAGAAACAGGTAGGAATGACATGCCAGACCATAACAAAGCTCCTGAAGCCTGTCTAGAATTCAATAGAGTTTACTAGAATTCATGCTTGAAGGCCATATTTTTCCCAATTCAAATTTTGATTTTGTTTCTTTACAACAAAAAGCCCCAAACTCTTTTGTTTGTAAGTCCTGCAGCCTACCTATTCACTCTTGTTGCCTACTTGCCAGTGGAAATACCGGATTTTCTTAAGGCTAGTTGAGGACTGTCAGCCAGAAGAATTTGCACTTGGATGGTAGCCCTTAAAAATAAAGTGCCAGCTATTCCAAATAAGAAGATACCTCAAAGAAAAGATAGCATAGATGGAACTAGACAGTGTAGCTGCTCAGATTTTCTGGCTTTTGTTGAAAATGATAGCTCAAATCTAACAGTATTTGGGCTAGTCAGTATTGTATTTTTTAAAACTAGCTCACTGGGAGAAATAGTCTTATTGTCAGGACCAGCTGTGTTCCCTGATGATTCCAGAGTATGTAAAAGCAGGGCTTACACTTAAAACTATAAATATAGCAGCTAAAGTAGTTCAAGGTATACTTATTTCCTACATCCTTAATCTTTGTAGTGATACATTAACAGAGAGCTGTCAAAATCTCTGCAGTAAAGCTGTAAGATATGTCTGAACCTACTTTGAAATGTTCTTCAGAGATGTCCTGTAATAAAAATAAAACACTTTTGGTTTTGAGATAAAGGGATATTTTAAACTGCATCCACCAATAAAAGCAATAAAGTATCCCATGGGACAATAGTATTTTGTCTGGACATAGTGAAGTGTTATGTATTAATCACTTCTAGGTATTGCTCCTCAGTAAGTGTAGTGGCCAAAGTTAACCAAAATTAAAATAAACAAAGCATGTACAGAAATTGTCTTCACCAAACACACGCTATAGAAGTTTGAAATGGCTCCAAAGGGGCTTTTTATAGGAAGCACTGAAATTTGCCTGTGATTTAGGCATAAAATTTTTCAGACGTGTGCACTCAGTTTGTTGATCAACTCATTCCACAGTCCTCTAGTACATATAATAGAGAGGTCATTTGTTCTGGGAAAATGGAGTATTTTTCATCACTGTAGCAGGAGTGTGTACATATCATAAATGGAGCCTGAAGGGATTTAGTTCCAGGTTATTAAGTGTTCATTTGAGGTGGTGGATAATAACTGCAGTTTCTGACATTTTAGATTAGATGGCCCTTATTGTTTAAAGGGCTTATTTTCAGTGACTGTTAGTCTTATTATTACAAATACATATTTAATGACTGAGGCAGTATCAACAAAATCAGTAAACCCAGGTGCTATCCAAAAGCTGGAAAGTATTGATTCATTACTAAGCACTTTATCATTAACTGAACTCTAACAGAAACTCTGCTGCAATGATATTCCGTAATTAATGAAACAACATTGTTATTTGAAACTTTTTACATGCAAAAATGAACAATTGTGTAGTATTTGTTCACTTACTAGGATACATAAAAGCACCAATAAAAGTCTTATAGAAAAATTTTCCCTAAGAGAAGCTGCAGTGGAATCACTATAATGATGAAAAAAAATATATTAAGACATCAGGGGAAACACAGGTAATTTTTCAAAAGGTTTTTCAGAAATAACATTGTTGACCACCTCAGTAATGTTGTATTTTCCTTGCCAAATTAGATTCATAACCTGTACTGGAACCTCAAACCCTTAACAATGATGATGCAGTTGTTAAATGGAATAGCACATCAGAGGGACAAAAATAGCTTTAACTATAGCAAACTCTATTTGAAAACATAATTTTCTTCTGCCTATTTGTGAAGAGACAATAGAGACTAAGCTTTTTGTATCAGTATTTTGAAGATTCCTTTGATTTAGGTACTAAATCTAATAGAATCAAGAACTTTTCAGTATTAATTCATTTTTTTTTTAACTGTTCCTTATGGCTGAATCATCAACATACATTGTGAAGTCACAAGTCTGATCAAAAGGCACCAATATTTATGTTGGGCATGTAGTAGAGTCATAGCAGAAATCTAACACAAAGAGACTACTTTTTAAAGAACTGGCCAAATAGCTAAACCAAATATATTACCATTCAGATTTGCTACTGCATTTTTTTCTGCCCCTTTGATGCTTGTCAGATGATTTTTTATTAGTACTTTGGCTCTCCTTGGTGCTGTTGCTGTTTGCTATTGAAAAGAACAGTGACCCTGATTAGGAACCACTGAAGTAAAATCACTGAGTCTGAACACTGGCACTGCCTACTAGTAGTCTCCCACATTCCATTAGATGCTAGTCGGGTATTAGTTCATTTAAGGGATGGTGTTTGAGACAAGTACAGCTAATTATGGAGGTAGCACATGATCACCCACTGTTAAGTTTGGCTTCCCTGGTAGTATAATCCTTTTTCAGTTTGTTTGTAAGCCTATAATTTTTGGAACCTTCTGTCCATTGTAGCTTGAAATATGTTTTAAAACACTGGCCACTAAATAACACATAGTTAAAACAGACAGTTGAAAGAATTGGGAATCATAAGTAGAGTTTTGAATTCTCTGTCCTGATTATTGAATTTTTGTCTTCAGTTTTGTCTTAAATGTATAACATTATGGATAGATCCTGTTCTTGGTAAGAAATAAATAACCTAGTAATGCTTAATTCACAAATGAAAGCGTTCTCAGGAAGTATAAGACTTTCTAGAGCTACTCTCTGGTTCGTTCTTATTTATCTACAGATGCTTTTTTCAATCCAGAATCATTTTTATGTGATTTACTGTTCCTTATTCACACTATGATGCAGTTAAGTGCTGTTTATTAAGCAAGGTAGAGAACAGCATCCCTCAGGACACAGGCAGTTTGTAATTAGTAGGAACATTTGGTCTACAAAGTTGGTAATTATCCTCATATTCCTATCATTTAGCTGTAGAAATGAACCATACATACTGTTTTATGGTTTCAGAAGCCAGACGTATTCCGATTTTTGTGTAGGGAGGCTCTGTTCCATCACATGCAGCTCCAGTGGGTTAGTTGACCAAACTGTGCTTAGTTGTGCATAGCTACATAGCTAATTAAATTATCCTGAGCTCAAGATAATTCCTGAGCTCAGCTGAAGTCCACCTTTAGATCTACATGAAACATATTATTGTGCTTTGATCCTATCTATATTGTTTTGGTTGGGTTATACTCATCTACATAAGCAGGTGACTGAGCACATTACCAAGCAGCTCAGTAGATCAAAGTGGCTGCTGCTGATGTCCCCGCATTAGACTATGCATGGTTCAGGGGCTACATCAGACTCAATTTAATTTGGTTAGTTGGACCAAATATCCCCATTATGCAGATGTCTCAAAACTGTCTGAAGAGCTAGTGCTTGTCTCAGATCCTTAGTGGCTAGGGTCCTTTCATGTGCACTTGAACACAGCTTTTGTTCTGGTTTTGGTTGCTCAGAAAGAAATCTGGTTTACAGGCATTAAATTGGCTCCAAACCAGTATATGGTGCATGCAGACAGTCAAAGGTTTAGCTTAAAAAATGTCTCTCCTGCTCTGAATTTAAGTGCAAATTCATGTAGAACAGCTGACAGGTGTTGAGTTGCTGCATCCTGCCTATAACTGATTGTGTGAGTGCTTTACCATGGTGTCCAAATGAACTCAGACTACAGATTAACGTGGTTTACAGTCTCCCCTTAGACTGCCTTGACTGAAGCAAGCCAGGCTTCAACAACGGGCCACAGCTCAGAGTTAGTTTAAGAAAGCAAACTCTTGTTTCTCAGGCATTAGTCACTGGTTCCTGGATCAGACAGCGCTTAAAATGCAGCAATGTGAATGGTTATAGATTGTGCTCACCATGTCTGTCATGCACATAAATCTGGGCATGCTAACTGGGTGCTCTACAGCTGACATCAGTATGCCAGCTTAAGTGCATGATCCACACCTATTGCATCATATATCATAAAGTTAAAGTCCCATGACCAAAATACTAGCCACTGACCTATACTGTACAAAATTAGTTGCTTACTGACTTAGGCAAGTGCCAGGGCTGGTTTATGTCCTGATGTAGACATGGTAATGTCTTACTAGTGCAGGGTCAGGGTGGTACTGATTGTGCAGATTATTATTAAGTTCTTCTCATGATATTCAATATTCATTCAGTTCATTTTTATTAGAAAAATTAATAGACCTTAAAGAAAAAAAATCTGGGCAATTAGTTTCTCTTCTCAAGTCGCTAGCCCAACTTTCTTAATATAGTTACTGTAATCTAAATTTTCTTTTTTTGTCTTCCCATTGGAAAGATGGAGGAACTAGGGAAACAGGAGTTAAAAAATGCTGTATTCAGTTGAAGTAGCTTACTCTCCTAACAGATTATGCTTGCTGAATATCCTATTTTATAAATGACGGCCATATATGTGAATAAAACAGTTTTTAAAAATATAACAATTCAACTTGAACCGACTTTGTTTGTTTGCTTTTTTATTGACAGCCAGATTTAACATTTTCAGTTATATATAAAATATGTAAGTTCAGGCTTGAATGTCAAAAATTCAGTGAATAAAGCAAAATGATGAAACATTATCTGCCACCTTCTTGTCTGCCTTCAGCTTTGCTATTTGCAAGCAGCATATCTGACCACATCTAACTGCTAGACTTTACTATTTCTAGTACCTGATACCTGTCTCAGTCTGTTTGCATGTGCAAGTAGCAGTGAAAATTGGATGAACACGGGTGTTTAGGAACAGAAATACCTGATGGTCAATACCGTGGAGATGTCAGGTTACTGCTGTCATGTAAAATATGTGCTAGAATAGATAACCATGGCTACTGCATATGCAGTGGAGCAATGCAAAAAGAGATACTTTTTGTTTAGTGTGGGAACTTTTTGGGTTTTTACATTTGTGATATGCACACTTTCTGCTGCATCAGAAATCCATTCACAACTAAAATAGGTTCTATGCACTTGAGAAGGTAAACAATACTTGCAACACTCCTTTGGTGTGTAGCTAATATGATACCAACTGCCTGTAGTGGAAGTGATTTCAGATATCCCTGGATGCCCTCAGAGCTCCTTACAGAAAAAATACTTCTCAGAGAACTAAGGTGGTTTTTGGGGAAGTGCTGAAATTTGCTTTGTGTGAATGACATCTACTTGTGTAGTCCTTTTCCTATCTTATGTAACTTCATAAACAACCAGAAGGAGCATTATAAAAGCATTCTTAATAAATAAAAACTTTGACATTAAGTGTAAAGGAACAATACATGCTTATTGAGCCAGCTTTTCTTGGATTTTCTCTTGTCACACTGACATGGAGTAAGGATAAGTTGCACTGATGTTGGTGGCATTACAACCCCTTAAATCAGTGGTTTAAGCTAACAAATCTAATAGATCTGGTTTTCAGAAGTGGAGAATCTGGCATTTCTCCATTTCAATAGCCCATGTCTGTGTCCTTTAGCGATGGCTACAGTAAGGTTAGTCCAGTTTTTTGGTAAGTGGCAGCTAGTTTAGATTGTGTTTGATCTACCTCACCAAAGAAAAAGTTAATCTTAGTTGTCATATTTTAGGATTGATATTCCTCAATTTAGTACTCCTACTAAAAGGAAAACCACAAACGTCTGGAGACAGAGGAAAGGCAGAGATTACGTCTTGAGATAAGAACAATTTACTGGAAGTGTAATGAGACTGGAAAACAATACTAATAACAGAAGCATTCAAAGAGAGGGTGAAGTACATGCAAAAGTTATTGACCAATGTGCCCAACACCAAGGCAATGAACAAAGGCTGATGAGTTTTCCACCCAGACTCTTCCCCCACCCCAAGCCACTCCCACCTTTTTCTCAAAAGCTCCTAGACTTCCTACCTGTAGAGATGGTGAGGTGGTGTAGAATAACACCCAGACATGGCCGTGGAGCTCTAGGTTCCAATCCCTAGCAGCTACTGTGAAAAGTCAGTTCTGTCCTTGCCCAAACCAGGATACTGGGTTACAGAAAGTGGGAAATAAGTGGATGCAGAAGAGAAACACCAGTCTTACAGGGCAAAAGCATCTACAACTTTATTATTTTTTCAGCATTGCTTTACTAATGGAAAAGAGCCACTGAAAGAAACAATTGCATGCTTTTTGGGTCAGTTTTTATGAAAAGAAACTGATACTACAATCTCTTCCATTTTCAATAACAGAACAACACTTTATACGTTGTTAATTGTTTTAATCCTTCATGGAATAGCAACATTTTTGTGACAGCTTGTTTTTTTTCTGTGGCACAATTTTAATTCGTAAAAGTGAGAATATTTGGTAAAACTTGGTGTTTTAATTGAATATTGTTTTAAAATTATAAAAAAACATTACTGTGAGGTCAAAATGGTTTAATTTTGTTCTGTTTTGAAATATATTGAATGTATTCTAATCTGCTTCTTTAGTATAAGTATAGATTCAAATTTCTATCTGCCACAATACTGTTAGAGAAAAATAGCTGTTTAGACTTATAAGTCTTCTCTTGTGTACCAAAAATTATTTGAAGAGAAAACGAATAAATGTTTTAGTCCAAAAGACTAGTATTTAGATACACATACAGGTAAATAAGGCACACTGTTATTACCCTGTGTTTAGTTATTCCAACCTTTATTTCACCTAACCCAGAAGAAGACACAGAAATTGTTTGGATTAGTGCATGTCAGGTATGGCAAATGATAGTTTGCAAAGCATTTCTGTGCTGTTATGATTCACTGCCTTCTATTTCAAACTCTCACACTGACTTGCTCTTACTACTCTAACATTTGTCAGACTGGCTCACAATAAAGACTACTGGCTCAGTAGTCTTTTTCTTACATAGAGAGTAAAAGTAATTTTTTCTGTTCATTTAATTATTAAGATTTGTAAATGTTCTTGTATGTTGATCAGAAAAGTCTCATTTTTTCTTTTTCCCCCCCTCATTCCATACAAGAATATGTTTCTCTTCCTGGCCAGCTGATCAGGCTAATCCTTAACTCCCTCTACTTTGGTTCATCAAGACAGACAGAACATCTTACGTCTGCATTAAGCCAGACTCTGTGAGCTGTGCAAATGGAAATGTGCAATTTCGCATGCAGCTGTCTGAATGTATTATTCCTATTAAACAAGCTGTCCTCTTTCTAAGCAGTATCTTCTTGTCACTTGGAAATGCAGTTACATAAGAGAATCCTGATACATTATAGTAATAATATATAATGGAAAATTAGAGTTGTCTGCTTCTCATCTATTCCTTTTCGCTTCTTTTTCCCCCTGCGGCATTATTCTTGCACTGAATTTCAATAGGACTTTAATCGTAGTTCTAGTAAATAGTTTGGAAAATGGGCAGAATCTGACCTTTTGGCTGTTCAGCAGTGTAACTGCACAGGTTATAGGTGCATGCAGGTCAGAATCGGGCCCAGTGCTTGCTTTGTTTGCACAGCAACTTTAAGCAACAGTTTTATCTGGTGAGGGAAGAGCCTCGATAGACAGTGGAGTCATTTGTTCTTCCCGAGTTTTTGTGTGTGCCTGGACCTGCCTTGCTCGACCTTCCAGCCGCAGAGTCCATTCCTGGCGAAGTCTGCAAAGAGAGTACAAGTGCTTAGCAGTTATTGAGCCAAATCCTTCAAATGTATCCAGGGCTTTTCAGCAGGGTTGAAGCTTTCCTCTCTTTCATCACCAGAGCACTTGTCCTGTATTTATTTACCAATTACACATCCCTCTAGCTTGCTAGTTTGGGAATGCAGGGGAGAAAAGGATAGTGCTGATACTATCAGTGGTTGACATTGCTGGATTCCGAATGAGTCAAACAACTGCTGAAATACTGTCACTGTGAAGAACTCTGTTTTTCCCTCTGGGGTATTCTCAAAACCACGCAGGAGTACTGCCTATGCAATAAGGTCATTCAATGTGCAGATTAAAAAATACAGTTTTTCCCCCAACCCCTCAAGTTCTGCTTGTGGAGAAGAGCAAGCTGAACTTAAAATATGTTCTTCTGGGTAAAAAATAAAACAAAAACAACCCTGCAGACCTTTTACGTATTTAATGAAAGGAATTGATACCACATGCAAGAGGGGCCACATGGATTCAAGACACTAGTATAGTAAAAATGGAAGAGAAAATCTTTGGGGACCACTGCAGGATATTGCTGCCTGGGTTGTTCTCTGAAGGAAATGTTATGAAACACCTGACCCAGCAGTGTTTTAAGATTAGATATTATATAGTAATGGCAAATGCATCATAGAATATATGGGGTTTTAAATTACCTTTGGTGTGGTGAAAAGAACAGCAGCCAATGATTTCATCTGAGAACAACTCAGCAGTAGGTCTTTCACATGAGTGCTTGTGTTATCTTAGATTCTGAGTTTGGTTTTACCTTCTGTTTTAGACTACCCAGTCTTCAATATTAGTAGTCAGGGGATTCACTTAGTGTGCAGAAGACTTTGGTTCAAAGTTCTGAGTTGCCACAAGTTGAACAAATATTTGAAGCAGTCCACCAAATTTGTGCAGAGTATCTGTACCATGATACAGCTATATAGCTTTCTCTAGGCAATCCCCGTTGTTTTATACTGCTTTGTAGATGCCCCCCCCCCAAAGAAAACAAACAATAAACCCCCAAAACAACAAAAACCTGACTAATTTTTCCATTGAATGGGAAAATCTCATTGTGTTGTTTCTTCCTTTGGGCTTATATGATGTGAGGGGCTGTGATAAAGGTGCCAGGGGTTTTTTATTCTACAGATTAGGTGGGTGGTTGTCCCCTTAATGTAATACTGTTTTGTTTCTTTGTGTAGCTGCATACCAGTTCTAGGTAAAATTCCTGCTATTTTCTGGCTGTCACAAGCCATAATTCCAAAGTGCTTTATTTTTTCATGGCTATGCTCCAAAGCCTTTGAAGAATGCTCATGAGGTTTAGGGGTGAGGGGTGTCTGAGTTTCCATGCAGAAGAGCCACGGTAATATGAGACAAGCAGCTGTGAGAGGAAAAGTGCCAAAGATCCAGAACACAATCTGTGCTATGAATAAAGCAGTACAATAACAGGTTACCTTATTTTAAAACACGTGATTACATGCCTTGGTGTCTTGTGGAAAAGAAAAACACCACTTACTTGTTCAGGGCACTTTTGCTTAGCCTAGACTCTTCAGCTTCTTGTTGCTTAGTTTGCTCTTGGATGACCTTTTCCCAGAAGTTCTTCAGCTCTTCCGCATCATGACCACCCATCCTGTGGCGCTGAAAGTTTGTATGCTTGCTCATTTTCTGAAAAGCAATTTGGAGGTCACAGCAGTCAAAAGCCTGACCTGAGGCAGATACTGTGTTACTTAGCCCCTTGAAATTTCATTCTCAGGAAGTGCTATTAAAATAAAGTATGTCACCTGAAAAGAATAGGTAACTGGTGCGTAGTCTGCCTTGAACCAAAATATAAGGCATTGAAACAGGCCTTAGGTGACAGTTGAATGACATAACTATATTTTTGCAACTGAGTAATGACTGTGCGTGGCACAGTTCACTGAAATATTGTGGATGCCTCAGTATGTGTGAGATTTTAAGTGATTTTAGAAGAACTTGTGAAAAATGCTTTCAAATACAGTGCCATTGTCACTGGAGTTCAGATTAGATGTGAAGGACTTTCCTATTTTCTATCTCACATATTCTTAAAACATATCATAGATGCTTTATCTCAGAGAAATGCATTACTTGTAAATGATTCCTTTTGCTACTCCAAATGATGTCATGCACAAAATATGCAAGGGAATTATGAATCTGAATTGAAACACACGAAGTGCAAAGCCCTGGGGAGCTTGTTATGGTCTTGTTCTATATTTTAATCAAAATTCAGTCTTAAATACTGTTAAAAGTAAAGCTCATTAAAATACAGGGATCACTTCCAATAAATGATAGAAAATGACAGAAAACAGGTGAATTTCTCCTTGCTAAATGCATGTTATTGAAACATTAAAATTCTCATCATGTCTGACGTCCTTGCTGATATTACTGTATTGTGTTGGTTATCCGATTGTAATAGTACTTTGAAAAGTTAAGTTCTGTTGCCTGTTTCCTGAATCAGCCTCCTCCACTAAGTCCCACCAGGAAGGGAGGATACAAGAAAGAAAAACTCCAAAAACCTAAACTCTAGTGTTTTCTGTGACTAGACCAGCACTTAATTTGAGGGTTGCTATGAAATAAATCCCTTTGCTTCCTTGTGTTTATCTGTATTCTGGCTATCATTAGATACTTTTGCCAACACTCCACTCTGTAATGGTGATGAATTAATGCCACATAGCCCCTGATATGTACTTGTGAATCTTCCTAGATGAGTTCATACTTTAGAAGCTATTCTTGATAAATACAACAAAGACTATGCTAATGTAGGCCAATCTGAAGAAACTTTTGCTTTGTACAACGCTATAAAGTGGAAGATCTGAGTAAAAGGAAAGGACAGTCTAATCGAACACAATTAAGGCAGATTTCTGAAAGGTTACTATCAAATACAGTATTTGAAACTCCTGGTACCTTCAAAGGATATACAAGTAAGTTCTGGGCATCTTCCTAAATGGAATATTTTAGATTTCTCATAACTTTCATGAATCAATTTTTTAGAAATGTTGGTAATAACAATTTTGCCAAACTTGGTGCAAAGTCTGGCTGGAATGGAATAACTGCTTAACAAAAAGAAAAATCTCTTGAGATACATTATTTTTCTGTTGAGAAGTCCAGATGCTTAAAGACCAGCACAGCCCAACTGGAGTGATAAGCATGAACTGGTTAGATCCTGTAATATAACCTCCTGTGTGATGGAGTACCTTGAGTGTTTAGAAAATTGGTCCTCTTCACAGCAAGGTCAGCAAGAGCTGAAGTATCACCAAAACAACCAGATATTTTTCTCTGAGGCAAACAGCATTTTTCTAGTATTTCCCTAGATGTGGACTGGGGATGCTGTAGATGTAACACAGCATGATACAGCAGGAATTGTTGCATTGGTGTGGGTACAGCAGTTCTACTAACACTTTTTGCTAAACGTGTTGTGTTTGGCAATGAATATTGTCTAAATGAAAATATGGGTAATCTTAATAATATTTTATCTCACTCTGAGGCCCCAAAATAATAGTATTGTTTAAGGCTTCATCTTGCAAAAATATATGCATGTCACGGATGCAATGGAACATGCCCTATCTGTGTCCCAATTCCACAGGCCTTGAGCAATGTTAAAATAAATGCTCTGGTAATAGCTTGTTACAGCGAGTGATGGAATCTGATTATTTCATCATTCCTGGATCAGCAGGTCACGCAGGTCTTCGCACCATTTAGAGGCTCTTCTATCACTAGCAGCTGCCCACTTGACACTCTACAGATAATTATCCCATTGCCTCAGAAGCCAAGTCCAAGCTGCTGACAAACTGAATCTGTGTGCCCTCCAAACCCTATTATACTTTGCCTAGTATAAGAATCTGCCATAACACATTAACCTTTAATTAGAGATTAAATTTTTATGATTATTAAACTTTTAGTTGATGTTCTCCAGATGGTACAAAGAGGGTCTCCAGTCTTTATCTGAGATTTAAATTGATTAGATTTTGAGGGGGTGCATGAGGGTTTTGTCTGCCTTAAGTTCTGGCTGCTCCACTCTAAAGAACACGCTGTGGTCAGAGAGGTGCCCAAAAGATAGAGGCACTTCTGCAAGTTTTAGTTTGCTAGGTCTGTGGGTCTTTTTGCAAGTCAAAAACATTTGGTATTAATTCCAGGCTCAAAAATAGGATGTTTTCACACATCATACCATGAAAGAGGCTGGCCAGCAATGCAGACAGTACAGTCTTCAAAAGTTTTACATCAAGAATCTGTCTTACCAAGGACCACAGCAATACCATGTGAAATATAACTGTCACTGACATTCCTAGGAACTATGACATGTAGGTGTAGAGAAATAATGTTCATGTGCACTGTAATACCTTATTTTCTTTTTTCCTAACTGAAAGATTCTTCTCCTGAACTTGGTTTGGATTTCTGAGTAACCTTATCTGTGTTAAAAAAACCAAAAAACTTTATTATTGCTCTAGAAAACATGTTTTGTAGATGTGTGAATTTTTCTTTTCCAGATGTCCCAATAACATAAGCTAGATTTACACTGACCTCTGGACTTAATGCCATAAAAGTTGTTCTTGATTCCTTCACTCAGACAACTCAGAGCTCAGTAACAAATAGAACAATTAGATTTTCCCTGTAAATAAAAACCACACTTTCTTACAGTCACTTGACCAGTTCTGTCTGGGTGAAAAATGAGCAAAGAAAATAGGTTCATCATTCCAGAGATATTAAAGGAAAGTCAAGGAGGTGTCTTTCTGACTCCTAATGGCAGGTTGTTTTAACAGGTTTATCCAATGAAATGAATGTAAAATAACCAAGAGCAAGCACTTCTATTAATTTAAAAGTATGCATTCAGAAACCTGAAATATTGTAAGTACTATTCATGAACTGAAAATTTATGCTATAAAACTTTCTGCCATATATTTTCTATGAAAGGTTACTAAAATGTGCATAACATTGGTGCAAGATGGAGTCCTTTATTAAATCTTCAACTAAGATAGTGATGGAGGAGCTATGATTATATGGATTTTGCAGTCCTACCTGCCCATATGAATTTATGAGTTTTACATAAGTTTACTGCTTTCTTATACAACCAAGCTGATAAAACAACATTTAAATTAGGATGCAATTAGATCTTTCTTAAAGTGGCTTATGCATTTTGTGGCTATGAACCTCAATTATCAAAAACATGTAAGTGTGTGCAAAAGAGTTTTTACAGCATTCATCATTTACAGAAATTAATTTATATGCTATCATATTATTAATTTATGGAGAATGTCCACAAGAAGAAGTAATTGTAAAAACAAAATTAATGGCACTGTAAAAGAAAAATCTCCTACATTTATAATCAAACCATAAATCAAAGGCCATGCAGCAATCTGTAAGACAACAAATCACTCATGAAACACAGATAGCACCTATATATAAGATGTTGTTTTAAACTCATAAAATCATAGAGTCACAGAAAATGCTGAATTTGAAGGGACCCACAAAGATCATTGCGTCCACCTCCTGGCCCTGCACAGCACCATCTCCAAGTCACCTCCTGTGTCTGAGAGCACTCTCCAAATGCTTTTTGAAGTCTGTCAGGCTGTGACTACTTCCCAGGGGATCCTGTTCCAGTGCCCGACCACCCTCTGGCTGAAGAGCCTTCTCCTGACAATCCAGCCTAAACCTTCCCTGACTCACCCTTTTCCTTCAGTCCTCTCACTGGTCACTAGAGTGAAGAGGTCGATACCTGCCCCTTTTCTTCTCCTTGCGAGGTCACATCCCAGCGGCAGTTTAAAGGAGGTTTGAAGTGTGAATGATGAGCAGTGTTCCCTCTACAGATCTATCCCACACAAGGGAGAGGAAATTTTGTTTCTAGCTGTAAATTATATGCAACTTTTTTTCACTGGCACAAAACCAGTATAGAAACAGCCGGTGGTACAACCCTTCTCTCATTTAAATTGATCTGCATCTAAGTGTGCTTTGGTAAAGTGTTAAATTTGTAGGTTTCAAAATGCTCTGGTCTTAACCCCTGCCTAGTCTGCATATTTTGAATTATTGTAGTCCCAGTCTACTTCTGCTGAGGTACAAAAATTATTTAAAAAAAAATCCTATGCAAATAATTTCTTTCCTGCACACTTTGTAATTTTTACTTTGGACTCTTTCTGGAAAAATTTTAGGAGTTAGAAATGGCTCTTGAAGTTTTGAACAAAATTGCTATTTTAAGTTACCTTTATGTGAAATAAAAAAGCAGGAAAAGAAAATATTTTCTAAAGTCTCAGGAGGCATTTTTTGACCTTTTTTCAATCTTTCTATTTAACATGTGTCTTAAGCTAGCCATAATCTTAAAAACTCTGTGTTTATATTATAGAGACAGAATTGTAGGCAAAATATTTGTGCTTTTAATTTTTAGTGAGAAGTATTTCAATATTCAGCAAAACTGTTAGTTGAATATATTTGGAGAAAAATATCAAAGTGATTTTTAGTCTGCATTATGCATAATGTAAAGAATAAATGGTTTGGCTAAAAAGAAAACCACCTTATGCTTTTTTTCTTATTGAAAAATACTTTAACCAGTAATGTAAAACAACGTTTGAACATTTCAAAAGTTTATTTACAAAACTTTTGCTGAAAGACAAGATCTTTAACAAGAATGATATTTTTATATGTATACATATATATATTTATATCTTAAAAATATTTCCTTTCTAAAAGTTGCACATAAGTCTAATTTTAACTCTTTCAATGACTTTGATGATTCATTTTCATATGGAACACGAGGATGTTCCTGGAAGAATTTCCATAGTCACTTCAGAGGTTTTTTTTGGTGACCATTGTAAACAATGGAAAGATTATCTTTGACTTTAACTAAACTCAGTCCCTTGGGTCATATCATGACCATGAGCTGGTTTATCTTCGTCACGATGCTAATTAATATCCTATTCCTTTTGCCCTTCAGCAGGGTTTGTTTGCCTAAGCATGAAATATTTTCCGGCATTATATATCTACTACAGTACACTTCAAGGTCTGTTTATAGTGCCCTTTAATTTTTTTTTTAAAAGCTCAAAGCTCTGAAAAGGTTTAAATTACACATATAAAATATATAATTTTGATGAGTATCCCCTTACATGTTCCTTTTATGGTGGTTTTCTTCTCAGTTGAAGTGTGTGTAATACAGAAGTTCTATTAATACCAAAAAAGATAGTAACAAATACTAGCTTAACAACTGAAATTATGGTTAGAGTAAAATGAAACAGTGGAAGGATACCTCTTACTTTTTATAAATGACATAGGATCAGAATAATTTTCATACAGGTATACTGAAATACACAGAATTCCAGGTCATGGAGGGAACAAGAAGAAAACATTGTTCAAATTTGCATGACTTAACAAAACATAAAATTAGTGCAATGTATCCATGTATATCTAGGCAGGTTTAATATTCAAGACAGGAACAGAAAATCTTATTTTGGCCAAAACAGAAGAATATAAATGCTTACTTTGATTGTATAGTAGCTTCCTCTTCTGTCAAAGTATGGTTTTCTTGAGTGATTATTGAATCATGTCAGTTTTACCCCTGGGTTCCCCTTTTCAAGAGAACTCCAACTGCCAGGAATAACTGATGAAATCTATTCATCCGTCACTCATTTTTATTTGGGAGTGATGACATCTGCTATTATGAATTAGCTTAATGGCAAACCAAACCCAAACCCACAGTCTCATTTTGTGAAGTCTGCAACACATCACGAGGAATGACCAGACAGTTACAGGGCACAAACTCTGAATGTCACTTTTGATCTGTGCTATAAATTTTGGCAGGTGCCACTGATGTCATAACTTGGCTCTGGAGAAACAGTTACTCAAGTAAGATCCCACAAGTGTGGATCACTGTAGTATAACTTCCTTACGACTTGGAAGAATTCAGCACTGTCCCCTCCAAGAAAAAGGGTAGATCTGAAGAGAACATGTTGAATAACACATCTTGTCTCAAGTTTGTGCTACTGAGTGACTGACAGATAAATAGATTTCTTTTTCACTCCTTTTGAAGAGTTGGTCTGTAAAAGCACTTGGTAGACTACATGACAGGATTCCAGCTAAGCTGTTAATACACTCGATAGTGCAGGAATCTGACTGGCTGCAAGCTGAAACATAGCATATATAACTTGTTACAGAACTTAGCACTTCCACTTCTTGAACAGGCTCTTCCTCCCTCCACTGGTACTCCTGGGTGAGCAGAAAAACACAAGCAAGTTAGGTGCTACTTACTCTGACAAAGGGAGAACAGATAGTGACAGACCTTCTGCTTTCAGCTTTTATTGGCAACCTGACTGCATAACCTTTTGGTAGTTTGGCAAGTTCCACTTTGAAGTTAAGTATGTTTCTTACTCCTGGTATTTCCAGTGAAATCTTGCTCCATAATTTTCTGTGCCAAGTAATGTAACTTTTCATTTAATCTAGTATCTAAATGTATTCAAGAGACAAGTTACCCTTGTCTTGCCTTCAAGCTATGTAAGGCAGAAGTCCCCTCCTCTCTCCTTGCTTGTTTTGCTATTGTAATATTTAAAGACTTTGGACTCTTCTGATACTCATTCTCTTGATAGGATGTATCATGGTCTCATTGAACACAAGCAATAAGAACAGTGTGCCATATTCCAGCTGAGTATTAGTCTCTTGTATGCTTATTTTGTTTTTCAAATCTAAAATCACTTTCATCGTTCCCAGAGAAGTACAATGCTCCTTACAAATTTCTAATTGATTCATGCACTCACCTAGTTCTCCTCTTATTTTTTGCAACTTATAAGGTTCAACTTGCGACAGAAATTTAATTAGATCTCAGGTTCACAACCTGCTTTTTGTGCCATTTTCTCTAATTCAATCCTTCCAGGAATTTCTTTCTTTTGTTTTTGAAATTCAGTCCCCGATGCTTATGACAACCTCTGTGCTCTCCAGAAAATTTCTTTATCTCATTGCTTCATTTTGTGCCCAATGCTTCTGCTCGAAACAGTAGTAACATTGTTTCTAAGACAGCTCTGGATTAATTCCTTTTTTAAACTTCTCAGCAGTTATGGACTTAAAAGATGTTAGCTCATTTTAACAACTTCTAAGTCTAAATAGATAAATCCTAGTGAGATCATAAGAAATAAAAGCTGGTTCCTCTAGGGAAGGGAAGAAGATAGCAAAGAAGAGGCGTTGAAGCCCACCTTATCTCCTGACATACAGAGTAACAGGTTATTTACTGTCTGCTGGATGTGGTTAGTAGATGGTTAGAAAGGAAGAGAGAGGGAGATTGAAATGTATCATTATATATCCTTGTAGAATCTGTAATTAGTTCAGATGAACAGATAAATTAATTTTTCCACTAATCAATCAGTAAAACCTCAGCGTTGCTACTGTTGGTATAGGTTAGCCATGAAATGTAATGAGAAGCTGGTAAATCACTGTTCCAGGACAAACTGCTTTGACTGATGGCTGGATCCTAGACAAACGCCCAAGCTGCTGCTGATGGTGTCAGACTCTTACAGTTTCTCATCTTCTCATCTCCTCTTCATATAAATAATGCAGAACTCTGGGCCTGAGAGGCCGTACCAACAGCATGCTTGTTTGATCTCCTGTATGTCTCAGAGGTGTGTTTTGCACTTTCCCAGACTATCAAATATATAGCTCACATTTTGTCTACTAGG
The DNA here is from genome assembly GCA_037013685.1 of Acridotheres tristis. NCBI lineage: Eukaryota > Metazoa > Chordata > Aves > Passeriformes > Sturnidae > Acridotheres > Acridotheres tristis. The sequence goes on along the minus strand of CM072919.1, from coordinate 40,883,488 downwards.
TATCCTAAGGCATATCTTTTCATGGCAAGCGAGTTATGGAATTTGTTTTGAAAAATCTTTTGCGACAGCCCAGACATAAAACAGATCTTGAAATCCTGCTTGTATTCTTGTGCTGAAACTCCCCAAATTCAGCATCTTTGAGAACTCACACACAGTTCCACTGTGCAATGTCAATGATGCCTAGTGGTAAGAAAGCATAAGAAACACTAGACAGAGAATGAGGCTATGACAAGGCACACAGAAATAATCAGAGCTTTTTGATCTTTGTAAATAAAGTGAGTGAGACATGGGAAGCAAGACCGATCACTGTACTGTCAGACTGACACCATGTAGGGATCAGCAGTATGGTCTACTCCTGCCTTCTTGTTGTTCAGAGTCAGTTGAAACTGACTGAAATGTGACTTTAGAAGTAGCATAGATTTTCTCTATAGACTTTTCAGACAAATCAATATTTTGAGTAAATTATTTCAACTTTATAAAGCACATAGACACCACTATATGTTTGAAATTTTGCAGCCTAACATGACAGTTTCGCCTAAGAATTTGACAAGTCTACAGTGTAGCTGTCACAGTAAGGCTCTCACAAGTAAGTTGCTTCTGCTCATTTATAATGATTTAAATCTATAGGTCTTAGATAATGTTGTCTTGCAATGACATAGCCTTTGTTATAAATTACTGTGTTTTGGATGCTGTATTACAGTAATTCACTTTGCTACCCTTTCACCACCTTGTATTTTTTTGCCAGTTGGTGCAGCTATAGCCATCTTTATATGGTACTTTTTTCTGCTTTATGTGAGCTATTGATGCTGTCAATAAAATGCTTGTTTACATTAGATAATCAAAACTTATCCTTCATGAAAAGAAAAGTAATTTGTTGAAGTCCATTGAAGATTTCAGTGGGCACTTAACTACAGTGATGTCCATGTAGTCTAACACGCTACAAAACATGTATTTCTTTTCCCCCTGTTGTGCTTGGTCATATACACTTTAACTACCAGAAAAGGGAACGGCCTAGTCTCAGATTTTGTTTGAGCATCATTTCCTTATCAGGAGTGTTTGTATTTCATCTATTGCACATTATTTCCAAGCATGAGGGGAAGCAGACATCAAAAGAAATGACGGCTAAATTGTGCTACAGCAGCTGACTCCTGATTTTCACTGACATAAGGCAGAGCCTGTAGTATATACTACAGGCTCCCTCATGGAAGGGCTCCATAAGGGATTCAAGGTGCGTGAAACAGGACAATGAGGGAGATCATGATGAAATATAGATGATACTGCAGTTTTTGTAGGCTTGGGAAAGAGTTCTTACTGTCTTACGAACCGATTTTACACAGAAGATCAAAGAAAGCTAAGCCTCTGTGAACCAAATGGATCAGACCCAGAAAGGCTTGAAATATACTCAAAAAAACGTGGTAAAACCAAACAAGGTTAAAGGTTGGTGCCAAAAAATTGACATGTTTTATTTTATAGTGAAAGAGGCAAAGAGAAAGAAAAAGAAAGAGAGAAACAGAGAAAGAAGGGTGTGTGGGGGGGGCGAGGTGACAGGGAGACAGTGACAGGGATTAGGCAGAAACCCTTCCGAGGGTCCCAATGATGTCTCGTTGCTCCTCTTCTTCTGGTCCTCTTGAGGGTCCCCTGCTGCTGCCGTGTCACCACGCCATGTGGAAATGTACAGGATGCAGGGCTGAATACACGTTTTGGGCAGAGGAAGGCCCAGTGCCTCCCTTGCAGGGCCCAGCTGGACACTGTCCCTCGCAGCGCTGCGGGTCTGCTCCATCTCGCTGCAGGGCCCTGGTGCGGGGCCTGGCCACCCTCTGGGGGCTCTGACAGGCCATGGCAGCCCTGAGTCCTTGGTGGGGGTGTCCTTCTCCGGGTGGAGGGGCCCCAGAGCCGAGCTCCTGGCACAGCGCAGCACGGGCCGTCAGGGCCTCTCAGCAGGGCCTGCTCCTGGTCCTGGTTCTGGTTCTGGTCATGGTCGTGGTCACGGTCATGGTCATGGTCACGGTCACGGTCACGGTCACGGTCATGGTCATGGTCCCGTTCCTGGTCCTGTTCCCGTTCCCCACAGCCAGAGCCTCTCCCCTCCCTTTGGTGTGAGGGCTGGCGGGGCTGGCAGTGACAGCCCCGGGGCGAGCTCTGCACTCCCGAGGGGTTCAGCTCCTGCTCTGCACATTTATTCTTCTCCCGCAGCCCTGGGCTGTGACTTTATCAATCTGCATCAGCGAGCAGGGTAGGGCCTCTGTCAGGGCCCCATTCAGGGTGTGCTGGTCTTCTCTGCAGCCTTTGTAATACGGTTTTGCTGTAATAGGCAACTGTTCTTCATGAAGATGTTTGTCATAAACGATAATGTTTCAGTCTTCAATGTACTGTCTCAACATTTTTCTTTTATCTTTACTACTCAGCAAATGCAGTCACATTCAGGAAATTTCTGTGGCCACTTGCTGAATTTTGTCTTCCACCCTTTCATTTATGCTGTGCAAATTTGTCTTTAGTTGATCCTGAAGAGTCAAGCTTCCTTAAGCTTGAAAATCAGGATGATCTTCAAATACACAGATAAACAACCCACAGGAGTTTCAAGGATCTTATTAGATATTGTCTGGGGACCATGATGCTAATGGCAGGACCTCTTTGAATGCTCTCTGTCTGCAGAGGGGGAGATATAATTTGGGGTAGAACATGCCAGAAACACGGCAAGGTGAAAGCACTGCAGTTGGCAGTGAATGATATCGTTAAGCTCACATAAACAGACATAATCTAGATTATGTGATATTATTTCACCTGTATCACTCCAAGATGACAAGCTTTTATTTCTAATGAAGTCAGTTGTATTATGTCACATTTCCTGAAGAAATGTAAAATTATTGTACAATAAAAGCAATTGGAGAAGGCTGATATCTTGAACACTAGGACTGTAATACTACTTGATCTACATCTTAAAGAAAGACTTGGCTGTGAAATGTGCAGCAAAGCTTTAGGAACAGAAAAAGTCCAGAATGGAAGACAACACAGTGGTCCTATGCGAGGGAGATTAGAGGGTCCATAGGGGAATGAAAAAGAAGTAATACCATAAAATAAATATTTAGGACAAAGCTAATTGAAATTTGGCATGAACAAACATCAGGGAACCAATATAGAATCTACTTGGAGTAGGAAATTAACCTGTCAAATTCCATAGAATTAGTTTGATCTTGCAATCTGATTTTACAGCTGGTCAGTGCTAAGAGACTGTATCAAGGTACCCAGTTTTTCAAGATACACTCTTGATAGCTCTCCAAATTAGAGAAGCAGGTTATTATGCCAATAAAGTCTGGAAAAGTAGCTACTGAATTTCAGCTGACAGCGAGAAAGGAATTTTATTAGAACAAGCTGATGTTTTATTCATATTAACATGTTCAGATCTACTAATTACATTGTGACTTGCTAAGGAAGTAGTGCAGTGTTTTACTTGTATTTTTAATTAATTAGTTCATTTAAAAAATTCTGTTAGTACTTTATGGAATTTTAACACAACATTGTTTCATGGTATTTGCAACCTTTTAATGTTCTGATTGCATGATAGCTACTTCATTGACTTCAACATTTAAATTTTAAATATTTTCTAATAAATGAGTAAGGTATTTCCAGCTCCATATGACTTATTGTACTGAGCTGTTACTTTGATTTGTTTCTCTAATGATTTATCATATCCTACCTATGTTATCAGGGCACCAAGTTGTTCATGACTCAAACTATCTTTTAAATCAGAGAATGTAGCAAAATCCATCCTTAGTCCTAATAGGCTGCTTGGTGTAATAAGCAATATTTAGATTTTAAAACTTTATTTCCTTTAAATAATACTTAAATATTAACCTGGTTCTAAATCATTGTTTTATAGAAATATCTTAGAGTTTAAATACACAGACAAATCACCCACGATCTCTAGTAATTTTTTCTACTTTTTATTTTAATCTGGTGCAAGAATGAGGAGCCACAATGTTGCTTAATGAGCAAAAGGTAGTCTAAGTCAATTTCTACTATAACAAAGAATGCATAATAAAAAAATAGTATTAAGGGAAAACAATTGGTGGTGAGGCCGTGAAGTTCAGTCTGTTCAGTCTGTGCATTTCAGGGTCTTTAGCAGGCTAATATCTCTGTCTACTCTGATCTGTTTAATCAGAGTTCTACTCTGGTCTGAAATTCTCTCGGTGTTTGTTTGATGTGTAGTGGGCTCTTAGACCGTGTCTTTTATTTACTCTTACCTGAAAGTAAGTTCTTCATAAGTGCCCCTTTATTTCAAGCACCGATGCTGAAGTATAAGCAACCTGAGTGTTGTGGGCTAAGAAAGTGGAGTCACGCAATTAACATGAATGAGAAGACATATAATAAATTGCAACCCATAGCAGTATGTTAATGTATCCAAGGTGTTGAAATATTTTCTTCCTTTTTTTCAATAGTAAAATGAGTTAATGAAAATATATAGGAACACTAATTATGCAAGAATATAGTCTTCTGACTTACAATTAATGATTACTTTTCCTGGGAATTATTTATTTTCTTGTGTGAAACTAGGATCAAAACCTCATTGCCTCAGACATTTTAAGTTAGACTGGACAAAGCATTCCGAATGCACTGAGGAATCGGAGTAAAATGGCAGAAAAATGCATTAAATTACCCAATTAATATTTCCATTTATAATTTTTATGCATCTGTACCCCTATATTTTCTTCCTTTTACCTTTTATTTAATGACAGGCTCATGTGAGAGAGACAAAAGCTATTCCATGACGCCCAAAACTCGGTAATGGAAGGATCAACAGTTTAGGCTGGTTACCAGGTACAGTATTTCCCAATTGGGCAGATTTAAAACACATTTTTTAATTGTTTTTGATCTTGAATTTTGGTGCAAGATTTGATGAAGGAAATTTCTGACCCCAAATAATGGCAACAGTAAGACTGAACACAAACTAATCAAGACTCTGAAACTGTGGGTCTGGGGAAAATGTGCTACTTTCAAAAAGCAGGGCTCCTAAGTGAAGCCACTGTACTTTTTATAACTGTATTGCACAGCTGTACAGTAACTCTGCCGGTTGCCATAATTTGCATAGTTTATTTACGAGACCTAATGAATACTTCTTGCAAATAAGACCTATCTTAGTGAAAGTTGTCTGGATACGTGGATCCTAATTATTTTTAAAACAGACATTGGCAATGTTGAAATTTCTCATGGAAACAAAGCTCATTTTCTCACCTTTTTAAGGGGCAAGAATCCTTTCTTCCTCTATGGCAGCACCATGAAGAGAGGCATATCATATTAGGGACTCTTGCTTTTGGGCTACCATGCAAGCATCAAAATATACCAAAACAGCTTTCTATCCCTTTCTAAATAAGCATTAGATATCTTGAGTTAGGAGGCATTTTGCTGCCAGCAGATTTGTAAAATTTTGTGCCTTTGTTTTGGCTTACTTAAAAATCTTAGAATGCTTCATTCTAGAGTTCTTCCTAACATATTCAATAGCTCATAGGCTTCGTTTTTACTCTGTTGTTCCTTTTTGATTTGATTTAATGTTATCCATCAATGTCAGTTGTCCTTCTGACACCCCATTATGAACATTCACCACTTCCTCACCCTGGTTGCAGCTGCACAGGCTGAGGCAGTGACCACCAACCTCCTGCCTCAGCTAATTATCACCTCCCCCATGCTAGCAGCTACTTCCTGCTCGTCTGCTCTGCCAGATGCAATGCTGAAGGAATTTCCTGAGCTCTGCATCCAATGCACCCCAGAGGTCTGAAGAGTCAGAAGAGTAGGTCCCCGCTTGTATGGATGTTTTGGTGGAAATCGTTTGGGGAGACATCTGAGAAACTTAGGTGGCAGGTTGACAAGAGGAATGCTGAGGACTATCACAGCTCATTGTAGCCAAAACATACTAGTTTTATCCTGTGTTATCTCAGACATGAAGAACTTTAGTCTTCCTTTCACAAATCCTCTCATTTTCTCTCTCTGGTTACACTGATGAATTACATGCTATGTTTCTCTATTCAAATATTTGTCTTTTGTCCCAGTTAAAATTTATTTTAGAAAATACTTAACTCCAGGGATCTGAAAAAAATGGTTAAAGTAGCAAGTATTTTTTAAATGAGGAAAACATTTCTGAAGGGGGCAGAAATAAAACTGCAAACATTTAGAAACAACAAATGTCCATCATGGTGATGGGTGTTTCCAGGTGGGGAAAAGACTATGGATAGGGGCACTTACTACACTGGGGTTTGTGCACACTGACCTCAAAAGATGGTAAGCATCTTGTTGCCAAAGTATCTTTAGTTTAAAATGAGCTTAAAGGCTGATCAAAAGATGAAATCACACAGTCAAGCGTTTTCCAAAAGTACAGATGCTGTCTAACTGCTTATTTAAGTGTTCCCATCCACTGATTCTCTTTCAAGGAACAAATTGCTAGTAAGAAAGCATGTCTTCATGAGTATAGGAGAGATGATTTGGAAAAGTTAGGATATTTTTGAGAAATAAAAATATTTTGGTAACTACAGAAATATAAATCAATGTTGACTGTAGACTTGGGAAACTGTAAGGTCCTGAACTGTCCAATGAACTGCCTTCAGCCTGCCAGCAGGTGAGTGAAAAATGATTTAACACTACCAGTCTTAGGAAATGGCTTTTGACTTTTAAATACAGTGTTTTGTTTTGGGTACCCTATGGCTATTTTAAAGAATCTGTTTCCTTAAGTTTTTGTTGTGAGGAAAAAAGTTGCCACAAAAGAGAACAAGCAAGTTTAGAGGAAATTTTCTAGAAAATAAGTTTTCCACAAAACAGGTCATTCTAACTTTTGGTCTTTTCTTCATTCATCTTACTTTTGATCCTTTCCTACATCTTTGGAGTATGGGGGCAATTTTGCAGGCAGGAATATGCACTTTAGAGACTTCTGATTCACAGCAAAAGAGCTCATCAGGTCTTAATGACTGTCAGTTTTTCTAACTAATTTCCATAGAGGTGGTCAAGAAATTAGTAAACTGTTCTAGAAGGGAAAGGTTGCAAGTATATTGGGAAGCACAGTGAGGAATGCCCCACACTCCCCATTAAAAAATCAAAGGAAATTATGATGGTAGATATATGATGGAATAGAGGAAATAAAATCTCACATTCTACTAATTAAGTTCAATTTTGGTTGGGTAGGAAATATATTTCTCTTGAGATGTTACATCCAGGTTAATTTAAAATTATATCTGAGTCTGGTTATATTCTGCCCAGCCTACTTTAAATGCAGTAATTGTTCTTTATAATCAAGCTATTAGAATTACATTAAAATGTAATCCTCAAAAACAACATAGTAATTTATCAAATACTGCGTTAGTTTCCTGACATTTTAATTTACAAGCTCTTTATTATTAGTTTGGTCTCTCAGTTATTAATTACTTGAAAAACCTGTCGTTTTTCATGTCTTATATAAACAAATACAAGAAAAGGGTCAAATTTTAATCTTCATGAAACCAGCATAAATCAAAGATAACTGCACTAAGTCAGTGAAAAGTATATGACAGAGACACATCTCCTCTCATATCTAAGCAGACACAAATGAAAGTTTGTTTTAAGCATTATGTAGAAAATATATAATTTGTTTACAGTAAAAGAGATGTTTTTTCCCTTTCAGTTTTCAACTTCTTCAGTAGTAAAATATAGAGCACCATGCAGTTTCTCAACTGTTCTGTTTCTTTCAGTCAGGTTGTCTTGAAATGTTCCCTGTAAGGTCTTGGATGTCAGTAGCTGAAGCATATAAATAAGGAATTCTCAAGGAGAAAGAAGAAAACCAAAAACCTCCACCTTTTGCTTCTAGTGGAAAAGCACTGAACCTGTGCTTGTTTATGAGCTCATATTTATGGCATGTATATTTATTTTATTGAATAACAGTTATTTTGAGTTTTAGTTGAGAAAACCTGGCATTGACATAACTCTTATCATTTTATTTCATTGCTAGGACTCTGATTACTAGACTACTTAATAGTTGCAAGCTGAATGTGAATAAATTAATTGAGACCATCCTGTGGAATTGTCAATGTTGAAAGAATGTTGAGCACATATAACCAGACGACCTGGAAAGCACGGTGCTGTACATCAAGTCAAAACTTGCCCTTTACATTCATAACTCAAGCAATAAGCTAAGAAAAGAGATAAGCTTACACTGCTGAGGTGATATCCGAAGAGACCTGACTTCTTTTTTCAGAAATTTGCAGAAAGCAAGGCTGACACATCAGTAGTGAAAGCATAAGGAATGCTTTTTACTTACAGATCTAGCAGCATTTTATGTGGAATATAAGTGTTAATGTTTTTATTTTATAGATGGGAAGAATGAGACTTTGAGGGGTAAAGCAGTTTGTTCAAAGCAGCTCAATATCTTAACCAGGAATCCATTTATTAAATAGCTGCAGTCAACTTGCAATTATCCTATGCTTATACTGGAGATTGAGACAAACTTTTACTGAGTTACATCTCCTTTTTCATCTTAATGTACTTTCTCTGAGTCACTGTTTTGCATGAACAAATACTGGCATAACATATGTTGCTGTGATGTTCCTCATGAAGGACAAATCAGGAAATATCAGAGATCTTAAATGTTCTGCTTTTGCCATAGATGTTCAGTAGCCCTGTAAAAAAAGGCTAATGTAGCTGTGTCACCATTGAGTAACAACATTTTTCTCTATTTCTTCTTTTATATTTTAATCTTATTCAGTCTACTATTGTATGAATTGCCATAATTATGTGTTGATAATATGTTTTAGAGAGAACAGAGCCACAAATGCTGTCAACATATCTGACTGCCTTCATTGACTACTGCCTTCACTGCTTTCAATGTGTATTTTGGAGAATGGACATGTGTATTTTATGAGCAACCTTATTCTGCTCTACCATGAAAATCCAGGGCATAGAAGAATCAACATATTATTATCACTCTATATCTTCTACAGACATACTATGAGAAGTTATTGGCTTCTTCTGTAGTTTTTTCTTAGTGTGTTCTTGCATTCTTTTTTTTTCTCTCCTTTATCTCCACGCAGTCTTAATGATCTTAATACAAATAACCCAACGAAAGACATTCACTTAACCTGCTAAATATTCCTAATGGCACTTGACTTAATTCCAGACAAAATCTACACATTTTGCATTTGTTTTGTGAGAGTTTTGTTTTCTGTCTGATGTCCACAAATCTGCAAGTCTTGTCTACATTTTTTTTGCTTGGTTTCCATTGTAAATAAACCTCCACCAGATCTCTCCTGAGGAAACAAGAGCTTCTTAAAGACCCAGCCCTAAAACTCTAGAAGTAGGTGGGTCCAACAATGTATTTTATAATAATTGAAATTCATTGTTCAATCCAGCTTCAATGCAGAGTACTATGCGAATATGTGAATGAATTTAGTCTGAAAGTTTTAAAAAAAGGGAAACTATCTCTTATGGATTTCCTGGACCAGTCCAAATCCTGTATCACTTCCCATGATAGGCAGGAAATATTCATCCTCCTTTTCTTTCTTTAGAAAAGGAATTTCTAGGGTTTAGAAACAAGGTTAGAAAGACATACATGCTGGAAGGTATTTGAGCAGTGGAGAGAGAAGAGAATGGGACACAGAGATGGAAGAAAACAGAATTTTGAAAGTGGAAAAAGTGAAGGGAGTGTTTTATTTATATACCCTGAGTAGCCCATGTGTGGCTTGGAAAGTATATGTTCCCAGCTTCTCTGTTTTGAGTTAGGTTTTCAGGCTTACTATAAATGACTGAACAGGCAGTTTTAATTATAGCAAAACATGACAACAGAAATGAATCCTCACGGTTAACAGATCATAAGACTGCATTGCTGTCCTCAGGGACTGAGCCGGCAGGGACTCAAATGCTTGTAAATAGTGCAGGTGTTGAAAACCAATATGAGGTTATATAATTTCTTGACCAGAGAAATGCCAACACATGTCTTATAGCATTGTGGTTAGTGACAGTACATTTATGGTGGCAATTTACAGGCAGGGAAAGAGATCTTTGATCTCACTACAGCTGGCAACCTTCACATTTCATAATTAGTCATCACCATTTCAGAATGTGGTAATTTTCAGACAGAAATAATAAGTATGTAAAAAGGGCCAGCTGTGTTGCAAATTTTTTAAAAAGAGATCTAAACTGTTTATGTGAATAATTGTTAGCCCTTTTTATATTAAATATTACTGTTATTAGTTTCAATTTGTTAATTATTCTCATGTAATTAGGGATCTAACTGCTCAAACTCTCTATCTATTCCTTAATGGAATGACCAAAGCTTGATAGAAGAACAAAAAAATGATTAATGACCTAAAAGTGGCATTTCTGTGATTGAGAAATAATCCATTGCCATATGTCCATTGAGACAAAATGTCTGCATGGGTGTCAAAAAACTGCATACCAGTTACATAAGTTATTACCCTTTCTCTGAAGATATTTTTGTACTACATTTTGTGATATCTGCCACTGTAATTTCTTGTCCTTGCTTAAAGCTGAGATATTTCTCTCATCTAGTCCAACTTGACATATCATTTAAGGTCATCTTTGGGACTCAGTTCAACCATAAGAACCAGCAGATTTTATGAGGTGATTGAAAATACATGCAATACTTCCAGGACAAAATTTTCAGGAAAATTGTTCTGGTTTTTAGTTTTAGTTTTCTGTAAGTATTTGTGTTTCTGTGCTGCAGATATATTACTTCTATAATTGCTCACTCAAGTCTCCAAAATGTTACAATAATGTAATTTCAAGTCAAATGATAAGACATTTCATTTAAACCACACTGTTGCTGTAAGCTGTACTCATGTTCCTCTGTAATCCAGATTTATTGCCCTCCTCATTCTCAGCAAGCATGAGCAAACATGAAATAGTTTTCTGTAATTATATAAAAAAGAAATATAAGCAGTGTTACAAAACCTTCTATGAGATGACAAGGTCAGCCATGTGCCACTGAATAATTTCCTGAGCATCTGTTCATTCTGGCTATCTCAGTGTCCAACAGTGCAGATATAGTATAAATAATAGCGACAGTACCATTTATTGAGGTCTAAACCTACAACTGTATGTTTTGCAAAAGTCCTACTGAAGGACATGAAGGGTCTTACTGAAGGACATGGAGTTTTGAACAAGGAAATCTTTTGAAGCTGGGCTGTGGCTTTAGACCGATAATTAAAACCAGTATCTTGCTTGACCTTCCCTGCAACAATGTGCAAATACAGCGTGAAATCAGACATGCAGATATACAAAGAGAAACGAAGAGAGTTAGTATATCCAGGTACAGGGAATTAGCTGTCCTCTTCAAAGATGGGCATTTCAAAAGACGGGGGTTTGAAATGTGATGTCTGCAACACTTGGCAACTGTCAACTGCACAATAAAAATTTGATAGGAGACCTCACTCCTAAGGGCGGCTTCTCAAATAACGTTCACAGGTTGCTTTAAATGTTTGTAAAGGACATCAAGAAACCAAAGTCATGTTAATTCATGACCCCTTTTCACCAAAGAAATGTCCCAGATTTTGTCCTGTGGTGAGTTAATTCTTTTTGTTGAAATTTCTGTTGCTCCTGATGTGTCAGGTAGGAGAGAAGTTATCTCAATAGCTTTTGTGATGAGAGCTCCAATGTGTATTCCCTTACAAATCCATATTTTTACAAAATCCATATTGAGAGAAGAGCCTAAGTCAGACAGAAACAAACACTTGGTCCGCATTCAGGATTTCATGGTTGCCAGGCAGCCATTCCTGTGTCTGTCCAGGAGATGGGCACTCTTTATACCTCAGCAGCACACAGATCTTGTGTACAGCTGCCAACACTGCCTTCCTAACCACAAACTGTGTCTCTGATGCTGTCTCAGCAGACAACACTCTGATCAGGGCAATTTGGTGTCTTCTGAATGCTGTAAAATTACAGATTAATTTATTGGTGTGTCTGTTCCAGGCTCACTGAGCAAACCAGGAGCTGTGGGATACTTTTGTGGCCAAACATTATGGTAACTTTCTCCACTAGAGAATGCAGGAGCCGGCACAAGTCTATGTGGTTGGCAAGACACACACAGATGTATCTGTGATCTAAACCCAGATCTGAGCCTGTTATTTTTCTAGCCTGGTGCAGGAGAATGATAAGCTGCACAGACAAGATGGGCTCTGTGCTTCTTTGAGAGAAAAGGAGGATAGGTTTCCTGCTGAGGACGTAAGCCTTTGATTATGACTGTTGTAGTGAAATTTGCCTTTTCTCACAGTTCAGAGAAAAGTATAGAGAGAAAAAAATTAGGAATAATAGATATTGAAAAATGCCCATTATTTCAATATAGCTAATACTCAAAGTAAGGTAATGAATAGAAAAATAGATGTATTTTGAAGGAATAAGAAAACTGGCTTTGGTAATAGAAATGTTAAGGAATACCAGTTGTAATGAGTAGATCTCAAGAGAAAAGTCAAAGTAAATTATTTGCTGTCTTTTGACTAATACTTCCCTAGTCTTGTGCACTTCTAGCCCATCCCCTTTTGTTGTCTATTAAAAACTAATGATCACTTCCAGAATGGAGTAGTGTATTAAGTACAGTGTGGAATTGATTTAATTGCGACTAAGTTAATTAGCATTTTTTCTCTCTGGTAACTCTGATTCTCTGTTTGTGATGAGAAAAAATATCAGAAACTGGACTCCATTGAACTGCCCTTCCCACATTTACATCTAATGAACACTGGGTGGAGAATTAAGCGTTCTAGTTGCTTTCATATTTTGGCTTATTTATACAAGTATAAGAAAAAATTTTCATGAAATATAACCCTTTAAGAACTTAAACCTTACTAGAAGAAATGGGGGAAAATGGGTGGGAAAAGGGTTAATGCAACTTTCTGCTGTTATATTAAGTACATGTCAGTGTTTGCTATCTTATAACAAGGTAAGACATGGGTGGACAGCTGGGGTTTTATGGGATGCCTCAAGGGGTGCTGGCTTGTTTTTTTTGGCCTGGAGCAATAAAAAAAAAATCAGTTATTACATTAGTAAGATTGGGAATATTGCTACATGTTTTTTGTGGCTGGGGATGGGGAATGTAGAGCCAGAAAATGTTGGCAAAGTTAGTTGAGTTGCAATTGTATACATTGTATCGGAAAATCTAGCTTAAAGCAGAACTCGTTGCACACAAACATAGAATTTACCCTACATGAGGCTGGGTTGAAGAGGGAGGAATCACTTTCCGAATCCATTGCCTATGGGGAGACAGACAATACTTGAAGAAAATGTTGGTTAAGACATTTGTGACCTCACTCCTTTACATCAGCCCTGTCATGATCATCTAACATGTTTTTAAGCAAGATTTCTGCAGTCCACATTAGGAACAAAATGACTGTTGCTGTTCCTGATAGAACTGTGCATGAATCCATCTTCCCAGCTATGGGCTATATGTGTCCCTGGTGGTCTGTACAAGAGCAGTTATATGACTAAACCTCCCCATGTAGGGAAGACTTTTTGAAGCAAACCTTCCTGAGCATGAGCATAGGCTGCTATCCATACACCTTCCTCACTGACTGAGGCTGTCAAACATGGAGCTCTCTTGTGTGTAGAAGCTGTATTGACAGACATGGTACCACGTAACCTATCTGTGTTAGGACTGGCAAAGATATCTTATTATTTCCTTTATTCCTTTCTGGGAAAAAAAGGGAAAAAAGCCCCACCAAAACAACAAACCTCAAATCCAATCAAAACCTGTTCTTGGGAGTAAAGAAATCAGTCACTGAATATGTTGAGAACTAATGAAACAACCAGGACTCAAGGATATTGTGTGTGCTCTAGATAAATGTTAAATTGTGAATCCTACATACTATGTGTCACAAGGGCACATTCCTAAGATTTATGGGAAGATCAGGTTTTCATTCAATTTGTGCCAGTTTTTAAGACATCAGACTTAATAAATAAATGATAATAAACTGTCATTGGGCATATATTTTAGCATTTTACATCAATCATCTGCTAGCTCTGTTGTGATGGGCATAGGTATAAGTTATATAAAAACCTACTCTGTAATAAATCCACACTCTTCCCTAGAGGGAAAAATATAGAAAGTGGAAATGAGATTTAATTTTGTGATTCTTCCTATCCCATTTTTTATTTCAAATGAAGCTCTTTAGGGTAAAAGGTAAACAATTTGATTATTTAGTTACTTAACAGAACAGAAAAGCCTCTGAGTGTGCATACTAAGAATAAATACATTTTTATCTTAAGGTGTTAGTACTTCTTTCATGAATTTCCCAACTCTGAAGAAATAAAATGTTACTGAGAAGAGACCCCAAGAAAAAAATTGTCCAGGGAAAGAAAATCATTAATGTTATTTTTGTTTTTGAAATAAAGTTCTGTAGTTCAGAATCTCTCTACTCTGAATTTCTAGTTAAACAAGCTAGGTTTTGACATGATTCACATTTTGAAAATGCATTTTAAATATTCTGACAAGTACATAATGCTTTTAATTCTTTAAGAAATAGAATATGCTAAATCTTAGTTTTGAAATAGAAATTTCTTTGCACATGTCAAAAGTAACGAGAAAGGTGAAATATAGACCTAAAACCCTGATAAATATTTGAGATACAAACTTTAAAAACCATGACTCAAAAGAAAAGCTTCCCCCGGGAAAAAAAAAATTCAAAAATTCAAACCCAAAACTCCCCACAGAACGAGCCAATGGTCTTTGACGACAAAAACTTTACACAAACACTATGAAAACATCTTCAAGTTCATCTTTTCAGAGGCTAAAGTAGGCAACATGGGCACGCCCTCCCTCCACAAGTCTTTTGCAACCGGGGCTGTCTGGTGGCAACAATACCAAGGCAGGAAGGGGACTATGGGGAGAACAGAGGATGTCTAAACACCAAGACCACGATAACATAACCATACGTCAATAAAACTTCTCTTAACATATGCACAATATTCATCCCTTAATTGTGAGAGCAAATCCATCGCATTACCTATCTATACCAACAAGTATATGATTTTTTTTCTTCCCCCGGAAGAGTTATCTTCCAATACTGAACAATATGCCAATAGTTGGATGCAATAAAGCCGTTTTAAGGGGCACAGAAGTGGGGGGTGGGGGAAGCTGCACCTTTCTTTCAGTTTCCAGGAAACGTGCCCTCGGGTTTTGCAGCCTTGCCATTAGTGCGGCTGTGAGGAAGATGGATGTGGAGGTGTCCTGCAATCCTCCCACCACAAACAGATAATCAGTCAGGTTTGGACCTGCCAACTCTCTGAAGCTCCGTATACAAAGTGTTCTGCAGGTCAAAGACCACGGTTCTGTTTCTGTCTGCTGCTCCTTAGAGAAGCTACTGAAGTGGTGGGAGTTGGCACAGCAGGAGACAGGCTTTCTGCTGAAGGCTCAGTCCTTCAGACTTGTGTCCAACCTGCATGCAGTCAAGAGGATTCTTTCTGTGAGACCTGAACAAACAAAAACCCTTCAATTTAAATAGCTTGAATTAAGAAGAAACAGAAATGATTTGCCTGTGTTGTTTCAAGTTCGCTATTGCTCTAATCTACTTCCTTTCAGCCCTCACTGAAAATACTTCAGCAGAACAGGCAGTGATGGAGGGTCCTTAAAGACAGTGTTCACAATTTTGAAAGAGCAGCAAACAGCAGCACTCAGAACGTTTTAGAAATGACTGATGAGATTTTATGGTCCTTAAGAGAGAAAATATCTAAGTATTCATATGTAAATCTCAGATATTCACTAGAATGTTGCATTTTAAGTACTGCCATATTTTTCTTTGCAAGTTCATATGGAGTAAGTAGCTGGAGGTAATGTTCCCTCTAGAGACTCTGAAATTTGTTTTAATGTGAAACAAAAATGTCAGGGTACTAAAGCTCTCTAGCTTTTTTTTCTTCCTTTGCAAGGAAAATTCTCAAGGGAACATGGATAGAAAAATTTATTCTAGAGAGATTAACAAAATCCAATTAACCTGGTAAAACCATTAAGTAAATTAACAAATTTAGTAATCAGAATGTTGTTGGGGGTTTTTTGGTTTGCTTAATTCTTGCATTAATAGCTTAACATGGTAAGTGTTCAACAAAGAAGAGCCCTCTTTGTCACACACAGATAAGTTCATGCATTTAGAAGACTTTTGTTTAAATTGAAGAGCCTCTGAAAGAAGCTCACCTTATTGATCATGAATAAAATTTGTTCAACATCATTCTGTTGGGATATAATAAATCAGTGTTTTTGTATCTTAGTATATTGTGTGTATATGTACACTACCTACTGAAGTTAATATAGACTAACTTTGTATGCATGTCTCTGCATATGTATGTATTTTTCTTTTTCATATTTATATGTGTTTGTACGAACACAAGCATATACTCATCAGATCCCACTCTTAAATTTCTGGTAGGCCAAATAAATTAGAATTATTCACTAATGGAAGTGAGAAAATGGAAGCTTTCTCCATCTTCTTTCCAACAAAGGATAAATTTCAAACTTTGGACAAATCTACAAACTCCTGGTATGATTTACCCAAGCCTTTCAAACTTCACAGTGAAGTTAATGTGGAAACTACCCTCCAAAAATCCCCCAAACCTCTACTCGTTTTGAAATTGCCACCATAAACAGGAACTATATATGCATGCAATATCCTGCATGTGCCTCAGATCTGGGTCTAAGGAGGTCCCTATAGGGCAGAAGAGACTGCACTTGTTTGTCAGAGTGTGGCCACTACTGTGATGAGTCAAATGTCATTGTTCCTGTTGTAGAAAAGTTTTGGAAACTGGTAAAACCTAAAGTAACTAGTGACAAGCTGGTCTTTAATGGGACTGATGCTGGCTAGTAGACTCTGTCCTCACACCTCTGAGAAGCTCTCTGCCACACACACTCAGAAGACCCAAAACCTGTCTACCCCTCTCTGATTTGCCCCAAGCCACATCCACACTCTTCTGTGGGGAGAAGTAAGTGCCACTTTTGTAGGTATGATAATTCTCCATCATTTTGGTGGTCAGTGTCAGGGGGACCTGGATATAGGATGGGGGTAGAAGGAATTTAAATCCATTTAACGCTCTGATGTGAAGAGACCTCCACAAACAGTCTGTCATTGTTTTAGGCAGGTGAATTTACTCAGAGTTACTCAGTCACGAATAGCACGAATGGACAGCTGGGTGCTGGTTTAAGGATTTCCATCATACACGGTGTTCTGTGTCTCTCACCACAGCCATCTCTCAGAACATGAAGAAAACAGCAAAGACCCCTTGGGCACACTGATAGAGGAGGCAGCTGCCCTTGGTCCACTCCCCATGCCTCACCATGCCAAGATTTACAGTGCTACGAAATTAGAGCAATAGCAAAAATAATGAAGATGAGAGTAATAATAATAGCCTAGAAACTGGAAATACATGTCTCGAAAGTAAGTCCGACTATTTCTGAGAAAAAAAACCCTCCACATTTTGCTCACCTCAAATGTTAATCATGCTCCCAATGACTATCAGTAAAATACTTCGGATGCATGCTAAAAGTCCCCAGAAAACTGGTTCCTCCATTTTGGCAGCAGCTCTTGCTTAAGGGCTACAGCCAAAAATCAGAAGTTAATCCAGAAAATTTGCTGAGCAAATAAGCTACACACTTTAGCTATAGATGGACAGAGATGGACAGGCCATCAATTTAAGTGTGATGTTTTTACAATTTGTTTTGGTTGTCTATTGCAAAGATTCTGCACAGTTATTCTGACTTGTTAGCACATTCAAAAGGTCAAAGACTAAATTAAGCAGCATTCTGATAAGTTTTAATTAGTCTTTCAGTAAGAAATACAATTGCCTTCAGGCTTTTGTTGTTCCTGTGCTTAATCAGAGATTAAAGCTTGTAGAGGCACTCATTCAAGGACCTGACCTTTCATATGTTCTCTAAAAACATAGGAGTTTCTTTCTTTGATCCAGTTTTCTGGCTGGAAAAGGCATGCAAACCCTGGCGTCTGAACAGATGGCTACAGCACTCAATTATATCCATTCTGGGCTAGTAGGAAAGTTACACAAACTCTCTTTACTAGTGTGTCTTTTCAGAAATGTTTTGGAAGATGCTTCCAGATAGTGAAGAGAGACAAAAGTCATATGTATCTAGGGAGCAGGCACTGCACGTATGTCTGCAGCTGAAGCTGGTAAAACACATCTTACTTTGGGTATAAAAGTATCAGCTCTTTAAACTCTCCACGGGAGCTGGGGGAAATGTTATGAAAAATGAAATTAAATAGTTCTCTCTGAAGCAGGGCAATAGCTTTCAGCATAGATCCTTTCGTAGTCCAGTGGCAAATAAAAGGCTCACCTAGCACAGAGAGCAGGCGCAGAGCAGGCAGGGGAGAATCTCTGTTACTGCCATTTTCTTTTTTCCTCTGGAAATTTAGAATAAAAAATTTAGAATTTTTAAAACTGTCTTCTCTTCAGGTGAGGGGAAAAAGAGATTTTATAGGTGATGATAACCAGTGCTGCTGGCACATGTACCAAGGCAATAGGCATTGGCCGGGGGTTTCTGACACTGGCACTTTAGGCCCTGTGTATGGAACCCTAAGAGCCGTTCCTTAGCAGCTTCTAAAGTTTGAAGCTGCCCTCACATCTCAAAACAGAAGCACGAGGTGAAAAGTGATTTTTTAATCGGTGTTTTCTTGGCGGTACAACCTGAAGCTTTTCAATCACCTCTGAAGTGGGGAGCATTTGGCACAAGTTTCTGAATTCTACTTTTGCTTCCTGTTTTTTAACAAAATCATCATCCCTTTCTAACTTTCTACACCAATTTTCAAAAATAAGGAAGTCGTGATGTTCCATCTTCCATCTTTTCCGTAGGACCGACACAGCGGAGGTAATTGGGCGGCTGCTTTAGCCGGCATTAGCGGTGACACCAGGAGCGCAGGAGAGTGTCCCTGCGGTGGTGGAAGGGCTTGCGAACTGCGATGCCATGGCTGCTTGCACTCCTGCCAGGCTCCGCAGGATCAAGGACTCCCTGCTGTTTGCTAAAGAAGCCGCACCGTGGTGTCACGTCCTTTGCACGGGGTCGGCATGCTTTCATTAACATGCAGGGCTTTTCTTTGCCTCTTTGGTTTGGCTAATATAGCTATCAGTATGTACCAGCGTCAGTCTGTCATGGCCTTCAAGCCCTTTTTCCCTGCTAGGAACATTTTCACAGGAGACATAAAAAAATCAACTTATATACTCATATGATGAACAATTTACTGCGTGTTAATTCAATAAAATGTAAGATGTCAGAAGGATCTTTTTTTCCTCTTGAAACACAGGAGTTTTCCTTAAGATTATTTAAAGGTGTGGTCTGATTTTCTTGGTCTGGGGAATTGCTATGTTTTTTCCCTTTGCATCCTTTAAACACATTGATTAAAAAAAGTACAGCAACGTTCTTGGGAACAACTAAGACTCAAAATTCACATACAACACTACTTAGAAAAGCTGACAGCATAAAATTATTTCTGTAAAGTAATGAGCATCAAAACTGAAATTTTAGAAAGTGATAGAAAAGTTTATGTCTGTTTCTATCTTATATTAGCTTTTTTCTTTCTGCTTCACAGTTCAAACCAACATTGTTACATTGATTCAGAAGATGAAATAGCAAAATAAAAAACACTGGAATGTCTAAATTTCTATTTTTTTTTATTTGCAAAAACAGCCGCAAGGGATCAAGACATACACCTGTGGCTCCTAAACAGGCAACAAATAGATGCCATAACCAGATTCTGCTCACTCTGAAGCTTCATGTGAAAATCCTACATCTTTCACCATGCAAAGGAGCCTGGCTCCCTGGAAAAGCCAAAGAAAGCAACATAAGACAAAATCCTAACCCTACGAACATGAGGTTAATGACACACAGAAAAGTAACTCCATTAATGCATGATGATATCTGAAAGTTGAGGCTATAAGACAGTAGTGAAATTAATGCTAGATATTTAGAGGAGGTGAGGAAACAGCCTAGTATTTTCTTCCCTTGATAGAACTACCACTTAAAATAAGCAGTAACAAAACCAACAACAAACAAAGAAACACCCCCCCCCCTCCAAAACCAAATCAAGAAATAATGGTTATGTCTCACTAGTTTCAAACTGGTACACTTGTAAAGATATTGGTGTACTTAAAAAACCCCTTTTCAATGCAAAGCTGAAGTTGCAGGAATAATGAGTTAAAAAAAATTTATGAAATTACCTTATGAAGTTAGTGAAAGAGAATTATAATTATGGGTTTAGAATATGTGGGGAAGTGAAGTAAACCATTCTCTATAGATGGCGTAAGTATTATGGGAAAAGTGATTCCCTCCCCCAGTTTTAAGTAACTGTTAGGAAAGGAAGCGTGAAGGTACAATATACAAGAATTTACTAAAGAAAACTGCCAGAGGTTTTATTCCTGCAAACAGTATCAAGCATTTTAAGAACTGCACTTTCATTATTTTAGAAAAGTATTTTCTTACCTAAAAGTCTTCATATGTTTTCTCTCTGATCTGCCTGTATTTCACTCCTTTTTTGCACATGAAATTCCTCTGCCATAACCTTACACTGCTGGGTACACAAAAATGAATTAGTTTGACGGGAAAGTTTTGGTGAAATATAGTAATGAAAGTGAAGTAAATCCTCTGCTTATCATCCAAGAAAAAATGGTGTATTTCATTCTCTGAGCTTTAACATCGTACGCCCCGCAGCAAGTAATTTACAGACGATCAGCACCTTGCTACTCTCGCCTCTCATTTCCCTACTTGAACTCCCTTCATTAACCCAGCAATTTGCAATGGCATTGGGTGGTGGATTTATCACAGGACCTGCTCCAAATTGGTCTCTGTCGGCAACAGAGCCAAAAGTGAATTGAATTTCTCGTGTGAAAGTCTCTTTTTCTCTTTTCTCTTTTCGTTTTCTCTTGTCTTAAAATGTAATATCATTGCCGTGACTCAGATCTGGTTAATGACACAGCTAGATGGTTAACGTACTATAATATTTAGAATAAATCACGAATCGATTTGAAAGGTAATATTTCACATTTAGTTCTATTTTTAAAAAATGATTTTCCGGATGACTTTTCGGTTTAGAGTATATTTTTAATGTTATTGCAGTATTATTAAGATTCGTTTATTTTTGCTTGATAATATTAGGGTCTGAATTTTACTGTCCTGGGAGGTTTGAAAAGGAATTTTGAACCTAGTCTATTGTAATCTGATCTAAATCAAAATGACATTATTATGTGCCAGGATTTGCTTTGCTTTTGCTAAACAAATGTCTCTAAGCTGGTTAATGTTTGTGTGGAAACGATCACAATGAAAACTATTATCTTCCTGGATATCTGCATGCCTGAAAGGGCATGTCTTTCTGGTATCTTCTGCAGTAATGACAAATCTCCACTTTTTGAAGCCAAAACCTCCTTCAAATAGCTGAGTTAGGCCAGAGCGTCCATCTCAAATTTGTCTGGATTCTGATTCTTGATACTGTTTTTTTTTCCCTTTTCACTTTTCCAAAGATTGCTCTGTAGTCACAGGAAAAGCAGTCACATAGTGAAGAACAGGATGGTTACGTGACAGCGTGGTACCAGGAGTTTAGAATAACAGCAGATCGACATGCCAGGAAGAAGGCGCATGGGCTTTACATACAGGTTTTTATAAAATACGTAAAAAAGACTTTTTTCTTTCTTTCTTTCTTTTTTTTTTTTTTCCCCCGAGCTCTGAAAACTTGACCAGAGAGGGAACCAGGGTAAAAGCTCTACTGTTTTTCGGTTTTGCCATTGGAGTTCAATCGGGGAAGAGCACTTATTTAAGACACATAATGAGCACAGACTGTCTCTGCTCGACTGGAATAATCTCCCTGAGCAATTTCTTGTTCCTCTAAGGGTTTACTCCTCAAAACTGATGCTATCTCTTCCCACCATACCTTCTGCATATACACATACAAAGGACTTTGAAGCGATTACCATCCTTAACATCCTAGAACAATTTAAGGAGAATAAGACTTGCAAATTGAAATAGTGGTCATTCTATCAACTTTGATTTAGTTTAATGATTGCAAATAATAATTAGTAGTTGGTATTTGAACACATTATCATTGAAAACTCCCCAGTGATTACAGCACATCTAGGTCGTTTAGATGAACAGTGTCACCTATTCCAAGGCAAATGAGCAGGATTTGTGGCTGAAATCCAGGGCCTTTTGCATGCCTTGAATAATTCCACTGGAAGTGACTCAGTGCCCTCTTATCACATTTCTCTTGTGTGAGTTACTGTTTCACCATTTCACCTCTCAAGATGAAAATTCTGGCAGCATGTTTGATAGATGAATAATTTCAAACCCTAAAATTTCCTATTCGAGTCTTTGCAACATCTGTCTATTTTTAATATTTAATTAAAAGTTAGGATAAATATGCAGTTGCTGCAGTGAGCCCTGAGGAGTTTTGGGTTACCACAGGAATACTAAGTGCAAAATGAGCTTTTGTAGTTACCAGACATTATGAAGAAGTTAAAAGTCCTTGCTACACTGATTGAATCAAAATTTTCTCTAATATCTATAATTTCTTTTTAAGTTAGATTTTTGCTAAGCTCTGTTTGTATTGATCAAATATTTTCTTAGAAAAGTTTATGAAGTTCATACAAAATCAGGATAATGAATGCTGTATCGAAATATTAACCACTGTCTTAAACTTGCTTTTTTTTTTTTTTTTTTTTTTTTAATAAACCAAAGTACCAGCAAATCTCAAAGATAAGTTTGGGGGTTTGTTCTGATTTCATAAAATAAAAGCAATTATTTACTGCTCACACCTTTGATTGTTTTTTATTTTTCTGCAAGGCAAAATAGAAAGGCTGTGCTTTTAGATAGTGCAATAGAGATTTATTTTTAAATAAAGTTGATTTGTAAGCTTTATCAGCATGGTTTCTCCGGACCACAGATTAGATTTCAAGAACTTTAAAACATAGGGTAAACACATTATTGTTTCCAGTTTTATCCATATAAATCACAAATTTTCTTAACTTGCTTCCTTCTTTTACTTGAATTTTGCAGCTTCTGTGCTGTTGGTGCATTTGTACGCCAAGGATATGACCAAATCTAGTGTTCCTGTAGCACAGTAGTGATTGAAACCCCTCAGCTGCATTCTAACCACAACGGCATAAGTAAGGTGAGAAAAGCTGATAGATTACTACTCTTCCAAAGACATAATTCAGAAAGTGCTGATGTTCTCTTACCTGCATGTTGTTTCCTATGTCTGTGGTTCAGTTCACCTTTTCTGAAAAACAGATGAAAGTGTTCCCTTGCAACAGAAAAATGTTATGAGCCTATATTAATTCATAAACACGATGAGTTACATAAAGATGTTCATAAATGTGTTGCTGAGAAAGTAGTGTTATAAATGGCTTCTGGATAATGGGACTGCTACCTAATGGATAAAATAATTTTCAAAACAGTTGCTAGGATTATGGTTTTTCTTTTTTTTCATACTCATATTATACCAGGAAAATGCATCTGTCTGGACCTTGTAAAGATCATGCGAAATTCCATTCTCTATAAGCTGATGGAAATTTTACTTGGGTCACTGCTGTCAAATACCAATTCATATTCTACATTCAGCTAGAGATAATTTACAGACTTTCAGGGCATTTTGTGCAGCCCAGTCGCACCATTATCTAGGCATTTCTGCATGTGTTTTTTGAAGGAGACGAAGGCTCCTAGGATGCTGGAATCATTTGGGGTTCAAGAGAAGGGGAAGAAAAAATTCTAAAAGGCTGGAGTTGTCTAAACGCAAATTCTTTGTGACAGATAAGTTCACAGCCAAGGTAAGCAAAAGAAAATAACGACAAAACACCAAAATGTTAAGGTTAAAATTGACAGGTAAAATTTTATGTGGAAATCATGCTAATACTTTAAATATATTCTTGTGACTCTTTCTGTTGTGAAATTTTTTAGGTGAACTGAAAAAAATCCCCCTTTGGTGGGGTTAATTAAGGAGAGATTCTTTATGTGCATGCTTAAGCATCTCACCTTTTTTCAGGTTTGGCTCACACTATAAGTTTCTATCAACACTGCTCAGTCAGTCATTGTGTGTCCTGTCCAACAGGACTTTATGATTAGACCAAAGAACAGATCCAATGAAAAAAACCTGATGCATTCTGTCTGTACAAGGCCTCACTTTGTAAAACTGAACATAGATGCTTCTGCGATTTCTTCTTGGATTATCTCTGTTCTAAATGCAGGTAAAACCCAGGTGTTTCATTATTTTGTGCCACACTGACACAGTAGGTTACTGACATTGTCCATTCAAACAAATATGATTTGAAACGTATTAGTTGGTGTTTAGAAAAATCCATTTCCCGGTCAAGTTCAGAGTGAGAATATAATGCCTTGTTTTTCAAGGGCTGCCTATTTCAAGAGAGGTCATGCATGGTACTGATACAAGTATAGTGAGAGTTAATTTCTTGTTAAAAATGTCAAACTGACAGTAGCTTTAGGGCTCAATTATGTCTCTGCAGAAGCAGATGAGAGTGAAGAGCAATCAGTTAAGATTTTCCCTACCCAGTCACGTTTTATCACCAAAATGTCAATGAATTCCTCTTTTTGAAGTCTTTTGGGCCCACACATACTGTTTCTAGAACAAATAATTTGTTATTTGAAAATATAGATAAAAGGATTTTTTTGGAAATGTTTTAATGCAGATTTTTTTCTGTGATCTGTGTTACGATTTGATCCCACAGACGTTTGTACTGGTAATCTGAAAAGATCCAGATACCGCCCCATACTCTGCAGCTCCACAGCTTAAGTGGCCCCTCCTGATATTACTGTGCACAGCCTTTGCCACCCTAAGAATTATCTTCTCTCACAAATGAACAGGAAGCATAAAAGAATGCAGAAGAATATCTATATGTCTAATAAAAGCCACTGCCACCATCACCTCTCTGTGAGGCTGACTGGGGGAAACTTGTAAAATATATCTCTCCAGGACTGTAAGATGTGACACACTGATCACGCACAAAAATCTTAACACATACTCTGAAAGAAGACAATGTAGAGGAGATCTCACCAACAGCCTGAGTGAAAATATTACAGTGGGACCTTTGTCCTCCAAGTGCTTTGTGCAATGTTACAGTTCAACTAAAATTGAGGTTTTCAGCCTTTTACTTCAGGGATTAATTATACTCTTCTAGAAGAGGCAGAAGTAAGAACATTTGCCTGAATTGTCACAGTATCAACCTCAGTAGAATCTCCGTCATTGTCTTGAAGTTTTATACCTATTCCCCCAGTATATTAAGTTGGCTTTGTTTTTACTTGAGGCCTTTGTTTGCTCTTTCTTCTCTTTCCTATTCTGACCCTTCCACTCTATGCACTGCATCCCTGACTACATGTGGGCAGAAAATGAGTATTAGTGGGCTTGATAAGGAAACCTATCTCTTGGCATTATCTTTAGAGAACATGCAGACATAGAGAAAGATCTTAAATGCTAATAATATCACCAAAAGTACCAAAATATCACCAGTGCACAGGGTGTTTACAGTGGTTAAGATTCTATGAAAAAATTCTGAGGTCAGTATCATTACAGCTTTGAAAAATGATCAAGGAATTCTTCTTATTAATGCTGATAACAATAGTCTATATTTTCATAACTGTGAAAGAATTAAACTTTTCTTTGGGACTGAACATGCAGCTACTATTTCTTTTCCTCCTCTTACCCATAGTGAAGACACATGCTAGACTTCTAGAGCAATCATATCCATCTTCTGGATTTTTCAACATTTTGACAAGGTCCCTGTAAATTTATCTTTCAAGGCTAAAATTTTCCAGCATTGTCCGTAAAGACTTTGTGTCCCCAGATAATCTCTCTCGTGACCTATCCAGAGCATGCAAAGACACAACTTCTGCCAAATGAGGAAAACTTCCCTCAACTGGCTGCAAACAGTGGTGCCTCACATTAATGGAGAAACCAAGGGCTCAATCCCTCCCTCCTATCCCCCACTTTAAAACAATTATTATATCTTAAGACCCACAGCACATGACAAAGGGGCTGAGCTCTCTACAGTGCAGCTGCAGCCAGTTTTCCCTACTTTGACTCACAAGCAGAAGGCTGTCCTTGTGTTTGTTTCATTTAAGGAGAGATTTCACCACAAGTGTCCTGCTGCTATATGTCCAGGCTGAACGTGGTGTAAGTTTCCATTTGGCCTTTGCAATCCAGAAGTTCTGTTTCTGCAGATCTTCCAGTCTTCATCACTACCCCACTCTTTCGTGTAAACAGGTTCTAGATGACAGCATCCTGATGTGTTACTTTCCAAGTCAGATTGGTCCAGATATATAGTTTGCCAAAGTAAATATTAAATTTAAATCCCCTGCTCCTCTTCTTCTTCCATTAGTTGAGTCAGAGTAGCATCTGCATCCCTATGAAGCAGCAGACTCAAAGCCAGCCACCTGCATCACTGCAAATACATTTACCATCTGTTTCTTATTAAAGGCTGTCAAATTTACATCATCCATAACTGAGACTTTGCTGCCAAAGAAGCTGTGCAGAAATGGCACTGGAAAAACAATGAATCCCAAGAAACTAATCAAAGGAATGTGTTAGTTTTACTCCTCATAAAATTTTTATATTTTTTTGTAGATGTGCTACAATCAGAAAGATGGTAAGAGGTGGCTTTCCCATCCTCAGAATTCTGCCTGTAGTCCAAAGCAATTAATATGAACAAAGATAGAGCTGTAGAGAGGCAAAGGATTTACTAGGAACACTTTGTATAGTAAGATAAAGTATGGTGGATGCTTAACCATTCCATTTTTTTCTGCAAGTGCGGAAAGTAGATTTATGTAATATTACCATGGAGCCATGATACTATCTTGGTATCAAACTGATTGGTAAATCATCATCCTATCTCCACAGAGTATAAACTTTCAGAAGTGTAAAGGAGAGAGGACCCTGGTAAACTCCAAAGAACTGAGACAGGGTGAGCTTGACCTTTTTGAGGATTTCACCTAATTTTCCTCTCAAATTTGGAAGGTTATAGTTCAAAGACTTGCTGGAAGATGGGAATAGGTCCATGAACTCTCATGAAGATCAGAAAAGGACTGTAATTTAGTGAGGACAGCCAGATAGTCACCAGCTAAAGGAGACAACTGTGCAGAAACTGACAAAAAGAAATGGTGTAAGAGGCTCAATAACTCAAATGCATAAGCCACAGTTACTGTTCTCTGTCTTTCTTTTGCATTAATCAGGATCATGTTCAATTTAATCTGTTCCTCTTCATCCTAGATCAGAAGCAAGTCCTCTCTCTGAGGAGAAACTGACAGTGGGGGGTTAGTGTAATTTGGACAGTAATATTAGGAAGCTTCTAGTCATTCATTTGCTGTGTTCTTTACTAATTGCCTCAGAGTAAGTTTGGAGTAATTTTTAAACATGGCAATTAATGGAGATTAGAGTCTTCTAAGGAAGCAGTTTATGTCAGAACATTATACTGGGTCACCATACTTATTACTAAATTATCGTGGGGAGTAGTACATTGTACTTTCATTATTTGATTAAAAGTTGCTGTTTACCCATCAATAAAAAACAGCTGTTACAGGTGAGCTGAAAACTTGTATGAAGAGGGATAAAATAAAAGTAAAGAAAATGGCTTCTGAAGCCTGAAACACTACAGTTAAATTTTTAATACTAGTACTTTGTGATCTCAGCCTGGACTTTTGAAACAGCTTAAACCTCTCTTTGGGGTTTTGTCATACCACCATCAGAAGGATTATGCTTGGTAGGGAAGAAGGGTAGGGTGGATTCTTGCCTGTAAGGGACATAAAACTGCTATGCCCCATGGAAGCCCTCTTCCATCAATTTCATAGTATGTATATTATAACGATGCAAAGATTTTTTAATGCAACTGATAGGTTTAAGAAGTCTTATTTTCTTTCACATATATATATATGTGAATATATATGTACATGTTCAGTTTCATGCCAGTGAACCTGTTTTTTCAGAACTGAAATCAAATACCATGAAACAGCTGACCTTGTTTTTTCATGGAGAGGTAGTCAGGAAGTTTTCTGAGGAAAATCTGTATCTTCTCATATCTGAGAATTCACCATAACTGTTAGGCATAGTCCCTGAACTAATGAAATGAACAGGTTTTCCTTTGCAGGTTTGTTTGGAATCCCTTCTGTCCAGGCTGGTATTGTGTCTCCACTATGTGTTTCATGCACAGGACACATGTGAGATATATGCTGCCCACACTGGTCCTGTTTACTGCGTTGCCTAAATTCATGCCTGACTGAGGCATGAGTGAAGTGCCTGGTGGCTTAGGCTGGGGCAGTTCTGAGTAGTGCAATAGAAGAGCTTTGGACATCTAGGGGCACATTTCCTAAAAGTTTGCAATATTTTGGCCATTTTGCATGCATATTGACTGTGTTTAGCAAACAGGCTCTGTTTCCTGGTGGATAGAAGGCTGGTGTGCTGTGCAGAGCTTCAACTATAACCAAGCTACAGCACTGGCTGGTTATGTGCCCTAAAACACAACTATTCCCTGCCTTATTTTCCCTATCAGTGAAAGAACGAGGTAACAATTTTAATTTGTAAATGCTTTGAGACCTATAATTATAAATCACTATGTGAATTATAGGTATGTGTCACTGTTTGGTAGCATGATATTTTTTTGTTAAGCATCTGGAACAGTTATTCATGAAATACTTTTTATTGAAACAGACTGGAGAGTTAGCATGTTAAATTGGTTGGGCATTGGCAGATCAGAATCTGTGTTAACTAGCCAGGATTTTCTTCTCAGCTCTGCTCTTTATCAGCCATGCTGTTGAAACTCTTGTCTCCTGTGCAAATACGTGACCAGGGAGAGAATAACATCATGGAGCAGATCTGCCATAAACCACCTGAGCAAAAAATATATGTATATCTGTTTATTTCAGCTGGATGTGTTCTCTGACTTGCTTCAGTGCACTGCCTCCCCAGCAGCTCTGCCAGCACAAGGAGGGAGGTGAGTAGACTAGAGGGGAGGGCAAGACTCATGTCAAGTAGCGGTTGCCTGCTCACCTACTTGTTAAATTGCAGACCATGGACTACTCTGTGAGTATGCATTGAGGAATTTTCAGGAAAAGACTGGTTTCTGGCTCTCCAAGATTTCCATTCAGTGAAATGAAGCCTTAAGAGTCAAAGCAAACCTCTCCTTGCAATAAACAAATGACTGGGGACCGAGAGATGGACATGGAACAAACAGGCTCTCTTGTTGAGGGGCTGTGCTGTCAGGCACGCTCATGAGTTCAGCTGCTCCTTTTCACACTGTATATCAGTTGGAATAAAAGTTCTCTATATTCCCTCAGAGCTGTGAAAAAGGCTTTGTATTTCTAACTCACCTGCCCTTGTTAATCCGATGACTTTGGGCTGTTGTGTTGTATATGAATGCCAAATAAGGTTGCCTAGGGTTTTTGGTACCATTTCAGTATGCAAACATGTTCATGTGTAACTCTAGTGAATACTGAGGAATCCTTTTTGTGGGGGGCAGATGATACAGTTCACAGGACCGTTCCACGTCCCACAGAGTTCCTCTGTTCTTGCTTTTGACACAGTTGATTCTCATCTTTGAAGCTACTGACTGGGGGCAAAGGCTACCCCAAGATTTGGCCTTCAGTGCTGCACTATGTATTAATAACCTGCAAACAATATGAGGATTTTATGGGCTGATTTCAGTTCACTTACCATTCATGCCTTCACTTTAAAAGATTATCTTCATGAAACACTGCTTAAATATTCTGACAACAGGATTTAATCTAGGTGAATTGAGTCAAATAGAGATAGCGTTTTTCCCAGTTGGCTTCTTCTCTCAGCTTTCTAATTATAATAGCCTTAAGTATCTTATGAAATTTCATTCACATCACTTGGATATATATAAATGAAGTATTAGTGTAGTGTAGTGTATTAGTGTAGGATTAGAGTAACATCAAAGCCCTTATAGATTTTCAGAATTATGCAAAACCTCTCATTTTCCTTTTGACTTAGAGCAGCATGAAAAACACCAGCAGTGTTTTTTCCTGTCCATGGGTAAGGCTGAGTCAGCATTTCTATTATAATCCCATCATTTAAAAAGATTTTATTACTTTTCCATAAAAATTTGTTCTGGGATAGAATTTGATATTGAATTCTCATCCTGGGATAAAGAGAAGAAAAACTGTTTAAACACTTGGTGTCTGCTCCTGCTTTTAGAAATAGTATGTGCATTTTGAAGCAGTAGTCAGCGCCTGAAAAGTCTCTACCAGTTTTGCAATTCAAAACCAGCTCTATTTCCTACAGTGAATGTTGGCAGGTTGCTATTAGTCTGCTTGGTGGATTTGTTCATTCTCCTTCCTGAAGCAGAGAAGGGACAAAGGGTCACAAATACAAAGCACTCAAATCTCATAGTAAACTTCACCAGTGACCTCTGACATCAGGGCTACTGCCCTGAATCTTCTGACACAGAACAGTGGTGAGATTGTAAAAAAGGAAAACGTGCAAAGAGTGAGATGGGAATAAAAACAACCTCTGGGAAAGGGTCAATGCTTTTAAAGCAGCTATATAGATCTTGTGCACTGTGTTCACTAAAAAGAAAATAGTTACAGAGGAGGATGAAGGGCCGAGGCAGTTTTTCACTTGTGAGTAATGCTCTGGTAGCTCATATTAGTAACATGTATCCTAAAAGTTGGATGAATTTTCTAGGGTGAATTGTGTAGGGTGGGTTGAGGATATCATTCCTTAGAAAAAAAATTGTTGGCAGAAGAATTAGTTATGAGATGCAACTAGGGTATCCTGTGACAGCATTTTATAAACCCTTCCTGTAAAGGGCTAACTTTCCAAATGGCTACCAGCAGCTATAGGCAGCAGGTTGCCAACAGAGAATGGCCCTGTAAATGCAAGGCTTAAACATAAAGAGCTGTGAGGTAAGTGTAACACAGCTGTCTTCTCTGGAGACTAACTAACAGAACATGTCTTTGAGTACTATAATTTGATTTTCCCTTCTTACTGCAGGCACCGTGCTGTCTTTGCTCTAATTATAGAATCAGGGAATCATAGAATCACAGATGTATAGATTGGCTGGATTTACCTCTGAAGATCATCTGTTCCAACTCCTTTGCCACAGGCAGGACATCTTCCACTTGACTAGGTTACCCAAAGGCCCTTTCAACCTAACCTTCAACAGTTTCAGTGATGGGGTTTCCATCACCTCTTTGGGCAACATACTTCAGTGCCTCATGACCCTCATCATAAAAAAAAATTCATTATCATGTACAATCTAAATCTACCCTCTTTCAGTTTGATACCATTGCCCCTTGTCCTGTCATTACAAGACCATAGTAGGAAGTCTCCTTCCATCTTTCTCATAAGTCTCCTTTAAATATTAAAAAGCTCCAATATGGTCTTCCTGGAGTCTTCTCCAGGCTCAACAGTCCCAACTCTCTCAGCCTGTTTTCATTGGAGAGGTGTTCAACCCCTGTGACCATCTTTGTGGCCTCCTCTAGACCCACTCTAACATGTTTTCCTGTGTTGGGGTCCCAGAGCTGGATGCAGTGTTCCAGGTAGGGTCTCACTAGAATGAGGAGAGTGGCAAAATGCCTGCCCTCATTCTACTGACCGTGTTGCTTTTGGTGCAGCTAATTTTCTGGACTACAAATGCACATTGCTGACTCTCATTAATTTTTCCATCCTCCAGTATCCCCAAATTCCTCCTGGCAGGGCCTCTCTCAAGCATGACACCCCCCAGCCTGTACTGATGCAGGGGTTGCCCTGACACACAGGGCCATTCTCAGAATGGCATTCTCATCCAAAGGGGCATTCAAATCAGACACATAAATCCAAAGGCCATTCAAACAGCAGTCGTATTTTGACATATATTGTAATGGATATGAGTATTACACATCAATCTTGAAACTTTAGAACTCCATAATCAGTCCTGTTTGTAGGCTGTTAAGTCAGTTTGAACCAAACTGAGTTGTCTTCATGCAAGAAGAGGGTGGCTGCAGTTTTTATCATGTGGAAACGTCTTATGTGAGTATAGGGAAACTCACACTCTGCCCTGACTTAGGGTCCTGACCCACGTCTAAAGTAACTTCTGTGGAACAGTGACTGCAGATCATGTGTGGTTAACATGCACACGGGTTGGCTGACACCAGCCAACCTGGAATGCCTGGGAGACACTCCATGTGTAACCTGGAAAGGTGTTCCACACAGTAAGAGCTGTAATCAGCCTTAGGCCATCAGCCAAGTCTCCTCAAAACTCCTTAGTTTAAGACATTACCTCTTAGTCTTTGACTTCTCTTCCCAAAGATATCTATCTTGCTTCTCCAAATTTTTATTGTGGTGAAGCCAGTTACATGAATAGTGACTCCCTTGCCATGAAGTATATTTTACCACAGCTCTGGCACCTTTCCTGGACCAGTGCAGGATGCTTTTATTTTTCAGATCTGTTTGTTAGCAGAAATTGTCTATGGATTTCAGTTCTAGCTGAAGCACTGGGGTACTGCGCTGCATAGTGGATCAAATTATCTGTGTAGAGCAACTGGGCCTTGACTTTTTACCTAACACAGGTACCATGGCTCTCTCGTGACCCCTGGCTCTGGTCCATCTTTCCACTCCCCCTCCACTGTTTCTGTACTGTTTACACTGTGAGCTCTGTGTGCCTGGGATTATCTTTCACATTGCTTGTGTATGTGATCAAAGTCTCTGAAGTAGCCTGTAGGCTTTTCTAGAGTGTAAAACAACCCGACTGTACTTAATTTACACTAAACACGGAACATTGGAGGTGAACCTGGTATTGTATGGTGGATTTATTTCACTGCTGGCCACTTCAGGCACCTCAGAACTGGCCAGTACATCAGTTTCCTCTCCAATGAATGTGGCTAGAAGCCCAAAGAGGCATAGCTGCACAGATGTGAAGTGCCTGTGTAATATGAAGCACCAAACCTCTGGGTGTCACACTGAAGAGAGCCTGCAGGGTGATGCTGCGTTGGTCTGCAGGACCATCTCCCTTTTGCCTGATCTGTGACGATTGTTCAAAATCAAAATCTGGCTGCAGTGGCTATGTTATGCTTATTTGCTCCTTAATTAGAGACCTCCAGAGAGGAGATCCTTGGTTAAGGAAAGACATTGATAACGAAGGATTCCTGAGTGAAAAACTGTATTTAAGCTGTCTCAGTTTGGGCTAAACTGCTAAGAAGTCTGTTAAGTTACTGACAGAGTCATTCTTCACAGCTGTCAGCCCTTATCCATACACTAGAAGGATCATTAATATGACTGAAATGGAGTGTCTGTCACTCTTGTGCTGACACGGAGCATGCTTCCCTTAAATTCTATTTAAAGGGAACTGGGTGGTGACTGTTTAGTGTTTGCTTCAGAGAATGGTGAAGTTTTACTACATTTGAATTTTGTCACTGTTGCGAGCTTTTAAAAAAATTCTGTATTTGTATGCATTTGTATGCATTTGTAATTAGAAAGTGACATGCATTTTCTTGCTACTCAGTGTCAGGATGAAGCAAAGGAATGGTAAAATAAAAAAAGGTAGGAAGATAGGCAAGTATCTACCACATTTTAATTGCAAAGCTAATAAAATTAGGTTGGCATAACTCAAAATCTCTTGCTGTTATACTCAAAAGCAATGCGAAAGTCTGGATAGAAAAAAAACCAAATCGAAAGAAATGAAGTGTGTCTTCAATAAGCTATTTTATAAACATTTGAGTTAAGTTTAAACTGTTTAGTTGAATAATGCACTCCTCTGAAACTGCATTTTGATGGAAAATTGTCTGAAGAGCACCTAAGCATTGTCTCTTAATGATTCTATAAAACCCAGCTGATTTTATCAGATTTTAGTTGATGACTTTTCCAGTTCTACAGTAACGTTTCTCTAGTTCTTTTTATAATGTCATGGCTTATTTCTGAGTCTCGCAGATACTGGTTTGGGGTTTTTTTTGTTTTGTTTTGTTTTTTGCCTCCTTTTAATTTCTCTTGTGACCTTCAAAGCAGAGAAAAGATTTATATTTTTGTTTTGAAGTTGCCAGAACCACTTTTATCCTGGAGTCTGCTTCAGCTTCTGGTAAGATTGTTACTTGACATTTAGATTTAAGTTTTCATGCTTTCACGCTCTCTATTTTTGCTGATTAACTCTAGATTATATTTATTTCCTGAATATGTATTATTTTTTGTGTGGTAACACAAAACTCTTAAGTAGATTACCCCCTCATTACTCTGATGGGGTTTGTATCAAAACATGTTGTTAGTATTCAAATAAATGAAGATTACATCACCCAAAGTCCTGAATCTTGCATTGAGGAAACTGAGCCTGAAATAATTAATCTAAACACTGGAGATGGAGCTACAAAGCTCAAAGGAAAGTGGCTTGATTCTGAAAGTATATTTTCAGAGCTCCTCATGGCTTTGGGCTGGAATAGAAGCGTTCTGTAAACAGTAAGATCCCTTTCATCATTTTAAAGAGATGATTTTAGGGTGTTCTAGCTTGATAGGGACTTATTCCAGGGCATTCTTAAGTGACCACATAACCATGCACGCACAATGAGGAACTGGGATGGAAGTCACTTCCTGGCACATTTTTTTTTTCCAGCTCTCTATGGTTTTTCCTCATTCTAATTTACTTTATGAGAGGAGTAGTAAGTAAGATCTCAACTATGTGAGAAGCAAACAAAAGCTTATTCCAGGGCTATGGCTTTAATTTTTAAAATATGCCAACTCCCTCTGTTTTGCACCTTGTGCCATAACTTACACAATGAATAAGGAAAATGTTTCCCTTAGATCAGTTCAAGCTCTAATTTCAGCCAAAATTATATAAGCCCCCAAACTCTTTCATGATGGAGTTGAGCTTCAGTAAAGACCAGGCATAGACAGGGGATGGGAGAATTGAAATGTGTTAACTGATGTTTTCAAAGAAATCTACTTTTTTACTGAAGCCCAATATTAAGTTATGGCGCTACCTGGTGATTGTTTTCTTAAGCACAGCTTTATTGTAATTATGCTGTGATCCTTCATATTCACGGTTGATGTTACTTTTAAAATTGCTTAAGAATAAAATTAAACTAAAGAACATGGGCTTAGCAGCCTTTTTCCTGGTGTCTGGCAAACTCTGCTCTCGAGTTCGGGAGCATACCTGCTGACACCTTGATTTCTGAATTAGTGCTCCAAGGTCATAATTCCTCAGGCTTTCCAAACAGTATTTACATGTTTAAATTCACATAATAAATTTTATTTGCCCTTGGGATGCACAAAAGCGGATTTAAAAAGTGATAGATAAAGAGAGGAAAAAATAACACTTCACATTTTTGTTTTGATTTGAGAAGAGCAGATTTTCTAAATATTTTGACTCCAAACCCTTCTATTGTTCTCTTCTTGCCTCACTGGCAATTCAAATCTTCTTTGCTTTTAAACAATATGAATTACCAGAGTGGTAGTGAAACAGTCTTATAAAAAGGGACTAAAATGTTAAGCGATTCAGGGAAGAGTTTTTTAGCACGCTCAGAACACCCTGTCTTGCAGTACATTACCCTAATCATTTGGTGACAACAAAGCAGTCACCTTAAAAAGGAAGTGATTTGATTACACCAGCCTGACTGAAAGGCTTTCGTTGGAGGAAATGCCACATTTCCTAATGAAGCATTAGGAAGGGAACAGGAAACATTTTTGACTAATGAGAAATGTGGGAGAGAAAAACTGCTAGCTTCTGAAAGTACCAGTCTTTAAGGAACAAATACTGGGTCTTAGAAGGAAAAAAATCCTAGAAGAAAAAGCATGCTTGTCACTCATGATTACAGACAGCTGTGAAAGTCATCCAAGCCCCTCTGTGAAACAGAGGTACCAATCTACCTCTATATAAACCAGCTCAGGTACCAGAAACAGTGTCAGTTTAAAGTTGTTCTACTAATGGTGATATAGTGTCTCAAGTTAGCTAATACGGGCTGACTAAGTTAATGTGGATTAATCAGGCAGCTCGTGTAGGTGTCTCACAGAGGCTGTTTATAAATACATGTATGTTAACAACTTCACAGGTAGCTTCTAACATGGAAGCTGGGATCTGTAGCTCCCACCAGTTTGGGCTTCACTAGTGATGTAGGAAGTGGTGGCATTGTGCATGTCCCATATTCCTTAATCAACACTGGGCTGTGTTGCATAAAAAATTAAAAACTCCACTGTTCATTAAGCCATCTAAATTCATTATATTACAGTCAGTCTGTACAGAAACTTAATATATTAAGGAAATGCTTTTGCAGAACACAACTTTGTGACTAAACTCTTTTCCCAGGCATCTACATCTCAGTGAATCATGATTTATTAGGGTTAAATACTTTAGAGTGCTACATTCTCCATTTATCAAATGAAAGGACAGATGAATAACCTTAAAAGCAACAATTGGCATTTCACATATGAAACTTCTAACAATGACAGCTAATTAATTATAGCTCATTTAAGCTACAAAGTAAAACTGACTTGAGGTTTTGCATCACGCTCTCCTACAAAACAGATTTCTTTTCCCCCCAAACGTGTAATGAGTGTGGGCTCTTCAGCTGGATGGGTCTTCAGATTGGGTCCTCAACATCTTTATCCGTTTTTCCAGTCTCTCCATCCATTCATTTCTGAGCCTAGGGACAGAAACATGGATCAGCTTGTCCCCATAATTTCACACGGAATGGATTTATACCCTTCATCTTTTCCACTGAGGATATTTTTTGGTGCTTTTCCCCAATTGTCATGCAAAATTTCCTGCCCCTTTAGAGCTCTTTTCTGGATGGTACTTCAGGACAAGCTCTTAAATCCCAGTGAGGGATCACCTGAGCTTTATGGCTCATCCATCTCCAGCGTGCCCCCTCTCGAGTGCCTGTGTGCCACAGTGACTTGTCACCTGCACTGGAGATTGCCTGCTGCCACCTGCTGGGTCACATCACCCAGCACTGCCCCAGCCTCCCTCCTCCTCGGTCCTGCTCAGCTTGGAGACACTGCTGAAGCTTCTGTTAGACCCATAGCTGGTAGCTTTCAGTAATATGTGGCCCTTTATTTCTTTTTGGTAGTATCTAGGTACCACAGAAAGACTTACTCAAAAAGAAAAGAGAGGAATTTCCCGACTCAGGAGTTGTAACATTGAGATTAGGTTAATCACAAATGGATAAAGTATGCTGGAGGCTAATTCTAGTGTTCGTTCACCCAGGATTAATAATGTAAGGATGTCCTTGCTCTTAATTTTTCAAGTATCAATGCAAAGAGAGGTATGAGGAAGTCTCTGGAAAATTGCTTTCTCACTAGATAGTGTTAAGACAAAATGTAATAAATAACAAAAGTATATATCTTGCATATGCCTTCAATTTACAGAGACTTGATGTGAAGTAAAAAAAGTGCTGATATTGCTGCAGACTGCTCTTCCTCAGTGACTGATCAAGGGCAATGTGACTGAGTAAGGTAGGTATGGCTATGGATGGTGGTTGCTTTAGTCAGTATGCTTGGGCCATCTTCTTTATAATGGATTTACCATACATAAATTAAACAATCTTCAATAATTCAAACTACTTTCTTGTGAAAGCAAAGCCACAGAGAAAGAATGTGGGCCAGGTACACATCTGTGCTAGCTTTTCTCTGAAGAGAATCCTTTATGTTCAAGACAAGTCTGTGCTGTTATATATTGTCCTGGTAATTTCAGAAAGTTCTATGCTTTGGACTAATTTATGGAACAAGAGTGAATTATTCTTTATCATATGAAGTCATAGCTTAAACACATTAGCATTACATCCTAATTTGGGAATCTTTATTATTTTCTATAAATATAAACTACTTTCAGATTTCATTGCATAACTTAAGTATAGGTATTACTTTTTTAAAAAAAAATATTTACAATGCAAACTCAAGTAACCTTTCTGGATGCAGATTACCTACTTTGTCAGAGCACTTCTTCGCTGACGTTCTTTCTCATTTTGCAGATACTGAGTTTGTTGTTCAATGGTCTTTTCCCAGAAGTTCCTCAGGTCACTGGTTTCACAACCCCGCACTTCATGACGCATATATTGGCTGTTCATTTTCTCTAAAGGAAAAATTTGAAACAACTGTATGACAAGTCACTGGTTCCTCATCTGTTTTCATGGCTAAAGCACATTCTTGATGTTTTGGATTTTCAGCGTTAGGGACACACAGTCCTTTTTTCGGTAGGATTTGGATAACTGTGGGCATGACTCACTATTTAAGCTTTTCTTTCCTAGCTCCAGCACTTGAGGATATGCTGTCTACAGTGATCTGAATTCTTACTTGTGTACCTAAAATATCTCTCACCTCCGTCTGACATTTATGTTCACAATCAGGTCAGTGCTCTTGTATTCTGTAATTTAGCAATTATGGTGCTTTCCACTGTACTCACAAATACAAAAAATATAAAAAAATATAAAAATTTTCCATTTCTAAGGGGATTTTTGGCCTCATTATTTTCATGTCTCTAAAATTTTAAAGTGACTTGTTCTGATGATTTGCCTTTAATCATTCTGGAATTTAGCTTTGTTTGGAAATGTAGAAAAATTTTATATCTAAAAGTATGTACATAATTTCATGAGATGCTGACTTGCAAAACCCACCTTGTTTGCTAAATATTTCCCCCTCTTCTTCAATTTTCAAAACAGAGCAAATTAATTTAAAATGTTTTTATATCTGTGGTGATTCTGTACTTTCAGCTTTAGTTAATGTCATCTTAAAATAAATTCTGGAGTGAATCTTATACTAGGGAAAGAATATTTGCCTCAGAATGATTTTTTGTGGGCCAACAGTAAATTCCCTGTATGCCACATTGGAGCCAGAAAATTGTATCATTACTTTCAAAACTTCATTAAATATGAAATTAGTATATCCATGATGTCTTTCAAATTGCTATGTGCTTTTGCATGAACATGCCATTATAATATTTTCCAGAACTTTTAATTTTTTAACAAGTATTTAGGGCTCTCTCATGCATTGTTTGAATTCATGGAAATTATTTGTAATTTATTTTAATCAGAGCCATAGAGAGATAGTAAACAAGCCCCTCAAGACTTGCTTGGAAAAGCTTGAAGAAACTGCTGCCATTCCCCTGGCAGGCATCATAAGAAAATACAAAACTGGGAACTGATAATCTTTACACAATTGGCTGTTTTGTGAAAAATTGACAGACACATTATAAAGACTCATTATAAAGACAGACACATTATAAAGAGCAGAGGATGAAACCAGCTCTTTTGAAGAGGTCCCCTATCTGCTAGGATTGCCCTGTAACTCATCTGTGGTTCCCTGTAAAACCTACATATGTCAGCTCATGGCCTCCAAAGAATAGAAGCATAGTACTTGAGCCCAGCTCTTGCAGAAAAGAATTACTGAGCATATTTTCTGGTCCTGAACAAATTATAGCTGGATATATAATTGTTGACATTAGTCTGTAATGTGAACTGCAAGTATTGCTGAACACCTCCAGCTGTGCTAGGGGATAACCAATCTCAGGTCAAAAAGTTAATACAAGTGCATGTTTCCATAAAATATATGTGTACTATAAATATCCAAGTATATATCAATGCCAATCCAAATATTTCTTCCCAGGTTGCAGTTACTGTCTTTTTAAACTTTTTGTGTACTACAAGTAATCTTGGAAGTATGAGAAAGATGTGGTAAAAACTATCTAAGTAAAACTAATGGGCTTTCCACCCTAGGAGTTATTCTCTAAGTACAACTCTTTCTGGAGCGCAGGAAGAAAAATTCCCCTATATACCTGGGGCTCCGACATAAACTACCAGGAAATAATGTCTTCAGGTTTCTTTATCAGAAGAGGTAGCAAAGCATAATAGCTTCATCCTTCTGAATTATTATGAATTCCTGTCTAATATACTGTGGATTCACCTTTTATATATATATATGTATGTATGTGTATCTGTATATATGTATGTGTGTATATATATATGTGTGTGTGTATATATATATGTATCTATATATATGTGTATGTGTATATATAAATAAATAAATAAATAAATAAATAAATAAATAAATATGTGAGGGTAAATATCACTCCTGAATAAGGCAAAATTATGGAACTCATTGCTATGAGGTGTAATTGAGCCCAGGCATATACTTTCAGAATACACATATCCATTACTGGTTTTTAATGTCATGCCTCCTGATTTGATTGTATATGTTCTTGGTATTGGGTTTAATGCATTTTATAGATGTGTCTTTCCAACACCTGCCCCACAGCAAAAAGAAATCACAAGGGAAAAATTTAAAGCCACTAAAAGAGATATTCAGAAATAGTTTCCATTGCTATGCACTTTATATCTGGTGCTGGCAGTATTTAGAAGAATGTTAGAACTCTATTGAGACCACAAAATGTGTGTAATATTACCCATTACAGTGTTGGGGGTGCCTTTTTTTGGCAGAGGTGTGAGGTGGGGCAGGAATTAGTACTTTTCTCTGTCTGTCGTCTGTGGTATTTCCTTTGTGTGTGCTTGATCAGGCATACTAAGAACATTGTCCAAGTAATTCTTCTTTCCAACATTCTATATTGTGTTAACATATGGATATATATCTTGATCCCAAATTTTCTCTTCCTCAGTTTGTAATATTCTTTGTTTTCATTTCCCCTAAGGCTGGAGACCACTCAAATATGTACATGTAGGTATCAAAGTTACTGAACACATCAGAATTTCTGCAGCATTACAGATTCTTATATGTTATTGATAAACACAATATGTTAATATGCTAGCTTTTGCCTCTCTGAACTGTAGAATCACCTTATCCTAAATTACCTTATATTTTGAATTATCTGGTTGAGCCCATTCATGGTGAATGTGGGAACTGCACAATACCACCACTGCAATAAGTCACATGGTTTCTTTTGCTTTTATGCATCACATGCCTGGATATTTGAATTCACCTCTGTCCTGCCATCCATGTCCTAAATCATAAACCTCCAGTGCGTGTGAGCAGTCAGGGATATCAGACTTCTATCACTATTTCTTTAGCTCTCATATTTTTCTCTCCTACTTCAGCTGTTTTCAGATGAGTATAACAGGACTTAAGCCTATATCATGACTTTGCAGCAGCAGTTATCACCTGGAAACCGTTTATTTTCATGCCTTGAAGCCTCATTCAGAGTAGTTAGGATAAGGGGCCTCATTTAATAGGGAAAGAGAAGAATGGAAAAGATTTCATGGAAGCAGCCTCCAAAGCAGTCTGAACAAATAATCTCAGTATGATGCAACAGGTGAGCAGAAATATACTATTAAAGCACATTGGCAGTTGTGATGCACTTTTATAGAGCTTGCAGTTAGTTCTGACTTAAATCACCCTGCCACAGCTAGGACTAAATAAGCTTTTTTTAAGCTTCTAGTGACAATCCTCCAAGAGAACAACAGTGAGAGGCTCTTTCTGGTAATCTTCTCTGACAGAGGCCTGGTTGCAAGCCAATGAACAGATGAAGGTGCTCTCAAATGAAAGGAATAACACGATAAACTCTAGGGAGGCTTTATCCAGCACATGATAACCATGATTGCTTATTTTTAGATTTAATAATTTTAGAGCAGTTTGATATTATCTAGTCTCAATTTGCTAAAGGAGGTCTCACAAAATTAGGGAAACTGTTACAGTAATACTACTAGCTGGAACTCAAAAATCATGTTGGTAGAACAAAAGAGGAATGTAAGATCAATTTGATTTGATATCTCGACTTCTTTGTAAAAGAAAAGAAAAATCAATAGTTTGAGGCTGAAAGTCACTGTTTCTGTGAGAAAATACTACCACCACTAGAAATACTTTTTCATGGAGCGAATTGGGAGTCAAAAGTTTCTTAGCCAGAGAAAAAATGTAAAGAAAAGCATGGATTTTCTTCCTCTAGTAGAACATATTGTTATATGAAATGTATTTTTAAAATTTACAAAACTTTTAATGAGTCAGGAGAGCTATTTTTCCTCCTTCTTTTGTTTCTTACAAAGCACAGTCAATAAGAGTTTTCAGTGTGTTATGCATTTCCCTAGAAATAATACAATATTTTATTGTTCTGACTTCACTTGGACCATGCATGCTATGGTTTCTATATATGCATTGAATGATAAAATTTGAATGATATATATAGGAGAGAATACTATCTATGCTAATAGTACTGTTTGACGTAAAAACAATCAGAAATCTGCTTTGATTTTGGAAAATAGGACTAGTAATCATATTCATGATTTCCCTCTTTTTCCTTGGATCTAGGATATATCATTTATCTTCTGATTCTGCAGCTGGCAGTAATTCACATTTAAAAGGGCTGACTGATGCTTCCTTTGAGATCCTACCTAGGGAAGCATGCTGGTTT
Source organism: Acridotheres tristis (assembly GCA_037013685.1). NCBI lineage: Eukaryota > Metazoa > Chordata > Aves > Passeriformes > Sturnidae > Acridotheres > Acridotheres tristis. Next base: position 40,841,233 of record CM072919.1, on the reverse strand, counting down.
CAAGCCTAACATGAGTTTCCAGACTCTGGTTAAAACTCTTCAGAGGCAGAAGAGAACACTTTAGTTCAATGCCCTGTACCTTTTGGTTTGTGTGGCATGTTGCACAGTGCAGTTTCTCTCATGAGCAGCCTGAGCCTTGAAGCCTCTCGTGAGCAGCTTGTGGGAGAGGGTTCTCACAGCTTGCTCTCACAGGTTCCTTTTCCTTTCTGCCTCGTTTGTGAGCAGTTATGGGCAGAGATGATCTGGAGCACCAGCCTGAGGATGGGGAAAGCTGCTATGGTCTTCTGGTGCATCCAAGTCCCTAACCATTCCAATCTCTTCCAATAATCCATTAGTGTATTTCATCAGCAAAGATATGTGACTTTCTAGGTGTACTGTATGATTTTATTTTCATTTGCAGTTCAGCATTACTACCAATTTATGCTTTTCCTTTCTAAACAGCATTGTCTGGAGTTTGCTATGAAATGAGAGAATTCTGGGCATGTTATTTATTCTGCCACCAGTATTTCCTAGTTTGGCAGAATCTGAAGTACATGCTCCTACTAGAGTGTGTTCAGTCGGGAGTTGTTTTCCAAGTATAAATTTCAATCAATTTAATTGGACTTCTCCACATATGGGGAATTTTCTGTGTATGAAAATGACAACTATACTGACATGTGACTGAGCAATACTAGTAGGAGTTACAGGTGTGCACCTAGCAAATTATTTCTAACAGGCGCATTAAACAGTTTTAGTATTTGAAAATGTGTTCACTCAAGCACTATGTAGCGGTCTCTATTCAACCATTATCCTTTTTCCTAATTCCCACAATCCGTTATTGCTTTTCTGTGAAAAGTGATGGATCTGAGCCTATTTTTTCTTATAAGGAGAATAGTTGTTCTTCAAATGCTTTGCACTGGTAGAAAATTTGGACTTCTGCTCATATGATACCTTTATGACAAACAAACAAACAGGGCTTGTGGTAGCTACATGGGTTTTGCATCTCATACTGCTACAGTGTCAATTGCAATGCCTTTGAATGCCATACACTGTTTTATTCTGTCCTTCTCATCTGATGGGCTTCAGTTCTTTTCATCTGCTTTCACTTTTCTCTGGATATCAGATACCTGGATATCAGATACCTGAAAAATGGAATTATAAAACTGGAGGGAACTGATTCTGTGCGTTGATTTCGGTACTAGAGAGCTCAGCAGTACTCTGGCAGAAGATTAAAATTCTTAAAAGCTTTTGAACAAAACACTTGAGGAATCAATACTTTCATTTCCCTCCAGGTAACCCATTTATTTATTTCTATCCTAGTTCTGCTCCCGTGCCTGTTTTTTTATATTTTGCTACTTACTGCCTTCCATTCTGCACTGTCTTTTCCCCCTCAGCCTGTAGCCGAGGGATTCCATGAAAGGTCCCTTTGTCTCTCCCTTCTCTGACATTGTGTCTGTTGAGTTTCTCCTCGTGTCTTCTTCACCTCCCATGCCAGCCCTCCCGACTAACCTGACTGATTTGGACCTGTGCTTTCAAATACCTTTCTGGCTGGTTTCCCCACCTTATTCTTCCATCTGGAAAATCTTTTTCCACTTCTTGCTGGATCTGCATTTGATAGAGTGATAGAGTAAGTTGAGTTGGAAGGGACCCACAAGCATCATTGAGTCCCACTTCCAACCCTGCACAGCACCATTCCCAAGAGTCACACCATGTGCCTGAGAGTATTGTCCAAATCCTTCTCGAACTCTGTCGGGCTGGTGCTGTGACCACTGCCCTGGTGATCCTGTTATAGTGCCCAAATACCCTCTGCGTGAAGAACCTTCTCCTGATATCCAATTTAAACCTCTCCTGGCACAACTTCATACCATTCCCTTGTGTCCTGTCACATGACACAAGAGTGAGGAGATCAGTGTCTCTGCCTTCTCTTCCCCTCATAAGGAAGTTGGAGACTGCAATGAGTTCTGTCCTCAGTCTCTTCTCCAGGCTGAACAAACGAGGTGACCACAGATGCTTCTCATAAGGCTTCTCCTCCAGACCCTTCACCATCCTTATTGCCCTCCTCTGGATGCTCTTTAATAGCTTAATGTCTCTTCCACATTGTGGTGCCCAGAACTGCACTCCTGCAGGTATTACCAGACTGTGGTGGCTGCCTGCATTCCCACACTTCCTGCCACCAGCACACACAAACAGGACTGTGGTGGCAGTTGCACAGAGGTGAGCAATAAGCGAACAGGTATTCAAAAGTGATATGCAATAAAAAATGTCCAAATGCTTTTCCTGAGCTTTTTATAGATTTGGTTGACTTTTATTGACTTTTTATTTTCAGTATCTAAGGCATATTTAAAGTGGCTCTAGTTTTCTCACGAGATCAAATATTGTTTCTCATCATTAGACTTTCCCCACTGCTGGATACATTTGAAGCCTGCTCCTATGAACTACTGAATTCATAAGATCAAGTATATAGAATAAATTAATATTTATTGGTCAAGGATCTTGAATGCACTTTGCTTTGTTTGATTTTTGAGTACAAGAAGACTCGGTGTAGGCTCAAACAAGATAATAATTTTTGCCCAGGGCTCATGTTCTTTATTAGATCATCCAGTTCAGAGAAAACATGCAAGAGAAATCTAGCCTGATTCATGTGAAAGTGTCTACCATTGAATTAAAATGCCTCACAGCAGCAGATCACTGGTAAAAAGCGTTTGAGACATGAGTGTGCATGTGTGTGTGTGTGTAACCTTGGCTAGCATTAGCCCATCAGTTGAGAATGTATCTCAACTGAGAAGCCATATCTCTCGGTGTTTTATTCAGGACTGTAACATGGAAATTAACTGTAAATATTTTTTCTGTATCAATGCTACTCAGCTTCCTTAGAATTCTGCTAAACTGGGCACTCTTCCCTGGCATTTTCCTCACACTCTCATCTTTCCTAGAATATACTTTTGTGAGAATTAAAGTTAGAGAACAAACGCGTTTCTTGTTGACATTATTAGGGAAAACTCACTACAAAAAACAAATACTTCCTTACCTTTGGAGCAGGAGTCTTCTTGCAAATAAATTCTCGGTGACACAAACAAATGAGGAATATTACCACTGCAGCCGTGGCTTCTCCAGTGTCACAGGGCAGTAATGAAATGCATCCCTCGGTACTTTTTATTTGAAGTGGGGGTAACATAAATCCTTCATCATATCAAGGCTATTTTGAACAGAACCAGCAGCGAGATAAGATCATTTAATGAACTTTGCAGCCCCCTGCCTGAGATGACTGTGAAACACAGGCCCCCTTGAGACCGTGCATCCCTCCCACACTGGCAGATACCTCAAAGAGCATGACTTGGCAACTGATGAGAATTTTCTTTAAAATGCCTGCTAGCGTTATCCATTTTAATAATCTTCCTATGAAGCTTAAAAAATTCCACCCTACTGTCTTAGCTGTAATGAAGGCTGAAATGGTGTGACAAATCACACTTGGTTTTGCATTACAGGGTGACTTACAGAAGTATGTGGTACTTCGGTGTTGTTAATCTAAGGATGTGTGCTTGATTATGACCTATCACAAAATCTGTTCTCTTCAAGGCAATTGTCATAGGAATTGTCTGTATGTTTAGCGTTGTCTCATGGAATGCATAAAGCAGCACTAGTTTTACCATTTGGAGTTGTTATAAGTCTATTACAGATGAATGCTTATATCATTATATTTCATTTTCTGAGGAAAATGTTTTGTAGGTTTGGCTGATGACAGATGTATGCACTTATCTCAGTTTTCATTAAATCCATCTACATTGCTAATATACCATATGTGATGTTGGCTTAAGTAGTTCTTATGCAACTGCTGATTATTTTAACCTTCCTTTGTTGAAATTTTTCAGACCCCAAGTAGCAAAAGTAGCAGCCATTAGATGGATGCTTTCTGTAGTTCATATTTACTTATTTATTTTTCTACAGTTTCCTTTACAGCACAAAAACCCTGTGCAAAATCTAGCAGCTACAGCCTTTCTCTGTAAAGGAAAATTCCATCTGTTTCCAAAACCTAGTGAATACCTGGTTTAACTCCTTAGAATCAGTACCTCTTAACTTTCTGCACTGTGTCATTCCACCTCATATCATATGAGCACACAGAAATCAACTTGTCCCTCCACACATGTGATAACAATGACAATGTAGTCTCAGAGCTTTGAGACCATTTTACATATGTGGCATTGAAAAAAGAAAACAACAACACATCACATATATTTGGAAAAACAGATCGAATTCTGGCTGGCTTTAGAAATCACAAATGAATACAATCTGCTAGGTGAATATTGAAATAACATAGTATTATAAAAAGAAGCTGAAGTCCAGACTTGATAGAGAAGTGTCTCTAACCACCATGGTGCTGCAGAGCACAGAACTGCTTCCATTTGACTCAGAGCTTGAGTAACATTCCCTTTTTTCTAAACACGTCTTGCTAAATTTGCAATGAATTTGAGGATTTGTTTTGTTTCTAATGTTATAATGTAGTCAATACATTCCATAAACATTTGCAAAAATCGAATTTCTGGAGGGAATTTTGGTGTCCAGGCTTCATCAGACCAGAACTGATTCTGGTCAAATATTCTCTAGAAGCATTGACATTTGTGCCGTTTAGATGCCCTGTGTAAAGGACAGCCAAAATGTGATAAGACATTGCACATGCTCTGGTCATCTGCAGTAGATTAGGTACATTGTTTATTATACTTGCTGACTGTATTTACAATGAACATTTAATCTGTGCATTCACAGTGACCTCTTGTGCAAGACAAATGGTGCATCCAGAAATCCCGGACAGAACTAGTAGTCTGCAGGGCTACCCATATACGAAAAAAGTTCAAGTGACAGGTGACTGGAAAAACATTGCTCACTCTCAAAAGCAGGGCAGATTTTATATACAGCCTGAAAACTATTCAGGTTGTTTGTGCACCTCAGCCCTTGTTTACTTCATAAGCAAATCTCAGAGCTGCTTACCAGAAACTGCTTATATAACAGCTCTCATTTCTAGTTTGCAAAAGTTCTAGCAGGCTTAATGTTAGCAGAGATCATAGAAGAATCTGCAAAATAATGGATGGAATGTAAACCTTTGGAACACTTGAGGTGTTAACTTATCTGCAGAAATTAAACACTGTCTTGGTGTTCTGACTGTGTGCTGTTGTTCATGTGTGGGAGAGTTGGAAATAAAAGTAGCAGTCAGCTCTTACTCTTGCACAAGTAATCCTGGTACATTTAGTCTGTATTTTGTCAGCCTGCACCGTTCACTCTGTGGATATTCTTATGGATCTCTGGATAGTCTTGTGGATATCTGATGCTAAAGGAGAGGAGGTGAAAGGAGAAGACATTTCACATAATTTTGCCAATTAAGTAAACATCTCATGCTTCTTTTCTCTCTGATGTTAGAGGAAATAAAATCTGGTAAGTTTTTTAAGCAGATACTGTACCATGTTGTTGGGGTAGCTTCCTTTGGTATTCACTGTGCACCTGGTGTTCTCATCCTTCTTGTTCTGGATTGATGCAATGGCAGCTAGAGAGCTGTGAAGAAGGATTTCTGTCACTACTGGACTATGTCCTCATCGGTCCAGGAGCAGCACGGGTCACAGCAGTTTTAGCAGCCCTCTCCAAACTTCACAAATTCCAGAACAGAGCAGATTACTTAAATGGAGAGTAGGAGTCTGATCAGTTTAGGTGTCAATCTAAGGGGTGGACCCTGTATGTATTCCCGATGATGCTTTGATGGGCACATCAAAGCCTGTCTGTCACTCTCCTTCACAAGAGGACAGGGGAGACAAAATATAATGAAGGTTCATGAGCTGAGATAAGGGCTGGGAGAGATCACTCACCAAACAGCATCACAGGTAAAACAGACTCAAATTTGGGATATTAATTGAATTTATTACCCACAAAATCAGAGCAGGATAATGAGTAGTAAAGTAACTCTTAAAAACACTTTTCCCCTACTCCTCCTTTCTTTGTGAACTCTACTGCCTCCCCTCCAGCAGCATGGGAATGGGGGTTACATTCAGCTCATCAAGTGTTTGTGCCCCTGTTCAGGGAGAATAGTCCTTCCCCTGCCCCAGAGTGGGGTCCCTACCACAGGAGACAATTCTCCACAAACTTCTCTAATGTGAGTCCCTCCAATGGGAAACAGTTCTCCACAAACTTCTCCAACCTGGATTACATGGTGTAGTCTTCCAAGGACAGGTCCTATCAGAACACCTGCTCCAGTCTGGGCTGCTCTCTGTCAGGAACCTGCTCCAGCAAGGGCCTCCTAAGGGTTCACAGCCTCCTTTCAGGCATCCACCTCTCCAACGTGGGTCTCCTCCATGGGCTGCAGGTGATCTCTGAATCCCCATGGATCTCCATGGGCTGCAGAGGCACAGCTGCCTCACCATGGTCTGCACCAGGGGCTGCAGGGCAATCTCAGCTCTCTTGCCTGGAGCAGCTCCCCCCCTTCCTTCTGCACTGACTTCAGTGTCTGCAGAGTTGTTCTTACATATTCTCACTCTGCTCCTCTCTGGCCACACATATCCACACAATAACTTCTTTTCCTGGTGAATATGTTATTCCAGAGATGTTATACCATTTGTAATTGGCCCAGCCTTGGCCTGTGGTACATTAACGTTTGAAGCTGCCAGGGATTGGCTCTGCTGGGTATAGAATTTCTCATAGAAGCCACCCTTGTATCCCTCGCTGATACTAAAACCTGGCCACACAAACCCAGCACAGTACCTTCTCAAGGAAGCTGATTGTTAACTGGATTTCATGCTTCTGTAAGTATTTGCAGTGTGAGGTTATTAAAACCTGCCTTGGAAAACCAGTAGTCCTTTAGCAGGTCTAGTACTGCAGAGTGAAAGAGCAGGGAGGATGATCCTTGATGCACGGTCCAGTACCATGCCAGGGGCATGGTGTTCCCCTGTCCCCCTGTTGCACATGAATTGATTTGAACCCTACTGTGTTGTGTTGGCATCTCTGAGAATACACCTGCTCAAAAGATTTTAGCTCTGCCTGCAGGGTGTGACACTGAGTGTCGGACTAAAAATTGTCATGACTGGATAACTGAAAGGATCACTTAATTTCACTGAGGTTTGTAAACTCATTTTTCTCTCTTGGGGCAAGCCTTGGGTTGGGTGGCTGGGACTTTTTTAGATACCACTGAAAAAATCATGATTAAGTAGGAGTTGGAATTCCGCTTTGCATACAAGAACACCTTTTATCTCAACAGGATTTTTCCTCTGAGTGCATTCTCAATGGTGTGTACATCACATTCATCCATGCCTATCACACACTATTGTTTTCTTTATAAATACCTCTTATAGGATAATCTCAAGGTCAGTAAAGTAGCAGATTGAAGAGTTTGCATGTTTTATTAGCTGAATGAAACTTCTTATTGGCATCATATTGGCATTACATGACGCCTGAAACATTTACAGATGCTTCTTAGTGTTTATTGTAATCATGATATTGCCTTTGCACAATCAGAAAAATTAGATATGTAAAATCCACTAGCAGCTTTTCGTAATTCTCTTATTAGTTGCCTGCCTGTAGCTTTTTCATGCTTCTGTTTTTCCCAGAACTGCAATATTTTCAAGCAGTTTAAATTGTATCAAGCTGAAATTTAGACATTGGAGCTGCTAGATACACAGATGCTCCCCATGGAAGTGTAATTAGCCTGGCTCTGTGCACTGCCGGGGAGAATTTTGCTGCGAAGGAAAGAAAGGGCTGCTGGTGTCACCTGCTCTGTCCTAGCATTTCTATGTGTTTGACACTACCTTCCAGTCCAAATGAAGTTCTATAGTGACCTGTCCAGAAAGGCTTCTATGATGTGTTGAATTTGCCTGCAATTTTGACATGGATGACTTTCCATCTTATTATGCCACTGGAGTTAGGAACAAAATTGCTCTAGACACCCTCAGGCATCAGTTTAATGAGTGTAGGAAAGAGGCTTTTGATCCTCTGTTAAAATCAGCCAATGCACATCCTGCTCCAGTGTGCATATTGTTTGAGCTGAAGTTGGGGTGTAAAAATCGTGGAGAGAAACAATATCTCAGTGGAGTAAACAGCATCTTAAGGGCTTTTAAAAAATAGCATTATAGTTCATACACAGCCAAATTTTAGGTGCTTCAGTTAGAAATAGTTGAATGGATTGAACAGGAGCCTTTGGAGACATCAGATTTACTGCATAAAAATTAATGAAGGTCCACAGGGACTTTGCTATTGGTATTAATGGGACGATGTCAGATATTTTGATGACAGGAAAGTACAAATTTTGGGCAGTATATTGATTGCATGACTTTTTATCTTCTTTTAATATCCTGTAGATCTTAAATTGAGCATTCTGTACCTCTTACAGAGGCAAATGCTACTTCAGTGTTTTCTATATGGAAGCTCAAATCGTCTTTGGATGAGTTTGAATTGTTTTACTTGGGAAGAACGTAAGGTAAGGTAAAATAAGAAGATGATAGAGGCTTTTAAAAATGATTTTCACGGTCGTGGATAAATCTGTTGTTGCAGTTTCTTCATGAATACCTCAAGGATAGTGTAGCTGTACCCTTGCTGGGCACCAGCTGAATCCCAGTTTTAACTCAACTTAAACTCTGCTTGGAACCAAGCACAGATGTACTTACTTTGCCTCTACCAATGTGTCAGAGGGTAGGGATCTGTGTCTCAGGGCTTCACCTTTTCAATTAACTGAGATGATAAGCAGGCTGCCTTTTGCTGCTTCTTGGCTCCAGTTAAGACTGTATCTGCATTATAAAAACAGACCAGACATTATTCCAGCTGGCCTGAGAGTTTGAGCATGAATCTGGGATCTGAGGACCCTTTCTGCCTTTTGTCTGCTTCCTGGAAGGAAATCTGATTTAACTTTTGCACTCAATACTGCAATGAAAAGTAATTCAGATATGAAATGCTATCATTAACGCTTCTTTTAAACACTGAGACCCAAAACGACCATTAGCTCCCAGAACTTGCCATTGTAAAAGTCTCTTGCTAATACAGTCCTCAGTGGTCAAAGATTGCTGGCAAGATTACAAAGACAGCAGGTATGTGTTAAGCAAAACCTAAGTCGTGGCAGATTAGAATCATGTAACTACATGGGAGCAAGGAGGGTCCTGGCCATTACACAGTCGCACACTTTGGCAACCCCAGCACTGCAGAAGTTCTGCTTCTTTAATTGCCAAGACCTGATACGTGACCAGCTTGGAGACACAGATCTATCATCTGTGAAACAGCCAAATTTAAAGAGGGATGAATGTCAATAGAAATGTTGGGGGGTTTTTTGTTTCTTTTCCTCTGCATTAATGTATGTAGCTAACACAAACTAGATCGAAACTAGATGAAAAATAGTTTTAAGTGTGACTGCTATGGCAAATTTGACCTTTTAGCCCACTTCCTAAGTATGGATTTAAGTGCCTAATATTTTGTATCAAAAGTCAAACCTTTTGTTCATAGTTGTTGAAAGAAGACCACAGTAACCTTAAATGCAACAAAAAGAGGAAATTATATGTTGCATCAGCTATGAACATTTTTCTGAACATGAACAGAATAAATTCTTCCTTGTCTGTTGTAAACACAGGTATTGATGATAAAATTTTTAAATGTTTAATGTGTCAGACCTGTCAATCAAATTTATGCAAGGACCTATTATATCCCTAGTGATTACTAGAAGAACCTTCACAGAATGCATTTTACAAAGTCTTTAACTTGAAGACAAAATTTCTTCAGTTCAAGCTTGAGCTATGCTGAAGTCGTTATAGAGCTGGTTTACCTAGAAATAACCTCTCTTTCCAGGAATTGAATACAAGATTGAATATTAGAAAATTCTTCAGAGCTATGTCAGTGTGTGTGTTCTCAAAGCACATCCCCATACTCCCCGCTCTGCTCCCTGGACTATCATCTTGTCTTGTACACCCTTGTGTACACAGAAGTGTTAGTAGAGAGGTATTGGTAGTGGTCACTGAATGTCCTGCTCCTGGCCTGTGCTTGTATCCCTCTTGTGTCAACTGCTACTTTGCAGTTGAACACCTTGTTGTCTGTGTAGTGTAGATTAATGAGTTTTGATGGGTAAAGCACACGGTTCAGATATGTGGAAAGCCATCAAGAGGTGGCCCAAGAATAACTTTGACAGAAGAGACCTGTCTGCCTTTTATTACTCTGACTACAAGTCTGGATGGATCTGATCCTGATGGGACTGGCATGACTGGCAAATGGGTAAAAATGGATGAAGAGACAGCTAAGGTACTCAACAAAAATTTTGCCTCAGTTTTCAATGGCCATCTCTCTTCCTACACCTCTGCCACAAGTGGACAGACAGGGACTGTAGGAGCAAAGTCCTTCCCAGTGTGAGCAAGGCTCTGGCTCATGGCCACCTGAGGAACCTAAACGTACATTATTTTTCAGGACCTCACATGATGGATCCCTGAAAATCCCTGAGGGAATTGGCTGATGTAGCCACCAAACCACTCTCTATGATATTTGAAAAGTTGTTGCAGTCTGGTGTAGTTCCAGGTAACTGGAAGAAGGGAGACAATGCACCTGGTCTTTAAAATAGGTAGAGGGGAAGATCCTGGAATCTACTGACCTGTCAGCATCACCTCTGTGTCTGGGAAGACCATGGAACAGATCCTCCTAGAAGCTGTGCTTAGGCACATGGAGAATGGGGAGGTGATTCAAGACAAGCAGCATGACTTCACCAAGGACAAATCTTCCTGACTGACACAGTGGCCTTCTGTGATGGAGTCACTACATCAGTGGACAAGGGAAAGGTCATGGCTACCATAATGCCTTTTTAGTAGGACCTGTTGTGGAAGGACAAGGGGTAATGGTTTGAAACTGAAAGACAGTCTATTAAAATTAAATACAGGAAGAAAACTTTTATGATGAGGCTAGTGAAACAGTGGAATGGATTGCCCAAGTACATGGTAGATGACCTATCCCTGGAAACATTCAAGGTCGTGCTGGACAGGGCTCTGAGCAACCTCATCTAGTGAGAGGTGTTACTGCTTATGGCAAGGACATAGGATTAGGTGGTTTTGAACATCCCTTCCAACACAAAGTATTCTAAGATACTATGATTCCATCTGACAAAAGAGGATAAGGACAACCTTCTTCTGCGGACAACCTTCTTCTGCTAGGTTTACAGAGGAATTTTAACAACTTCATTAAATGAACCAGCAAAATTAGGAACTACTAAGTACTTAAAGGTTATTTATGTCTGAAACAAGACCTATCAGCAGCAGGACAAAATATACTTATTGCTTTCTACCTGCGTTTAGAATTTTTTTTGTCTCAAAAGGAAGATTATTCTTGTCAGCATTTGTGTCACTGTCACTTCTGATCAGGACAACGCAGTACCCATGGGACTTCACCACTCAGCAAATATGTTTGCTGTACTATTTCATGTCCAAAACAAGTATGTTTTTCTTTTTCTTTCTCTCTCTCTCTAGTCCTTCCTATAGGCTAACTGCTCAAAGTTTCTAGCTATTATGTTGTACATGTATATAAAAATTTGCTATATCAATCATTTCTGGGAAAATACCTATTTTAATGGAATGAGAGAACATGACCCTATTGGGCTGTATTATGTATCAGTTGTCTTCTGGCTGTGAATATCGTTAATGCTGTATATTTGCTGTACATATATTTCAAGTAGATGTCAGACATCTGAGTCAGTCACTGAATTTCCTGTCAGAGAGCTGCTTCATGGATGAAAACACTGGATGATTGTAGAAGCTCCTAGTGGAAGTGCATTAACTAGAGTGCTTTGGACTAGTAAGGTGAAAACAAGAAAGTGTGGAAATCTCTGAGAAGTCCTTAAGTGAAGGTTGCTCTCCTGTTGCATCTACCCTTTTTTCAAATTGTGCCACAAGTTGTGTAGATATTTCTGGGACCTTGGGGTCAACAACGAGAACACACATTGGTGAGTCATGAGTGCTTAGCAGCTCTGAAAATAAAAAGCCATATGGACCAAGGAGACTGTTCATGCAGAGAATCAAAAAATCCCTCTTACGTGCTGGTGTTAAGGTAACTTCATAAACCAATGACCCTATAAAAGAAATAGGCCTGAAATAGTAACCTCCTTCAATATAAAGTAAGCCCCATGAAATCAGTACCAATGGTTCCTCTGATCCTGACAAGAAGGCTGCCAGTGCCAACAGTGCAGCTTGTATCCCTTGCTACTCCCCCATTTGGCTTCATACTCACAATCTTGTGTAGGCAGTTGGGAGACATCTGTGATTCTCATCCAAAGCCAGATCTTGTTTTTGTTCATCCTCTATAGGTGTTTTTCAGTAGTCCTGCCACTACTTTGAAACTTTATCTTTTTTATATTTTAAGAGAGTTCACCATTTATTTTCAAGAACACGGATCCTTTTAGGGAATTTGATAGGCAATACCTTCTCTTTCACAATTATGAGCTCCTATTACATATCTGCAAAGTGACTACTCTTATATGACCACTTCCTCCTTTTCTGCCATGGTTTCACCATTAGCTGGGGCTGAAGTTACAAAAAACAGCTGTGTGAACTCATATCCTTGAGCAGCTCCTCTAGATACACCAGGTGACTGCATGGACCAAAGCAAAAAACCATGAGGTAATAAAAAATTTAAAAAACCACAAATGTTAATGATTCCTTCTTCAAGCAACACAGGCCCTATTCCCTGTGACTTCACCTCTGCACTCGTAATATATTCCTGTGTGTTTTGTACATACCTCAGCATTTTTAGGCCTAGCTAAACAAGAAGATGCTTCAGAATTTCACCATATACTATATATACCAGGTACATATTAAGAAACTGGCCTCTCCTTTCCAGATTTATCTTTGGAATGAATTTCCATGGTTGTGGTCACCACAACGAGTCATTCAAAGAGAAATTTGGTTACTCAAAAATGGTTAGAAACCATATTAGTTGTAGATTCTGGGTTGTTATTCCTTCCTGAAACACAAATGTTGGTGGAGAATAAAGAGGGGAAGCATCAGCAAGCCAGTCTGTGGGGAAGCATAGACCCTTCAACCAAAATGAATCCATCCTACCCACTATCTCTAAAATCATCTGTTGCAATTTTCAGCCATAACTCCAAAATTCCTTTCTGTTATGTTACATTTCTGTTGGTTCGATTAAGGATGAGGAGTAGCATTTTCCAGGCTTAGAAGTACATTACTGCTCCTGCACTTTTTCTTTCCTAAATTACCTCTTAAACTTGACCTTAAAAGAAGAGTTACTCAAATTTCTTGTTTGATCAACCCTTAGATCTGGTTCTTTGGTTCTTAGAGATGATCTTTGCCTACTTTTCTTCAGGCTGTTCCTGAAACTCATCTGTCTTGGCTCTTCTTGGTGCCCTTTCTTTATAGAAGGAGTAGAAATCAGATCTTGGATCTTTTGATTTTAATCAATTTTGTAGGAGAGGGCAGCCTCTGTGGGAGAAGATCCTCACAGACCTGTGAGCATGTCAGCTCCATGTGACAGCTAGAAGCATTTTGGGCAGAAAATGCTTTCACATATCAAAATTGAAGATGAGTTGATTATGCTGTTTGGAAATGAATGGGTAGCACTTGTGGGATATGTGTGGGTTTGCAGGTAGATTGTGGGAAAGAGACAACAAATAGGTAGTGAGACAATATTATAGCAGCGTGGGAAAGATTCCTGGAAGAACAGCTAAAAACATATAGGTTTTTGTTCTGTCTTTTTTTTAAATAGTTGCACAGGTGTGGTGTTAGCCTAGCTGTACCTTAAAAGACATTGTGTGAAGTTGGAAAATGGACAACCAATACAGACTTTTCATTGACTCACTAAAAGAAAGTTCACCACCCACAGCATCATACAGTTTTTCCTCACCTTAATAATTCTGTGGTTTGACATATTCTGGCATAAGTGACATACTAGTCTATTTTATTCTTAATTCCTGAAAGTGTTATCACAGGCAGAGCTATTTACTCATAGCTTTTTATGAGGTTAAAGCAACCCTTTAGTTTGTCTAGCAGCAGTTCTCATCAGTATTCAGGAGCAGAAAGATACAGTAAAAGAGACCAAGCAGCCTATATGACAGTGCCTGTTTCAGTATATTTTGAATGATTAAATAAATATTTTTATTATATCTAAGATAATCACATATGCAGAATACCAAGGTCAGTGCATGAGAATGTTAAGGAAAAACAATGAATGCCACAGATAACAAATTTATCTCTCAGGAATGTTATTTCACACACTGACACATTTTCCTCTTTGTCATCAATATATAAGACTGTTCTGTGAAGTGCTTTAATTGAGCTATTGTCATGTACTTATTTATGGTGTCTCCAAATGATGTTATCAAAATAAAATAATCTTTTTTTCTTACCTCCACTCTATAAAATATGCTAAGACCCGAATATTTTACAAACAAATATTTTCAAGCCTATTTTATATGTTTATCTTGAAAAGCTGTCAAACTTTAATTGCCAGCAGCCAGGGAAAACATATACTCTTGAAAAGTAACAAGTCCCTGTTACTTCTTTTCATCTGGCTATCTGATAAAATTCCTTTAAAATTAGTATTCAACACCTCAGAATCCATGCACACAGAGCTGGTATAATTTGTCTTTCTGACACACTTAACCCAGCAAGTGGGTTCCTTAGTCTCTTTGATAGAACAGTAAGATTAAAGGCAATTATTTCACTTTCTCTAAGACTTTGCACAGTGATACAAGAATCACTACTCATCCCTGCAGTAGGTCAGATCAAGCTTATTCACTTGCTGCAAGTTTGATTTGACATGAGTAGAATGGTGATATGAAAACCACTTGAAAAATTATATATTATTTCCCATAACTTTTATACATGTTGTCTGTGAAAACATTTATATAATTGTATGCTCCTTTTACCAGCCCAAGATTTTTCTTTTTCTTAATTGCCTAGGAAAAGCTCTCTCATGGATTCTATATCAAGAACAGGTTTTGCTAAGTATTGACAATATGCTCAGCCTTAGCTCATATAAAGAGATACATGATTAGTAGCCAAAGCAGCAGATAATAGCAGCTTTATCTTTTGAAAATTACATTTTAGAAATTCACATCTTGCATTCAAATACTTGCTATGGTTTGCTTTGAGAATGTTAGTTTTTATGAGTACTGTGAGGCTCAGGAATTCAGTCATTAGTGCTATATTCAGTCTCAAACTTGTATCTGACTGCCAAGTGTAAGAATCAGTGTTATTAACTTCTAATGATGCCATCTCCTGGTGACTGGTGCCTATGCTGATGTTGTTATTGAGGAGCAGTACAGAGGAGATGGAAAATAAACAGTAAAACCAACAGGCCTGATGAAAACACGACTGAAGTGGGAATGTGTGCATGCTAAGGATTTTGTCTTGGAGTATGGAGCCAGACTGCAGTGGCAGATACTTTGTTAGTTGTCAGAAAATAATCCATCAGCGTGTGTGCTGCTGAGGACAGGTTCACTCTTCCTGCGCACTTGTACAGTGAGCGGCACAGAAAAATCTCAGCCTCGGTCAGGGCTTGTAGGCTCACTAGAGGCTACACACTGCAAGCAATATAGCTGTGTTTTAACACGATGATGTTGATTGCAATTCATGTACGTGGCTTTTAAAGTTATTGTTTATGATGAATCAGTCCACAGCTAGCTAACAATGCCTCATCTTCTTTTGTTTTCTTTGAGATTTCTCTTTCGTGACTTGTGAAGCCTCCACTGACTGATACCAAAGCCTGCTCCAGAGCTGCCCTCATTTGCTGGACACAAACACACACCAACATGCATGCCACAGTGCCAGTTCATTGGTTTGATAGACTTCTAACAAGCAGCCTTTCTGCAAGTACTGAATGAATCTAAATTCTTAACACTCATGTTAACACTGCCGTGTTTGTCTCCTCTTGAAAGCTACACTCTGCATTGAGGTGTACTTCTGTGTAAAGCAGTGAAAATGGTTCTGTCAGTTCAATAAACTTATGGGCTTGAGTATCTTCCCATGTGGTCCTCTGGGGGAACAAGTTACTCATAATTCTTGCTTTCATAATTAACTGAATTTGCTAACTTTTTCATTGTAGTG